>OZ004705.1:69551478-70151478 GCA_963924515.1 Vespertilio murinus
ATCTGCAAACCTCTGGCTATTAGGTAAATGTAGTTAAATCCAGTCACAAAACTTAAATATTGCCGGCCCTAATAGAGCTTGATCCCGAGTTCCTCATATTCCAGTAGCTTCACAGATACACTGTGCTGTCTTCTGGCAACTCATGGAAGGAGAGCACAGGGGAGAAGATCATAGTCTCAAGTCCTTTGATTTACGAAAAACCGCTTAGCCCCTTATGGACAGTCTTTGAATTTTTGCTCCAGGCAGCTTCGGAGCACAAAGTTGTTTTTTGCACATGGCCTAATTGCCTCCATTTAAAACAACAACAACAATAGCAACACTTCCAAAAATCTGTAAGAATAGGTGGAGCACAGTAATAGGATTAATTGGAATCCCAGTGTAACCTCAGTGGATCTGATTAACAACCCATAAAATTTCTTCTCTATCAAATCTTTTATTAAAGCTGATATATGATAAACAGCTATGCTGCTGAACTTGAATTTCATCTCCCTCTCCAATTTTAACTTTGTTATAAGTGCTCAGATAAAGCAAAAGGATAAAACTTGCCCCAACAGGAGAGGAAAAAAGAAATATTGAAGGAAAATAAAATCATTGGAAAGTGAAGAGATGGCCATAAGAAAACAGGTCAGGCGAGTAATGCTAAATCCTTGGTCACCCCAGCTCAGGCACACACAGACACACAGAGGCACCAAGATGAGCACAGTCTGAAGAAGAAAGTGAAGACAAGGGAGGTGTGAATGTGGAAAAGGAGGTGGAGAGAACATGTGAGCAAGTCCTACAACCAGGTGGAAAACTGGGTAAAAATCAAATATTTCTATAATCAGTCCTTTCTTGGTGAAACTCAAAAATGTTCAAAAACTGGGTTCCTAATATTTTTTGTCAGTCACATTTTTTTTAGTCTTGCTTATGTGCTTATTTCAGAATGTAAAACTGCTATCATATCTAATAAAAGAGTAATATGCAAATTGACCATCACTCCAACACACAAGATAGCTGCCCCTTGTGGTCAAAGATGGCTGCCCCCATGTGGACACAAGATGGTGACCACAAGATGGCCAGCAGGGGATGGCAGTTGAGAGGGATCAAGCCAGCAGGGGAGGGCAGTTGGGAGCGATGAGGCCAGCAGGGGAGGGCAGTTAGGGGTGACCAGGCCTGTAAGGGAGGGCAGTTAGAGGTGACAGTCCTGTAGGGGAGGGCAGTTAGGGACAAACAGGCTGGCAGGGGAGCAGTTAGGCATTAATCAGGCTGGCAGGGAAGTGGTTGGGGGTGATGAGGCTGGTAGGCAGAAGAGGTTAGGGGTAATCAGGATGGCAGGCAGTTGGGAGCCAGCAGTTCTGGATTGTGAGAGAGATCCCTGTAGGATCAGGCTTAAAGAGGCAGTCCTATATCCCTGGAGGGGCCCCAGATTGGAGAGGGTGTAGGCTGGGCTGAGGGACAACCCCCCCATGCATGAATTTCATGCACCAAGCCTCTACTAGTATTTATATTTCTGTCCAGCCTCTAGTTCCATACTTAAGCTCTATAGCTTCCATGTAAAACATGTTCTGTTTTATAAGATCTAGAGTGACAAGTAATATGGCCATGCTTCCTCAGCCTATTATTTGCCAAATATTCTGGATATATTGTAGGATGCACTTCCTTGCCCTCTTGTGATTGGTGGAGCCATATGACTGGTTCTGGCTAATGAGTTGAGAGCAGAAATGACACAGGTAACTACTGAGCTGGAGGATTAATTCTGGTATGAGACCATTCCGAATTAATTTTCCCTCACTGCAGTGACCAACAATATTGCTGTCAGTGGCTGCTCCATTAGACCGGCATGTTAAAGTGAAAAAAGATTCAAAGCAGAGTTGCAGGTGACCTGAAACTGTAACATAGTGAGAGCAATTCATTTTTACTCATCTATGGAAATTTTGGGTTGTTGTTGTTGTTGTGTTACCACAGCATAACTTAACCTATACAATCACACTTACATGCGAAGTGTGATCTGAGTCTTGACAAACATACCTTATAATTACTTACATACATTTACACAAGCAAAGGGAACAAATGACTCCAGAATAAAATAATAGTCTGGTCCAAACTATATAGTTCCCAACCAGAAATCAGAAAGAGCCTCAATGGCAATAAACAATCCGAGCCTTTAATATTGAGTGGGATATTTTCTTATGCAAAATCAACACTTAAAAAATAGGAGAAAAAGATCTGCCTGATCACTGGCAGTGTTATAGCAGGTTTATCCAATTTCCATAGCACAATAAAGATATATTATGGAAACTGGGTAAAATGGTGGAGGCAGATGTTTAATTGTAATAATTGAATGAACCATTACATGGCAGCTCCTTGGCAGATGATAAACAGTGACATGCACTGCTGTACTAATTATTTTCAGTAGTTAACTCTTGAGTTTAAAAATGTGCTCAGTGTCGAAAATCTAAATATAAGCACTATGAATTCCCTTGGCATCTTGATGGGAACTGACAACTGAATAGCAGGGGATAAGTAATAGACATGAAGTGGAAATATGCTAAGTGCTCTAAGAGGTGCACACTCCCTGTTGTGGTAGGCATGAGCGGGGAGTATTCAAAAGGGGGTAAGTGGTCCAGCAGCTCTGGCTGCTAAACCATTTCATTGTTACCAAGATACAGTTGCTTGATTGGAACACTGATGATCAGAAACTGATTGGTAGTAAGAAGCCACTGGACAAGGCAGGGCAGTTTTGTTATCTTGAGAAAAAGCCAGGAAGCTGGCTTTCTTACTATCCAATCTAAAAATCTAGTGGCCAAGTGGCTGGGCTGAGCATTGGCCTGGGAACTGGGAGATCTCCGGTTCTCTTCCCAGTAAGGGCGCATGCCTGGGTTGGAGCTCGGTTCCCAGGCGTGCAGAAGGCAGCGGATGGAGGATTCTCTGTCATCTTTGATGTTTCTGTCTCTCCCTCTCCCCTCCTCTGTGAAATCAATAAAAATGTATCTTAAAAACAATAAAATCTAGCAGCTCTGTTTCAGCGCAAATACTGGTATATCAATTTGTAGCTTATTGTTTGGCAAGAGTTCGCATAAGGAGAAGCAAACCAACAAACAGTCCAAGCAAAAGCGGTCCAAGCCTGTGTAGGAGAGTGGATATAAGCATTTAAATCACAGTGTAAAAATAATCATGGAAACAATGATAAATACTGTAATCAAAAACATGTTAGAAACAGAGTAAACCATAACAAAAGAACTATAAAAAAAAAACAGGAAAATATCTGAAATAGCATCTCAGAGTTTGCTCCTTAATTCTATGGCATGCCATTCCTTTGGCTATGCAGAATCAGAGACCTTTCATTTCAGGGACCACCCATTTTCTGAGGATGCAATATAACTGGGTCCCTTCTTGTTGAACCATTTAAATTAACACCTGGCTCACTGTTAGAGCTCACAGATGTTTAGGGCCATTTGAAGGAGATATCCATTTCTAATTCTCCGATAAGTTACTCCCTTAATAAATTAAAATTTGATTTTTAAAGAGCAGGCTGTCAAAATATTTAAGAGGATGACAATGAAAGTATGTTGTGTATACAGCATGCCAAGGGTGACACCAATTCTATGCATATCTATTGTATGGAAGCAAGATGTGCTTTTCTCAGAGTTTACACTAGGCAGGGGGAAAAAAGCGCATTTTTATTTTAACCAGATGTGAACAAATTAAACCCAATATTTTCAAGTATTTTTAGTGCCATATGATGTCATCTGACTTTATATTTTTCTACTGAGGGATAATGTGTGTTTTTAAAATGGTGAAGCCACTTCCCATGTATGTGCTTAAAATCTTACATATGATAAATTACAATAAACAAATTACAACACTGCAGGACATGCTCTTGGCTGTTTATGTCAAAAAAGCAGAGCGAGAAATTCACTTTCTCAATAGGAAACGGAATTACAAGCATGAGAATGTCTTTTTGCTGGCCTTCCAGGTAGTCCTCAATTCAGTGACCCTAAGTAACACTGGCTCACGATTATCTTGTCCAAATAGGTCCAGGACAAGGGTGACCCCTCACCCCACCCCAGCCATAGTGTAACTGCCTCTTTCCTGAACACACACACACACACACACACACACACACACACACACACGAGTGGAGTCCAGAGCCACTGCTTATATTAAATAGTACACTCACTACTCATCCAGGGATCCCCCCCCCCCAGATTTTAAACAACCAATCCTTTCCTTTTTGTAAGTGACACATATTTCCAATGACAGACTCACACATGACATGAGTCCCCATTTCCCCTAATCCAGGTAGTGCCTTTTCCCAGGGTTGATCGCGGCGCCCCAGCCCCACTTGTCCTCTGGAACGGGCAGGGAAAGGAGGGTGCCCCTCCACAGAAGGTCCAGAACTTGCTTCCTCGCACTTCTCTCTGGGGGCAGCACCAGGCAAACAGCCGCATCCCCGAGCTACGGTGTCGCCCTCCTTTGGCCTTGCTAAGCGAACTTCCACCGAGTCATCTCTCCTGGGAAAAGAGATTTCTTACAAACCATTTAAAGCTTTCCAAAGGGCAAGAGCGAGGTGGTGGCCAGCCAATGTTACCATACCCGCTTCCACTCTCCCTGAACTCCTTTCGGAAACGGGAAGGAAAGAGCCGGTCATCCCAGCCGGCTTCACCGCCTCCTCCCGCGCGCCCCCGCCCCACCCTAATTAAGACGCCACAAGAGAAGTTTAATAAAGTGGCGTTTTAAGCGGGGCTGAATGAAAAAGCCGTGCTTTCAGACCAAAGCCTTCTCTCTCCATCCCCCTCCCTCCCCCCAACATTTGAGCACAAAACCTTCGGGGCAGACCCCCTCGCCCTTTCCTCCTTAGCCAAGTCCCCGGGGATGGGTGGGCGAGCTGGGGGAGGGGGAGGCGGGGCGCGGGCGGGAGTGGGGGCTGGAGACTGCGTGCCCACGTCAGCCCGGTGCCAGGAGCTCGGGAGCCCAGCCGTTTCCCAGGACCGTGCCCACGCCCCGTACACACACACACACACACACACACACACACACACACCCTCGCCCATCTCTCTCCCCGGTGCAGGCTGCAACCCGGGATGGTCCAGGGGCTCAGGAGGCGGCAGCAGCGGCGGGCGCACGGGCCCCGGTGAGGGGCGATTTCGGTGCCAGGGGCCGAGGCCGCCCAGGGGGGAGGTGGGGGCGGAGGGAAGCGGGGAAAGTGGGAGGGAGGGGACACCCCGCCGCGGAGAAAGAGGCAGGGGCGGCGGAGGCGAGCGCGGAAGGTGGGGGAGAAAGGGCAGGTTCGCGGACGGGCGCGGCGGGCGGGCCGGCCGGGGGTCGCGGGGAGAAGGCGGCGGGGACGGGGGCGGGCGGGCGCTGTCAGGAGGGGCCCGCCGGCGGGGGGCGGGCGCGGGGCGCGCAGGGGCTCCAGCAGCCGGGCCAGAGGCAGAGGCGGCAGCGGCGGCGGCCGCGCCCCCCGTTCCCGGTGCGCTCCGCGTCCCCCGCGTCCCCCGCGCCGGCTGGGGTCCCGCCGCCTCGGGGCCGCCCCCGCCCGCGCGCCCTTCGGGGGGCCCGGGGAGCGGCGCCGGCGGCCGGCCGCATTGTGACGTAGCGGGTCCGCGGCTGCGCCCCCGCCGCCCGCTCCTGCCGCGGCTGCTCCTGCTCCCGCCGCCGCCGCCGCCGCCGTCCGTCCGTCAGTCTGTCCGTCAGTCTGTCCGTCCGCGCCCCGGAGCCCCGCGGGCGAGCCCGGCGGCCCGGTGAGTGCGGGCGCGGGGCGGGCGCCGCGGGCGGCGGGGGCGGCCGAGCCTCTCCAAGTTTGCGGCGGGCGGGCGGGCGGGCGGCTCCGCGAGTGTCGCCCCTGCGTCCTGCCCACGGGCCCCTTTGTGCCGGGGTCCGGGCGGCTCCGGGAGGGCGCGGCGGCGGCGGCGGCTCCGCGGGAAGGGTCGGGCGGGGGCGGCGGGGTTCGGCGGGGAGAGGTGTCTCTATAGTAACGGCGGCGGCGGCGGCGGCTTTCCTGGGGAAGGGGGAAGAGCCTTCTCCCCCCTCCCCACCTCCTCCCGGGTTTCCCAAGGATTGTTCTTTTCATTTGCGCGTTTCCTCGGCTCATTCTTCTTGCTGCCACCTCACCCGGTCTCCTCGTCTCCGAGGCCGGCCGCGGTGGGCAGTGCCGCAGCTCCCGGGAGCTGGGATGGGGACGGGCGCGCGAACAGGGATGGCGACAGACCCCGCCAGGGTCACAGCCGCCCGGGGGACACCTGGGGTCGCCGCCGCCGCCGCCGCCCCGGGGGCGCCCCTCGCCCGCCGGCGCCGCGCGCCCCCTGTGTGCGCGCAGCCCGGGCTCTGAGCGCATCCCTCCGCGGCGGGGGCTGCGTCCAGGCCGGGCCGGTCCACCGCGGCCGGCGCGCTTCGCCCGTGGCCTTCCCCCTCCTTCCCCCGGGGGTGACTTTCACCTGCAGGTGGTAAGTGCGGTGAACCGGTATTTGGGCTCTTGTCAGGAAAGCCAGGCTTTGTGTATTTCATTTTTTTTTATGAAAAGGGGGAAAATTAGGAGCCGCTCCTGGCAGGCGTACAGTTTTCCACAGGAAATACTAGCATTCTTTGAGGAACACGCTACTGCTTGCGGGGAAGAAAGTCTTGAGGAAACAAAAAGGCAGGGGCATTGTTGCTCTTTTTTTTTTTTTTTTTTTGCAATGGGCCGCTAGGAGAGGAGAAACTGGCTTGTTTTTTCCTGTGGGAGCGTTGCTTTCCCTGGGAAAGTTAATTAAGGGAGCTCGCTGTCCGCGTCCCTTCCTCACGCGCTGGGAGCGGGGCTGCTACTGACAAGTGTCCATCAGGGGGACAAGTGTCCATCAGGGGCCCCGAGGCAGGGAGACCCCGGCGGGCAGGCCGGGAGGACAGCCTCTCCGCAATCCACGTGTGGTGGAGCCCGGCCAGGGTGCAGTTTGCGAAATGAAATAAGGGCTATCTGGGGAGGTTTATGAGGATTACATGTGTGCAAGAGTCTGTCAATTCTCCAAGGTGTCACTCTACACATGTAATTCCCAAGCACCGCTTTCCCTGCTGAATCTGCAGGGAAGGCAAAAGCCCATTTCTCTCACTGTAGAGCAGACATCCCAGTTGGGAATGGGTTGAAAGCTGTATTTCATTTGTAAATATTGAAATTTTAAAAGGAAAAAAAAAAAGAAAGAAAAAGAAAAAGATCAAGGTGTAGGAAAGCAGTTGTGCTAACGTGTTCACACCTGGGAGAGAATGTCTATTGGTGCACCTACCTCAATGTTAAATTACATGCAGCACGGTCAGAGTGTGGGGAGACCCTGTAAAGATGCCCTTAAAACTCTTAGGAAAAGATGTGACATGTTGGAACCAATCGAAGAAGCTTCTCCGGAAGGCCATGCTAACCGGTGATCAAACCTGTAGGAACTCCCAGGTCTACAGTAGGAGAGAAGAAGATGGTGCTTGGCTCCCTCAGTTAGAAATAAGACATTAACAAGGGATATAATTTTGACTGTAAACCTCATTTTCTCCATAGCAAGCATTTCATAAGATGACAAGATAGTGGGTTTGAAATGACGATGCCTTTGTTTTGACATTCACCATGTGTTGCTGTCCAGAAGGTAGTGAGTGAGCAAAGCAAATGAATTTCTCTGTCTGCTATGTCACAGCTTAGCTAATTCCAGGCGGTCCCTCCGGGGCAGGTGTACAGTGGGAATGTGGAACAGAGGCCAAGAAACTGTGTGTGTGCTGTTGTTTTGGAAGGAATCATAGCAGTGCTTTACTGCTCTTAAGAGGAGGGAAACCCACACAAACATCTAAAACAAACAAATGTCTTTGATATTATCAGAGAGAGAGAGAGAGCCTGGAGCTGTTTTTCCTTGCCAGACTCGAGGCAGTTCTTGTCAAAAGAGGAAATCTCCCAAGGAGCAGGTGCACCATTATGAGAAACACGAGGGGATTGCTCTATTAAATGCAAAATCTAATGGAACAGTAAGGAGAGAGTCGGTGACATTCTTAGACTAGCAGCCTTGTTTTTGGCAGTCTGTCAGGTTAGGGTTGTGAACCACATAGGAGAAATATGTGTCTTGGGAGAAAAATAATATCCTGGTGAAAATCACACAGTTGCTTCTGTGAAACTTTTACCCTCACATGCTTGTTTCTTGGTGCCCCCTTTATGGGTATGCAGGCTCACTTGCAAGAAGTAATCGTCTGAAAATGAATCAATAAAATGGTTTCTAGGATGATAGATGCTATGCATGACTTTGTACTTTATAGGTTAGATAACTAGATTTCCTAGGTTATGGTTTGCATCTTATCAGATCCTTTTTTAAGCTTGTAAAATTAATGATCAACACATGCATTGAAATGATGAATGGGAATTGATATGCTTGATGGAAAATACTGATTCCTAACTAGTCATTGTAATCTAGGTGAGATATAAAAATATAAAGTACAAAGTCTCCTTACAAGAAACCTAAAAAGGGGGGAAATAGAACACATAGAAAAAAATTAAATAACGGTACAAAACATGGAAGGAGATAATTTAGGATTGAGTGCCTAAGACACTAAGTAGTCATTGAAAGGAATTCCTAGGAGAAAGTGACCAAATCAGCTTAGGTGTTTTATCCATCATCCTTGACTGGATAACAAATCACTCCATTAGTTGTTGCTTAAAATAACGACCACGGGCCATGATTCTGTGGTCAGCTGTGAGGGCTGGCTTCCGCTAGGTGGTTCTTCTGCTGGTCTCCGTTGGAGTCCCTCAGGCATCTTCAGTCAGCTGGTGGGCTCCCTGGTGGCAGGATGATCTAGGATGGCCTTGCTTATGTTGGCAGTTACTAGCTGTTGGCCGGGCTAACAGGTGACTGGGACATGTGCCTCCCATTCTCTAGCCTACTAGCCTGAGCTTCCTTACATGGCAACGAATCAGCGTTCCAAGAGCAACAATTCAAATATGATGGTTAAGCCTCTGTTTGTATTGCATCTGCTATTCTCCCTTTGACCAAGTCAAGTCACAAGGTCACCCCAGATTTAAGGGGTGTCCAAAGACCCCACTTATGATGAGGAAGAGCTGCATCAAATTATAGTGTCCCCCCCCCCAATCTACTACATGTTTGAAAATACTTGTTCCAGCAAAAGTTTTCTGCTGAGGAATGGTGTACTGGGAGATAGGCAGAGAGAAGTGGAGCCTGCTTGTAGATAGCCCGGCATTGAGGTTAGGGAACTGCCCTGTAAATCATTGTCCTGTAATCTTTGTTCCGTAAGCCATGGGAAGGAGACGAATGACTCAGTGATGATAAAATTGCCGCCCGTATCCTTCTGTTTGTGCCACCAGAATGGCGTGGAGACGGTTGACTAGTGGTAGATTCAGCAGACCACTGTGGGGAGGCGAGGAAGGCTCTGGCAGTTAGAGGCAGAGAGAATGGGAAGGGAGGGGTGGACTCGGGAGATTCCCATAGTTAGGATTAGATGACTGATTATAGGGGGTTAGTGAAAGCCTAGAGTCAAAATCATTCTGATATTTAAAAAAGCTTATGTGACTGAAAGAATAATTGTGCTGTTGTGAGAAAGCAGTAAGTGATTTTATTGAGGGGAGGAGAAATACTCGGTTTCAAAAAGGTCGATTAAAAGATAAATTGGATGTGAAAGTACTTTATAAGCTGCGGAGTATGCTATGAATGTTAGTGATTGCTTAGTGTTTAAATCACAGTGGATTGTGTATAGGTAAGTTCCTCTAGTTGTAAAGCAACAGAAAATGCAATGTGATGTGGAGGATATCCTAAGGGTCAAAGGAAGTCAGAAGAACTGTTCCCAGGATGGAAACGGAAGTACTCTGGGCAGCTGGGGAGCAGGAACTGATGTTCTTTTTCCGGAGGCACAGCTGGAGGTCTGCCCTTGGAGTGCTCTGCCCTTGGACTTAGCACAGAAGGAAAGAGAACGCTTGGGCGTAGTTTGAGTGGCATACACACTGCTGAGCCCAAAGCATTGATGGACAGCGCCACCTAGACAGCACACAATGGGGAGTAGGTAGCTACTTCCTCAAGGGACATGGGAGCACTGCTGTCAGAAGTGAGAATGGACATATGGTGGGGTGGCAAACCCCCCAAACCCCCACCAGCGATGGACACTTGAAGATTCATTTGAGCCTAGACACTGGGAAGTACACTGGGTAGGAAGTGACAATTTAAGCGTGTTTATATTTATATGGAGGTGTGGGGGCATTAATAAAGGTTAAGTCATGCTACTGGTGGGTTTTTCTCATGGGGAGAAAGCAAACAAAGAAAAGGGGGCCCAGCACAATGTGTCATCCAGGCTCCTCCATAAATGTCAGTAGATATTTTATTATAGGGGAAGAGGAATTCAGATCCTGTTCTACACCACCACCACCCACCCCCCCCACCCCACCCCCGCCAAGGGCTCAGTTGAAGTGCTGCTTCACCAGCGTCGTTTTTTAGATGGCCCGTCTGAAATTCAGGTGGTGTCCTGGGCATCCAGGACAGCTGTCGGGCCAGACAGAAACACCTGGCCTCCCTGACACGACACAGTTAGGCTGAGCAGCACACACAGCTGCTCTTCATGGAAGGGCCTTGGATGGATCAGCTCAAACCAAGCATAGAGTTTTATAGTTTCTATTGCCTAAGTCTGAGAACCCTGAAGATATCCAGGAAATGTTAGCTTAATGAGTGAATGTGCCATTGTTGGTGCCGTAACATTTTCTAAGGCAGCCCGGCTTGGCTTTTCATTATTCACGGTGGAATTTGCTATCAAGTCCCGGAATGCCTTGTGCAGATTTAAATGCTTTAAGGTACCATTATCACAGTAATGTGGAGGTTTTTGTTTTTTTTTAAATCACCACTCGCAAAATTAGACTCTTTTTTTGCAACACAATTGTCTTCACTTTGTGTATTTGCCAGGACTCTTGGCAGCAAGTCACAGAAGCCCAGGCTGTCCTTGCTCAAGTAGGAAGGGCCATATCCTGGCTTCTGTATTGGAGAAGTTCAGGAAGGTTCCACTTCTTATTTCCTCTCATCTTCAAGGTGGTCAAATGGTCGTCAGCAGCATCAGGCTTACACCCTACAGGAAAGGGGAATAATTCAGGATTAACTTTAGACCACTTTGATCCTGTGCGCATGCCTGAACCGGTACCTCTGGCCAAGGCGGAGCCTTTGGGAGTGGGAGGGTGGTCTGTGTGCTGAGTGGCTTGGGAGGTGGATGAGGTGCCTGGGAGTGTGGTCAGCAACTCTCTTACAACCAGATGACCTGAGTGCAGGAAAGGGTGGTTTTAAAGGGAAATATTGGGAAGAGAGAGTGGAAGCAGGGCAAGTAGAAACCACAGATACTCTTTCATTTGTTTCCCCTGGAGGGTATTTCATCCTCTCACTAAGCACCGGGCATTACACCTGGGAATGATCCTGATCTCACCTCCTACCTTTCCTCCTTCACCTAATCAATCTGCTGATTGGCCAGGGCCCCCTACACAGCGCTCAGTCTTACTCTATTTCTCCTTTCATTTAGACCCACCTTGTTTTACTCTTTACAAGTCTTTTGTAAAATGCTCCCTCCAGCCTCCCCGCATCCAGGCCATCCTTCTCACCATGCCTGAATGCTCTTTCTAAAGAACAGATGAAGCCGAAACCGATTTGGCTCAGTGGATAGAGCGTCGGCCTACAGACTGAAAGGTCCCAGGTTCAATTCCGGTCAAGGGCATGTACCTTGGTTGTGGGCACAGCCCCAGTGGAGAGTGTGCAGGAGGCAGCTGATGGATGTTTCTCTCTTATCCGTGTTTCTAACTCTCTATCCTTCTCCCTTCCTCTGTAAAAAATCAATAAAATATATTTTAAAAATAATAAAGAACAGATGAAATGGAATCATGAATTCATGGTCAGAAGGTACACACTTCCAATTATGAAAAAATAAGTTATGAGGATGTGACACACAGGGTGGTATTTTATATAGATAGATAGATAGATAGATAGATATAGATAGATAGATATATCTGTAGTTAATAATACTGTGTTGCATATTTGGAAAGTTGCTAAGAAAGTAGATCTTAGACAATCTCTTCACAAGACAAAAGAAAAGGAACTGTGTGTGGTAAGAGATGTTTCATTCAAAACCTCACAGATAGAACTAGAGAGAACCTCATAGAACTGTTCCAAACCTCAAAGCCTTGGGGAAAGGATTGAAATCCAGGCTCCTGCCCCGAGTCCGAGGACCCCCTGCCTCCTCCTGTGGACTCGGCAGATGGAAAGGAGGGAGGATGTGCGGCGAAGGCTGCTGCTTGTTGCCGACACTGTCCCTGGGCTGTGCCGACCTATATAACACCAGGCTCGCCAGATGCTCCATTTTCAAGCTTTTGGGTGTGCTGTTATCTCTAGAATATTGTTTCTCAGTTTTGGAACTAGTGAACGTCTACTCCTCCTTCCAAACTAAGCCCAAGTGTTGTTTTTGCAAGAAGCCTTTGCTGAGCACCCCCTCCTGCCTAGCCCCTGCACCAGACTTGACCCTGTGGCGCAGTGTTGGCTGTACTTGTCTGCCTCCTGCTGCTCTGATCTCGCTTCTTTGTATATATCCCTGTGACTCTCACATCGTATATGCTCAGTAACTTGAAAAAAATGTTTTGATTGATTTCTGATAGAGGAAGGGAGGGAGGGAAACATCAATGATGGGAGAGAGCCATCCATCGGCTGCCTCCTGTACACCCCACACTGGGGATGGAGTCTGCAAGCTGGGCATGTGCCATGACCGGGAATCGAACTGTGACCTCCCACTCAACCATGAACCACACCGACCAGTCTATTTTAAATGAATGAATGAAAAAAAAAATGCGCACTGAATTGCTTATCTTCAGGGTTTAAAGTGATTGCTTTGTAGGGTTATGCTATTTCTTTTAACTTGATTCTCACATTTGCAGCTCGGTGTTGGACATGATGATGGGTTCTCTTTGAAGTTACTGCTCAGGCACTCTTTCAGCTGGTGTGTGCTTTTTCCCTTCTTGGTCACTATGAGATGCCTTAGGAAGGAAACTGAAATGTGTTAGTGGCCAAAGTCAAATCTTGGGTCTAGAATCTGTGGCTCAAAAATCATATGAATACTTTTTCTTCCTACCATAAAGAAAATAGTTAATAGTTAATATTTATGAGGAATTTACTCTGTGTAGGTGCTTACCAGATGCTTTACAATTATCTTCTTATTTAATTTCCCCAGCAGCCCCAGGAAACGGGTATTATCCCTATCATTCTTTCTCTCTATATGAGGAGACTATGATTTAAACATTGAAGTAGCTCTCTTGCCTCCATGCGTCCCCTTGCCAGAGACCGTAACCACTTGACAGTCATCAATCTTCTATTTCATTCATTATGAATTTTTTGTTTTTCTCTTAATATGAAGTGACCACATTCTAAGAATAAAACATGACAACTGCCTCTCTTGGCCATCAATTATGTCAAAAAGGCTATGAAAAAGATGCATTTAAAGAGGTAAGAGCTGGAATGCAGTTGTTGAAATTGAGATGAATTTCTTCTTTAGAAATGCTAGTCCTACTCCTTTTATTCTTCCGTTCCCGATATAAGGGCCTCTTACAAAGGCCATGCTGCTGTGTATAACATGCAGGCCTCTTGAATAGGCACAGAGACCCGAGTTCGGAGGGTGACTCAGACAGTTGTTCTATAGATACATAAAATGAGCTAAGCACTTTGGAAGGCACAGAAGCTCAATGCTTTTTACCTTCTTTCAGTCTGAGAGTCTTTTGAGGTTGTAATAAAAGCTATGGATTCTGTCCTTAGAGAAGAAAAGGTGCATGCACACACACACACACACACACACGCGCGCGCGCGCGCGCACATGCCACTTTGAATGATTCAGGGTGTTTCTGGGATATGTGGAAGCCCATCTATGGTTTTCCTGGGGCTCCAGGTTGAAAACTTTGCTAGAAACTATAATCCAAAGGAAACATAGCCATTGTTGAGTGCTTACCATGTATCACATGTAACCATTTATTGAGTGTTTACCATGTGCCGGTCCTTTGTGAAAAGTACATTATGGCTGACCAACCCTCTAAGACATGCATTATGAGCCATTTGAAGCTGTGGAGAATGAGGTTGAGCTGCCAAGTGGTGAGAGGGGAATTAATCACAGAACCCAGATCTGTATCACTGCTACTTCCTGCTGCCTCCACGGTCTTTCTTCTCACGAAATTGGGCAGGAGACCTGAGCCAGTGGAATTCCTAGCCTGTGTTAGTCCTGACTCCCCTCAGCCATCAACTTCCTTGATTAAAGGGTCTGCTGATGCCAGAAAAGCCTCCTGGCAGGTTTCCCACTCACTGTCCTTCACCTGGCACAACCTGCCACAGGTAGATAACATCGTTCATGCAATCCAGCACCAAGCGTGACCACTCCTGGTGGGTCCCTGGCTTGTTCCTGAATGCAGACTATATACCTGGAAACTTTAACCCAACAGATCAATTCTCAACAACAAAAATGACTGCAGCGTCTCCACTGGGACCAGTTCAGAGATGTTTATTTGGGACCTGCTGTGTTTTGGGCTCCGCGCTGGAATCTGTGGTCAGAGCAGTGAGCACACAGTGTGGTTCCTGAGCTCATGGCACTTTCATCCAGCTCATAGCTAGCAGCTAAGGGGGCTAACACAACTTCAGTGACATGCAATACATTGCATGAAAAAGGAAATATAAAGGATGTGCACGTTTCTGTTCCTTGTGCAGCTTCAAAGTTCTAGTGACCAACCTCCCCCTTCTCTAACCCTTTCCTCCCTCCCTCAGGCTGTTTAGAGCACCACAGATTTCCAGAAACGTGGCTGACAGAGGAAGGGGGACACTCCAGCAGAGCCATTCATCTTAGACCCCCCTTTAGGGATGAGAAGGCAGAGTGACCAAATGACTGGCCTGAGGCGGGGTGAAGACACGCCTAAGTAGGTAGTCTGATCTCAGGGAGAGATGGCTCACGGTAAACCAACCACAGGCTGCTGCTAAGTTATTCGCCATGTGCTTACTGTCATTGTGTTTGGCATTTATGTTGTGGCCTCTCTGCAGCACTGAATGGGCAGGCAAGCACTCTTCAGGAAGCAGAGCGTGCCAGGCCTACCTCCTCCTCTTCCAGGTCCGCCCCCCCTCGCAGCCATGGAGAGGTTCCCATGATGTTGTCTCCTTTCTCATTGTGGTCACCTCTTCCTGCTTGCCCGCCTGCCCGAGACAGCCTCCCAGGTGTCCTCCCCCCAGTGTTGTCTTGTGACTGCTTAGACCAGAACTGTCTGGTAGGAATAATAGGATCCAGGAAAAGTGAGCCACATAGGTCATTTCAAGTTTTCTAATAGACATGTTAAGGAAAGTAAAATGAAATGGGTGAAGTTTTAATGCTTTTAAATTAACCCAATACATAAAAAATAATGAGCATTTCCCCATGTAATCTATATTTAAAAATCATTAATCAGGTACTTTGTATTCTCCTTTTTTCCCCCCCAAACTCTTTGAAATTTGGGCTGTGCTTTATTCTTAACTCAGACTAGCCACATTGTGATTCTCAGTAACCACCTTAGGCTAGTGGCTCCCATAGTGGTGGACTGTGGGCTTGGGCTCTGAGGAGGACCTCCGTCTCCCTCAGCTCTTTGCTTGCACCCTCACTGTTGCTTATGCAGGAGGTGTTGTATGTGGCTGTCTGTGCTCTTGAATGTGGCTCGGCTTGTGAGGGTAGGGAATGTGTCTGTCCTCTTTCTGTCTTCATTGTAGAATGCAGTGTTAAGTAGGACCTCATTTGGCTTTTAGGACATTGGAAATGCATTAATAAGAGGGAGGATTCATTGGTAGCCTCAGCTTCTGAAGGGATCGGTTTGTGGGGCTCACCTCACCAGCCCTGGCACCCATCTTTTAATCCCTGATGCTGCTCCGTGCCACAGATCTACATTTGAATCTGACTGAATGGAGTGGGGGCCTCTATAGTCAAAAGGAATATTCTAGTCTAGAATTAGGTACTGAGTCTCTATGGGTCTTGTTCAGCTTTAGGTTTTACCTCTTGTAAAATTGAATACTAAAGAAATTTACCTGCACTCTGGTAGGTTAAACCATATGGTCTTGTTTAGCAGGATGACAATTAAAAACAAAACAAAAAACAAACACCAAAATTAAACTCATTCACTGAAGAACCCTTCTGCTGAGCTTACATAAAAGACCGACTGAGTGTGTCCCGGGTGAGCCATGTGTCCCAGAGGGCCGTGTGCCCCGGGTGAGCCGTGTGTCCCAGGGGAAGCAGTGGGACCCAGGGGGAGGTGTGGTGTGAACCAGAGGAGGAGCGGACTCCATTCATGTGGTCCTGAGATAGTCACCATAAAACAAGCAGATTGTCAAATGACAGCGGGGAGGGGAAGGAGACCTGGGGGGAGATAGGAGAACAACCAAAGGACTGGTATGCATGAATATAAGTACAGCCAATGGGCACAGAACTCTGGGGAGGGAGGGCATGAATAGGAAGTGGGGGGGGGGGGCAATGGTGAGCTATGTACACATATAATACCTTAATTAATAAAATAAATAAATATAAAAGGAAAAAAAAAGACCGACCGACACCTTGAACATGAAATATACAAGGAAGGAAGAGCCTGCACTGGGGTCATCATGATATGCTTTCTCCGTTTCCAGTGGTTTTAGACATCACTACTCCCTTCCCCCCACAGGGAGATTTATATCCCCAAGTAAGTGTGCCCTTGCACATCCAGTATTTAAATTTTGCACATGTTTCTAACCAACTAATATGTATGTGCTTGCTTGTCTACTTTACCCCTAATGATAAATGTCACTTAAAATAATTCATACAACCACATCTCAAAGATTGGCACGCCCATAAAACCATGCTAACCACATATTCAAATAAATTCAAAGTTTGAAAATAGAAGAAAATATGAGTGTTTGATCTGTTAAGTCATATAAACATTTTCAGAAGGGGTTCTTGTCTCAGAAAAAAAGTATGGTTACCTCAGGCCCCCTTAAAGAGCGCATTGAAAGAGAAAACGGACTTGGGTCTAACCTCCCTGTTTCCACTGTTTACCAGTTTTAACCTGGAGAGTGTATTGACCTGCTTGGGGTTTCTGTTTCTCAGAGTGCACACAGCTGTCCCATACTGTGTAGGAGGACGATGAATGAAAGTCTAGAAAATGTTTTGAACAGTCCCTCCAAAAACTCGTTGGAACCGTTTGAGGGCAAGGTAGCTTGCCAATATTTTTTTAAAAGTCAAAAAAGTTAGAAAAAATCACAGCACACATCATACAGTAGATAACTAAACACTAGCCATGTATATAAGTAATTTGTAGACCTCTTCTTTAGCACGTCAAGATGGCACAAGACAGACAAAGCTTTGCATCTGTTGGCTCCAGCTTTGGGAACGCGGCTTTCATTTTCGAGGCTCTTAAAAAAGAACCCGTGCCCCTCTGCAACTGTAATATACTTCTTCCAGCACGACGGCTCTGGTGTGCTGTGTTGGTGTAATTGAAAACCTATAAAAAGGCTGAGAGCTACTTTTGAATTGGCTCAGTGAACTTGGACTGGATTTGTCAAAGTGGTGAAAGGTTTAAAGGAATTTTCATAAATGAGGTCTCCAAGCTGTGTTTCAACCAGAGAATTCCAATGAACTCCAAGGCCCCGTGAACTTGGAGAATAGCGCCTCGGAGAAGAGCCGTCATATCAAGATGGAAATAAATGATTCATTTTCATTCCCCGAGTTCTGCCGACACAGGCATACTTAGCCGCTGATCATCATAATTTAGCAGCACTGTTGTGCACTAAAAATACAATTTAAAAGTCTAATCTTTAATTAAGCTGAGTACTCGCAGATTAACATGGTTACAAATCTTGGGCACTGGATAGAGCACAATGTTTACTCGTGTTGCTAGGAAATAGCAGAGCTCTTAGCGAGTCACAGATTGATTTGGGAAGAGGAGGGATGTGAGCTTCTCCCGGTAATGTACTGGATCGTTTCTTCTTTGTTTTGTTACAGAGTGTATGCAAATGCACTTCATGCAGCAAGAGTCTTGCACATGGCAGAGCTTTTGTCGGCAGCAGGAGGCACAGGTGTGGGTACCCAAGTGAACCTTTGGAGAATATTTGAAATAGCGATTTTTACCTAGAGCTCTTGGGTGAAATAAGAATTATGAAATATTTGAGTCTTTAATTAAATGAACTTTTCCATGTGTGAGAGTTATCAAGAAAATAGATTATTCTTTAAAACGTAATTGTTAATGAGGCTAACTGATGGTTTTACATTCTTGCCATTAGTGGCAAACTGTCCAGTGAGTATAGAAATTTGATCCAAATGGTTGATGGTTTTCCAAAATCTTTTAAACTTGCCTGTAGGAAATCAACTCTGCTATTCTTTCTTCCCCCCCTTTTCGTCCCTTTGGCAAACCTCGCTACATGACACATTGTACAATCATTTTTTTAAAAAATGCAAAGCTAGTGCGCGGCATGAAAGGCAGTAGCGATGCCAGCTCGTTTGCCTTGTCCCTGAAAAAGATGAAAGATTTCTACGTGCTATTTCAGTCAGGACCAGGCATGAAAGAGCGCCTTTCCAAGCTCCTAACAGAACTGAGAAGAAGAAAAAAAACCTACAGGGACAAATTCCTGTTTGATCTATTTGAGGCTGGCCCTTGTTCATGGGGCTGGTATTTCAAAGCAGAGGCCCTTCCTAAGAGATGGAAATGAGCAGAATACTTGATTATTTTGGGGCACACCACCAGGCTTGGGATGGCTTATGCTTCTTAGAGGACTTTACCCTGTGTTCAAGCTCAGAACAACATGGGGCTAAGTAAGAGGGAGTGATACTGAATGGCAGGGTCATGACTGCACTTCAGGATACATGCCCATGACCTCTCTTGGTAATTAGCATACTTTTAACTTCCCTCTGGATAATTACCAACTCCTTCCTATAAGAAAGCCAGGTGTTGCCGAAACCGTTTTTGGCTCTATGGATAGAACGTCGGTCTGCGGACTGAAAGGGCCCAGGTTCGATTCCGGCCAAGGGCATGTACATTGGTTGCGGGCACATCCCCGGTAGGGATTGTGCAAAGAGGCAGCTGGTTGATGTTTCTCTCTCATCAACGTTTCTAGCTCTCTATCTCTCTTCCTTCCTCTCTGTAAAATATCAATAAAATATACCATATTTGCCGGCATATAAGACGACTTTTTGGCCCTGAAAAATATGCCTCCAAGTGGGGGGTAGTCTTATACGGCGAGTATATAACAAACTCTGTATTTTGAGTGGAAATGTTAGGGGGTCGTCTTATACGCCGGCAAATATGTATTTTTCAGGGCCAAAAAATTGTCTTATACGCTGGCAAATACGGTATTAGAAAAAGAAAAGAAAAGAAAGCCAGGTGTTGATTTTGGTAAGAATTGCTTTCTCAACCTAGCACAGCTCCATGTATATATACTGTATGATCATTATTTACTGGTTGAAAAAATGAATCCTTCAACAGGTCTTGCAAGTAAATCTATTAATAATATAAGACCCAAGGCTTACTCTATCGAATTAAATGGAGATTAAGGTCTTGGCTTGTCTTCTAAAAGATATCAGCACATTACCTGTATTATTTATATTCAGAACACCCTCAGAGGCAAGATACTGCCAAACAAGTGGGCACAATGCCATGTGATGGAAGGTTTCACTGCTTAGCTGCTAGATGAAATAGGTGATGGAATTGTATGAGGGCTAAGACCTGCTTGTATAGAACTTTGGGTGCTGGAAGGGAATTTGAGATTTGACAATAATGAGATGGAAAGATGGAATAATAAAACTGGTACACAGATTGTAAGCTTCTTGGAGGTCATACTTATTTCCTTTCATTTTCCCAAGACACCCATTAGCATGCTTTATAAATGGTTTGGTATAAAGAGGGTGCATAGGGGGCAAAATACCATATTGGTTATGAGCATGGACTTGAACCTCAGAGCAAAGCTTACCATAGCCTCTTTCTGTATTTGTGACCAGGACAGCTTACAGAGCCTCTTGATTTACTTTTTCTTTCGCTAATAAATATTTAGTTATTGCCATATTTATTCAAGGTAAGTTTTGGATGTTTGGGATAAAAAGGGAGTAATGGGTATCAGATCCACTCTCTTCCTTTCTGCACCTTCTCTGTGTGCTGAGATATTCGGACTGAAATCAGCAGGATCCTTTCCTCTTCGGCTTTTGGTTGGGTTTGGCCAATGGGAGGCATTAGCAGAAGGTTCAGGAAGAGAGTTTGAGCTGTTTATTTCCTGGGTACCCTACTTACCAGGTCACCTCCCACTGCTGTAGGCCCCAGCACCTGGCATGCAGCCAGCTCCCTGAGACTGCTTTATGGATTCTGGTAACTGTGCTCTCCTCCAGATATTTCATGCTGCTGACTCTTCCCTTTGGTCTTACTAGCTCACTACATCATTTTTTATAGGTTCTCCAAACCCTGCCCACACCTTTGCAAATGTCTCTTTATTAAACTACCCTAGAATTGCATTTGAATGTGTCTCCTTTTGGGAGCAGGACACAAGTGATGACCTCTCTGAGATCATGTTAAAGAATGACATGATTTAGGTATAATTTAGTTCAATGATTGGCTCATAGGTTAAGTGTTATAATCAGTTTCTATTTTTTTACAAAGTATTGGGTTTGCCACATTAATTGTATTTATTTAAGATTTTTACAAAATGAGAAGAAACATACCATCTTGCAAATTTTAAAAATGGAAAAAGTGAAACATATACTCAAGGGCTAAAGTTGCAGTGCTTCAGTGGCAAAACTAAAAAGATACTTACTTTGTTTCTGTACCCAGGACACATAGCCAAAACATGTCTGCAAAAGAAATTTACAGCATTAAAGCCTTTAGTAAATTAAAACGTAACCTACTGGTATAATTGGGTATACCTAATGTTATAAACTATGCATGACCACTGAGTAATAATTGGTTTGAATCATGGACAGTTCAGCGTCTTCATTTCATTACCGTAGGGGGATGGGCTAGGCATTTTCTTACTTATACCCTCTTGATAGTTTCAAGGCAGATGATTCCTAGGCCTGAATTTCTTGTGGACTATTGAGGGCAGATCTGTTACAATCAAAGCTGAATGTATACCAGCACCATGGTGCTTGAGAGATTTTTTGCACATAGCAAACACATTTTTCTAAGTTCTCATTCTTTAGTCACACAGAATAGGTCATTCTGTTATATTTAGAGTCATCTTGTCTATAACTTATAGTACGCTCATGAAACTGTCGAGAATGAAAATTAACAAATTCCTGAAGAAGTGGTGGTCGGTTTGAAAAATAAAACATCCAGCAACTTATTTCCATTTTAAAATAAATTTGTCATAGTTGTTGACCTTTCAGACCATATCAATGTATCTCTCAATGTCTTGGAGAAAGTGTGTAAGTATTTTCTAACTAGAAAGCAAATGAATTTCAGAAATGACTTTTTTTTTTTACAATTTAAGTAGAGTCAAGGGAGGAATAGCAATTTGGAAGGCCTTTTGATGTCAGTGCAAATAAGGATTTATAGATTGTCCCTTTCTATTCAAGGAGCTGAGTAGGCAAAAACAAATATCCTGTTGCTAGAAGACTTGATGCGTCTAAAAGGAATGTTTGTCATTTCAACATTTGGATCTCTTTTTATTCTTTAGCATTTTCCTTAAAAGTCCACTGAGGTACAGCTCCTGTCTTCTTTTATAGTAAAAAAAAATAATTTTCATCTATTAGTCACTTAAATATAAATTTTCTCAATTATTTATCTATCATTTATCTGTCTATCTACCTACCTACCTATTTTCATCGATCATCTTTGAATTGTCCTTTCTGGAGATACTACACCAAAGTGCCATACCAATCTCCTAATTGATCCCAGTGCATCCCCTATTGCTTTGTTCCAGCCCTTTACTTCTGTTTAACTTTCATCTCTTCCTATTTTTTTGCCTTAGTGAAATACAGTGCATTGTCACTTAGAGAAGCTAGTGTATTCATAGTAATTATTATTCTAAATGATTGCACTGTTTTCACCATGTTAGTTATATCAGCATGAGTTCTAACCTCATGGGACTAGAAACAGTTCCTAGTATAGCATACTGAAAATAGCATATTATATGCCTAAATACCTTCTGTGGCTGCGCACCAAGCAGAAGTCCTCATAAGTTTTTTAAAGTAGAAGAATTGGTGGTGTTTGCAGATAAAGGACACATCATGCAGTCATTCTATAACCATGCCTTGGTACCATTTAGTGTGTAGATGCAGTCTTTTATTTCTAGGAAGGACCGTGTTTCTATCTAGTAGAGGAGAAAAGTTGTATATCAGGCATGGATCAAGTGGAATAGTAGGAAGAAGGAAGGTGCTATGAACTTCACCTGGAATTGAGAGGAAGGTGGTTAGAATATCAAGAAAAGGTGGTCAGATTCTCAGGAAAAGTAACATTTGATTTAGAGTGAAAGGTTAAGTGAGTGTTCACCAGGCAGAAAATTTAGGGGAGGGCATTGGGTTCTGGCAGACTTGGAAAATCGTATTTTGATGTGACTTCACAGTAAGATATATGGCATAGTGTCGCAGGAGATAATGTTAAAAGGACAACATCTTGATCCATTTCGCACTACAGAAAGAAGGGAGCTTATAAATCTTTTTCAATGAGTGATATTAATAAATAACCCTGCATAGATTCTTGTGTCATCCATTCTCAAGGCTTACGCTATCACCTGACGTTCAATTTTTATCTCCAGCCTGGGCTAGAGATCCTTTCTGTCTTGGGTGTACACATTTTGATGGTTCATCAGTTCTCACAGAGTCTACACTCCAGAAAATAAATTTATCACCTCTCCCTCAAAAGCTTGGCTCTGTCCCAATTTCTTAGTTTAGTGAATGACTCCCAATTTTCAAGGATATCATCCCTAATACTTACTTCTCTTAAACCCCTCCTCTCCAAATTGCCTCATTTATTCAGTTACTCTAAACATTATTGTTTTCTTTCCATTCCCTTTTTTAGTGTCTTTATTCAGATTGTCGTATTTTTCCCTTTTATTATTGCAGCCACTTAACCCAACTCCACCCATTTTTTTAATCAATTCCCCCACTGCTACCAAGTTGATCTTTCTAAGACTGATTGCATTAATGACTGTGCTGATATATTTCTGTGAGTTTTCATTGCCTATGGATACAATCCAAAACCCTTAGCATAAAGCCCTTATGATTTGGGCCCTGCCCATCTGTCCATCCTCCTGGATCCCATGACTTATCCTCTCTCCTTCTCGAGACTCATGAAACACCTTGAAGCTCCCAGCAATTTCTAGTCTGAGAAATTTCCTGTTCCTATTCCAAGCCTTGTTATCCTGTCACCTCACTCCTCCTGACCTCTGCCTCCACTCCCATTAGGGTAAGGTGTTTCCACAACTGTGTGGTGATAGGTCATTTACTTTTCCCTGTCTCCACTAGACTTCAGGCTCCTCGGTGCCAGTTACCATGTCTTATTCGTGTGCTCAGCTTCATATCTGGCACAGAGGTATAGCAAAAACAATCGTTTTTACAAAGCACTTGTTACAGATGAGGCAAGGCGCTAAATTGTTTATATGTATTATCTCCTTTAAAGGTGAAAAACAGAATCAAGCTATGCTTTGGAAAGGAATGTGGCACAAAAGCCAAAATTAGGCAAGAGAATTGGTGCATGGAGTTCAGTCAAGACAGTATTTTAGCAAAGCAAGTGACAATTTAAGAGATCTATACTAAGGTAGAAATAGTAGAAATCAAGTAAGAATTCATTATGATTTCTAGAAAGACTGGATGGATGGATGAATGGATGGATAGATGGATGGATGGACGATGGGAGGAAAGAAGGGAGGGAAGGAGAGAGGGAAGGAAATTAGAAAGCCCAGCATGTGTTTTCAGAACTTGCTGTAGGACTTACTTTATTTCACTTACAAATCTTAACAACTTCAGTGCAACAAGTTTATTGGACTAGAGGACCAACTATCTAGGTGAAACAAACCTTTGACTAAAAGCTTAGGGATTGTAGGTAGGTAGAGAGTAATGGTTAAAAGTGTGACTAAGGGCCGAAACCGGTTTGGCTCAGTGGATAGAGCGTCAGTCTGCGGACTGAAGGGTCCCAGGTTCGATTCCGGTCAGGGGCATGTACCTTGGTTGCGGGCACATCTCCAGTGGGGGGTGTGCAGGAGGCAGCTGGTCAATGTTTCTCTCTCATTGACGTTTCTAGCTCTCTATCCCTCTCCCTTCCTCTCTGTGGAAAGTCAATAAAATATATATATTTAAAAAAGTGTGACTAAGGTATCACAGTGCCTAGTTTGAATTCTTGCTCAGCCATTAACTAGCTATAGGACCTGGGACAAATTATGTAACCTTTAACATGGAGGCACCTTCATTGTTGGGGTGTGGTGGTCATGATTAAATGAAAAAAGAAAAGCATAGTGGGATATAGCAAGCATTCAGTGAAATATGGGCTTACCTCTGTGTAGAGGACCACCTGGGAAGACAGGGCCCGGGATATTGGCAGAGTCATGTCAGTTGCACCCCATTCTGGGAGTGCAGAGCTGTTCTTAGTTCCTGGCTGGTGTTTGTCCAGGAGGAAGGAGTGGGTGGGCCTTGGGCCCTCCCAGGCTCCTTGTTCTCCTGTGAAACCCCCTTGTGGATTGGAGGATAAATAGATGTGCTGTGTGGCTCAGGAGGTTGTCAGTATGCCTCTCCAGCGGAGGATGTCAGCGGCCCTCCCAACTCCCAGCTTAAAATCTATCTCTGTGTCTTCTCTATTTCTATTATTTCTCAATCCCTGGCCACCTCCACTTAGAACCGGTTCATTCATCTCTCTTTCCATGTGGAACGCGGAAAAGGGAGATCCCTGCCACACCAGGCCCCCACACCTCTGTGCTCAGCTTCATTCCTTAGCAATAGTGGGAAAGGGAGCAGTTACTGTGTTTGTACTTCAGCTCATATTTTTGATTGTCCGCCATCATGTTTTGTAGATGTATTATAATTGGAAAATTTTTGCTTTGTTTTATGTTAAAAATGACAATTGTGTATACTAAAATTCACTGTAAGGAACTTATGCAGCCTAAGGACATTGGGTTTCCCCCCACAATTTGTGTAAAAGTTAGTGAGGAGAACAAATAAATGTTAGTGGTGAACATTCACTTAATGCACACAGTGTATTAAAATATGGTACCTAGTTAATTCCTCTTTGGTTGGGATTATGAAGTTCATTTGTTTTGAATATTCATTAAGCAGTCCCTTATACTAGTCATTATTTTAGCTATATAGTTCTTACCAGGAAGATCCCTTAAAATATGCTATTTTCCAAATGCTTAGAACATGTTGTTAGTCCCTATGTATTTCAGGGTAAAAGTATTGTGTCCTTAAGGAGAATTGCCCAGAAGTACAAAAAAAAATGTTGGCCTAATGACTGCCCATCCAATAATGAACACTGAATAAGCACAGATAGTGAAGCTTTTATAGCTTCTTTGACTTCCTGCTTTTTTTTTTTTAAAGTGGATATAAACTCAATATATTTGGTGTCTCCTCTCAGTCCGCTATCATTCTCTTTACTTTTACCTCATGTTACTTTTTTTCTGTTATAGCTCCTACCTCAGCTTAGCATAGCCTATATTTACTTGCTTATTTATTGTCTAACTCCTCCCACTGCATGTAAGCTGATATGAGGACTTTTCTTTGTTCACTACTATATTCCCCAAATTTAGCATCATGCCTGACCCATAGCAGAAATTGAGTATATATTTGTTGAATGATTAAGTGTAATTGATAAGCCTGTGCTTAGTAGAGAGTCTTAACGGGCTATGCTGCCAGATGACTGTATCGTGTACACATTTTTTGCTGAATATAATGTAACAGTTGTTACTAGTCTGGAAACAAAAAAAAAACTTGGAAACTACAAATAAGTATCGATAGAAAAATGCAAAATCATTCTTCAACTCTGAGGCAGTGAGGTAAGATTTTGAAGTATTATCCCCTTCATGTATTTGATATCATAATTATGTGTCATCTTGGATAGTCTGCATTTTTTTCACCTAGTATTATATCATCAGCATATTCCTAAATTTTTATGGAAGTTTTTATACACTCATATTTTTAAATGTTGGAGTAAAAATACATTTCTTCTGCCTTCCACATAACAACAAAATAATGAAAACCAGGGAAGAAAATCCATCTATAATGCAGCAAGTCATGAGCAACAACCCCAAAGTACAAACCTTTACATTACCAGTCAGTAATGTTCACTTATAGGAGAAGGAAGACATAAGATTTGGGGCCTTGAGCAAGACACAGATTTCCTCCTGGTTAGAGTCACTGATGGTCATGAGTGCCATTTCAATGCCAATAGGAATCCCCAATTTGGGGTGTGTAGAGGGACATTTTACTCAGTGCAAAACAGCTCAATTTGTGATACAGCAAGTCTGTGAAAACAGCACAGCTATGAGGCAGCCCTGGGCCAGGCAGCCCAGACGCCAGGCCCCTCTCTAGCTAGACAGCTCCGCTCTGCTCCTTTCAGTCTGCTTTGTGCCCTGCTGGTCTGCTCCACTGTGCTCCTGCAAGACATCATCTGTGTTTCGGCTCCAGCCAGAGAAACCAAGTCTTCTGTGGGAAGGGAAAGTGCATTCTCAGAGCCAGAAGGTAGTGGCTGTTATGGACAGAAGTTCCCACCCCTGCTCTCTGATTGCTTTGTCCTCATGCAGATGAGGACTCCAAATGCTCACAGTTTAATTGGTTCAAAAGGCACCGCTACCCTGATTGGTCAGAAAAGAACCGCTCTGGTTGGGTGGAGCGACACAGGTCCAATTAGATGGGGAAAGTCTCAGTCCTATTGGTTGAAATAGGATCGCAGGCACTCCTTAACAAGGGCTTACTCACATGGCAGAAACACAGTACAGGCAGGCAGTTCACTGCAGAGGCAGGGAGTTCAGTTCTCCCTGAAGGGCAGTTTGCTTGAGAGGCCTTGTATAGAAATGGATTCTAGGCTCTGTTTTTGTGTTGTGTGTATATTTTTTGTAATTTGAGCTCCGTTAGCCACCAGGAATCCTTTTTTTAGTAGGTGTCTTCTTTCTTAGGGTTCACACTTCAGATTGCATGCATTGCCATAAAGGACATCTCCAGTGTTCCCTGACTTGTGTGACAAGACCTAGAGCTGCAGATAGACTGTGGGTGACGCTGGGAGTGACTCTAACCACCCAAGCATGGCAGCTAAAAGGCAGACAAAATGGAACTGGAGGAGAAACCATCCTCCTGCGGCATTTTAATGTGCTGCTGCCCAGCCTACTGGCTGTGGGATCCTGGCGCAAAGAGGGAGAGCAGGCAGCCCTGCCCACGGAGGCTTGCTGTGAGTCACACCAGAGCAAGCCAGGGGAGGGGCAGGGGCAGGAGAGAAGGGCTTTCTGGAAGAGCTGGCCAGGGAAATGAACTACTTAATTCAAACTCCGAGAACATACCGAGACACCGACTAGTATTTGGTGAATTGAAAGAGCAATTTCTCTCTAATCCATTTGGTAGACAGAGATGGCCACCAGGGAGAAAATAACCCATTAAGATTAAAAATAAGAATGAAATAGCTGAGCTCGTACAACTTTGTGTAGTTTACAGAAGGAGGTTAGCCTGAAGATAGGAGCCATAAATCAACGATGAAGCCACATGGCCCACGTACTGTGCCTCTGCCCGTCTGTGTTTCTGTGATTGTAAAACGAGCTTTGCAGCAGAAGGTGATGCTGAGCTGTTCGAATTGCTGGGATGTCACTGCTTATTTATGAGCCCAGATAAAACTCACTTTTAGATAAATGACTACATCGAAATACTATAATGCTTCCCATTGAAGTGCCTCTATGGCTAAAAAAAAATGTGACTATAAAAATGTCAGATTATTGCGGAACCTCTTTGCGGGTTAGGTGTTTTTCCGGGTCCTATCTCCTCGGTTTATTGAGTCCCACCAGGCTTCGCCATAGCCTGGCTTTGTGGCCAGTACGCGGGGGTTCCTGTGGAAACAAGATCTACGGCTTTCTACCTCACACAGCTCCGAAGAACCCCTGGAACTCTTAAGACCAGAACGGTTATTGGCAATGATACTGTTGGGTGAGGTGGGTATAAAAACACTCTGTTGATGGAGACCATACCAGATCGCCAGGAAAACAGTGGCTCTTCAGAATCCAAGTGCGTATTTAATTTGCATCTTTACATCCTGCATTCTAGTTGGTCTACCCCTTCCCTTGAGCAGGCAAACTGTGGTACCTCTCTGCCAAATTCAACCAAGGCAGTGCTTTTATGACACTGGGTGAGGCAAAGCAGGTTTACAGTTGTTCCTATGGGGAATAATATAATAATTAGTAAATGATAATACAAGAATAAACCGTGCTTCACGTACTCATAAGTGTAAACCTACGTTTGGTCCGCCCTGTGTAACTCGTTAAGCAAGCCAGCCAGCGCAAGATGACATGAGAGCAGCTGTCCTGCCTTTTTTTTTTAAAAATATATTTTATTGATATTTTACAGAGAGGAAGGGAGAGAGATAGAGAGCTAGAAACGTCGATGAGAGGGAAACATCTTCTAGCTGCCTCTTGCACACCCCCTACTGGGGATGTGCCCGCAACCAATGTACATGCCCTTGGCCGGAATCGAACCGGGGACCTTTCAGTCCACAGACCGACGCTCTACCACTGAGCCAAACCGACCTCGGCCATCCTGCCTTTTGTGTGCAGGGCAGGGTGTGATTAGAAATGTTAGAAAATCACATTTTACATTTCATAGGCCACAGTGGGAGACAGATGATGATACTTCAGAAACAATGGGGCCATGGGATATATGCTGTGGTGGTCGTGGAGGAGGTGGCGGTCGCCAGAGAAAGTAGGTCCATAAGGAAACTGAGCTCTATAAAGAAGAGAGAAGTTAATCAAGGGGATGGGTGAGATAGCAATGTCAGAGGATGCTACAGCGGGCTAGCATTCTCCGGAGAGGTTGTAAGAAGAGGAGCGCAAGGAAAATGAAAATAGAATAGCTCACCAATTACAGCGAACACAAACTTACCATGTGCAGGCACTGCCGTAAATGCTTTACATAGGTCAACTAATTGAATTTTCACAGTAACCCGGTGAGACAGGAATGATTAACATTGCCACTATACTGATGAAAAAATAAAAATAAAATAAGAAGCATAGAAAGTTTTTAAGGGACTTGCTTAAGTCACATAGCTAACAAGAGGCCCAGCTGGGAACTGAACCTGGAGACCTCAGAGCCAAGCCCACACACTTGATGACACTGCATTGTCCCTTTTAGACACGGGTGACAGATTAAGATGATTGGTCAGAGTACCTCGTATGAAACAGTGAGTTAGTCAAGTCTTTGTTTAAGGGCAACACCTGAGTAATTGATATCACAGCAGTTCCAGCGGAGAGGTGACAAGTAAAGAGGGCACACAGGTTCACATTCGTGGACACCAGGGAGTAGAATTGAGTGAGGGAAAATAATAGCAAAGGCCTCATATAGGAATTTTGGATTTATATTAGAAAAAAAATGTTTCTTTTAAAAGTCTCATTCTGCAATTGAAAAATATCCTTTTAGATATGCAGCTTTACAGATGTTCTAGATTAAATAGCGTTTAAAATACTTTATTGTCACAATATACAAATGAATAAATCACTGATTTTGAGTAAGTGTCCAGTAATTTGCGAATGACTCTTTCAACTTATGCCCCTTGGGCAAAAATGATATTGACCCTGTAGGTATGGATGTTATTGAATTGTCAGAGATGATATTAAATCATTAAATCAGTGTATATTTGGCTGGAAGATACTTTTAAATGCATTTGACAAAGCTCCTTCACGTGTAACAACTAACATCATTGAAAAGATGGCAGCAAGACTTTTAGGTGACATAAGTATGTATTTTTAAAGAACTTTTCCTTGTTTCTTTTTTATTGACAATGAAGATAATGTATTACCTTATTTTAAGTAGAAACAAATGTAATGTTTTAGCATTCATCTTTAGTGAAATATAGTTGTTAAGGGGAAAACATTTTTATAGAGAAGTTTGAGTTGAACAATTGCCAAGGACCCAAAAGACAGCTACTTCATCTGCCATACCTCAGGCATTGTCTCTGCAATGTCCAAATAACGGTTTAGTTCAGTTCCCCACTCAATTCCCCGATCGACTGGGGAAAACTAACCATGTGGCTAAACTAACCTGTTTTTATTTTCTTCTCTCATCTTCCTCAATTAAAAGCACCCATTTGTAGAGAAAGCAGCTGCATCAGCTCTTACGAACAATAAAATGTGTTTTAGTTATGATGGTACAGGAAGCCAGACCTTGGTAACCTTTAAAGTGCAGTGAGTTCAGGCAGATGGTTTTACTGTTGTACATCAGGTTCCCTGGGAAATAGACTCTGGAGGAAGTTGGAGAGTTTTGTTGGGGTCAGCACCTGTGGAAGGAGGGGAAGGAAGCAGATATGGGCAGAAGTTGGGCTCTGATTCCCTGTTACCAAAGGCCTCAGGCGACCTGTAGAGGATGCTCCTTAGCAGTGTACCAAGAGTTGGGGCAAGAGGACCTGGCCTGTGCAAGCCCATGCCAGGCAGTCATTGGTTACAGTTGGGCCTCTGGAGGCTAGCTCTAGCCAAAGGCAATTGCCAGAGAAGGCGGACAGCTGAAGGTGTTCCTTCCCAGCAGCTGAGGGAGTTAGTCCTTTGGTCTTGAAAGGGAATCTGGGTAACATACAGCAGTACTTTCTACAGTAACTGACTAAAATGTCTTGACATTTTAAGGAAAAGAAAATCAAAATGATAAAAAAAATATTTTCTCCATTTATTGTGGACATTTAAGTGATACTATCTACAGTTGTCACATTTGTACGAAGGCAATAAGGCTAAAAGAAATTTTGTTACCTGAATAAGCTTTTTTTTTTAATATGGAAGAGAGAAAGAGGTCATATATTTAGTTATGTACTGGTTATCAAGAAAAAATATGTGTTTTATAATAGATAAAGTGATTGGACTAATAATAGATAAATAAAGTGAGCCACTTTTAGTCTTATGCACAGTATTAGCCTTAATGTTAGGAACTTATTATATACTTAAGTCTGTGATACTCCTCTGTGAGGACAGTACTGTTGTTCTGATTCTGCTGATAAATGCATAGGCTCAGAGAGGTGAAGTGTCTTGTCCAAGATCACACAGCTACATAGTGGTATAGTCATGACTGTAAGCCAAGCCTGTCCAAATATAAGTTCTTTTTCTTGGTCCTATCCCGTGTTGTTGGTTCTGACCCTTGAACCTTATCCAAAGATTTTCTGTTTCAATGGAAAACTTTTCATCCTAGTTTTACCTGTTTCCTTATTCAGCATTTTGTCCTTAAAAATCTCAGGAATTTTGCTTTAAATTGATTGTATACTGCATTTGACCCTCGTCACGATTTCTGTAGGTAAGAGGCAAGTATTTTTATTTCCACGTAAGCAGGACTGTCATGCTGATGACTGGGACCCAGCATCCTATGAAAACAGGTCTGTTCTGGGATGACTTTTGCCCCATACCTCTCTCTTCCTCCATCTAATAGATGATTTGGCGGGGAATAGAAGCTCATGCTGCTAAAATGTGGTGAGAGACAGAGGTGGAACTGATTCCAAGTCCCGTGCTTACTTCCCCCGTCAGTGGGATTAACATGCGGAAAGAAAAGTGTGTGTGTGTGTGTGTGTGTGTGTGTGTGTGTGTGTGTGTATTAAGTACAGAAACAAACTAGCCTTTGAATGACCCTTCATTGTAATGATCTTATTTATTATGAGAAAATTCTGGAACCAGTAGGAAGAATCCATTTGAGTGGCTATTAGGGGAAATATAAGTAGATGTACTTTAAGTAGGTGACATTTGAAATGAATGTATACCTCATTTAGATTTGAAAAACTTCCTGTGGGTTTCTCTTTTGATTAGAATGTCTGAACTATACTGTGTTCTATCTTCTGAGAGAGAATATGGTTAACTGATCCCCCAGTTGATTCAGGTTACAAATGATACAACACTTTCATTGCTCTGCATGTCGGCTTCCTCTGGTTTGCTGTTGACAGCAAAATTGAAATAGACAAGGTTCTCTTGCTCCTTTGTTTATTTTAATAGGGTACTGCTTGTGGTAAATAACCCAGGAGAATTTAAAGATATTTGTCAGATTTTTCAGATAATATTTTATCTTCTCTAGTAAAAAATGGACTAAGGAGAGGCATTGTAGTATATGTAGTCACATGTGTTCTTTTATATAACAAAGTAAATGTCAAATAATCACAATCTGAAGTATTTTATAAGCATTTTCTCAAGCAACTGTTACTTTATTCATCATGTCTTTTGTTTTTAGCTCAATATTAATTTAATGGCGGATTTTGAGAACAGTTGGGTGGAGCAGATACTTCTGCGTCGTTGATTCAGTGTTCCATATATATTATATAGCTGCATTATAAATTATTTGGGACGTTAGTATTAAAAACAGATGACAGTAGGTTTGCTTTTTGAAATGTAGAAATAAGGATATCATTATATAAACATAAAGATTTTAATACATCATGAACACATATGCATTCATGAGTGTTCATTAACAAGTCACTCAGCTTAAAAATACATATTCACAATTTATCAGCATTAATCTAAACATCTATAAACTGGATTATACTACTTGTGCTATAGTCGAGACCAACTAAGCATTTGTTATTTTTATTGTTCTGGGTATTCAAATGGTCATAGGACTACAGTAATACCATCTCATATCTGTACTTACATATATTAGCTATGCTGACACTGACAATTGTAAGTGAAATAATATGAGTGAAAACCACATTAAAGATGCCTTTGAGTTCTCTGTTTTCCTCCAGTGGAGTCAGAAATCAAGCACTAATATCATATCTTGAGAACTCATAAACGTAGAACGATTTAATAAAGACCTTCAGGTTTCAGCGTTATTTTAGATCCCAATAGTATTGGAATGAGGTTTTGTGTGTTATTCGAGTCTGTTGGCCCAGGCCTTCCAGGGAATGCTCATTTCCTAAAGCCCCTTTATGGGCTAAACATGAGCGTTTATAGCAGGATTCACACGCACCTCTGCTTCTGGGGCCGGGAGGCTGAAGTCCTGTGCGCACAGAGGCAGGAAGTACTTGGCTACCAGCAGGGGACTTGGCTGCTGCATGGTGGGGAGTAGTGGAAACTGGCACCGGCTGAATGGGCAGGCCCAGTCTGAAGGAAGCAGCTGGGTTTGCGATCATTTGGGAAGGTGGTGCCACATTCTCCACATCTGACTTTCAAGAGGAGACAAAACTAGGGGTGCTTTTGTAAAATTCAGATAATATTTTTTAGAACACCACATGGGCCAAATCAATCCGGTGTGCGTGCTCCATGTGGCCCCGAGGCCTCCCTTGTTCACATTTCCCTCGGAGTCACGGGAAGCTGGAGTCCTGGGTCGTCTTCCATTTTACGTGCCTGGGTTTACGTAGCTTGAGCAGGAAACTGATGAACTTAACAGAGTCTTCAGAATAAAATCGGACTTTGGCTACGTTTAAGTGTTCTTCTTCAAGTGTGAAACATATAGTGACCCTCCAGTTTTGTTGTTTAAACCATGTACATGGCACTTTCAGCCGAAAGAGGGTGGGGGTGGGGTTGTTTGCAATCCTGTTTCATTTGGAATATTGTGTCTTATTATTGATTGCTCCAGAATTGGATACCGAATTTCCCCCCGCTTCTATCTCACTGTGAGATTTCCTGTCCTGATTCAAGCCTTTGTGGCCAGTTTTTATCTGATCATTTGTCTGTCTGATATTCCTGATATGTTTTTATAACATGTTAAGCAGAAAGTGTAAGTGCTATTTATGGAAAGCAAGCCGGTTGGCGGGGATGGGTCTCCTGTGATTTCTCGAGTTGTTTTCACGTTCGACTGATACTGGCTTCTAGAACAGAAGTCTGGGAACTAACACTGAATGTTAGACCACGGAACATGGGTTTCTTTCCTTTCCAAGTCCGCCTGCAGGGGCAGAGAGGAAAGACGAATGGGAATGGAAAATAGATGCTTGCAGCTGAGCAGGAGGCTAATTATATTAATTTCAGACTCAGCCCAGCTTGAAGACAATATAATAATCTATAAAAAATGGAATGCCAACCAGGAGCCAAACTACTATTACCTTTTTCTTTTTTTCTTTTTAAGAGCACAATATGTTATAGCAATCAGGAGCTCATAAATTGCCCTTACAAGCAGTTTAGAAAAAGACACTGTGTAAAACCTACTTAGAACTGGAAACTGTGGGGAGATTCTTTTCCCAGTTGCACCTGAGGTAGTTTTTCCATGTGTTGATTTCTCAGTGGAGAACATGGGAATTCCGCTGTGCTTCTTGAACATGGGGTGGGTGAAGAGGGGTCAGGATGCAACTGAGTTATTTTAAATCCCGGGGAGGCAAATGTAAGTAGTACTCTAGTCATATTCTCTTATTGTATATGTGAGTACAGAGAGCCATCACGTTTCCCCTCATTTATACTAAGATACCTGGCACTAAGAAGTAATTGGGGCTGAAACCGGTTTGGCTCAGTGGTAGAGCATCGGTCTGCGGACTGAAAGGTTCCAGGTTTGATTCTGGTCAAGGGCATGTACATTGGTTACGGGCACATCCCTGGTAGGGGGTGTGCAAGAGGCAGCTAGTCGATATTTCTCTCTCATCAACGTTTCTAGCTTTCTATCCCTCTTACTTCCTCTCTGTAAAATATCAATAAAATATATTTTAAAAAAAAGAAATAATTGAGGATGGGGATAAGTAGAAGGGAGTCATGAAAAATTCCAGTTTTCTCCAACAAAATCTCTCCCTTCCTTCCCTAAGGAAGCTTTGATTCCTCTCATTCATCACAAATACTAAGAATCACCCGGCTGGTGTTTTTCAGTGGTTGAGCATTGACCTTTGGATCAAGAGGTCATTACCGTTTGATTCCTGAATAGGACCCATGCCCGGGTAGTGGACTCCATTCCCAGCTAGGGGCCTGCAGGAGGTAGCCTATCAGTGATTCTCATCATTGATGTTTCTCTCTCTCTCTCCCTCTTCTTCACCCTGCCTCTCGGAAATCAATAAAAAATATTTTTTAAAGAGACTAAGAATCAACAGGTAAAAAGACCGATGAGAACTGTTGACACCTCTAAACAAAGGAACATTCTTCACAGTATTTACAGCAGCCAAGAAAATCATTTAGAGAGTGGATCTCTCCTTAAACTTAGCAGAAGTGGATCTCTCCTCAACTTGGCAAAAATTGTGCAAAATATTCTTTATATTCCGTATGATTTTTGTCCTGCAAACATACACAATCATGTCAATGACTCTTTTTTATTAGATGATGAGAACACTTATATTTCATTCCTGCAAAGAAGCACATGATCTTACAAGTCCATGGAAATTTTCAGGTAGATTTTATTACCTCTTCACCTGTGTTCAGACAAATTTATTAGGTACTTGCTGATGGTGAGTAATACCTACTTATTAAGCTGATTTTCAGGCTGCTTACTGGAGAGCTTTCATAAGTAACTTTAGTACCTTAGGATTTAAGCTTAGACAGAGATTGGGCATTCATAAATTGGATCCAGTGGTCATGGAGGAAGAGGGAAGAAAAATGTTTGTTACTGCATTTTCGGTCTGCCACCCCTCCCTCTCTTTTAACTCCAGGAGCTTCGCCATAAGGAAGCACACATTTAGAGTTAGAACCTCTGGTGCCAGAAATTTCTACTTCATGTCTTGGCTAACCGGTGAGGATAATCAGCACCTTGTCTCTCTTAAAACTGGTGGGGTACATTTTTAAAGTGTTGAAAGGGAAGTGTACAGAGCTTACAGGTTGAGCAGTCTCAATTCTCTGGCCTCCTGAAGATTTTGAATTTAAGTTGTTTTCAGTTGTCAGGGTAAATGAATTGGCCACTTTACCAATTTTCTAGCTAATACATGCAATTTGGAAGTGCATCCCCTGAAACATAAAAATTGGCATTATTCACAGCAATGTTCATTTTGTATAGTTTCACGGTACTTTTACTAAAAGAAAAAGAAAATCTCTTTCCCAGTTTGGTAAGCCTATCCGCTGTTCAGTATATCAGTGCTACAAAGGCCAGAGGGGATCCGTTAGTTGGGCATCATCCCGGGCACTGAAATGTCTCCAGTGGTTTCCAGGTCAGGGCTTATTCCTGGAGTTTCGGGCTTGATCCCTGGTAGGGGGTATATAGAAGGCAGCCTATTGGTGTTTCATTTTCACATCTCTCTCTCTCTCTCTCTCTCTCTCTCTCTCTCTCTCTCTCTCTCAAAATCAATAAACTATTTTTAAAAAAGGAATAACTAAAATTTACTTTTAAAAAAAGGCAAGCCATGTAAAGACTCAGATTTAAATCTACTGGAAACTAACCCAATCCCAGGTTTTGAATTAACTGCCTAAATTCAAACAACTGCAGCGAGTCTCCAGTTTATTCTGCACTTTTATTTGGAAAGTAATAGGATTGTTTATGCCTTATGTTACTGTTTAAAACGGCGGCCCCTCCAGTACCTCCTCAGATGATCAGTAAGAGCATCACCTTTTGGGGTTCTGTCAGAAACTCCATTGTCTGTGGACAGGCTCAGTTTGAAATCCAACCCTAGTATCTTGGAAATGCTCAATGGGAGGAGATACTTTGGGGTATGGTGGGAATAGCCAGCATTTAATAAACAGACCCCCATCCTGATTTTAGCTGCCTCCAAAATTCCTTGATTCTCATAAATTCGCTTCTTAATTATATCATAGAATCAAAAGTTAAAGAAGTATAAAATATACTTTAAGACATTTTTTCTAGTGAATTTAAATAAAAATATACCTTTTATCTTCAAGGTAACTCTCTTTCGAAGAGAGTGGAACTGATAGTTCTGGGGATGGTTCAATTGGGATATTTTGGATTTTAGCTGTGGTTGCCTATCAGCTGTGTGTTTGCACACAGATCAGGCCAGCCATTGAGAGTAATATACCCAAGCCTTTATTTATTTATTTATTTATTTATTTTTGTATTTCCTTTCTTCCACCCCTCCTTTCTCCTCAATGTTTGGTCCATTGTCATCTTTTTACCCAAGTACTTATGTCAGAGTGTAGAGAAGACTGAGCAGGGTGTTGTGGGAAATGGAAGAACAGAACCAGCATGGTTCTGCTCCTTCCCAGCAGTCACTGCTCCCAATGCAAAAATCCTCAGGTAATGTCCAGGGAAGACAACTGCAGGTTTTCAGGAGCCTTTGGCAAGCAAAGATCTGAGATCTCTTTACCATGATTCAGATAGTTGGATATGGATTTTGATGATGAAGAAAAGGCACACGCAGCTAATGACAGCACTAATAGCTGTCAGTCATTATTGAAACCTTATGCAGTGCCCAGTGAAGTGCAAGTACTCTGAGATATTGCCTTGTTAATCCTGATGACAGTCTTACAGGGAACTTTGATGACCATTACCCCTAACTGAAAAAGAAGCTGGCACTTATAGAGAGCTTAAGCAACTTCAGGTAACTGGTGGTAAAAGGACTCAACCTTGCCTCCAAAACTCATGCCCTTAACTTGGCCATGTGTCCTCCCAACTGTCTAATCACTCACCAGTATGTACAATGCATTCCGCAATGTTAGCTTTTGCATTCTGTCACTGGTTTTCCTGGTGACAGTGTGATAAGCAGGCATTGCTCTTTTTCCAGTGGCAGAATGTTTAAGATATATTGCTCCTAGCTGGTGTGTAACAGACTTTTGCAATTGATATGTGAAATCCTATCTCCATGTTTGCCTTAAGTAAGAAACAAATAGAATGTCTTTTTCTTCTTAAACTCATGATTACACTTGTATTGGAAGAGATGTCATGACAGATGGGATCTTAAAATAGTGTTCACAAATCTGTTCATGAGTTAAAATTATAGAAGTCCTTAATACCAACCAGATTTTTCAATGACACACTACAAACTGAAGATGTTAGTGTTGAAAACTACTTAGGTGCTTAGCTTTCAAACTAAATTAACCAGGTGTTATTTTCTGCTTGTTTCTTAGTGGTGTGTAGTTAAGTATTTGCATAGGGAACTAAACTCTTGCCAGTCAAGTAGTCTTCTGATGGTCTCCCTTCTTCTCACAGTCCTAACAGTCATCACTGTCTGAAGTCTTTCATTCAAACTGCTCCTTAGAGTAGGAACACATCTTAAAAATTCAATGGTTTGAACTGGAGAGTCTTGAAGTTAGTGCAAGTTTTAATTCCAGGATATTTGAAAGAACAATGATATGGCTTTTACACGTAGGCAGTTATTTAAACTGAAGTAATACAAATATTTGTGACTATTTCTTGCTTTAATGAATCACTGAGACATGTAAAAATAAGCTCCGCGTAGAGATCTTAGAGGATGAGATGCCCTTGTTTGTTTTCTCTGAGGGAGTTATGGAGGGTTTGGGAGAGGCCAGGAATGCCTCGTCTTCTGTGGCAGGGTTTCTTTCTAGCCCTTGTCCTAGTGACATCTTGGGCGACATAATTTGCTGTTGTAGGGACTGTCCCAGTGCATTGCAGGATATTTAGCAGCATCTGAATAGCAACCTCTTCCCAGTTGTGACAGTCTCAGAGGGGTGGGGGGTGGGGTGACAGGAAGAGATTAAGGAAAGAACATGTATGCATATACATATAGCCTGTGGACATAGATAATAGTGAGGGAAGGCCTGGGGTGAGGTGGGGCTGGGTGAAATGGGGCAAAAGGGGGCCGGGAATGGGGGACATCTGTAATATTGTGAACAATAAAAAAGAAAATAAAAGCAATGCCCAGAGATTGACCAATATCTCCTAGGGGCAAAATCACATTAGGTTGAGAACCTCCTATCTCTGGTTCTCCAAATGGGAAACCAGGGTTAGAGATGGATCAAAATACTAGTTCTGTTGATGGTGAAGCTAATATGAGGAATATGGCTAAGGTCTAAGGCCAAGGTGGGTTTGTTTTAAGTTTTATTTTCACATGCTTCTGCCAAGATGTTTTTTTTTTTTACCAGGTCTTCCATAACCACTCTATTCAAAAACAGCATAACCCTGTGACCATCACTCTCACCATGCTCTGTCTTCCCAGCCCCCTTCTCAACTTAATGTTGTGTATTTAACTGCGTGTTAGCTTCTCCCCCCATCAAAATGTAAGCTAAATGAGAGCAGGAAATTTGTGTTTTATTTAATACTACAAACCCAGATCATAGATCAATGCCTGGCACGTAATTTGTAATGCATGAATAATTATTGACTAAATGAGTCGGTTAGAGACACTTGCTATAGAAAAGTAAAGAGTGAGGATATTAAAGGTTGCAAATATAGCTTAAAATAAATTGCTGAATGAAGAAGCACTGCTTCAAGTATGATAATTCTACCTAATGGTTTTAGAATTAATGATTCCATAATTGAGATTTAGGTTTTCCCCTCTTCTGATGTAATTAGTTTTACTAGAGCCTATTTTTTCATGTCAAGCAAACAATGGCTTCAGATGAGAGAAAGCTTTGAGCTGTAAAGAAATGAGGGAAAGCCCAGATGATGTATGAAGTGAGAAAGCAATAGGAAAATACCAACACTTCTCATAAAAGCAACAATTGAAAACGTGTCACTAAGCAAAAGCTTATCATTAGGTGGTTTCCCTGAAAGGTATGGAAGAATAAACATCCTTTGAACGCTTGTTTTGTAGTTTCAAAACTAACAACTTAAGTTTGGGATTTTACGCAAATAATTTATGCATTGAGAATTAAAAAATTTTTATTTTAATATTTTACTTATTTTGTACTTTTTTTCAGACCTCTAAATTTAATCCATTGCAAATGTTTTAAGCAGTTTTATACTTTTGAACTGAAGTAGTAAAACTATTTAAATAGAAACTATTCAATAGGAAATGTGCATTTTATTATAAAGATAGAACACAAAATCCTTCACTTAATTATAAGGCCCATAAATGGATGGGCTAATACACTGTAAGCTTAGCAAATATACATTCCACTAAATGTGTTTTGGTCTTGAAAAGTCATGGACTTGTGTAGTAGTAAGGTGAAGAATGCAGCCCTTTCAGGCTGTGTACTGAACACTACTGACATTTTACATGGCAGGAATTACCAACCTGTCCATGGGAAGGTGCCAGAATTCACTGATATCATTAACAAAAAGGCTGTGACAATTTATTTAAAAAAATATTAATATCAAATTTGGTTGACTAGAGTGCCCTCATGTTTTTCTTAATTATAATGCCTATTTAACTATTTCAGAGAACATAATGTTTCTTACTTTTAAACATAGAACCAATATATAGTTAGTAAGAATACTGGATTTGTGTGTGTTTTTTCTCTTTTCCCCATACCTGCTTCCTGAGATATACATAAAATATGTCTGAAAGTATAAGACAGCCCCAGGGCTGTGGATTGCCATCTGTTTATTATAGATTTGTAACATAACTGGAAGAACCAAAGTAAACATTCTATTATATTCCTCTATTTGCTGTGGCTTGGAGAGTAGGTGACTCACCCAGTCTCACCCAATGCATTAGTGACAGATTCTTGACGGAGGCCTAAACCTCATGACCTCTGTTTTTCTCATCTTCTGTTTATGGCATAATATGACCATATCTTATCCTTTGTGGAGAATAACATTGGCCAACACCTAAGAGTCAGGGTTTTTGCAGAGTTTCATAATGATAATGGGATGAGTGGCGGAGAACAAAGAAATTTCAGAGAGCCCTTCTCCAAAATTCTGTGTGATGGAACATTTTAGAAATATGTTCAATCAGTAGACATATTAAGTTTCTAAATACAAAACGTCATTTAAGGTGGCATGGGGGAATACAAAGATGTGTATGAACTGGCCAGGCCTTCCAGGAAAACACAACCTCTAATGATTTCATCCTTGAGATGCTCCAGTGCAGCCCATAGCTGCAGATATTTCTGGAATGTGAGAGATTGAAGAAAAGCATGCTCCTGTGACTTTTGGATACTCAACAGGATGGCTTATACTGTGTGGTTTGGCTCGTAGTGTTTTTGTCGTTCTTTAGAATTCATCCTCTCAGAGACCTTTCAAAAAAGTCAGACATGTATTTCATTTATTCCATGATTTGTTCTATGTGGCTTTCTATTTTCTAAGTACATTAACATCACTAAAAGAGGGTAAAAGTAGGATTCCAGTGTCAGAGATGAGGGAATAGAGCTTGTCTCAAGTAGCTGATGCTTTTTCCAAATATGAAATAAAATTTCCTCTTTTCATTCAAAAAGAAGGCAATGTTACCAATATATTCAATGATAGCCTATCTTCTGCAAAGCATAGATTCATTGACTGATAGGATTTTAGAGTTTTAAATTATTAGAGACTAGAGGCCTAGTGCAGGGGATTCCTGCAAAGTGTATGTGGGGAGGGGTGTGGCCTGCAGGGATCGGCCTGCTGTAGGAGCATTGTTCATCCTGATCAGCCAATCAGCACTGTGCATTGACCACCTGCATTGAGCGCCTGCCCCTTGGTGGTGATTACGTGTCATAGTGACTACTCGACCATTGTTCTGGTCGTTCCGCCATTTGGTTGCTGGGCTTTTATTATGTAGGATATTCTCCTGGACAGCTGAATCAGTAGACACTTAAATATACATCTTCCTTTAAGTAATTGAATAATAGGACTTTCACTCCTCTAACTTATTGGAATTTGGGTAAATCAATGTAGGGTTGAAATGATGTATTTGATCTATTTTGACATGTCCAGTTCATGGTAGTGTAAAGCTGAGAAATCAATTTTAAAACCTCTTAGTGGCCATATAGAAAGCAATCATTTTATTGACTACTGAGCTATTTGAACTACAGACTTGTAATAGAAACTAACGATATGGATATAATTATGGATATAATGAAAGCAGTTGTCCATGGGTTGTGTAGGGTTTCTCCCCCCCCCCCAATCATATTAACTATGGTACCACATCATTAGAGCAGAGTTAGAGGTAGGTTTTCCAGGAATGATTCCCAGATGTGAATGAGCTCTTTTTTATCATGTGATTAGAGATAACCCAATGTTTTAATGCTGCTGGAGCAAAAACCATGTCCCTCAGTAGAAACTTCAAGAAGACGGTGTTATTTAATTTTCTTCATTGTACCCGAAAATTACTTGAAGAGGTAGACTGAATTTTTTTGTCATCCATAACATATTACAGCTCTCTGGAAAGCCTGTGTGAGAAATGCTTTTCAAAGCTTGCTGGGATAAAGTGGTGATCACAGCATCTGAACCGCAAAGAACATCTGTTTGCCAGCTCTGCTTTCTTTGACGGCTTGTAGGAGCGCTTTAGGGAATGATTCTTTTTGTCTCTTGACAGGCTTCTGTGCTTGAGGCCAGACTGCAAAGATAACAATAGAGTGTGTGTGTGTGTGTGTGTGTGTGTGTGTGTGTGTATGTGTGCGTGCTTGCACACACACACACCCATGCACATGTGTAGAGCATGCTCAGATTATAAGCATAGCCACATAAGAATATGTTCTGTTTCTGCAGATAATTTGAAAGTTCTTGGTACTTTCACATATGTGTAGATAGATACCCTCAACTTGAAAATTACTTATGTGTCTCTTCTCAGAATATTAATTTAGCACAATAATTCTCAATTCTGGCCACACTTAAAAATACCTGAGGCATCTTTAAAAATACTGATGCCCGCGTTACACTCCCAGAACAATTCAGAATCTCTGAGGGGTAGAGATTGAACTCTTTTTGAAGCTTCCCATGAGATTCTAGTGCAGGGGTGGGCAAACTTTTTGACTCAAGGGCCACAATGGGTTCTTAAACTGGACCGGAGGGCCGGAACAAAAGCAACCTGACCATGCTGGCACTCTCATCTTGGGCTGCTGGTGAAGGAGTGGAGGGGAGAGCAAGAGAACCCTCCGCTGTTGCGGCTCCGCGGGCCAGATAGAACAGCTGAACGGGCGGAATCCGGCCCGTGGGCCATAGTTTGCCCACGGCTGTTCTAGTGAGTACCACTCATAGTACATCAAAAAGGTATTAACGCTTCCAATAATTAGCTTAACAACAAATAAATGAATATAGATATGATTTTTCTCCTAGTTTTATATCAAAACATCCAAGGTTTTCCTTTTTATAAGTCAAATTAAAAAACTAATAATAGCATATTAGGTCTTTAGGGACAGGAAATAATATTCTTAAGCAGACAACTTATTTCTGTATTTTTTCAAAATTGTTCTATTATTTTTTTTAAATTTATCTTTATTGTTGACAGTATTATAGCTGTCCCCATGTTTCCTCCCATTCACCTCCCTCCACCTGCTCCCACATGCTTCCCTCCCTCTGCGAGTTTCCCTCCCCCCAGGAACCTCCCTCTGCAAGTCTTCACCGCACTATTGTCTGTGTCCATGGGTTCTGCGTGTATGCATGCATGTAAGTTCTTTGGTTAATCTCTTCCTATCATCCCCTCCCCACTTCCCTCTGAGATTCCCCAGTCTGCCCATGTTATTTCTCCTCTTCAGAGAAAACATTGTACCTAGTACCATTCATGTTTCTGAGAGGTCGAGGACCTGCCAGACAGGACCTCATCACACCTCACTCTTGCAACCTCCTCTGTTGTCCCCTCCCATTATGCATCCTTCTCTAACCACATAGTGTGCCCTTCAGCGCTTTGGATGGAGCATTGCCCTGCCTGTGGCTGGGCTGCTGGACTTCCTGTCATAGCCCCTTGCCCCCGTCTGTAGACCACCTCCCAGCTTCCACCGTCCTTTGCTCCCTAATCAGCTGAGGTTTCTTTAGAAGGAACAACTTTGTTGTATTCCTCCCTACCTGGATACTATAATTTGCTCATGGTAGAAAGACACTCAATATGTTCTTATTATATTAGGGAATTGTGGAAAATGAAATAATGGATAAAATCCCCAAGTTTCATTCAACTGTAATAAAAGTTTACTCTGTAGATTTATTTCAAGAATTGCATTTTCTTGGTCATGTCACATTTCTACATCTGAAATAAGATACGCATGATAATATCTGAATTCAGGGGTTCATCCCAGCTGTAAACCCATAGATAAGTTGCTGATGTTTATGTTTTGGAGGAAAGAGATATCAGAGGTAGTTAAGTTTCTTTCAAATATATAAGATAATTTCTTCTTTTCTACTAATTAATTGAATTAGATTCAACAAAAGGAATTATTTCTTTTAATTGAGATGACAGTTTTTTATTTAAAAAATGTTTTATTGATTTTTTTACAGAGAGAAAGAGAGAGGGATAGAGAGTTAGAAACATCAATGAGAGAGAAACATTGATCAGCTGCCTCCTGCACACCCTCCCCCCCAACCAGGGATGTGCCCGTAACCAAGGTACATGCCCCCAACCAGAACTGAACCCGAGACTCTTCATTCCACAGGCCGATGCTCTATCCACTGAGCCAAACTGGTTTCGGCGGGATGACAGTTTTTTAATATTATCATGTTTTTTCCCACAAATGGTAAGTAGCTATTGTAATTTATATTTGTGCATTTCTTTCCTGCACATAGAATAATGCCTCACAAAGGGTTTATGAGGATTAAAGGGTTTTGCCTGAATCATTGTTGATTACTAGGAAAATCTTATAAACTGCCTTTCCATATCTTAGCTCACACTCTGACTCATAGCTCATCACTGACCAACCTTAATTGCAAGGGTTTTGGGGCAACAACCATGTTATTTTAGGTTTTCTTTGTGCTGATGTATGCAATGAAGCCTGGAGGTCACATAATGTGCGCAAGGAGGTCATTAGACAAATATCCAAACCACTCTTGGGCTGCGTCCTGGCAAAAGCCTGCCAAAAAAGGTGCATCCCAGATGGGAAGATGGAAGGAAAAGGAGCTACAAGATGAGATCAGGGTGTTCACAATGAAGTAGGGAGAATAGGATTAGGTGGTAAAAAGGGATTTTTTTTTAACAAAAGCCAGATGCCAAAGACCATGTAATATAAAGATTCAGTATTTATTGTTGCTTACAGTATTGAGTGCTGTTTTCTTTCTCTAATCCTGAAGAGCTTTGTTAGAAACATTAACTATGTGTCTACCACATCAGTCATTGTCACCCAGATCTTATTTTATTCTAGTGCCAACATTTTTCTGTGGATTCAGCATATTTACTTTTTGTTCTCTTGGCTATAAAAGTGTTACTCTTTTTTCATGCTTTGGTTACCCTGTCTAAATTCTCTTTTGTGGTATCTTCTCTCTTCATTTTACATCTTCCTTACCACTGGTTATTAGGTATGCTTTTTGACTCCAGAGGAAAATTAAGACTTTAAACTGATTAAAGACATATTATTTCTTCTGTAGTAGTTGTGCATGGAGCATACCAGTAAGCAGGTTTTTGTGTTTTTTCATTTAATGTTATTAGGAACCAGGCCCAAACAAAGGGCAGTAGTCAGCAACATCTACATCTTCTCTCTGTGTTTGGACCCAGCTGTAACTAGGATTTTTGAACTGACCTCATTGGGGAAAGCTGGCCGTTTAGCAAATTTGGCCAACCCTACCCTGAACCAAAAGAGTTTGTATAAAATATGTCGGCTGCGTACCAGAAGACCAGATGATTGCCTGGCCCAGAAGGAAGAATTGTTAGCAATGATGACCTTCTGTTTCCCAAAAAGCCAATGTTACGACTTCCCCCACTGCTGTCCTCTAGGAGGCAAGCCATATCTGATTCATCTGATGGCTGTGTTAGAAGCAATAATGCTAACGGACCGTAGGCAAAGTGCAGTTTTCAAAATTATGGATGCTCATTGTTTGTCGATGATGTTTTCACAAATGTATTGAATTGGTAACATCCCATATTTTCAGTCAGGTTGCTTTTTTTTAAAACACTCTCTTTTGAAATATATTTCTTTATTGATTTCAGAGAGGAAGAGGGAGGAAGAGAGAGATAGAAACATCAATGATGAGAAAGACTCATTGATCAGCTGCCTCCTGCATGCCCTCTACTGGGGATTGAGCCCACAACCCTGGGCATGTGCCCTTGGCCAGAATGGAACCTGGGACCCTTCAGTCTGCAGGCGGACACTCTATCCACTGAGCCAAACTGGCCAGGGCTTATTATCTTTTTATCTCTGTTCCTCTCATTAGATTTCACCCAGACATTCCCAGAAAAAGGAGCTCCTTATATATCAGTTCTTCATTGTCATCAAAGATTTAAAATGGTCACCACGATTTACATAGTAATCTCAAAGGTCTTTTCAAAGTTTCCAATGATTTTTTGTAAATATATGTTTTTAATAAGCCTTCTTTGGAAAAATTCCACAAATTTCATAATTTCTTTTAAATTATTGAAGTTTTTATTGAGTTCTCATTAATAGGATTTAAATCCACTTTTTTTGTTGTCTTCTTTGATTACTGCCTTTTCTGTCTCTTACAAAGAACAAAGTGCAAAAAAAAGTGATTGTTAATTTTATTTTCAAGATTCTGTTTACCATAAGTATTAGAAACCTCTCTTTATGGCTTTTTATGTAGGGCTAGAAAAATAATTCCTCGATACAAAAAGAGGTTCATGGAGATTTTCTTAAATATATCTTTTAACCTCTTTAAAATTTTATATAGCTTTTTAAAAGTATTTATTGACTTAATATTAATGCACTGCATATTAATATAAACAATATATACTATTGTTTTGAGGTAAGATTTGTCCTCCTGGACCTTCTGACTCATTCTAATGATGGACAAAACATGGATATTAAATATTATGTGCTCTGGTTTATCATATTTGGGTCTGAAAACAAAGTATGAGATTTTTTTTAAATCTTGGAAGTTTGCCCAATTTTAATGGTCTTATTTACTTGATTTGCTAATTAACACTCACATATACAAGATCAAAGATTATTCTTTACTTCTTTGTGATTTTTCTAGATAGCAAACCTTTTTTTGTCTAAGAAGCAGTTTATTTTGATCTTATTATATATTTGATTATTTAAAGGGGAAAATAGTTTCTCATTCATGAAAGAGTTGTTTCTTAATTTTATTAATCATGTTTTCTTATTTTAAAATGTTTTCTTGTTATTTTGATTAAAGAAGAAATCAAATATTTTTTGAAAGTCATCCATGACCCAGTCTTAATGATCATTTCTACATTTCTCTGAAAACTAATTTATTTATGTTTTAATGGTTTTATTGATTTCAGAGAAGAAGGGAGAGAGAGATAGAGATAGAAACATCAATGATAAGAGAATCATAGATTGGCTGCCTTCTGCATGCTTCTTACTGGGGATCGAGCCCACAACCTGGGCATGTGCCCTGACCAGGAATCAAATTGTGACCTCTTGATTCATAGGTTGAAGCTCTACCACAGAGCAACACCAGCCAGCCTAAAAACTTTTTGATTTTTCCCTTTCCAAATTCAGATCCTAAATACAGAAAAAAAATAATTTTTTTTTGAGATTTCACACAGAGCCACTGGAAATATCACAGAGAGTTGTACTTTCATTATGAAAAGAGAAGTTCTAGAAACAGTTTTGTTTGAAATGTTACTACAGTAGTTCTCCCATTGGAGAACTATATATATCCATTGGGTATATATCCCAAGACCTTCAATGGGTGCCTGAAAACACCCATAATACCAAATCATATATATATGTTTTTCCTGCACATGTCTATGATGAAGTTTAATTTATATATTAGGCATATACATACCTATGATAAAGTTTAACTTACAAATTAGACACTATAAGAGATTAACAACATAACCAATGATAAAATAGAATTATAACAACATACTATAATAATTATGTGAATGTAGGCTTTTGAAATATTTTGTTGTGCTGTATTCATCCTTTCTCTTATGATGATGTGAATGATACAATGCCCACAAGATGAGGTGAAATGAGATGAATAATGTAGATATTATGCAGTTTTGGACTATTTATTATAAGGGTTGCTTGAACGTAACCTGCAGCACCTGAAAAGTTGATCTGCTAACTGAAATAGCTAAAGGACTAATTGGCAGGTAGTGTAAATAGCATGGATACACTGGACAAAGGTATGATTCATGTCTTGGGCAAAATGGAGTGGATTGGTGTGAGATTTCATCATGATGCTCAGAACTACACTCAATATAAAACTTAGGAATTGTTGATTTCTGGAAATTTCCATATAATGTTTTCAGACCAGGGGTAACTGAAACCTTGGAAGGTGAAATCTGGGATAAGGTGGAGGACTAATATATTATAAAAGTTCTTGGAAAAAGTTGTCTAATAAGAATAGTCTCTCAGCCTTCCCTATGCTATCTTTGTATATTTATTTCGATATAAGTATTTCAGAAATTATATGCTTTATGGGAAGTGCCTGGATATTTGTCAGTTCCTCACTTTCAATGATACTTTAATAGACTTTCTTTTTAAGAGCTGTTTTAGATTCACAGAAAATTGAAAGGAAGATACTGAGATTTCTCAAATACTTATTGTCCTCACACATGCATAGCCTCCCCCATTTTCAATACGCCTCCCCTTAGAGTGGAATATTTGTTACATTTGGTAAGCCCAAAGTGACACATCATTGTCATCAAAGTCAATAGTTTTCATTAGGATTCATTCTTGGTATTGTACAGTTTATGGGTTTTGACAAATGTAAAATGACATGTATCTGTCAGTACAGTGTCATACAGAGTAGTCTCACTGCTGTTTACATCCTCTGTGCTCTGCATATTCCTTCATCCTTCCAAATAGCTTTTCATGCCCACTATGAACCTTATGAAAAGAATCAGGCTCTTTAAGCCTCACAGTTACAAGGCAAGAAAATCATTGTAGGCAAATAACATAATATAAGAAGACAACCTTGGATTCCTTGAGAAGAGTGCATTAGTCCATTCACTTAACAAAATATTTCCTTTTTATCTTCATGCAAATAAGTTACAGGTTACTTAAAATCACCAGCTCCCAGTTACTCATCACCAGTGGATACAGAACCACTGGGAAATCATTTAATACACTTGAACACAAAGATGGTATCATCTAGACACTATCTACTTATGGTTCTCTTTATTACTCCAATCAATTTTATTGCCCTGAATACTTCAAGAGTGTTTTTTCTTCTAATCTGTGTTAATTAGCATCAGATGGAAGGAATCAGCAGTTGTACTCAATTCAGTGGATGAGTCTCATAACATTATGTTGAGCAAAAGTAGCTAGCTAGGCACCAGAGAACATACTGTGTGATCCCATTTCTATAAAACTAACAAGGCCAACCAATCTATTGTGTTGGAATTCAGGATAGTGGTTACTTATGGTTGAAGATGGGGCAGTGACTGGAATGGGGCAAGAGGGAGATGGCTTCAGTGTGTGAAAATTCATTACACCTTACAATTATGAGTTGTGTAATTTTCAACTAGAAGCTTAAAATAATCTACACTAATAAAAGAGAAACATGCAAATTGGCCATCATTCCCCTATGCCCACCAGCCAATCAGAGCAAGTATGCAAATTAACCCAACAAAGATGGCGGTTAATTTGCATGTGTAGGTGTGGAGCATAGAAGGAAGAGGGAGGGGAAGTGGAAAGCAGGGCGGAGGTGGTGGCAGGAGGAAAGCCCGCCTCAGTGGGCTTCTGCAATGGCCTCTAGTTAAATAAATAATCTCACTGTTTGAGGGGAAAGACAACTGTTGTAGTTAAAGCAAGGATAGTTCTGAGCACCCAAGGTGGAGTGGGTTGAGGGTGAGCCAATATGAAAAGTCACTGCTGTAACCCAACCACCACATTTATAGCTGAGGAGTTGACAAAATTGCACAGCAACTTGATGAAAAATAAATATTCCCCAAAATGTATACATACTTATCATACATTATTAATTCCAATGGGTTAAGTCTGGAAAGAATGGAACATCAATTGGCCTATCAGCTGTTAAAGTGTGTTTATATTTGGGGTGATATATATGCCAGGATGTACTCGGGAACCAGACTGATGCAGCCAGGTCCTGCCCTCACACAGTTTAGAATTCAGGTTTTCCAGCCAACTCATTTGCATGACCTGCCACACCACAATGACATTTGCACTTCCTTGATTCACATTAATTAACCTTCCTGTTTCAGAAAACTGGATATTTCATTTTGTTAAGGTGCAGACTGGCATTTTCTTCCCTTTTCTTGTGACATGTTTCATTGTGTTCAAGAAAGGATGTTTTGAGAATTGAGTGCAGTTTAATATTCCTTTATAAGGGACACTCTTCCACACTGGCCGTGATGAGAGTGGAGAATTCTTGCTGTCCTCCTCTGGGCTTGCAGACTCCAGTCCCATCATTACTGTGCAGGCAAGCTCCTCACATCTCTGGGCTCCCAGTCTTGTCATTTGATCAGGCTCTCATCTGCATGTCAATGAGGCTTAAAGCCCATGGAAATAATTAACTGGTCTGGGATGTTTATGCAACTTTTCAGCAAAGGCAATTGAAAGGAAAGTTGCTCTCACTGAGCTGATTGTCTTGGAGCAGATATATAGTGAAGTAATCATGTTAATATTTTGTGTCTCGGGTTATATGATATTTTCAATAATCAGCCTAGTAGGAGTTTAAACACGAGCAAAAACACCAACTAATCAAAAACAATAAATGCAACATCCCTTCTAAAGCAGATCAACTGGCCTTTTATTTATTTTTTATACTTTCATTCCGATTAAAGCATAGGGCAACTTCAGCTTTCTTTCAGTGTTTATGAACCATATTTTCGATTGGATTATTAAACCAACAATATTAATTTTCAGTTGTATTTCTTTTCCTTTAGGACTAATTAAAGAAAATGTGTTTGTTTTTCTAGGCATCACTCCCAAATCAGAAAGTGCCAGGATATAAATTCTGGTTTTATGTTCCAAAAGGATGTTTAAGTTTTGAGATCATATAATCTTTAGTAGAAAATAAAATCTTGTGTGTGTGTGTGTGTGTGTGTGTGTGTGTGTGTGTCTGAGAGGGTCATCTGTTTTTTGGTCAATAGTTTAGCTTCTTAACATAGCCATTTCTAGAGACGTAAGCAAATTTCAGGCAAAAACTCTCCTGTACTTCTCCTGAACATACAACAGATTCAACTTAGACTTAAAACTAAGTTTCAGGGGCTATAAATTTAACAGCTATAATCCCTCAAAATTTGTATATTCCCTTTTGGTTGTGTTAATGTCCTTCATATGATAGATTTCAAAAAACAAAACAAAACACAAAACAAAAACTTGAGGTAGCTTGGTTTTCAAGTTCTTTCTAACAGAAAGGTAGTAATATTAGACCTTTATGACTTTCCTGCTGAGAAAAGTAGAAGCCACTTTGTGCTAATAATGGTGCACAGTGGACCCATGTCCCATAAGCAGATCAGGTTAGAAACTCCAGGCATGAGGCAAAAATCATGTCTAGTCAAAATGACCCTTGAATGCCCATTAAATTGCCCATAAAATCTACTTTCCCATAACCCCAGAGTTGCCAGTTTTCCCTCCAGTACTGGAAACAGTGCCTTGTCTTTGAGCATCAGTTGAGGTGGGGCCATGTGATAGGGAACAGTAACACTAGAAGGGCACCCGGCTTGGTAAGCTCTCCACACCATGAAATAAATGGGAATCAACTCAATGGGTGGAACGGCTAATTTCCTGCTAAGGCCCATGTTCATGATCAGGCCTATGCACTCATTGAGAGAAATGATGGGTGGAATTCCCTATGTTCTGTCAATTGCTTTCCTTTCTTTCTCCCTGACTCTGTAGCATTGAATTTAAGTTAAGTGTCTGTGGGTAGTGATACAACCTTATTTATGAAACCTTTGTAGGGCTTTTTCTGTGCATAACCCCACGAATGGACACAGGGAAACATGTTGTCAACCCCAGGGTAAGGCTCAGAAACAGCACCTGCAATGAGAGGTGTAAGTGGTCTGCCCCCTGCCGCTCCTACTAGACAGCCTTCCATGGTGCTTGAGAGTGACTGGCTTTGAAGGTGGGTGGCATGTACCAATGTTTAAATGTATATATACATGGTGTTTAATGCTAAGCCAAAGCACATTTTAGCCACAAAATGCTGCAAGAGTTGGCTTCCTTTTTAAAAGTTCATTACACAGTTTATATGCCTAAGATTAAATAAGTTCTTTTTGATCAGACTGAAAAAATTGGGCACATTTTACTTAAAATTTTACACACACACACACACACACACACATACACACACATGAATGGGCTTCCTCACATATGGACAAGGACTTTTCCGGTTTGACTACTTCTGGGAATTTGAGCACCTTTTTTTTTTGCCCCCTTATACTATTCAAGGGTTCAAAGGTCATTACCTCCCCAGAGTCTAATGATGTTGGGATAAGCCCTACAACTGACTGTGGAGTCATCCTCTTCGATCTCTCCCTTTTCCTGCTCGCACGCAGACATACTCTCACCACATGTCATCCATCACAGGCCTGCTGGCTCTGCCCTCGTAATACATCCCGAGTCTGGCACTGCTGTGGCCCTAGACAAGCCCCTGGGGCATCAGGCCTGACGAGGCAGCTCCCTCCTCACTGACCGCTGTTTCCACTCTTGCTGTCTGGTCTCCAACTAGCTGTTTGTCTGATCTTATTAACCATAAATCAGCTCATGATAATCTCCCACTCGAAGCCATTCACTGGCTTCCCTCCACATCAGAGTAAATTCCAGGCTTCTCGTGGCCCAGAAGGCTCTGCCTGCTCACACTCTGCCACTGCTCCCTGACCTGGCCTCCTCAGATCCGAGCCCTTCTCTCCGCCACACTGGCCTGGCTGTGTCTCTCTTCTAAGCTCCCTCTCACCTCGGGCCTTTGCACTTGGCAGTTCCCTCTCCCCCCGCATTTTGTGTGGCTTGATGCCTTTTCTTGTATAGAAAGAGGCTTTTCTTGACTATCTGAAATTTAAAAAGCCACGCCTGCTTTCCCCCCATTATTGCACTTCTCCAAACCTGAAAAATTTTATATACTGCTTATTTAATTGTTTGTTGTTTATTCATCCATTGGTTTTGGGCTGTCCAATACAGTAGCTTACTGGCCTCAGGTGGCTGTTTAAATTTGAATGCAATAAATTAAAATGGAATGAAATGTAAAATCTAGATCCTCCATTGCACCACACCCTTACAAGCTCTCAGTGGTGTGCTTACCACACCAGACAGAGCAGATACAAAACTTTACCATCATCACAGAAAGGTGCATGGCACTGGAATGAAACAGGAGTTCCCTGAGTCAGCGAGCCTGTGTTGCTTGTTCACTGCTCAGTGGTCAGTGGCCATGGCGCTCAATAGATATTAGTGGAAGGAGGAAAGGAAGGGAGGAGAGTAAAGGGAGGGTGGGAAGGGAAGAGGGAAGGAAGGAAGAGCCCCTGTGTTTTTCAGGAAGAGATACCGTCATCACTTTACAATTTATTTCCAGTCCTTCTATACCCCTCAATAGTCTTAAATTTCAGAATTAAAAAAAAATTGATTTATGTTTCTTAATATATAAAAGAGTCCTGGGAGAAATATTTAAGTACCATAGTGGGATGCTTTCTATTTCCCCTCTATCTGCCATCTTTCCTCATTATTTTAGACGTGAGTGTCACTGCAGGGACTCCGATCTTTGAATAAAGATATTATGTGACTTTCAGAGAAAAAAACTCATTTTTCCTAGTCTCTGCTTAGCACAGTAAATCGATTTCCTCCCTTTATCTCCTGGATGTATGCACAATATTTTTCTCTAAGACTACAGTTCCAAAAGGTTAAACTATCGAATATGTGTACCTGCAGGCTATTGGTGCAATTTTTCTGAATTTACCTTGTCGGAAATTGCACTTTTCCCAGCGCATCCCCACAGTGTATGAATGTGTGCAGCCCTGGGCATCACTCCGGACTGGCGGCCTCTGCAGCAGGCCCGGACTGGAGCTGCATTTTGATTTAAAGCAGCACTTTCCCTCTGGCCTGCCTCAGAGCTAAGACCCTTATAAATTGTTGCTCTGAACTTTTGAACTCAGAGAAACTTCTGAATATATGTAATAAGAAGTAAGGTAATCCAGAGCTTAGAATTTGTGTCTTCCTGGTGACAAATCACATCTATTAAAAATAAGTTTGATTCTTGGCTCTTAAAGGTTTTATTACAATTTAATGTGCTGAAATTTATCTGAAACCTTTATCTATACTTCATAGAAGGTCTTTAAAAAGCAATTTTTTTGTTGCTTAAAGTATTACACATCTCCTTTTCCCCCCATTGCCCCTCCTCCCGCCACTCCCGCCACTCCCACCCCAAGAGCAAGCCCCCACCGCCCCAGTGTCTGTGTCCATTGGTTATGCTGATATGCATGCATGCAAGTTCTTTGGTTGACCTCTACCCTCCCCCCCAAAAAAAGCAATTTTTAAATATATGTTTGTCTAGATAGAAAATCATTCCATAGAGTAGATATGAACATTATTTTCAAATGAGGAGGGTTTCAAAGCTAATAATTGATCATTTTTATAAATGACCAATTAAGCCCAGAATGGAAGTAAATCATTTAAGCCCAGAATAATATACCGAACTGTGTTTTGAAGCCTAGATTCTAGAAGTTAGATTTGAACTATCAGAAACCTGTCAGAACATTTGCATTTTTAGTAGGTTTCATATAGAATGCTCTATTACCCTGAGTAACAACGTAAGATGTATAGCTTTAATAAAACAAATACAGATCCACTATCCCTTTCTCCAGAAAGCTTAGTGAGTAGTGAACACTTTTATTTAATAAGATTTTATGAGAGAAATATATAATAGCTATTAGCGGAAAGTCATATTAATTTTATTTTTATTGGAACACGTAAAGCATACCATGTTTTTAAAAGCCGAGTGCTACGCAGCCCACAAATCTGTAGGCTTAGAGATCAAGATCTTGGCCTCTACCAGGTGTTGCTGGCCACAAATAAGAATGCCTTCAGCTTCTCAGGGGAGGATCCCATGCTGCAAGGCTGCCTGTGGAGCGTGTGTAGGCCGGGAGAATCTCGTGGATTTCAAGACCATCCTTGTGCAATCAGGGTTGATGACTTGCACTTGTGATGGGGTTTTTCATGCAAAAGTGGGAAAACATTGTTCCAGGAGCACCTGTAACCACTTTCTCACAGTTCTTCTTGGACTTTAACTTCTTGATGTCAGAATTGCTTTTGACTCATTCAGACCTAAATATTTAGTGACATAGCAGCCATTCTACTCAAAAGAATATCCTACAACACACAAATGCATAAGAGGGCTTGCAAGTGCTTCAGATGTCTGTAGCTGCACAGGTTGGACAGAATGCCTGAAACCCTTTGGAGCTGTGGGTCTCATACGCTGCCGACAGGCTGCCCAGCCTGCCCCAGAAACTACACTTCAGTTTCTTTCTTGTGGAGACTGGTACTGAACAGGGTTGTATTAAACTACTGGTTTCCACCACCTCCAACATCCAGCACCAGGTATACTGTTTCCCCCACATCAAGTGAAATGATCTTAGGCTCTTATTTGGTATGGATTGTAATCCTTTCTGCACCCATTACTTGCTCTGTGAACTAAAGATTAGTACTTAACCCATGACTCAGTTTTCTTATCTCTAAAATAGGGATAACTATATCAATATTGCAGAGTTGTAGTAAGTCTCCAAACTTGGGAGATGCCTGGCATGTGGCAGTCAAAAAGCAGTACTGTCTCTTTAGTTTCATGAACTTCATTAGCTGGAAGTCAACTAGGAGAAGAGAACTCTTGTTTTGGACTACATTCAGTTAGCATTTAAATTTTATTTTGTAATGTCTCCAAGAGAACTCCTTGAAAACACTGTGATTCTATGAACCAGAGGTCCTCATTATTGGAGAATAAAATACCACTTAAACACAAAAACTTATAGACACAGACAAAAGTATGGTGATTAATAGAGGGAAAGGGGTGGGGGTAATGAAAGGAAAAAGGGGTCAAATATATGGTGACAAATAGATTAGACCTTGGGTGGTGAAAAGACAATGCAATATACAGATAATGTATCATATAAATGTACACTTAAAACCTATATAATTTTATTAACCAATGGCATCCCAGTAATCTTAATTTAAAAAGTGAAGTCACTATAAACTGCCACATATTCTCATAGTAAACAGTAAAACAAACTTCACCAATTTGAAATTTGTCTTGAAAATTTAAATTGAAATTATGAAAATGATACCATTTATGACTATATATAATGAGATTTGCATAAGAGCTTTAGAATGAATTGACAGTCATTTCTTTCAACAAAATTATACATTCATATTACACATCGTTTTGTGTTTGGTGTTGTGGTACATAATTATGGTCATTTTGACACCTCCCCCCCAAAAAATGTCCATGGGCTTAATCAACTTACCCAAAGCCTCTCTTTATCTTTTGTTAGTCAAATCATTCTCTTGTGAAACATCTATTACACTACCACCCTTGTTGATGTGTTTCTGAAATTACTAACCACTCTAACTTTTCCAATGACTTGATGTGTATTTCCAGAAGTTACTCAACACCGCTGTTCTGCATGAATCTTGCCTCTTTTTGTGAACTTTGCAATTTCGATTCCAGTCCACTTACATTGTATTTGTGTTGCATCAAAGAGATTTTGAAACCTCCCACAAGCAGTGTGGGACTAACTTCCAAAAATGTTGATTTAATGAAAGATGCTACATATAAGCAGGGAGGGGTGGTTTTTTTTCCTTTGGGGGAGGAGTATTTTTAAATAGCCAATTCATGAATATTGTCATGTTATGAAGACTTCTACATCCATATATGACCTTAAAACTGTGGGAAGTTGGACAACCAGGCCTCCCTGGATAGAATAATTGCCACCCCCTGCTGAAGAGCTGTGTCATGACCCACACATCCCCGACATGTTTGCTCATGCTGTTCCCTGGCTTTGCCAAAACAGTTTTTCACATCAGTATCATTTGATCTGCTTCCACATAATCAGTTCCTAATGACAGGGCAGACATAGGAAAGGGGGAAAAGATCTTTCATGCTTCCTCAGCCCTGAATCAGCACAATCATCTTTTAACTAGCAAGGATTTTTAAAAGTATGACCCTTATAATTTTCCACTACTGGAGGATGGGTGCAGTTTGGAACAACAGAAGATGGAAGATGATATGTGTTGATGTTTTGAATTTCACATGTGGGGTCCTGTTTCCTGATCATCATTGACCCTGTGCACTAAATGATTTTATATCTGAGATATTGTCCTTGATCTAATAGGAGAATGATGATAAAAACAGGAACAGCTAACATCTATTGAACACTACTCCAAGGACCTTGCCTATGTGATCTCATTGAAGCTTCATATTCCCTTTAAAGTGCCCATTTTACAGATGAGGACACTATGTCTCCATCACTTAAATGCCTGGGAAGACTGGTGACGGAGTAGAAATCTGGTAAGAGTGAGATAAATCTCGTTTTTGCCTGCTGAGGTACCAAGATTACCAATATGGATCACCACAGTGGGCGTGTTGGAAATTCAGAAATCTGGGTGTTTTCTGACCCCAGAAATGGAGCAGATGGAATGAATAATGGTGGAAAATCAGAGATATGCAGAGGAACTACAGAATTGGTTTGAAGTGAATTGTAGTGGATTAAAACGGAGAATTTAGGGTTTATCAGTAGAAATGGATGTTTGAAGTCTTAGAACTCAAAGGAATGTGTACGGGTTACCAAGTGCAGATCAGATTAAATGGAGGGGGGAAGAAACTGAAGAATGTCTGCATTTATGCATTTCACTAGATAATAAGCATGATGTAAGCCAATAACTCAATTGGAGTTGAACAAATGATGGTGAGAGGTCCAGCTGAGGCTGGACTGAGCATGAACCATATTCAATGGCCTTGGCATGGTCCCCCTGCCTTGATAGTAATATAATGATAAAAAGCACATTCAAATAAATTAAACACTGCACAATACCCACTCCAGCTTGCTCTGCCTTGGGGGGTGGGGGGGTGAGTGGTGGAGTTTGAAAAGTGTGATAAGGGTTTGAGTCCCAGACAAAACATGGTCAAGAGGGAAAGAATCTGTGTTTCAAACATCTAGTTTCCATTGTTTTTTTCACTGAGTTGGTTGCATTTAATGCCAACAGTTCAAGTAGTCACATGTTGTCTTGCCTACTCTACCAGTTGGCATTGCTTCTTGCAAGGGTCTTGCTCTGGACGTGACAGAGCTCCTTCTCCTGAGACCCTGTGTAAGCAGGGTTCTGGTGGTTGAGATTGACTCCCATGTGTTGGCTCACCTGGAAGAGTTCAGCCAGGAAAAGGGAAAATGAAGGTGGAGCTAGAGTTAAACTCAAGTGTTTAAATTGAGGATCCAACATCAGTTGGGTATAGAGGGGGAAAGGAAGAAAAAAAACACACAAAAATTCCAGCAAAAATCAAAAATCAAAAAACAAACAAACAAACAAACAAAACAATGAGAAGCTATAATAAGAAAATGGTAGGAAGGATGAAAGGCTAAAAATTTAAGTGACAGAATGATTAAGTGACAGAATGATTGAATTTGCAGTGGAGGGTAAAGGGCCAGGGATAATACCCAAGTCTGTGACCTTAGCTGAGTGGAGAATAATGGTGTGGCCAAGTGAGGTTAAGTTTGAGCTGGGCAGCCGATGGCTATCCAGGTGGAAATGTCCAGGATCAGATGTATATCTGCACATATAGAGGTCAGTGGCTGAGGGAGAAAAGAACTGGACCAAGACTTTCGATCTATAGGGAGGAAAAAAAAATAACTGAGCCTTTAAAAAGAGAGAGAATGTGAGACAGCACCAGGTGCCATTGGACTTAGTGGTGGGAGATAATCTTGTTCTAAATCATCTTCAGAGGAAAAGAAGTAGAAACAAAACTGTGGTGGGTTAAGAAGTAAAATGAGACAGGAAAGCAGCAACAGTGAATATAGGTGCCTCCTCCGGGTGAGAGGGGAGAAAAGATGCGGTGGGTTTTATTTGTAGGGTTGATGTAGGTTGTTCATTGTTTGTGGTCAGGTGCAAAAAGCCAGAGATGGGTTCACCTTTAAGGGATTAAACAGAGATAGAGACCAAGGGGCTCAGGGACGGACTCCGCGGGAGAAGGTTCGGGGAATTTTCCACAGCTGCTTGCCAAGTAACCTAGCTTATGCTGCTGACAGTGTGTTTAGAATTTCAGCCTTTGGCAAAGAGCCCATGTAGCACCTTCCGGTCACAAGCAGAAAGCACCTCTGTGACTCTGTCCATGTGATTTTAGGAAATAAATACAAAAACTAGCAATTATATATAACACCTTGCAGACTGGGTTCACAGTCTCATTTGCTTCTATGATCTCCTCTTAGCTGTCTGTGTAAACATAAACAGATATGTCTATATGTCTATGTATATGTGTGTTCATATGTATATACTTGCACCTATATGACTCTACTAGTATATGCGTCATTGTCTGTAGGGAACCCGAGGTCAGAGCAGATATGACTCAACAGCCCTTTCACAGTCCACACGTGATTTAACCTCAGGTTTCCTGGCTTCAGATTCCTACAGGCAGACTGTCACTCTCATAATTTGGCTTAGAGAGTGCCAGTATAGGCACTGCTGCCTCCACGTTGCTTCCTGGTTCACCAGGCCTTCCGGCCTCTGGCATCTTTGGTGTGGGAAGAGCTCAGTGGTTTCCCTGTGCACCATAAAGCCACCCCTCTTCTTCTGGAAGCTTCTCCCCTCCCATCCTCCTGTGTTCTGACTTAGAGGCTTCCCCAGAGTCTACTCTCAGAGCTTCTCTAAGTATACGCTCTTCCTTACCTCGCTTGTGCTGGGCTCCATATACTTGGAGGCTTTAAAGGCTCGATTCTCAAATTCCCTCATTCTTCTCTGCTACCCAGTTACTGCCAGTGTTTTGATAGAGTGTTTCTCTCCATTCCTACTCAAGGCCCTGCCAACCCACTGCCCTTGGGGGCCACACAAACCGGGTGAGACTCCTGTTTCAATCACGTACCAACTGGAACCCACTGGGCAAGTGACTCGGCCGTATGGAAACCAGTCATACCTCCTAGGCTACTGTGCGGGTTTCAGGAGAGAATGTGTGTGAAGGGTCTAGCTCGGTGCCAGGCTTACTCGGTCTTACTCGGTCGTAGCTCCCCCACCGGCGTGGCCTGGAACTCGTATGCACGTTTTCCAGCACTGAGCACACTAATGTAATTAGCAACACTGGTAGATCTAAAAGGCAGTTACCATTTAACTGCTGGGGCCCCAGCCAGCCTGGCGTTCCTCTTCACTCACTTCTAATTTGGAGCTAGGGGGTTTTCAGTCCTACCCTGGCTGGTCACGAAACCACTGCCTTAGAGAGAATTGAAAATAACTTCAGGCAGCCATTGATTATAAGATAAAAGATTTGGCGATTCCCTCCATTTTGTTCTATATAAAAGTACCAGTTTGCTCCTGGCCAGGGAACACATCAGATAATTTTAAGCAGCATCTTTCTATGAGGCATTCTTAGTAAACCATCCAGCTTGGTCAGGCCAGCCTGCTCTCAAGAAGGCACGCCCTCCCCCAGATGCTCTATAATGATCTTCATTAAAAATAAATTAGTGCCCTTCTATAGATTCAGAATCAAGTTTCAGGCATCTCTTCTTAAAAGACATTTACTTATATTACATACTCAATTTAAAGGAGTAAATGCCCTTCCCACAGGCGGCAAAGTTTGTTTACCTTTGTGCTACTGTGAGAACCTGATGCCCAGAGGAAGCCGTGTGCTTTATTTCTCCTCTGCCAACCCAGCGTTGCATGAAGTAACAGCAGCCTCTAATCAGGAGGAACCCAAAGAACTTCAAGATTTTGAATCCGCAGCCTCCCTATAAGAACAGCACATGTGCGTTTGAGGGGGCCTGGATCGCCTTAAGCCACGCGGAAAGCATTTACATCTGAACCACTTTACATGTGATTGGGACTTAAAGCAAATTCTAAATAACTTCAGCAGTTTGCCATTTGGAAAACAGCCTGGGCCATCTACGTTCTCCCTTAGTTCTTTTTTCTGTTAAATCTTATGCCAAAGTAAATGGAAGCTGTGGAGAACCTTTGAACTCCTCAGTTCTCAAATGACCTCAGTGAAGTTGGGTTGGCAGAGCCTGTGTTCAGTGTCCCAAGGAAGATTTTTTTTCCTTCCTCCTTGAAGCGTACGCATGACCATTGACTTCCTCGGTGGAGGATGCAGCATTGCCGCCTGGGCCCTCGGGCGCGGGGCCCTGCTGAGAAATGGCTGTCCGCTGTCAGGGGCTCGGCAGTCGCACAGGTTTCTTGGCACCTCTGCTTCACAGTCCAGTCAGCTTTGCTTTCCCCCGCCCTTTCTGTTTCAAGAGAGCCAGAGATCTGCAGAGTCCAGTGCCATCTCTTCCCACTGGTGAGGGCAAGTGGTTTAACTTCTCCGAGCTTCAGTTTCCTTTCCTGTGAACTAAAGACTAAAAATAGTCCCACCCATAGAGTCCCTTTCTTGTCTGAATGTTTTATTTTTGTACTCACGACCAGAAAATTTATTATACCATATTATTCGTTACTTATTAATTTTTAATAAATAACTATTTAAATATACCTTATAATAAGTGACATAAATAACACATGCATTATACATAACTGTGTTCTTACAACTAGACTATGCACCTCTCGAAGCAGGGACAATGGCTTCCACTCCTGTGTATCGTTCTTAGAGTCCAGTGTCTTGCTGAGCACAAGATAGATTCTCAGCAGATAACCAATTGATTCAGTCTTACAAAGATAACTCTGTAGCCCTACTTTGCCATAGGTAACAAAAGTATTATCCATCTATCAAGCCAGTATTCATGAAAATTATTTTTACTTCCCTTATATTTTAATGTATACTATTCCTGAACCCTATGGGGAAGGAAAACACATATATTTTACACTTTTGCCCTAATGCAAAGGAACATATTATATGTTGGCTGATCGTTTGAAAAATTGTTTATGTAAGCCTTTTGGGGAGGAGGTGGAGAGAGTTTACAAAACATTTGTTTTAACCCTTTTAGCCCTGAGAAGTCAGCATTTCTTGCCATAAATTGTTTGGGCATATCTGAGAAATAGCATCCCAAAGACAATTTCTTAGTTCATGCTGCCTATGGGGGCAGGAAGAGGAGTCTTGAAAACAGTCTTTTTCTCTTTCAAGTAAGGCATCTTCAACTGGTGTGGCAGAATGTTTAAAGATCTCTCCAAGACCCATTGTGTGTGTTGTTATCATTGGAGGAGGAGGGAGATGACTAATCACTATCCAAAAACATGCATGACTTGTATATTATAAACCTAAGGACTCACTTCTCAACCATTTACTATGGCCTCTGTATGTTGAGTGTACAAATTGTAAGTCATTAGGGGAAGATCAAGAATAGCCAGCAGAAAATCCACCATCTGACAGCATATGTGGCAAAGCTGTGATGAAGAACTGGTGGTTTGGGAATCAGTCATACTTGGTTTTGATTTCTGTGTCCATTACTCAGTACCTTTGAGCAATTTACTTTTCCTCTCTGGTTTTCTGTTTCCTCGTCAGTGAAATGAAAATGATTTTAAGGATTATGTGAGGTTAACTTTATAAAGCCAAACATCAATATAGTGTCTGGCTCAAATTGGTGTTAAATGATAGCCGATAAGAACATTATTATTGTCTTATTACTATTACTATCTTATTATTATTATCATCATCACTAGAAACTTAGCCATTTTGACTAAGTACACTTGACACCAGGGTAATGATTATTTTTTTTTCTAAAAGAAAAATGTGGTGTCAGGTCTCTGAAATGATTTCCTATCTTATTAGCCAATGAAAGATCAAGGCTTTGATAGGAAGTATTCGCCCCTCGGGCTCATCCTTCCCAATGGGATTGTGGGGCCCAGCTTTTTTGGCTGCTAACACTGCCATAAACCTCTTACATGTGCCCTTAGTTTAAAGGGTTGGTGCGTGCCAAATACTGATCTTACCCTTATGTAGATAAAATACCAGTTAATTTTTTATAACTCTAATCTTTTTTTTAGGCCAATGTTGTCCTAGTAAAACAACTGTCCTTTCCCTCAAAAGCCCTGATTTGTAGCATTTGCTCATTCCCATGGTGTAAATATTCCAAGCACACCCAATTTCAAGCTCCTAAAGTTACTAACTGCAGAGTTGGAAAGAGATGTGCACAATTGCTCAAGTTTGTGCAAGCTGGCTCCAGTACACCACGGGGTGGACTGAAGCATGTATTGTGACATTATAGAATAGGATGATTGACAGCAAAAGTTATAAATAGAGGGAAAGTAGCTTATCCCCAGAATGGATCATTATGACATGCTTGGCCAAGAGAATTCATACCAAAAAAATGAGTTAATGTCAGATTCTTTGAGCAACGTATTTCACTATCATTTTTCTGTCCTTGGTCTGTACTCTCCAATCATACTAGAGACAGAAATATTTTCCTAGCCTCTTGTGCCCTTGGGAGGGAAGAGTCTCCTTAATCGCTCTCTTCCTTTCTCCCTCCCTCTGTTTCCTCCTTTACTGCCTTCCCAAGTAGTTTCTATCATCTTTCTTATAAAATCACAGTCACTTGAGATCACAAGAATAGGTAAGACTATTCACACTTTCCAAAAATGGTAGAGAAACTAGAAAAGTACTGTTCTTGTTAAAATCTCTATCATGTTATTATTGCCATTGGTAATTTGCAAAAATTTTTTTTGGTTATGTGGAAGTCTTCATTGTTATTCAGTCGCACACACTTTAATTTTTTCCATGAGTTAAAAGGATCACTTTAGCCACTGACCGCCTTTCCTTCGCTGTCACAAATTTATTCTCTCCCTCATTGTGGTTAAAAACCCTATGACACTCATCTAGGAAATTGCATTACAGTGTTACAAATACATTTCTGAGAACTTTTAATTAAGTGATGGTACCTAAAACTTTCTCATCACAGTTAAGTCCCCAGAGATGATAAAACAGAATCCTCTTGGAAAGCGGTTCTGTTTTCAGCTGCTCATCACTGGAGCAATCTCTGACAGACCATCTTTGAGCTGTTAGGATGACGCCAGTTGATGATTTTGTCAACATTCAGTGGATTAAAAACAACGCAGTTCTTCTCACTAAAGACCCCTTACAAGTTATTGGAATGCCTCGTGGCTTAAACTGAAGAGAAGACCTTTGAGATCACCGATCTGCCAGTTACCGTGAAGCCATCTGTAGTCGTGCTCGAGATCATTGCTTGTGCCACCCTCATCCTCGTGAGCTTGGTTGAAAACGTGTGTTTATTTTATTCTACCAGGAAATGCATCACTGGGCATTTGCAAACATCTTTTTTTTCCCCTGATTTTCAGTCTTATATTTGTCTAACTCATGAAAAACTTAGTGGTGAATGTCATGAAAATTGTTTATTCCTTTGGTTTCATGTTGGATTCAGCTGGCTGCAAGGTTCTGCACTTCACGGCAGCCCTGATGACCTCCCTGGCCATCTGGCTCATGTTACACTTTGTGTTGCTCTACCTGCAGAAGCTTCACCCAACTGCTCACCGCCTGAGGGAGGCTCAAAACCTGGACTGTCAGAAGCATTCCTTGAAGGTGGTTGCTGCGCTTTGGATGGCTGGTGTGGCTGTGTACATCCAAGTGTTAATTTATACTGGAAAACCAGAACACTCGAATGCAGGGAATGGTCCATACCCCAGGTCCTCTAACAGAATTTACCTGGATTGCCTAACTGTGAAAGCAAGCAGGTAGAGTTTTACAATGGGAAAGTATTTTTAGTCTGATCCACATGCTTCCTTTAGCCATTTTAGTCTTTGTCCATTTCTGGGTGTCATGTCTCCTTTCGGAAAGAAAGAAAGATGACATATGGCGACATGTGGATTGGAGAGGATGACTCAGAAATTCTTAGAGGGGCCAAGTTCAGTATTTTATTAATGTGGCTGATTACTCCACTTTGGATTTCTCACTTTATCTTCGTCTGTTTCTTAAAAGACTTGGCAGCCTGTGCCTTTTATCCAGCTGTTTTCACAGCCCTCTCTTCAGGCTTCTCCACTTTCAGCCCTTTCCTGCTTATGTGGGTGAATTACAAAGTGAAGTTGGTGTCTTTCTGTGGTGCTTAAGAGGAAAAGCCTACACCACAGCCTGCAAATGTTATTCTTTCTCCATATGTTAATTAAAAAACTCGGTTTTAATCTGTGGGAAATGAGCCCCATCATTGGAAAGGGCAGCTGAAGTTTCCATGGCTCGCATCAATAGACCATTTCTGAAAGGGGGAGCTGGAAGATGGTTGGCTCCTCCCCCCAAAATAGGCTTCTGAGGGAACTTGTGCAAGAAGAAATATGAGCACAGATAGTCATCACAGCATTTGCTGTTTAGGACAACACTAAGATTATTCAGTAGAATGTATACAATGACTCAGTGATCACAGCCTGGATATGAACTCAATGTAAACAATATTATTAGATGTTTACTCTGGGCAGGGTATTGTGTTAAAAATGGCATAATCAAGCTGTGGGTCCCACTTCCTAGCTGGATTCCTACAGATATTCAACAGTGACCTTGTGTTTTCCTCTTATGTTTTTCTTGAAAAGCTTTGGCACATTGGAAATGCGTTAAGTATGCAGTGTGCGTTTTGGGGCTGTTAATCGTAGTGCCTCATACAAAATAGAAGTGCATTTTGTTCATTTTCCTTCCTTTAAGTGTCTTTAGTAAATTGGGGCTAGATAAAAGCATTGGATTAAAGAATTGGTGTTTGCTAAATGACAATTTCTGTGTATGCATAGATGTGCCAGTATTGTTATTACAGACATTTAGCCCACTATGCTTGCTTTATCACCTAAATATCAAACTATATTCTTCAGAAAAAAAGGGACCTTTATTTTATAGGGAGCTTATTTTCTCTTTTGGTTATTAAATTGGAACATTTTAATTGAAGGAATTGTTAAAAAAAAATCTTAATCTGATTTCTGGATTTGGATTCAATAAAAAATAAACATATCCTATATAATAAAACCTAATATGCACATTGACCAAACAGCAGAACGACTGGTCTAACGACTGGTTGTTATGATGCACACTGACCACCAGGGGGCAGATGCTCAATGCAGGAGCTGCCCTCAGCCTGTAGGCCCCAGGCCAGCCAAGGCCAGTGCCAGCAGGGGCTCCCCCGCCTCCCCATTGCCCCACATATCGGCCCTGATCTCTGTCCAGGCCTAGGGACCCTACCTACTCATGAATTTCGTGCATCAGGCTTCTAGTTATAATTATATTTGAAAATACATGAGCAGGATTTTATTTTTCACAGTTAGCTAATATATGCATTTGGACTGCTCTAGACTCGATGACTTTTAAATATCTTATGATGCGTACATGCTGTGTAATCATTGAATTTTAAGCTAAATGTTATTAGATTCTTGCATTTTTCTATTTTCCTCCTTTATTAGTAGACATGAGATCTGTTATACTATAGTTCTGATGAATGGATATCCCTACATTGAGATTCTTCCTCCCAAAGGCTGCATATAAAATTATAAACCTGGATCTCATTAACAGGAGAAACTTAGAAAATATTTGCTGCCATGAAGTACTGTGGAGAAAGGAAATTTTAAAGTAACCCAGGCCCAAATTTTGTAGGGTTTCTACCCAAACCTCTGTCCCTTGTATTGTACTGGGAATTAAGCCCCCCCCCCTCGCGCGCGCGCGCGCGCGCGCGCGCACACACACACACACACACACACACACACACAAATTTGAGACCTTCTAAGGTTTCTGGGTGGTCTTCATGGGAAATGCTTAGTGAAGTCCACTGAGGCAGTTTAATCAGAAGGGCACTAGGCATGGATCCTGCATAATGAAGTTACCATCTGTAGAGATGGGGGTTGTGGGGAAGAGGTCGCCACCTTTTAATTAAGTGCAGATGTAGCCCCGGCTGGGACAAGTCATTGATCTTAGATAGCAGTTCTCAAATGTGATTCTGGGGACCAGCAGAACCAACATCACCTGGAAACTTGTTAGAAATGTACATTCTCAGGCTCCAACCCAGACCTACTGAACCAGAAACTCTTGGAGTTGGACCCACAATCTGTTTTAATAAGCCTTTGGGATGATTCTCTTGCACGCTGAACTTTGAGCACCACTGGTCTGGTGTTGCCCAGACGTTTAGTCCTCACAAACACTGAGAGGTATGAGCGTGAAGCCAGGACAGCTGACTCTTGATCTGGATAGTCTTTAATGCTCCCCATGCATTTTGCTGTTATGTCTACTCAGCTTTAAAATGGGAATCGGGACTGTCATCTGTACTCCATACATTCTCAATAGTAATTGCCAAACAAATCCACTGTAGAAATCAAGCAATCATTGCAAAATCAGGAGTAAAGCATGACCACTTCAGGTGTGCCAAAAATTTGGAACTTGGATTTGGATAGTTTCCTGTACATGACTGTGTAAGGGATCCAGTTCCCAAATTATTCCATAGTTCCTTTCCAGAAGCCTGTGCAAGACACAGTTGGCTTAAGCCCAGGCTCAACTTCCTAGTGCTAGAAATGTTTCCTTTTTCTTCCCAGATACTTTCTTTTTGTTTGGACCGCATTAGGTCATAGTTTTGTCCTTGTGGAATCAATAAGTTTCATCTACAACAGAGAGTAAATCATATTCTCATTGAATGAGCATTTCAGTTTTCTTTTTAAAAGTATTTTCTCTCTCCCTTTTCCCTTCCTTATCCTCCCTCCCCTCCCTTATACCTCCATATTTTATTCACATTCCTACTGAGATCAGGATAGCTGATGACGGAAGATAAAGGAAGTTCAGCAGAGAGTGTCCTGTAGCACCCTGGAGAGGGGTTGAGGTGGGTCAGGACTGTCCTGAGGTCCTGGTTTTGCTTCAGGGGTGTTTCTGCTGCCATCTCAGACCGCACAGAATCTTTGAGCTAGAAGGTAACCTATTCCTCCTTCCCAATGCGTGATCCTCTTTTTCCTCCCTCTAAGGATCCCTCCAGACCTCTATATGAATGGGTTCTTTGTAGTGTGATTGTGATCTCATAAAACTGCCACCCCTCATCAGCCCATTCCAGGTGTCATTAATAGGAAGTCATCGCTGAGTTTTCTTCTAAGGTCTATCCTTGAAGGCAGATTCTCCCTTTACCTGACCTCTCTTTAGATCCTTAGAGCGCAAGGAGAGTGCTTTTTGTCTCTGCAAGTTAGCTGTTTCCTTAGCTGTGTGATACATGAACTGGTTTTCCAAACACAGCCTATCTTGACTTCCTTACTCTGTCACAGGACATTCACCTGTGGCCTTCTTAAGAAGTGGCATCTAGAACTGAACACAATATATTTTATCTTGCATTTATGTGTATGTTTATAATTTTTTTCTATTGTACATTCTTTTTACTTCTCTTGTGCAGCTACTGCAAGCATGGATAGTTTTCCTCCTTTCCAAAAAAAATTTTTAAATATTAAACCCACTTTTAATCTCACACACACACACAAATATGAAAGTATCTCTACCTCTAGGCTTAAAATGTAATACTTTCAACAATAACGATAAATTTAAAAATATATAAGGTCTTTTCAAGCTCTGAAATTCTAGTATAAGTTGGTTCATGCTCTGTATTGAGATTTTAGAAATAATTAAATGACCCCCAAATTATTTGCAAGTATTTTAAACTACAAGCTAGGGCTGCAAACTACAAAAAGGCCAACCACTTAGGGATTTGTCAGAGCAGTCCTGACATCTAGAATGGGTTTTCCAGTACAATACTATCTTACTTGCCTTTTAAAATAAAATACAAGGAAAGATCGTCATAATCAGATTTTCTCTTAAGATGATATTTAAGTGTTAAATGATTTGGCTATGGAATATACTAGTAATGGTCCAGAGCAGGGGTGGGCAAACTTTTTGACTTGAGGGCCACATGGGTACTTAAACTGGACCGGAGGGCAGGAACAAAAGCAACCTGACCATGCTGGTACTCCCATCTTGGGCTGCTGGTGAAGGAGCGGAGGGGAGAGCAAAAGAACCCTCTGCTCTTTCTGCTCCCCGGGCCGGATAGAACAGCAGAATGGGCCGGATGTGGCCCAAGGGCCGTAGTTTGCCCACAGCTGGTCCAGAGCCTAGTTCAGTGATACCTGTGGGCAAGGTAAGTTAGGGACATAGAGGTCTGTCTATACACATTTCTCTCATGATGATGGTCACTCCTACCATTTTTATTTAGTCTCTGCCAGAGAGAGGAAGGAGCAATTCATTTGGAGTTACAATTGGTAAACACCAAAAGCAATACAATCCAGGGCTGAGGATGTCTATGGGATTCTGACCTATATGATTTAAAGACATGCCCACGTTTCAGAGAAATCTGGGTGGGGACGGTGAATCAGAAGAGCTCTGGACTTGTTACGGGGCATGGATTGTCTGAGCTGACGTTGCCCCTACTTGGTGGTGCATAACCTTGGCCAAACATTTCTGAGCTTTGCCATCTGTAAAATAGTTAGAATATGATTGCAAAGGCGATACAGAGTTGTAATAAATAAAATCAAATTAAAAATAGAGTGAAGGTGATTTTTAAAAAAATGTTTAACACAAGTAAGGTATTACTTTACCGTTGCAGTTTTGCATGCTGAAATAAGGGAGAAAAGCAAATTTAACATCAGAACTCCTGGCTGCGTGTCTGTGAGACAATTAATAGACCCTCTCTGAGTCTTGGTTTCCTTGTCCCCATGAAAGACATTATAAAGGTATGTGTGTCCCAGGGTCTTTGTGAGACATAAATAAGAGATTATATATAAAAGCACACAGATCCAGACCCTGGTGCAAAGTTTTGCTTCGTGAATGTTCTTATGGGTGTTCAAACAGAAAATATAATACCTCTTCCCCAGGAGATGGTTCAGACTCAATACATTCCATTGAAGTCTCCTTTTTGATAGCAAACACGCGCTCGTATTTTCTCCAAATTTGCCATAAAATGTGATATTCCAAGAAGATGTGCTGTGTTTTTGGAAATACTCCCTCAACCACCCCTGCTTATCATCCCATCGTGGCCCTCACAATTCAAGACCCCCTTTTTGTAGATTAAAAAAAGATCAATAGAGGCTAAATCAGTGTTATTCATCTTTCTGGAAATTCCGTTTCAGAATTCTCACTTCTAGGCCTTTGTGCATGCTGTAACCATTACCAAACTCAAGGGATTCACTGCTTGGAGTGCTCTAGTCAAGAATGAGAGACGTGGTTGTCATTAGGTAGTTTTATTTCCTTGCAGCAAGAAAGCCCCGTCTCCCCGAAGGGAGGCTTAGCCATTGCTTATGTTCACTATGTGGTTAATTGCATGTTGATTTCTTCTTGGCAGTGGCTAACCTTACCAGGTTGGGTTCTGGTCAAGCTCGTCAGGTCACAGCTGCATCTACAAAACATTGTGCCGCGTTTTAACACAGCAAGACAAGCATTTAGTAAGAACTGCACAGATCCTGAGACCTTTGTCCTAACATCACTACTACCTGGAACACTTCCTTCTGCCCCTACAGCTCCCTCCCCATCCACACCCTCATCCTCCAGCTTTCAGCTTAGATTTTACATCTACCAGGCAGACTTCCCTCATTGCCAAGGCCTAGGTTAGGTGTCTCAGACTGCTATGCATTTATTTGTCTAAGCAAGGGCTGCATTATATTCGAATGGCTTGTTTTCTTGTCTGTCTCCCTTGTACTGTATGCCCCGCACCGGTGAGGAGAGTAGTGTACCTCTCCTCCAGCGTGTGCTCACAGAAATATCCCCGAAGTGAAGAAGTGGGTGAAATCTGACCAGCTTGTGCTTTCCCTCTGGGTCCCCCTGTGTGCTTCTTGGCTCTCCTTTAGTTGCCTCTTTCCAGTAGAAGTTTCTTGCCTCTATCATTTTTCTGCTTCAGGACGAGACATTTAGCCACTGCCATGCTTCTGGCCACTGTTAAATCAGAGAGTGAAAGAAACTGAATCCAACATTTGGAATGAGTCGCTTCCTTGCCAGCCAAGCTACTGAGCCAACTGGGGACAACATTTCATATATTACACTTTTTTCCACCCAAGTATTCCAGTACTTAGTTTGTGATTAAAAAAAAAAAAAAGTTCTTGCTATATTAAAGAAAGTCCGGTATCTTATGTACAGGCTTTCAAACTGAAAATTTATCCCAATAAAAATGTGGCTGTGTGTGTGTGTGTGTGTGTGTGTGTGTGTAAGGCTATTACAGGGAACTACTCTGTTTTCCCAATTATTGGCAAATTAGAGAGTAAAGAGAGAAGTTGCAATACAAATCAGTTGAGGTTACCTCATCACCGAATGTATTCTGCTCATTTATTTTGACAAGCCTTAACTTACTTTTAATTGCTGGGTCTCCTAGTTTACTGGTAAATGTGGCAACAGCGACTTCGGCAAAAGAGGAGAAATCTGTGTAACACGAGCCTTCAAAACGAAACAGTGCTGACTCCTTGTAAAACGGAGTGAGGCAGCTCATGCTAAGAAGAATTTCAGTCCAGCCATTTATGTGATATGTGACTGTAGTCGCAATCAGTAAGCCCCTTTATCGTGAGCCAAGCACACCAGAGCATGTATGTTAAAGGCGTGTAGTTCCACAAAGAAATTTTGTTGGCCACTCCAAGCTTTTTCCAGTGATGCTGCCATTTCCCAACAGATTTTTGGACGTCTCCATTTGGAATTATTTTCAGAGTCAATTTTCAAGTCACAACCAAAACAATTTTTAAAATATCACCTGAATATCAGACTAGTAGAGGGAGGGGGGCTATTTTTTAAATTGCTTGTCTGATTTTTATTATCCAGGAGTTCTCATAGTTATTTTGAGCTCTTTCCCAAATTGAATCTTCTCTTAAAGGAAGCTTTTGGGCCATCGTTGAGGCCACTCATGAGAAGGTGACACGGTGTTGATAGACCCATTAGGGCTAAGGAGCCCCTCCCACAAACTTTAACAGGCACTGGAGGGACTTCTGTTCTTGGCAGTTTATCAAAACTCCGTGGAGTAGGAAAAAACCCTGCAGACATTGAGTGTAGTTGATGCTGCTTATTTTGTTCTCTGTTTTCCCCAGCCAAGCATCAGTTTGGCATTTGAGTCAAGTTTCTCCCAGTGCTTCGGGCACATCAAAGAAGGGGGGCAACGTGTCACCAGCAGATTCTGCACAATCTACAGGTCCCACCTCCTAGCCCTGCCCCTGCAAACTCTCCTACCCAAAGTGGTAGGGCTGAAACATTGGAAAATAGTTCCTTTACTTTTTTTTTCTAGTCTCATCCCCTGCCCAATCTCTGTCTTCACCTCTACCCCCCTATGAAAATGTTAAACACACAGCACGCCTGCCTAATTGAATGACAAGACTGAAAATTGCCAGCATCGGTGAAGAGCAACTAAAAGCTGAGCTGCAATGGACTCATGGGTACCGAAGGCCGGCAGACCTAAGAGAAGTCTGTTGGGGGGTAGGGGCAGCAATACAAAGAAAGCCCCAGGGACCTCAGGGAACCTGGGCGGACAGACTTCAGCTTGTAGGGCCAGGGCTGAGAGGGTGGGGTGCAGCACACGTTCATCAATGACTGGGCCCTGGGGTCCCAAGCACCCCAAGGCCAACTATGATGCAGAGTAATAAAAATCTCATCTAAAGGGTTTTAAGTCGCACTGCCCTTTCTGGGGAGGCTGGGAATACTCTCACAGAGGCGTGACCCCACTCTCATTGGCCTTGAATGAGGTTGGTTCTCTTGCGTCCAAACTGCTGGTCTGGCCAGAGGAAGGGCGGCTTCGGTCTTTTTTTTTGGGGGGTGGGGGGTGGGACGACTTACACTTGGCACACAGCTTCCCCTCTACTCATAGCAACAGGGAGGGGCCGCCATGTAAACCCAGAGTGCCCACCACAGGCCTGATCCCTTCCTTCCTCTAGTTGTAAAAGGAGGGGGATACAGCCTCCATCTCGTAACACTTCATTCTGTTCCTGGAGGCTTTCTTCCTCTAATACTGTGAGATGGAAGGAAGGCCCTGTAAAAGCACAAATTGTAACGTGCTGGCAGTTAATTTGTAAGACGTTTTATTTTATTGCTGCTGTGGTATGAGGATTTAAAACAATCTTAAATTTAAATCTTAAATTAGGAGAGGGGTGCTTATTTTTTAATACTGAATTCCTCCGAAAGGTCCTGCACTCAAATGGCCTGTCCGTGAGGAAAGCAGATGGGAGGGGCTGGTGGGCCGGGGAGAGGCCACCTGGCCAGGTAGGGCGGCTGCAGCTCCGCTGACGCCAACTCTCGTCATGCAGAATGCAGACCTGCGCTGCCACAGCTTCAGATATTTTTTAAGTGAAGCCAGAAGCCCAGAATTCAATGTGAAATCACCCAAGGTCTACGTGTTGGCAACTGATCTGATTATTTTTAAATCGCTGTGAGGGCCAAACACATCACATCTGTGGGCCAGACTCAGCTCACGGGCCTCGGGTGTATGCCCTCTGTAGCTGAGCACTCCATCAGAGCCGTGCGTCCCTGGTCAAAAGGGGGCCTTGCAGGGTGGAATGGTGCCAGCAGAGCAGGATGAAAAAAGCACCCACAGCCTCACTCTTGGTCCCTATCGGGTTGGATTACTTGCAGCCGCTGCTCTAATCTGGCCTCATTCATCCCTTCCTATCATGTCCTTAATTCCTCACCGGAATACCAAGGCTGCCAAGTGCTCAGTGGACGGGCAGATGGGGAAGGAGGAGGCAATGACCATGGGGCAACTGTGGACTCACCATCAACTGAAAAGAAGCCATTAATGTGGGGAATGTGGCTGGGATTGGTGCACGGCAGGGATTTTTGCACATTATCAATGAGGATGTAATACTTTCAAAGATACTTTCAAAGTGGCACCTTGCAAGAGAGAAGCTTTAAAACCAGACTAGATCCAGAGACATGGAAGCTTGGAACAAGACTGATGAATCTCAGAGACTTTATATGCATAATATGCATAACCCCCTGGGCACAGACAGTAGTGTGAGGAAGGCCTGGGTAGGGTGAGGAAGTGGAGTGGGAAGGGTCAGTGGGGGACTAAAGGGGGCAAGTGTAATACTTTCAACAGTAATGATAAAAAAAAAAAAGGAACTGGGCTGTAGAATAAGGCATCTTAAAGGACATGGCTGCCTTGCACATGGAGGCCCATTAGGGAGTAAAGGAGGGTCTTGGATGCTGGGACCCTTTATTTTGAGGTTGGACCATCCCACCCACTGAGATAAATACGAACAGATGCCAGGGCTTCCAGCAATGGACTGTAACTATTGTAACTCTTGTGTTCTGGACTACAGAAGAAAGACTCTCACTGTCATCCTCCCAAGTCCAAATGTAAGGATGTTCTGCTTTAAAGTCACCTGTAATAATAAAAGCATAATATGCAATTCAAGTGAATGACCGAACAGCAGAATGACCATCTGGACAACCTTCCAGACAACCATGCTATGACACGCACTGGCGCCAGGCCAGACAAGGCAGGTGCAATGCGATTAGTCAGGGGATCCCACCATAACCCCATGATCGCCCCGCAGAGGCCACCCTCTGCAGGGCAATTGATGGGGGGGGGGGTGCTCCGTGATCAATCGCCCCAAAGAGGGAGGCCCAGGCCACGCTCTGCATGGCAATCGATTGCAGAGCCCCAGCCAGGTGGGCAGGGCCTCCCTCTGCAGGGCGGCCAATCAGGGGATCCCACGATCAATTGGCCCACAGAGGAGGGCTCAGGCCAGCCAAGCTATTGCATCCCATGCCTGTTTCCCGCAGAGGAAGGTGACCGCAGGGGGTGGGGGTGGGTATGGGAGGGGGGCTTAGTGACATACAGATGGCAAGCAGTGGTAATGACAGGGGTGGGGTCACTGGTAGGACCTGATTGCTGACCAGGCCTAGGAACCCTACCTGATGAGTCCTGGCTTGTGAGAGAGTGCAGGACAGGCTGAGGGACCACCCCTGCTCCCCTGGACGAATTTCATGCACCAGATCTCTAGTGATTTATATTATCCACTGGATATGTCCCATGAGAATGGCTATACTTTGAGTGTATGTTGCTCTTTTTATTGTCAGAAGGACTCAAAAGAGGGTTTCACTGATTACTTGTTAATTTACTTGGTTATGGTGTGTTCATTTGCATTTTGCATTTTGTTTTGTGTTACCATATAAGTAGACACTCACTCAGTCCTTGCTTTGAGGAGTATTTCTCTGTTTCATTTCCCTGTGTTTCCATGTTTCTAGTGATAATTTTGTTTGTCTGCATCCCATCCTACACCCAGCATCATCTTTATGTTCACCAAAGCCATGAGAATAGTCTGTAATTCAACAGTTCATTGTGAACAGACTTAGTGCAGAGAAATTGGATTGGAAGGAAGTCTATTACTGACAAGCTGGAATCCAAAGGACCTGGATTGTCTCAGAATCCAGCAGAATGGAAGAGAACATTATTTTGAGTAATTTGCAAGTACAAATGTATGTGTTTTCTCTGAAAAGCTTCATGAGGATTAAGAGAAAAAGTAGTATATATTTTTTTTGTAACAAGCAATGTGTTTAAGACCTAGTTTTAGATTTCTAGAAATAATAAAATTTCTAGATATATACATATATTTATAAATACATATTGGTTTTTATTTTAAACCTTATTGTGGTTTCAGAAGAATTTTCAATGTTTAATTAATTAATTAACTTTAAATAATAAATCTTTATTGTTCAGATTATTACAGGTGTTCCTCTTTCCCCCCTCCTCCTCCATAGCTCTCCTCCACCTGATTCCCAAGTCCACCCCATGCCCTTACCCCCACCCATGTCTTTATCCAGAGGTGTAAGATTTTTGTCCCATCTCTTCCCACTCCCCTCAGACCCCCTTCCCCCAGAGAATTGTTAGTCCCATCCCTTTCCATGCCCCTGATTCTATTATATTCACGTCCATTTTGTTCTTCAGATTTTTTATTCACTTGATTTTTAGATTTACTTGTTGATAGGTATGTATTTGATGTCTTTTTGTTGTTCATAATTTTTACCTTAACCTTTTTCTTCTTCTTCCTCTTCTTAAAGAATACCCTTCAGCATTTCATGTAATCCTGGTTTGGTGTTGATGAACTCCTTTAACTTTTTCTTGTCTGTGAAGCTCTTTATCTGACCTTCAATTCTGAATGATAGCTTTGCTGGGTAGAGTAATCTTGGTTGTAGGTTCTTATTGTTCATCATTTTGAATATTTCTTGCCACTCCCTTCTGGCCTGCATAGTTTCTGTTGAAAAATCAGCTGACAGTCACATGGGTACTCCTTTGTAGGTAACTAGCTGTTTTTCTCTTGCTGCTTGTAAGATTTTCTCTTTGTCTTTTGCCCTTGATATTTTAATTATGATGTGTCTTGGTGTGGTCCTCTTTGGATTCCTCTTCTATGGGGTCCTGTGCACTTCCTGAACTTGTAAGTCTATTTCTTTCACCAGGTAGGGAAAGTTTTCTGTCATTATTTCTTTCAATAGGCCGTCAATTTCCTGCTCACTCTCTTCTGGAATCCCAAAAATCTGGATGTTGGTACACTTTAAGCCATCCCGGAGGATCTTTACACTATCGTCACACTTTTGGATTCTTCTTTCTTTCTGCCTCTCTGGTTGGGTGATTTTTTCTTCCTTATATTCCAGATCTTTGGTTTGATTCTTGGGGTATGTTGATCTGTAGTTGAGTTTCTGTATATTCTTTATTTAAGACAATGTATGCTTAATTTCTAGCTGGTCCTTTTTCTTTTTCTTTTTTTCTTTTTTTTTGGTATTCTCATTAAGGTCCTTGAAGGTCTCACCAAGCTTCTCGGAGGTCTCATCAAGTTTCTCAAAGGTTTTTAGAAAATTCTTAAGTAATCTTATAAATGTGATTCTGAACTCTGTCGTCCAGTAGTTTACTTTCCTCCATCTCTCCCATTCGTGACATGTTTCTGTGTCTCCTCATTTTGGCTGCCTACCTGTGTTGATGGAGTGGCTTTGTGTGGTAGGTGACCTATAGGGGCCAGTAATTCAGCTTCCCCAATCACCTGAGGTGGTCACTTTTGGTATATCCCTTTGAGGTGTGCTCAGTGCAAAGTCTTGGTGTAATTAAGCCTTGATTGCTGTTGATACACTGGGAGGAATTGACTCCAGGCCAATTGTCTGTGAGGACCCGCTGTGTCTATAAAGGAAGAACTGCTGCACTGGAGACATGGTTTGTTTCAGTGGAGCTTTGGTGCTCACTGAGCCCGTCTCCCGAATATGTCACTTATGGGTGTGAGTGGTTGAAATTGACCACTAGGAAAACTGGCTTCTGGATCTCCAATGGGATGCAGTTCAGCCACTGTCTGAGGCCACCCTGCAGGAGCTACCGCAAGAACTACAGTTTTCTCCCGTTTGCTTGGGACTTGGCAGTTTTGTTGCTGGAGCTTCAGTTTATATCCTTAAGCTGCCACAGTACAGCCCATGTATATGCAAAAGCAGCTGTGTGGTGCCTGGGCGGGTCTGTAGAATGTGTGGGGAGGGCCTCAGGGCAGGGTCTCAGGGCGGGGCAGGGCCTCGGTCTGGGGAAGGGTCTCAGGATGTCACCAGGTTGACATTCCCCATTTCCAAGTGCCCACATTTCCAAGTCCCCACTTCCCTGCGATCCAGCACTCCTCTGCGAGAAAAGTCACCCTCACTTTTGGACCCAATGGCCGACAGACCAGCTTCTCCCCGTAGGTGTCTGGGTCCCCCACGTGACCCCAGAAACTGGATTTCAAAGTGATTGGGAGCTTGTTTCCCTTTGGGTTTTAAAAAAAAGCCACTTGCCTAGTCGCCTGCCACCAGCCTGATTCACATGCCTCTGTACCTAGGCTCCTCAGCTTTTCAGCGCTTGTGCTCCTTTCTCTTTCAGCCAGCCTTCCTGTGGTTTTGGGTGATAGATGTCTTTATATTAGTTTTAATTTTTAAATTGTTGTGTAAGGTGGCAGACCAGTTGTTTACCTATGCCGCCATCTTGGTTTCTCTCTCAATGTTTATTTTAAATGGATAATCTCATTTGAATATGGTAGTGGGATTCCTAATCCTTTCTTAGACCAATTCTGCATCTGCTATAATTTTAATTATTTTTTTCTGCCATAATTTTAAAAATACAAAAAAAATGATACATTCATGTGAGAAGGGAAGGAGAGGAAATTCTAAAACTCAAGTGATGGGTTTGAGGTATGGGATGGCAAGCAATCAATTTCTCCTTTATTGTCATTCTCCTCTTTATATAGCTTTTTTAAAACATATGATGAAAAAGCAATGCCTTCAAAGTGAGAGTTTACTTTTAAAACAGGTAATTTTATATTCTTGATCTTATACTGATGAGCTCATTTTCATTGGCCCAGATTTATTTTCACTTTCCGGTGACGTATTCCTCATGCCTCTGCAAGATTCCCCCTGATTAGAGGAGGCGACAAATGACTACTCCAGTCTGAGTACCAAAGGCCATTTTTATAGTCAGGAAGACAGGTTGCAGGAAGGGGGGTCTTCTTCGCCATCTGCGGGTTGCTCTGGGGAGATGACTGCACACCAAGGCACTGCTGGGAGGTCTATATTTCTGTCTTGCCGTCGTCTGTCGGTGCCACTGCCGCCGCCAATGGTGATGATGATAAGTGATGAGAAAATGAACTGGGAGGTGATGCATCTTCCTGACAGATGTAAGGAATTGCCACGAGCAGCCCCAAGGCAAGTGCTGGCTGCGGCCACTCTGGCGCCTGCCTCGGTCACTCTGGCTCCAGCAGGCAGGGCTGCGAGGAGCAGGAGCTCCGCCGTCATAACTCCATGATTTCAGGCTGTCCTTAGCGCCACTTTAAAAAAAATTTTTTTTAAAGGAATGAACTGGAGGTTGTGCTACAAATTCTGGAGTATTGTTACGGTTGACTCGTCTGTGTCTGTCTCATACTTGTGTTATTGCGGTGTTGATCCAGTGTGGGTTGCTTCGCCAGGCAGGGATGTGCACCCAGGGATGTGCCCACACAGACACTGGGATACGGCTTTCCTAAGATGTCAGGGCACCCCGTACCTGAAGTCCTACTTTCACCCAAGGCGTCCTTAAGTGCTGGCTCAGTCCTAATACGGACCACAGGGAATGGGTGAGACCTGAGCTAGGACTGGGGGGGTGGAGGGGCATGAAGGAGCAAAAGAAGTGAAGTGGAGGACCACAGGCACCCCTGAGGAGCCACACGGGGGGGCCAGGAGGAGTGGCACTGGAAGTTTCTGGAAAGCCAGCTCTGGGACATTCGAACAGAGGAAATGCACTCAAAGGCAGCGCTGGCAGCAATTACCTTTTTCACTTTGTTTGTTTAAATATAGATACGATTTTTGTTTGGGAAAACAATTCACCTTTTTGCCTTTCTTTTCTGTCTTGCCCAGGAATTTATGAGTATTTGACCTGACTCAAAATGTGCAAAGAAGAATAATGGAAGCCCCTGAATACCTTGATTTGGATGAAATTGACTTCAGTGATGACATATCCGTAAGTACTGCTACTTGGAGGTAATGCTTTCGGGAGATTCTGCCTTCTCCTACCTGGGCTGCTTGCTCTGTTCTAGTCTCTCTGTCCTAAACTCTTCCAGCCACATTAGAACTTGACATCCTGTGGGACAGACAAAGTGTGGTTTTGGGGTCTCCTGGACCAAGAAATGAATTCCACTTAATTGTGTGTGAGTTTGGGAGAGAATGAACCTCCCGTTCCTAATCTCTTTCATTGTTGCCAGAATTATTCACATTTATAAAGGGCCTGCCGATAGTAATCACTTTCACATGCACATAATTAACTTTCAATTATGCACATAATTAACCCTCTTCATTTAGTTTTCTTTATCTGACCTGCTACGAAGCAGCCAGCATTCTTGGCATCCACAAGCAGAGGGCCTGAAGGGTGGCCAAGTTAGGTTAGCTGATGGACGACAAGAGAAAGTCTTCCAATCACTCCAGGCTTCAGGGTGCAGACCCGATGCTTGCTGGGAATACTGAGGAAGAGCCATGCATTGGTAAGGGCTGGACCAGCTGACCTCTGAGCCCTGCTTAATCCTGTAAAGCTGTCGGCTACTGAACTTCTCAGAATTACGGCTGCTCCGGGGGGCCTCTCAATGCCCCTCTGCTTAGATCGGGCTGTGACTTGTCCTGGGCCACACAGTTCTGCCTCATGTGGGCCTCTCATGTCCTCCCAGCCAAATGGGGCGCGCAGAGTTTGTGATGAGAAGGTTACCATTTCTGAATGCGTCATGTGACTTTTCTTCTCAAAACCTCCAAGGTCACTGTTTTTTTTGTTTTTTTGTTTGTTTTTGTTGTGTGTGTGTGTGTGTGTGTATGTGTGTGTGTGTGTGTTTTTAAGAGAAGTAAGGCTTTATTTTCTTGTTTTAGAAATAAAGCTGGCTGAGCAAGTTGCTTTGTGGTGATTAGTCAAAGAGACCAAATCCCATATCCTCATCCGATTCCCCCCAGGCCTCAGTGGTGGGGCGACCTCAGGGGCAGGTTGGACACAATTTCTGACCTTACTTTTCATTGTTATTCAAAGCACATAGCTTTGGGTCACAGCTAGAAATGATCTCAAAGAAGATAAGCTTACTTTAATGTGCCTCTGGCAACAACATTAGTCCTCTCCTTTACTCTCCACTTTGAAGTAATATCCACATACTGTACACGAGAATTGAATTATTGGGTTGAGTTTGATGAATGATCCATTTTAACCTTAGGTGAGTCTTTGTACAGGGAAAGGTGAGTTCAGCTTTCTCTTACTTCCACATCCAGACAGTTTTTTTTTTAATCCTTGTGAAGACCAACTGAAGTGGATTTCTTCCTTTCTGTAATATCGTTCTTTCTGTCTGTCTTTTTTCTGAGTTACTATGCTTGGCTTAAAAGTGTTCAGAGCATGGTTCTTTTATAACCACTCCTGTCAAGGTATTTTGAGCTGAGTGGGGAAGAGCAAGGGAGTGAATCCTAATATGGGAAGTTGTGGGCTTTACTAGTGAAGTTACCTTTTAAAAACATAGCTTTGTGAAATAAGCCAGTCAGAGAAAGACAAGTATCACCTGATCCCATTCATATGTGGAATCTAATGAAGAAAATAAACTGATGAACAAAACAGATCCAGAGACATTGAAGCATGCAACAGACTAACGTATCTCAGAGGGAAAGGGGGAAAGCCAGAAGAGATTAACCAATGAATTTACACACACACACACACACACACACACACACACACGTATATACGTGTGTATGTGTGTATACATATGTGTGTATGTATATATATGCATATATATTATATATACTATAGCACACACACATATGCATATATATACACTATATATACTAGTACACACACATATATACATATATATGCATACACACACAAGACATATATGCATAGCTCATGGACAAACAGTAGTGCTGAGAAGTCCTGGGAAGGGGATAAAAGTGGATTGGAAGGGTCAACAGAGAAAAAAAGGGGAGTACCTATAATACTTTCAACAATAAAGATTTAAAAAATAAAATATGCACAAAACACACAAAAATAAGTAAGTAAATAAAAGCATAGACTTTGAAGGCACCAGTCTGAGCTCCAAACGTATTCTGACCTTTGCTGACCTCTCTGAGATACCCACCTAACTTTTAAGATTTTTTGTTGTTGTTGAAGGTGTTTTTGTTTGTGTGTGTGTGTGTGTGTGTGTGTGTGTGTGTGTGTTTTTGTTTGTTTGTTTGTTTTGTGTGTGTGTGTGTGTGTGTGTGTGTTTGGTTTTTTTTTTAGTATTGAGTGAAATAATATATATGAAGCACTTAGCTTAGCACACAATAAGTTGCTCTTAGAAATGGTAGCTTTTGTTATTATTTCAATGAATAATACAGTAATATTTATATGACCATTGGTGAAGAAAGAACTCGAGGGAAAAGACCAGGCATCATGTCAAAAACTTTTTTTTTAACACTGCAATAGAGCAGTTGTGTTTACAGAAGACTCATCTGGCAGCAGCCCATAATTTTGATGAATTAGGAATCTCCACTTAAAAGATAATAAAATATGTTAAGCAATGACTGAAGCTGTTTAGCAAGTTGGGGTGCAGGATTATGCAATAGTTGAGTTTCTATAACTTGACCACTCTGAAACATAAATAAAGACATCCATCTGTAATTGTGTAACTGCATTCAAACCTTCCCCCCTTTAATTGTGTATTTATTTTGTGGCTCTTTGACCTACATTTAAACTTTTACCAGAAGGAAAAGCAGGAAGGTGCTTGGAATTGCTGAAACAGTAATAATGGTTACCATTTACTGAGCACTTTCTATAGGATATAGGCACTGTCCTGTTTAATTATCACAACAGTGCTCTTATTATTACTATCTGCATTTTACAGATGAGGAAGCAGAAGCATGAAACAAGTTATATAACTTGTCCACAGCCACCCACTTAGTTAGGGACACTTTGCCTCCAATATTATACTTTTAGCTGTAATACTCAACTGCTTCTCCAAGATAAAAATAGTCTATTGCAGTGGTCCTCATGAGGACGATTCTACCATCCTCAGGCAATACCTGGGCAGTGATGCTCAGACTAGGGATATGCTGCTACTGGCATCTAGTGGGTAGAGACCAAGAATGCTTCTAAACAACCTCAAATGCACAGGAAAGTCCCCTGCAACAAAGAATTATCTGGCTTCAGATGTTGATAATACTGTCGAAACCGGTTTGGCTCAGTGAATGGTGTGTCGGCCTGCAGACTGAAAGGTCTTGGGTTCGATTCCGGTCAAGGACATGTACCTTTTTGTGGGCACATCCCCGGGGGGGGGTGTGCAGGAGGTGGCTGATTGATGTTTCTAGCTCTCTGTCTCTCTCCCTTCCTCTCTGTAAAAAAAAAAATCAATAAAATATATATATTTTAAAAATGTTAATAGTACTGAGGATAAGCAATCTTGGCCACATGAAACTAAAGAAGCTCAAATTTGACTGGCAACCTCTATAACATGGTAGGTTATTCTTTTTTAGTTCAATCTAACCCAAGTTCAATACCTTAAATGTGTTCTTACATAATGATTTCATTCGAAAAGATGTAGAGATAACCTTTTACATACTGAGACAGTTGTTTCAGCCTATGTAGGTAAACTGGGAGCAATAAATGTTATAACTGTTTTAGGGGCAAAGCAGAGACTATTCAGGTGCTAACACTGAAAAATGAAGATGTGTTCAACTTGCTAGTTTACTGGCATAAAGAGAAGCGTAGTCTCTCACAAACGTGCCTTTATTTTTAGGATTCTGTAAGCCTCCATCTCTCACAGCCCTTAAGTCTCTTTTGAAAAAGATGTTTACCAAAAAGATGCCCAAGCTTAAAACCACTCTTCTTTCTTCCCAGCCTTAGCCATCAGCTTTCTATTTTATGATTTTTCCCCCTCTAGTTATGAGTCTGGTTCTTGTTTTAATTAAAGCACAAGCTGTATAATGGTTCCAAAACACAACTAGAACTTTTTTTTTTTTTGCCTCTACCTAATGAGACAAAACACAGAAGGCACTTACATTATTTTGAAGCTTCCCAGACTCCAAAATAATGCTCATCCTTTGCAAAATGCAGGGTTTAAACTATACATTCTTGTAATCCTGCCATCGCAAAAGGGCAGAACGCTGTGCACTGGCTGCAGATGTGCGAGGGAGAGATGACGACACGCGTAAACACAGAGGGTCAGAGCTGGGCCTTGCTGTCACGGCACACGGGTTTACAGATTTCTTTATTCCTATGGAAGCCAGAGCCCTGTGTCTGGGAAATGAAAAATGCTCTGGAATACCATTTTGCCGTGGGGTTCTTAGTAGCCTAGCCGTGGTATGTTTTATTAAGAGAGGCCGGTTTGCTGTCCTCAGAAATAGTACGCACAGATCTACATAACGCAGAGGCCAAACCATGGATCCATTGAAGAGCCTGACTCGTGGCCATCGAACGTTGACTGTGCCACACACAGCACTGAGTCAGTTGTTTTGTTTAAGCCTCACAGCGACTCTGCAAAGCAGCCCCTGTTTTAATCCCCTGTTTGGCAAATGAAGAAAATGAGGCTTAGCGATGTCGTATGACTTGCACAAGGTTACAAATGGGCAAGTGGCAGGTCAGGATTTATATACAGAACTCTTTGACCATGTGACTCTTCCCCCTCTGCGTAACTTAGTTGAGTATGATAATCCAGTCATCTCACCCATCACTATCCCCAAATAGGCACTGAAGCAATTGCAAATAACTTTTGGCACCAATACAGTTGGTATATATATTATAAATAAAATAAAACTATCTTAAGAGAACTTAGACAAATCTTTTCATTTTACTGTACCTCAACTTTTCCATCTATAAAATGATAATAATCATATCTATATATTGCCCTGATTTTATGGAGAAAATTTTAAATTTTATATATATATGTATATGATATATACATACACATATGTATACACATATCTATATATATGATATACACATATGTATACACGTGCCTACATGTGATATACACATACACATATGCATACACATACCTACATATACATATACATGTAAATAAATGCACACATGCTTATGTACACACAAATACAACTAAGGAAAAAACTGTATTTCCATGCATAGGAATTTTTGTTGCTTTTCTATATCAGTGTGACTGCATCTTTGATGTAAGTTAACACTTTCTGGTAATTGCATAACCTATTTTTTTGTGCAAATTAGATGAGATCAAGATAAATAAGTGTCCTTCCACTGTACTGTCCTCTTTGACCCTAGAATAGTAAGTAGCTCAGAATTCAGTGGATTCATTTTCCTAATTCATTTTCTACCAGACAGCAGTGCTTAGACTGCTGTCTGGTAGAAAAATAAATTCTGTAGCAAACAAATCTCACTTGCAATGAGTTTTCACTTGTTTTCCATCCTACAAGATGGGGCATCAGTTGCACTAAAATATCTACTCACCTCTGTTTTGTGTGGATGGACTTTTACTTAAGTACTTCCCAGATTTCATTACATTTTAAAAAAATCTTTATTGTTGGAAGTATTACATAGGTCCCTTTTCCCCCCTATTGACCCATTGTAGCCCACTTCTGCCTCCACCCACTCCCCAGGCCTTTACCACCCTATCATCTGTGTCCTGATTTTAGGTGTGATAAAGAGTAGAAAGATATTCTACATAATAAAGAGGTAATATGCAAATTAATCCTCACACCATAACACAGTCACAAGATGGCGGTGCGCAGAGTCATAGTACTTATTACATTGATGACGCAGGTTATTTACCTCTTATGCATAATTAGATTTTATACCAGGGGTGGGCAAACTTTTTGACTTGAGGGCCACATGGGTTCTTAAACTGGACCGGAGGACCAGAACAAAAGCAACCTGACCATGCTGGCACTCTCATCTTGGGCTGCTGGTGAAGGAGCGGAGGGGAGAGTAAGAGAACTCTTTGCTCTTTCAGCTCCACGGGCCGGATAGAACAGCCAAACGGGCCGGATCCGGCCCTCGGGCCATAGTTTGCCCACGGCTGTTTTATACCAATATATTCAACAAATATTTATTAAACATGTGCAGTGAACTAAGAATGGTTCTAGATTTGGTGTGAATGACACAGACTTGTCTGTGTTTTCACAGAATTTATAGTATGTATCCTACAATAACACAGGAGCAGACTATGAATGTCAGGTTTACTTCATGGTAGATCACATTTCATTACAATATTGAACTACATCCTTGACAGACAGTATTTATATTTTGATGGCTATTGATTATTAGTTTACAATTAAAATTAGGCCATCATTGAAACTGAACAAGTATTATGTCCAGCCATCTGCTCTACTGCAAGGTATACATCTTTTCCAATTTGTAATCTTTTCCTTAGTGGTTAGCATTACTTTGGCTAACTTTTTAAATGCTCATTTTTTATGTATTTCAATTTAACTAATAATAATAATAATAATAGTGAACATTTATTGAACACTTACTCTGCGTCAGATACTATTCCCTGTGATTTACATTGTTAGTACACGATCTTCATTGCCACATTCCATTGTAGGTACTGTTATGTTTTACAGATGAAAAATCTGATGTACAGAGGTTAAGCAACTAAGATTAACTAACCAGAAAATGATGAAGCCAGGATATGGTATGTGCAGTCTAGCTCTAGAATCCATGATGTAACCAATGCATTGAAAATGACCTCTGCTGGGCCCCTCGGTGACCTCTAGCCATCCCCTTCACCCAGGTCTCTTCTCATTCATGAACACTTCTGACCAAAGAAGGCAGCCATTCAATACTGTGATCTGTGATTTGTTGTGAAGTTATCATGCCCTCCTTGAATTGGACGGGCAAAACATTGGATAAGTCAAAATTTTAGAAAAATATGTCCCCGAACATCTCATTTCAGCTGTCTATCTTTGCTGTCACTACCAGCTTTTTTGTGCACACATTTTTTGTCATTTTCTTCTGTGCCTGTTGAGACGTCTGCCTCAAGTTTGGAAAGTTGTATGAAAAGTCATGAACTTCAGGATAGTTGTTTGGGTGACTGGCTTAGTTGTTTCTTTTGGAAACTTCATGGGACCTTCATTGTTTGAAAGCCTCTAGCTTGAAAAGGTGCTTGGGATTTTAGTTCTTTCATTTTCTGTGGCTCATTACCATTTGAGTAATGTCTGCTTGTTCACCCAACTGGCTCCAGCTTTCAGGAATAAGGGCCAAAGCCTTTCAGGCCTGAACAATATCTAGGGTGGTCAGAGATCCCTGTAGTCCAATGTAGAAATCACACGCTGTTATTATGTATGCTCAAACTATTTTGCATGGCAGAGAGACAAAATTGACTGGTGTAGTCTGGGATGTGTAGGATTGTCTATGTTGTTTGCAAAGCTCAATTTCAGTGTCAGCCCTTGGCCGTGGACTATTTTGGATAAGGAAAGACCAAAGGGAAGCCAAATAACGTGCAGGGACCAGCTGAACTCTTCTTCCCTTCCTTTCCAGCCCACCTCAGCCCCCTCTTCCTGCCTCATTAATTCTCATGTCTTGATCTACTGAGCTTTAAAACACGAGTGGACTGAAGATGAGAGGGGAGGGCTGTGGGACGCACATGGAAAACAGGTTGAAGAAAAGACACAAAAACATCTAACATCACTTTACAGCTTGCAAATTGATTTCACTTGCATTGGCTTGTATGCTTATCGCTTTCATAGGTAAAGAAACTAAGAACCAGAAATATGAAATGACTTATTTGTCTGGGACCACAGAGTTAATTAATGTCAGAACTGGGACTTGCATCTAAGTCTTCTCACTCCAAATCCATTGTTCTTTATACAAAAGGCTAAGGCATCAGCCAGCACTATTAATATGTTGGAAGTATTTTTCCTTTGAAATATACCATGAGTACATTGATATACTTGAAATTATGGATTTTTCTAAGAAGATTAGTGCTATGTAAATATTAACTACTATCATCATTACTATTATTATTGCCACTAAAATCATCGGCTGTGTAGGGGAATTCATTTTATTCAGTTCAATAGCCTAGTGTCTTTGGTTAATAAAATATTTTACACATGCTCAAGAAGCATAAAAAGCAGTTAGGTAAACATATAGATGAAACATCATGTGATAGGTTTTGTAATGGACATATTCCTAAAATAGGACAATAATATAGAGCAATGGTTCCTAAACTTCAGCATATATCGAATCACCTTACTGGCTTGTAAAAACACAGATTGCTAGGCTCTGCCCTCAAAGTTTCTGAGATGGGGCCAAAGAATGTGAATTTCTCACACATTTCTGGATGGGTGATACCACCCATCAGGAAACCATAGTTTGAAAGCTGGCACTACTTCCATCTGGGAGAGTCAAAGGAGATGTTATAGAGGTGATATGATACCCAGGTAAAGTGTGATGAATTAAAAACAGTTTGCCTTTAAAAAATGGGTGGAATGACATTGGATGTAGGTGGAATAGCATGCATAAAGGGATAGACAGGTAGAACAGTAGACAGAAATTTGGTATTGCCACCATCAAAAGATAAGTAGACAACAATGAGAGATGAGTCTGAACCCGTGGAAGGTTTCATGTGCCCTATTCAGGAATGTGGTTTCTGCCCTGTAGGCTGTGATTTGAATTAGAGAAGCACCTTGGTCAAGTTTGCATTTTAGAAAGTTGGTTAATTCTAGTGCAGGTAGGGAAGCTTGGAGGAAATTCCCACTTCCTTAAATAAGAAAAAATGCCTTTGCATATTTCCAATCATGCCCAGTGATTAATCAAATGTGTGCACATTATGGTATTGCAGTCAAGTAGTTAATACGTTCCTGTGTGCCATGCATGTAATATATAAGTCAGAGATATATTTTCACTCAGGTGCTTGTGGGAGCCAACACTAACACATAGGAAACAACAGAGCATAAGGCAAGACTGATTTTCCAACGGCAGAAAAGAGAAAGATCAGTAAGGGATGAAGCAATCAGCTGGGGTTTCATGGAGAAGGCAGACACTAACTGGCCTTGAAGAACTGTTCCATTTGCTTGGCTAGAGGGAGGCATGGCAGGCAAGGGGGACCCCAGAGTAAAGGAACAGAAGGGGAACTAAACTTTGAATGCACAGGTACATAGAAGAAGCAGAGGCAGTCTGTGACCTAAAAGACATTTCTCATCCATGTACATTTAGCACTAACTTGCTTAGTAATTGGAGAAATGCTATTTTATATTGGTAGGTGCTTGATGAAAAAGCTCAGAAGCTAGACCCTAAAGAAGTGCTTCCAATTCTCTTTGGTTGAGTCAAACACACAGCAGCTAGTCAACCTTTGGTAGAAGCTTTTCTTAAGACATGATGGAGGAATCGATCCAAAGGGCTGTTTCTTCTACAAGACAACCTTAGGGAGTTTTTTAGAGAAAGAATACATGTGAGGAACATAGAGGTAGGAAATATAATCCTTCTCAATTATCTGCAAACCTCCTTCCCCGTCTTATCACCCAAGGAGAATAGGAATCTGGAGAACAGAATATACTGGTAAAAGCTTATGTTGGGGGCATGGGATAGGGGAGATACATTGGGCTTTGGTTCTGATAGAACCAAAATGGCAACAGCTGCTGCCCTGGGAGCTGGCCTTTGTCTTGAGAATGAGGTGGTTGGCGATCTGACAGCTTCGTATAAAAGGCCATCTGCCCTGTGTGCTGGGATGAAGGCCTTGGGTGCCCTCCCTTTCAGCTCTCAGATGGTGGTGCAGGGTGTTCATGCAAGGGTAGACTTCCTAGGTCATGTGCTTTTTCTCATATTTGCAAATAAGGACATTATTTTGAATGCTGATTATGTGAGTTGTGTGTTTCTCCTTCACCTCTTCACATCAAAACTCAATCAACTTTGCAGCTGAAACAAATCTACAAATTGACTTTTTTCTAAAGCTGTCTTTATAAAGAATGGTGGATTTGTCCACAGTATAAACTGGAAATCATTGCTACATTTGACATTTATATTACCTTATATAGTTTTCTAAAACTTTGATTTTTCTGGCCAACACATCATCCTTTTCTTTGATTGCTGTACTTTTTATTTCCATTACCAGGTACCGCACATTTTCTCTTCAAGGTCATTGTTCCCAAAGAATTAAGGTGTATGCCTTCACAGGTGACTTTCTGTCTGACCATGGTAGAGAGGCAAAAGCCGCCATGGATGATGTAGTTGAGGTAGTGGATGGGCATCAACTAGGCTTGTCTCTGCCTGTCGCTTGGTCCTCATGTCAACCAGGCATTCAGCCATGCTCTTCAAATTTAACCCCCATCAATTAAGTTACTGCACACTGTAGATCTTTGGGGTCACATAGGAAGAACTGAAGTACAACTCATAAATCTGAGATTCTGACATGCTTGACTTTGGGGTGGGAGTAGCAGTTAGGATGCATATGGCTGGAAATACAGATAACACACTGGCTTATTCAAATATAGCTCTTTAGGCCCAGTCAGCAACCTATTGAATTTATCATTAAATTATAAACAACGCAATCAGTCTTAAATTTCCTCCTTCAAAAATTGTGCTTTGGGGAGAGAGAGAGAGAGAGAGAGAGAGAGAGAGAGAGAGAGAGAGAGAGAAACTTTGCCAAAGGGTGGCTGAAACTTTGCCAAAGGGTGCTTTCTTGGGCACATGGCAGCCAAAACAAGAGGCCCAGTTTTAATTTAATTATAGACTGTGTAATTATTTAACCTGTACCAGCTGGTCTCAGGAAGCTACCAGATTCCTTGGAGACCTTGTACTTCACTAGAAACATAAGGTACCTTATTAGTAACTACCCCCCCCCCCCCGCCACCACCACACAAAAAAAGTGCCTTCTGTACCTGTGTATCCCCAACCTCCAAAGAACATAATGTAGGAGGGGGGAAAATCATTGAAGTTCATTTTTGATGTAAGAAGCAGCCCTCCCTCTCTCTGAGTGTGAGTGGATTTGCTAAAGCGCTGGTAGTACTCTGAGGAATGGCCAACACAAACAGGATGTTATTGCATCAGACAGGTAAGAGTAATTCCTCTAATTAGTCATTTGAGGTTTTATTTTTCACTTGGAAGTACTGGACATTTAATTTGCTTGTGACATGAAATTGACAATAGCCACAACTGCCCCTCCCTCTGCCTTGCCATGCTGATACCCTATGGAGAGCACTGGGGGAGGGGGGTGTCTCCATGTAGACACCGAGCTTCATCCATCAGCATCAAGCTAACTAAAATACCTTCTTATTGACAAATGTGCCCTAATTATACATTCCCCACTTGTAATGCTACAATAATCCTAATGAGTTTCCAAGATCATTTTTCTTTCAGATTAAATGTTTTCTTTCATTCCTCCTACATTTTGCAATGGTGAACTAATTCATAATATATTCTCATTTACATAAGAACATGTTTCCTGAAGGTACAGAGCAAAATGTTTCTAGGAAGCTGTATTTTATGAATTAAAATATGATTGAAGACAGCCCCTTGATGAAAGAAAGGGTTCATCCTTTAATTTTGCTTTAAAGCTCCCTTCTCTAAAGAAAGATTGATTGGCACCAAGCATAGCTCCCATAAATCATAGCTATTGATTTTACATTTGTTTGAGCTCTTCTGATTGTATGCCCCCGTCTGTCACAATCTGTTATCCTGAGAGGCAGCCCCTGAGGTGGTGCGGGGCCTGAACCTCAAGGTGGTTTCTTTCAGTTTAGTCTAATCTCTGTGTGAAACAGATGAGCTTTCAAACACAGAACCGTGCTCTCCTCGCTTTTTCTAACGTTACCCTGGTATCTCCCTTGGCGATTACAGATTCTACACAGTAAAACCTTAGGCGAGTGGCAACATTAGGGGTGTTTGTGTAGTTCAGTGAGTTCAGACACAGCTGTGGCTCCTGGTGGCCCTGGGTGTGGCAGGAAGCTGGGTGCTTCTCCCCGAGGCTTTGCACACACAGATGCGCTCTTGGGCTTTCAGAAGGCAAGGACAGTGGCCACCTTCTGGAAACCCTCAAGGTCAGAGTATCCTTCCATCTTCCAAGTAGCATAAGTGATGGGAGAGAGAACGCCCAGCCCTCTTTTTAATCTTCACCTGCTTAGATGCTTGTGTAGGTAGAGCTTGGGACCTCCCAGATCACCAAAGCAACCCAGTTAGGGTAAAATTAGCTAAACATTCTGGATGTACTCAGGTATCACTTCTCGTGTTTTGGTTTTTCTGGCCAGTTTGAATGAATGTCATGCTCTCATTTTAAATTGTTATTTCACCCCCTTTTCTCCTCTGGCTTCCCATTTAGTACTCAGTCACATCCCTCAAGACCATCCCAGAACTGTGCCGAAGATGTGATTCACAGAACGAAGACAGATCAGGTAGGTTTCACCTCTCCCCTCTCCTCCTTATCCTGTCTTTCAGAGTGTGGGGAGCTGCTCTCCCCTCACCGTTTGCTCTGGTTTTCTGCTTTCATTTTCTTTTATGGCTTCTCCACCCTTGACAACAGATGCTAGGTCCTCCTCCCAACGCTGACAGGACAGGGGGGCCCTGATGAGGACACGGCTGTGTACAAATAAATGTAGGCCAGCGTCTCGACAGCCTGAACCACAGTGTTCACAGCAATTTACTGAAAACCCAACAGCCATTGGTGACAAAACATAATGATGCAGGCGCCAATGAAAAAATGTTGGATGCATTTCCTACCCATATGGCAAGGCCAGCCTGGGGGATGGTGCTTGGCCAAAGCCTGAAACCCTATCAGGGATGCGACATGATAGAATCTGCAGTAAGGCATACTGTAACAGTTAAGATTAAAGCAAAGCTTGGGAGTTTAATAGTGCAAACTAAACAGAGAGTTATGGCATATAGATGAAAACCAGCTGCTTGACCTTTTCTCCTTGCATAGCCCACCACCCCTGACCAAAAAGTAAGTTTAGGTTTGTTTTCCCCTCTGTAAATCAAATTAAACTTCCTCCTTTTCTCCCTGTGATGGGCATAAATGAAAATAAGGAAGGATATCGATGGGAATGATACCATAACATCAAATTAGGAAATGATGTTTATTATTTTTCCAAGTAATTACTCTAAGGTGTCACCATTAACCTTGCCAAAGCCGACCTCCTCACCTCCTCAGATAGTAACTAGAGTCCTGAGAACCATGGGTGATGGAAGGCTTAAGATAATCCTCGAATTATGTGTGTTGCACTTAAAAATAAATACATGGTCCTTACCTACGCAGCTACTAGACTTCCAGGACTTTCTCACTGAAAGGACTTATACAAAGCTAATTTCCTTTTCTCCTGGCCTTTTTTTTTCTTTTGACATTTTGCTTAGATGAGACAGGGAAAATAATTAGTCTTTCTAGGTTTGTTTATGTCTGTGTTTGTGTGAGTGTGAGTGTGTGTGTGTGTGTGTGTGTGTGTGTGAAAGTAATGCTTCAATGTTTGGGTCAGAAACATCATAGAAGATGTTTTAAAGTTCAAATAAAACAATTCATTTACCTTCAACTTTAAATATATATATATCAAACATACTCAAGTTTCTATCCGGTTTAATAGAGGCTTTGGCCACAAGGCTTATCTGGGTATGTCTCCTTAAAAGACAACACTAGGATCCCAACTGGTGTTGCTAAGTGATTAGAGAATTGTCTCACAGTCCAGTCAAGAGCACATACTATGATTGCAGGTTCAATTCCTAGTCCTAGTCTAGGCAGGTGCAGGGGCGGGGCAACCAGTTGATGTGTCTCATGTCAATGTTTTTACTCTCTCTCTCTCTTTGTCTCTGCCTCGCTCCCTAAATCCCCACTCCCTTCCACTCTCTAAAGATCAATGGAAAACATATCCTCCAGTGAGGATTTTTTTTCAAAGGCATCTCTAGGTTCTAAGTTGAACCTCTTTGACCACAGTGGACAAGCTGCCAGCCTCAGAGTCAAAAAACCTGGTTCAACTTAGCATTCAACCATTTACCAGCTATCTGACCCTGAGCCTGTGACCAATCTCTTATATAAAAAGCCTATGGCTGTCATGCTGTAACACCGTCATGGCCGAAGAGCAGTGTCTTGCAGCGGGTGGGGCGAGGCACGGGCTAGCAGCAGAGAGCTAGGAGCAGCAGAAAGCAATGAGCAGTGGAGGGTGGGGCAGGGAGCTACCAGCAATGATGGGTGGGGCGGCCAGCTGAGGTAAGTGGAAACAAGCTATTTGTGCACAATTTCGTGCACACTCTGCCTCTAGTTGATCTATAAAATAGAAAAAAGACTTGTTTCGCAATGTTACCAGACTATAATTGCGATAAAAATTGTAATATATCTGAAGGTACTTTGTAGATACAGTATTTTCTTTTTTCATTAATTGGGGTTGGGGAGTAAAGGAGAAAAAAAGCATAACAAACACTTCAATATTGCTTCATGTGTGTGCTTAGGTATGGTTGTAAGCACGTGATTAACATTAGCTCAATTAAGCATAAAATCCCTGTGAGCTAAGCACTAAGTTGTTTGTATTACTATAGATGGCCAAACTGAGACATAGTACAGAGAAGTTAAATATCTTGCCCAGAGTCATACAGCAGTGGAGTTACAGAGCTGGCATTCAAACTCCAGAAGTCTGCCTCTAGAGTCTGTATAGTACCTCTCCAATAAATATCCCTTTAAAACTTTAAATATCAGCATTCCCTCTTCATCGATTAAGTGGTGAGATTCTGTTCTCTGTTAAATCCCTGCTCTTGCTTACCAAGTAACTTAACTGAAACTTTCAAAAATATTGTACTTGTTAATTCCATTTTCTCTAGGTCATGTGACTTCTAGCCACTTCCACAATAGGTGATGTTAGACATTTCTTCTCTGAAAGAAGAAAAGGAGGCTAGGTTCAAGTTCGGTAGCTTTAAAACTTCACTCAGACCAAAGACCCAGTGCTCAAGGTAATCAGAAGTAATCAGACCTGATAGGAAATGGATATATTCGGGGGGGGGGGACTCTCAGTGTAATCACATGTACAATCCAATTTGATAGTCATTTTGTAGCTGGCAAACCACTTCCTAATAGAGAATGGTCCTAGAAAAAGAAACACGTGAAAATATCCACCTCTCCATAGCACTGTGTAGAATGGTCTGTGAGCTCCTTTGAAAGAAATCTCAGCATAGTAAAGTTTTCACAGCCAGTATCAGAAAGAAGTGAGGCATTCTCCATGAGTTGCTTGGGCATACCCACCTCCTGAAGCCCTTCGGATTTTCTGCCAGACACTGCTCCGGGTGCTTGAAAATTTCTTTCTTTATAGTGGTTTTCCCAACATATGGCAACAGGAAGCACATTGGCTTCTGAGAAGAGACCTCATCTTTCTTCTGGCTGGGGCACCCTCTGAGGAAACTTTTCCCTAAGCTTCCTGCACTTAGAATTCACTCCACCGATAAAGACCTCTCTCTTTTCCTTTCTAAAGTTTGTTAAGCACATCCCACTTTGTGTAGGTTGTCAAATGTTAACGTCCAGCCCTGTATGAACAGGGTCTGACCAAATGGTCTTGGATCCATTTGTACTTTTATTTATTCTTCAGCAAATAGTGGTTGAGTGTTCTCTGTCCTGGGCACTGAGGACACAGTAACAAGAAGATGTAGACAAGACCTCACATTCTAGTAGGACCTTACCTTCTAAGGCAACCATGTCACACTCGAAAGCTGACACGGGCCAAATAAATGGGGCATGCGGCCTGTGGGTCGAGAGTTTGACATGCTTGTTCTATGGGGTGCCAGACAAAAGGCAAGCGTATGAGGAACTGAGCCAGATCATTTCAGAGAGTGATGGGAGGTGACTTAAACCATGTGACAGAGTAATTGTAGGATTGAGGTAGAGGAGGGGGGTCAGGCAGTGTTAGAAGGGTGCAGAGGCATGGAAACCAGTGAAGAACACTGAAGGCAGAGGAATGAGCCAGTGCAGAGTCCCTGAGCCAACAAAGAGCTTCCGTGTGTGAGGGAGAGAAAGAAAACCTGTATGGCTGCAGCATGGCGCTCAGAGTGAGGACAAGGTCAGGTGGGGCTCTACAGGGCCACGTCCATCACACGTCTGGAGCTCAGATTTATACCAGCTAGCAGGGGCACAATTTTTCTGAAACCCTATTAACTGGAAAGAAGCCTCAGTACCTAGAATCATAACTCTCAAGGGAAGAAGGGACCATAAAAATCAGAGAGAGAGAGAGAAAGAGAGAGAGCCAATAATAAAGCAAATGGGTAAAGTGTTGACAATTGAAGGTAGATAAAAGGTATAGCGTGTTCTTTGTACTATTATTTTTCAACTCTTCTATAAATGTACTTACAGTGAAATTTTTAATTATTTGCAAATAAGTTTTTTAAAAGGCAAAAACAACAACAAACATTCATGTAGTCCTCAGTCCATCAGATCTTTGAGGGTGATCCTCACTGTCCCTCCTGGGGGGTCATCCATCCTGTACTTCATCACCTTGGTGACACGGAGCTCACAGCCTCATGAGGCTGCCCACCTGCAAAGGTTCATTTTTTAAAAATTATAGCTAATAATTTATGGGAGTGACATTGGTTGATAAAATTATATAGCTTTCAAGTGTACAGTTGTATAATACATAATCTGTATAGTTCATTGTGTGTTTACCATCCAAAGGTAAAGGGAGTCAAATATATGGCAACAGAAGGTTAATATTTTAGTTCAGCCAAAATCAGTGTCTCTCAAATTTTCATCCCTTCATCCCCGTTCTTCCTTTGGAATGATAGATAAGGACACGCCTCCTGGGCAAAGGTGCCACTGGGTGTTTGGAGATGGCAGTCATTCTCAGTCTTGTCTTATTCAGGTTAAAATTTCCCTTCATGGTTTTAAGTGTATCCTGCTCATTCTTCTTGCACTCTGACGGATGACTGTGGTTCACCAGCATCCCTCCTAAAAGTGCAGCACCAGAACTGAACCCGTGGTATCTCCATGCATGGCCTTATCAGAACCATTCGGCTCCACAGATCAGCCCCCTGGTCTTACCATCACCTTTTCTGCCTTCCCAAGTGGGCTGCAAAGACAAGGCACATGCCTGTCTTTTCCATCTGTTTTTAAATTGTTCTGAGAGGAGCAGGCATGTCAGCTAAGCCAAGTTGGTGGCCCTACTCTGTGATACATGTACCCCAGGACTCACTCCACTTCAGCCCCCATCCCTGGGTCTGATCCATGGTGGGATTTGAGAAAGGCAGATTCCAGAATGTTGTCAGAAGTCACAGTGTCTCTGTAACTAACTAGCTCACCAATGTTCAATGGGTCTGCCCTGAAAGTGCCCCTCCTCTGGCCAAAGGCTTTGATTCCTATAGAAATCTATATCCTCCCTTGGTATTAATATTTTAAATTATTTTTCATCAACTACACGGCACTAAGGCTGGGTTTCAAATTGTGTGAGTAATGAAGTTTTGAAAAGAAGTGTGAAGATAGTGGAGATATTACAAAATGGTGGAAGGGAGGTAAAGAAAGAGGAGTTAGAAACTTGAGATAAAATTCTGCCTTTTCTTAGAGCTGCTCAGGTGCTATTGACAGTTTGCAGTTGTTTCGTAGGGCTGTAATGTACCAGATATTTTGCCAGGTCCTCAGTAAATAGCTTGTTTGTCTTCAAAACAGTTCTCTGAGGGAGGACCATTATTGTGCCCATTTTATTAGTGTGGAAACTGAGGCTCACATAGGGTAGCTAATTTGGCCATAGTTCTAGAGCCTAGAAAGTGTCTTCTGAGCTACTGTGAAGTTGAGGCAAATGAAGGGTAATTTTAGCCCAAGGAGCCTTGTATGGCTAGTGTTGTGGGACAATGGTTAGCAGTGTGGAAGTTGCATGTGAAAAAAAATGCACCTCTAAAAAAAAGTCTTTTGTGTGAAATGTTTGCATGTATTTTTTTGCTTAATCAGTGCTACTCACATCGGAGAAAAGGACAACATGAAATAGTGGGTATTAACTCTGTTGTATGGTTTTGCCAAATGAGGGCTAAAAAGCATCATGTTGATATATGGTATTCAAATCAAGCATATTCAATTACATTGACTGAGGTTTTGTGTGTGTTTTTTTAATTAGACTTCCAAATGCACATGTTTTTCAATTAATTAACTGTGTGTGAAAATGTGTTTGCTGAGCTTACTGTATCATTTTCTTATGAAAGAAGGAAGATAAATATTAATTTAGCTTTGCATCGGAGTGCTTAGATGAGCTAAGGTTACAGAATCCAGTTATGCAACAGTAATGAATGGCTTTGGGATGTGTTTGAGAAAAGATTCTGAAAGAACATACCTCCATTTTACTTCACTTGGATGACAATGAGTAAGGGACACAATGCTTTTTAAACTTGGTATCTGGTAAAAGTTCTTTTGGATGTGTATTTAACAGCGTTAAAAATTTGCTGTATTTTTAGTCCCTGTGCATGTACATTTTGTTACAAATCCTGGACTTTAGAAAACATAGAGTATTCTAAAATTTCCAACATTTTCAGCCAGCACCAAAGATAATAAGTTGCCACGAAATTTATCCTTTCAATGCTGCTGTGACATACCATATAAACCTCCTGTTTTCCATTTTATTAAGCTTCATTATGGAAAGCATGAAGTGGAAGGTTGGCATGACAGTTAAAATTGAAAATCCTGCTGATTGGTCCATTTCACACGATGTAATATAAAAGAGACTCCAAAGAATAAGGAAACACAGCTTCTAACATCTCAATCAAGAAAATGAACACTCCCACCTAACGCAGTAAAGAATCTAATGTTTATGACATAACTCTCCGTTTATTTAATCTCAGTAAAAATTTACATGCAGTAAAATGTCTACATGAGAATGTTAGTAAAATAATGCAATTCTTATTTTTCTTGAACAAAATTATTATACTTTATCTGTTTGAAAAGTTATTAATATGTGATTATGGTTTAATATCAGTTTTCTCTCATAGACTAAGTAAAACCTCTTTGGGATAATTTTGTTCATTATAGTATCTCCAATGTTGGCACTGGTGCTAAATACATATATACTGAGGTATGACTACATGAATGACTGCATAGAGAGGTGAAAGGAAGCCTTGCTTCTTTGAGTTTTATATTATAACTACGGGCCCATTGCAGGAAGATTCCTGCAAGTGGCTGCTGCGGCCCACCCTGCCCGCTCCACCCCGTCCTGCCCCGCCCGCACTTTCCCTCTGGCAGCCGCCTTGCTTTCCGCTTTTCCTCCCTCTTTATTCTGTGCTGTCTTCAGTCTTCATTCCTCCCTCCCTCAGCATATGCAAATTAACCACCATCTTTGTTGGGTTAATTTGCATACTCACTCTGATTGGCTGTGGGCGTATCGAAGGTACAGTCAATTAGCATTTTTATCTTTTATTAGTGTAGATTGAGGAAAGGAACATACCTTCTCTTCATTTGGCTGTATACTTTGATCCTTCAGTTCTCTCCTCTTTTAGCTACATCATCAATGTCTTTCTGTGTATGGGTCATTACCCTCAGCATACAAACACTCTCTGATCACCACCTATCTTAAAACACCAAGCAAACAGCACTTCTTTTAGTGGCTTCCACCTGATTCTCTGCTGCTTCTCCTCCCCTGACCCCCTGATTTACAGCCAACATGCTTTACAAAGATAAGGGAGCCTCCATCTCTAGTCTTCCACCTCCCATTCACCCTAAGTATCTACAACAAGCATATCAAACTCAAAAGCTAACACAGGCCAAATAAACAAGGTTTAAGTTTATGTGGGCCACAATAATACGAAAACTTCAATTTTCATAGAAACATGGGTTTATTTTAATAGAGACATGCTAAATATAAAGGGGTGTAATAAATGAGTAATTATTAACAAAATAATAGAAAATGTTAATAAAAATTAATATTTTTCTTGAACATTAACTTATCAGAAACTGAATAACTGCATAAAGTAATAAGCATAACGCAAATAAACCTATTTTTCTTGTTCTCCGAAAGTGAAATATTTCCTGTTGTGCACACAGGCTACTGATGTGGCTGTCAGCTGCTGAAATATTCGCTGTATTAGTGGAGAAAAGTGGCATGCCTGTGTGTAAGGCACATAGGGGAATGAGTACAACACAATTATAGTAACCAGTCATTAGTAAACATTGTAGTTCGTTATTAATAATTATGTATAACAGGATATTGTAAAAATTAAGTCATGAAATTTTTATTAATATGTTTCTTACATACCATTATATTGGCTGGGTCACAAAGATATTTGTTGTGGGCTGCAGGTGGCCCACGGGCCATGAGTTTTACATGCTTGTTCTACAGAATGACTTGCACCTCCCTAGCAATGCTCAAAACTTCCAGGTTATCAAGTCCATTAACACTGATATTCTCATCTTTCTTGGCCTCTTCATATTATTGAGACTTGGCTATACCTTTATGGAAAGATTCTCCTCTCTTAGTTTCAGGATACTACCTTTCTTCCCATTTTTCTCCCAATACTCTTAGCATTTTGAGCCTCCTTTGCAGCTCCTCCTTCTCTACTTGACCTTCAAATATCTAAGTGGGACTCGAGTATTCAATAGGACTCTGTCTCCCCTCAGTTTCCAAGTCTCTTTGGGTTGATATTTCATCTATCCTCACAACTTCATATATCACCTAATGCTGCTGCTACTGGCCTCAGCACTCGGGGTCTCCTATTTAATGGCCACTCAGTGTCTACATGACATTCCTTATGGAATTCTGAAGAGAAAGTCGTGCATCTCCTTTCTCTATATGTTCCTCCTCTTTTTTTTCTCTAGGTGGAGGTACTGGGTTTACTGAAATAGCAACTCAGTGGCTGAAGCCAGAACTGTCCCTCCAAATCATCTTCCATCTATTTAACAGATCCTGAGTTGTCTTTGCTCAAAGTGACTCCCCCTCTGTCCACTTCTCTTCATCTCAACAGCCATCAGCTCGTCCAGGCCACCTTTCGGTTTCATCTGAGTTAACGGTCATGAACTAGTCTCACTTCTTTGTTCACCACCAGTCCTTGCACTCCTATTTCCCACAGAGTAGATAGGAGGGCATATTTTATAATGTAAAGTAGATCATTTTGCTTCTCTGTGAAATCCTCCCAGGGATACCGCATCTCTATGAAAATATAAACCAAACTCTTTGTTGTGGTCAATAAAATGCCCAAATGAGCTGATAACCTTCCCCAACTCCATCCTTGATTGCATTCAGCCTGGCTCACCTGCTCTACCTATAAGAATTTTTTTTTTGGGGGGGGGAACAGCTAGATTCTTTCTTTCTTTAGCCATTTGAAATGTGCTTCCTTTCATCCAGATCTTCGCAGAATTAACTTTCCTCTCATATTTTCCCCCAGATCCTCTCATGATCAGCTTCTCAGTCCCTTGGTTTTAGCTTAAATGTCGCCTCCATAATGACACATCTTAGCCATTCTCTAACCCAGTACACTGCTTGTCTCTCTCTGAGGACTTTGCATTTTCTCATTTCTTATCCCTCTGAATACTTGCTTTGTTTGGTTCTGCCTTTAGGCCGGAACTTTGTTGATTTCATTCATCTCTGCACCCCTAAAGCCATGAAAAGCATTCAATAAATGTTTGTTGAGTGAACAAAACCCTTAAGGATATTTTAGCATTCTGCCAATTACTTGAACACCTCTGAACAAGCTTTATAACTTTTTTGTATCTCTAGCTTACATTAGAAGGAGATTGCCACCTCCAACCAATTGAAGGAATTGGCAGCAGAGAGAACAGATTCTCAGTGATAAGGGAACTCTAAATTTAAGCTGATGCACTAAAGTTAAAAAGCAGGGAAATTCTTCTACTTGTTTCTAATAAAAATTGTTTTTTAAAAACTGTTTTTCCTAATTTTGCTCCCACACAGAAGCTTCATAGTCAGTGGATGCCAGAATCTAGGCAGAGAGCACAGTTTGGGGTTTAGGTAAAAATGAATCCGAAATGAGTACTACCAGGTTTTGCCACTTGTTTCTGCAATCTACTTGCCTACATCTGACCCAGAGAACATGTAAATTGCATGTTTAGGAAATAATTTTCATTAAGGAGGTTCTTAATAAAACTGCAGTGTTATGGAAAGAAGTTGGAGTCAGGGAACCTCAGTCCTGGTTGAGAAGTAAGCGTGCTCTGTAATTTTCCACATAACATTTAAAATTCCCTGGGTCCTCCTCAATTTTCAAGTAAGAATACATGAGACTTGCTCATCCATTCTCCAGAGTTCTTGTAAAAACTTACATGGCTTTATAGAAATATATTGTATTAGCAATTCTAAAGTGTTAAATGGAGGAAATTTTAGAATTCCAATTGAGAAATACCATCTTGAGGAAGTATTAACCTACACAGTCTTTTTCCACCAGTTATGCTGGTGCCAGAGAAGTACACACTGAACTGCACCAGGAGGCAGAGGCAGAGTGGCTCCACCGTGCATGTGTCCTGGGACTAGCCTCTGTCTGCTCTTGGCTTCTCTCAGCTGCACCTGCCCCGCTCTCTCTGGAGCCCTGTAACTGAGAACTCTGGCCCAAGCAGGAGCTTGGTGTGCCTGCCAAGAGGAAGAGAAGGCTGCAGGCCAGTGCTGGTTCTTCCTCCCATTTCTCCTTCCCCTTAAAGTGCATCCGTCTCAAAATGGGACCAGCTTCACCGACTGACCTCTGTTTCTCATATAATTAATTTAACTTTTAGCCCTCCCCCCCCAAAAAAAAACTAAACAAACAAACAAAAAAACCCAACACAATACACAGTAGAAGAACCATGAAGATGTAGTCCCTTTTCTTTTTCTTCTTGACTTCTACAACTATATTTCTAATGTGGATATATAGCTCTATATTTAGAAATAAAAGAAACAGCCATCTGTTGGAGATTGGGAGTAGAAGGGAGAGAGGAGGGATTCTCCATACTCCCTCTGCCCTGCCATCTCCTCTTTCTCCCCCCCCCCAAAAACACACATACACACACACACACACACACACACACACACACACACACTCACTCCTCCCCATCTGCTTCTTGCTCTCTCTGACAAAGAAGCTGTAACTTGCTCTTCTTTGTCTTTGACTTTAGGTCAACACTGTAAAACATCGCCACCTTCAGTTAGAACTGGTAAGTGTGTTTCTGCACTTTCCACAAACCAACTGAGCTTGCTAACACTTTGCAGAAAACACACTGAGCAAGTTCTCCCATTTCTGGGCTTCTCTGCTTGATGTCTCTTGATGTATATCTCTTTTTTCAATTCAGCACAAAGACGGAATGGAGGGAAGAAGGGAGGGAGAAGGGCGGAGGAGAGGGGAAGGGAAAGGAGAGGAGGGGAGAGGGGAAGGAAGGAAGGAAGAAAGGAAGGAAGGAAGGAAGGAAGGAAGGAAGGAAGGAAGGAAGGAAGGAAGGAAGGAAGGAAGGAAGGAAGGAAAAGGAAGGGAAAGACACCTGGACCGAATATTACTTAATCCACTCAAGAGGTTTTACTAATGTCAAAGTGAAGGTCAGCATATTTTTTAGATGACAGAATAACTCTGAAACCATATACTTTCTTCAGACTCACCAATTGTTATTCTGTGTGAACTGTACTTTTGAAGTCCAAAGGTTTAAAGTTGTCTAAATATTGAGTCTGATTTTATGATAAAACATGCTGTTTTGGTGAAGTATTATTTCTACCCAGGGTAGTAAGAGCTTGAGTATGTCTATGAATAGTCACAGACCAAGAAAATGGGTGCAGGTGGGGTGCAAAGTTAAATGAGCAGGTCTCGACAGTTGTGGGCAGAACTGAGAGAAATGATATGTGAAACTGATACCTGCAGCAGCTGCTTGGTATCAGTAGCCACTAAAAGTCAGGAAATTTAGAACCAAATCATGAAACTTTTCCAATAGCATTTTAATGTCTTCTTACGAGTAAATCATTGATGGGTATTTTTTTTTGTAAATACAGTATTAAAGTCCTCTCTACTTCCCCTGCAGCCTCACAGTACTCTCAGTAAGGTTCTGTGGCATCAGTGAAAGGGAGGATCAAGCAACCCCGTGGGAACGTTCCAGACATACCTTCATTGTGCCTAACATCATGGCCTGAACACAATTCTCCAAAGTTAGGGCAGCCCTTTCTTGGATCAGGTTACATCTAGGACTAGGACGATACAGGAGAGCATTCAGTGAATAGTTCCCACTCAGACTCCATACCCTCTTCCTATTGTCATGAGATGGTAAAAGTCACCTCTTTTAGAGCCTCAGGTATTTGCAGTAAGTGGGGTCGCTAGAGATTCCTGTTTTCGTTGGGTTAAGGAAACTCATGACATTAGATTTGGCACCCCTCATCTTTCAGAACGTCCCTCCCTTGGGTGTATAAATGGAAGAAGTGGAATGCTGGAGAACTTAAAAGGTATGTTCCTGAAGGTGCCTGGGATTGCAGTAGTTATAGATGTGAAGTGCGATGTTATGTACATTGAAGGCAATTGCAATTAAAAGTGAACATTTTGTTTCATAGAATATAGAATTTAGGAAATGTTGAACAGTAGGGAAATACCATTTTATCCTAAAGGCATACCCCCTTTCTTTCTCTTCTCGATATCCAAACTTCATATTTCCTCATCTGAACATACAATTCCATATTTAGAAGTAAAGTAAACAGGGCTTTGGGGAGCCAGCATTGACGTTCAGTCTTGAAAATTGGATCCACCGTTGCAATAGCAAACTGTACATTATCTTCCTAAGAAAATACTAATTTATCAGTCCCAAGAGCCAAAGAATTGTTCTGTGTCAGCAATCAGGTTAGCCTCATAATTATAAATTTGTAAGGATCTGTTGAATGACATGGAATTATAGTGTTTCATAGTGAATCACTCAGAATACAGAGCCCTGTTATTTGTAGACATTCCATGCAGTCACAGAAATTTAGAGGTGGGTCAGGTCTTAGCAATCATGTAGTCTAACCCCTTTATTTTACAGATGAAGAAATCGAGACTTAGAACTTGCAGGGAATATATGGAAATGTTTCCATATGTAGTGCATCTTCTAAATGTCTGAACATCTTCAATAGCTTACTAACTTCTCTTTGAAAGTCAACACAGATAGTATGCCCAGAATGTGGCTGGAGTGACTCATTGTGAGCAGACTCCTATTCATATGCTATACTTTGCATCTTTAGTCTGGAATATTCCTTTCTCCTTCCTTCCTCCCTCGCTACCTTGCCTCCGTCTTTCTTTGTTTCTTTCTTCCATTTCCTCCTCCTCTCTTCCCTTTATTCATTTATTCATTAAACAATTTAGCCACTGATCCCCAATATCTGAGATTTTGTGATAGAGAGAGGGCTGGTTATAAACACAAGGAGATTTACAAGCCATCTTTACCCGTGAGGAAGTCTCAAGAGAGAAGGTGAGATAGACACATGAAGGAATAGTTGCGCAGAACTTCAGAAATGCCCACCTCTGTGTATGGCCAAATATAATCGGGACACTGAAAAGCAAGAAGCCTTAATTCCTTGGGAAAGTTAGTGATGTGGGAATGATGGATGCTGAGATGAGAAGATAACTTAGAAAATAAATAAAAGAACTGCTACATTCCATGTTAAAGAATTTAGGTACTATCCTAAAAATGTGGGTTTCCCAAACCCCAGTAATTCAACTATTATTTCCACAACATGGGATAGAGCCTGCATCTCCCTCTGTTATTTTGGCTTTACTTACATATCACTTGTACTGTTGTTTATTTAACACACTTTTCTAAAGTAACTTACTTTTAAACACTGATTTTAAAAGAAACATTGTCAGTGTTGTGAATATTTTGAAAACCAGTTGTGACTTGCAATAATTTTAAAATTTTCATTAAAATGAATGTGATGAAAATAAAATATGTCTGCTAATCCTTTACCTATGGAAATTTCTGAACCTATGGCCTGTGGTCTCATTATTCCAAAGAGAGATTATACATTTTGGAGAGGAGTTAAATTCATTATATAGCTTCTCATTCTCTCTGGGGAATTTAGCTGTGTGCCTCCTTAGATATAGCATGGACATGCATTCCACATAAGGAGGAAATCCTGTTTTAGACAGTCCAGGATAACCTGAGGTTTGTGATCTAAGAAGTAACAAAATCAGACTTAGCTGCAGAGGGTTGACTTAGGACTGGAAAGGAAGACCCAAAAAGGAGCTAGAACTTTGCAGAGGCTGGGTGAGGGTCCCAGTGTGGCCCCAGTGTAATGGAATGATGAAAGAGGATTTAAGAAGGATTTAGGATCAGGCCACAGCAGGCATTGGTTCCTGAGGGATGAGAGGCAGTGATCAAGGGAAGAGAAGGGTGAGCCAGCCCAACTGGTGTGGCTCAGTAGTTGAGCATCAACCTATGAACCAGGAGGTTGAGGCTTCACCCCCAGTAGGTGGGGCATGCAGGAGGCAACTGATTGATGATTCTCTCTTATCACTAACGTTTCTACCTTATCTCTCTCTCCCTCCCTCTCCCCCCTCCTCTCTCTGAAATCAATAAAAACATTTTTTTTTACAAATATATATAGAGAGAAGGGTGAGCCATGCTTTGTACATGGATTGCTTATGAGACTGTGTAAGCAGCCATGCAATCCAGGGCAGCAGAAATAAGAAATATAGCAGAATGAGAGAGAGGGGGGGGGAGGGGAAGGGGAAGGGGAAGGGTACAACTGTAGAGGGATAAGACCCCCTAAACCAGAATGTGTTGCCTGCCACAAATGCTTGCCATTCCTAGACCCATAGTAAATATTTGTTGTATAAATGGATGGACAGCAGGCAATTGGGAATATCTTGCTGGTGATCAGAGACATTCTAAATGCCGGCTAGATTGGAAGAGATCATTGTGGCCTATAAGTCAGCCTCACATACACTTCCACTTACCTACTGACCATTTTAGAAAATTTGTGACCTAATCAGCCAACAGATTTAAGGTGTATTGGACATGTTTACTTTGGTAAGATGTTAAAAATGAATCCATTCAACCAAAAGTCATTAGGAACCTACTTATGTAAGGAATAGAGAGATTAATTACTCCCAGGCCCTGTTCTCACAGAGCTTGTAAAGATCTAATAGGATAACAGATAAAATTTTCAGGCATTTAAAGTTTGTTAACATGTGAAGTATTTATTCATGAGCCTCAGAAAACAAATTTAGCCTCAAAATCTTCCTAGTAACCATAGTCAGTCTGAACTTTGTTTCCATGTATTATAAGAAATTTATCATCGTGTTGGGGTAGAACTATAGTTATTAATAGCCCCTTTCATTGTGTTTTGCTTAAAAAACCCTTTTGCCTAGCTTAGGAGAAATAAACTCACTGAATTTTATCTTTTGCACATATGTAAAATTGTCCTTCTCAGATGAGGATGTGATATAGTAATAGATTAGAGTATTCTCATGAAGGCCTGTTAAATAATCCATTTCTTATGACTGGGATTTGATCCCAGTAATCGAGACACAGACTAGAAAGCATAGGTTTCATTTGGCCTAAAAAAGAGTCATCCCTTTGAGTAAGGGGAAGGACAACAAGCCTAATGTTGACACCCGTTCTTCAGTTCCTAGACCCTTGTGTGGAGAGAAGTGTTTTCATAAGACTCAGACAGAATTCATTTCCATAGAGCGTTCTTAATGGCTCCTGTCAGGACAAAACAGCTGGGGAACATATGGTATCCATTTCCCTGTATCACTTGGAAAAAATTTCACATGTAAATAAAGCCAACATAAAAGAGTAGCCCTTTGAACCCACGACCTTATGCAATACATAAATATATTGGTACAATGCACTCGTTGTACTGGCCCACTAAGTTATGTGCCTTTAAAAATTCTTTATTACATCCTGAGATGCACATTTTCAAGAAGTTCCAAAGAAATGAAGGTAACGGGCAAAAATATTAGCAAGCAACATTATCTAACAAGTATGTATCTCAGAAATGTGAATATATATATATATATATATATATCACTGTATTTAAAACTTTTCAGAAAATTAATGGATAAAATTAAAGACATATTTACACATTATAAACTCTGACCATTATCTCTCTGTCATTTTAAATAAGTAAGTAACCATGTGTTCTTGAAAGGAAGAAAGAAAGAAAAAAGGCTTGGCAAAAATTTCGGGCAGACGTTAGTTTTTTATCACTTTACATTTTTAGGGGGAAAAGGACATAAAAAGGATAGAAAAACTTTTAAATTTATAATGGACCAACTGGAATTAGTCTTTGTCTTTTGCATATTTACATTTCATGCATAACTTCAGAAAATCCAGCTCTTACTGGTAATTAGGGCTCCTCTAAGTTTATTAGCAGAAGATCTTTCCCTTGTGAACCTAAGCAGTAAATCCCTGGGAAGGATGCACTTTGGGTATTTAAAAAGAGGCTTAATGTGTTGTGCAAAGTGAGATTCAAATCCAAGTACTCGCGTTTGTTAATTGTCAGCTCTGTGCCAAGTACCGTGCGCAGCAAAGAGCCAGAGCCGGCGGAAGGGAAGAGACGCAGCAGCACAAGAGCATCGCGAACATTCCCTGTTAATACCTGCTCTGTCCTGGACAGAATCCAGGCCTCACCTCACAGCTTACAGCATTCTCTTTTGAGATTCTAAAGTGCCAGAGCTAGAAGGGCCTCAGAGGAGTACCACGTAGTGGAGACCCTCTGAAAACCACTGCAGAATTGAGGTCAGTCTTGGAGAAAGGACCCACGCACAGTTGTATGGCATTCGGGCTCAGAACGTTCACTCTCTTCGCCTTAGCTTTGTTCCAGGGCCTTTCCGAGTCCTCCTAGAACACATCCTAGCAGGAGGAAGGATGGGTGACCATCGTTTTTTTTAAAATTTTGGAAACTTTTATAAATTCCGTCCAAACATTTAGTAACTCCCACTCCCACCCTCACAATCAGCGGTAGCCGGAGACCCTTGCAGAAGTTACAGACCGGAGTGTACAGACCTGCTGTCATTTTTGTTGTGCCCAACAGCAAAGAACAGACACAAAAAAAACATGCTCTGGGGTTAAAACCTTCCCACCTGCTGTTGTCCGGGAAGGAGAGCTAGATGAGAGGCCCTGGTTGGAGGGCACGTCCTGAAACCTCACTCCTTTGATGGGGGGGGGGTATAAACTGAGTGGAAGGGGAGGCGGGATCTATCCATCGCTGGCCTCAGGTTCCCTGGGTCATCTGTCATCTGGTCAGGGGAGTCTCCCCGAGAGGAAGCAGTATCCTGGTGTCTGAGGGTGTTGCTCCACTGTCCTGGACGGAGGGGTAACTGGGAAAAGCGGTGGTTCTTCCCTTTTACCTCCAGATGTGTTGCTGTTCCTCGTTATACTCCATCTCAACCAGACACTTGTTCAAATGCAAACCGTCCAGTGTTTATCTGAGCTTTGAACAGAAACAAGAAAAAACAACAAACACAACCTTAGCCTGCCTACCTCACCCTCCCTCTGCGACGTCCTTCTCCTCCCGTTGGTTTCCAGCTTTTCAGACAAGGGTGAGGCATCATTAAATCTTCAAGAGCTCATTCGGCTGCCAAGTGTCTGTGTGCTATGTTGGACAGCACCAGGAAAAGCCCCAGAGCAGCCAGCCGTCCACTGGGACGCTCAGGCTAGGGTGGGGTGAACCCACGGCTTATCTCCCAGGGTCCTGTCAACTCCTGACCCCTGCGTTCCTCTCTGGTCTTTCCCGCAGGCATCTAACAAGTCAGCTGGTGAATCACCCAGTCGGCCATCATTTGTTTGCCCAATATTAAACAATATTGATAGAGATAGAGATAGAGATAGAGATAGAGATAGAGATAGAGATATACAGGCCTCCTTTATACAGGCCTCCTTAAGCGTTACAGGTGTCCATAGGCATGTGTGCATGTGTGTGTGCATGTGTGTGCATGTGTGTGCAAGTGTGAATGTGTGTGCTTGCATCCTTCCTCTCCCTAACCTAGTCTGGAAGTGCGTTTAGTGCAGAGGACCCTGACCTCCAATCCTACTCTCTAGGGTGGGGGACCAGTATCCAAACAGACCTAACTACCTGTCGGGGTCTGTTTTCTTCAGCTGCCGGCTTCCACCATTCCCACTGCTTTCATTAACTCCTAACGGGTCTTTTATCTTGCACAGTTTTCCAATGGTTAAGTGGACTGTTTGTTTTACCATCCACGGTCTAAGTGGCCGCCTTACACAGGGGCTTACTTGGAGCATCACTGGAGTGGGCCGTGTCTGCCTGCCTGCCCAAGATGTTTGCAGTGTTTCCAGTGGAATAACCTCCTCTGACTTATCTTCACACAGTGTCCAGCTCCGGCTGGAGCTGCGGCGTCACGGCGCTGATCGCCAACGCGCAGAAGCCCACGGGGATCGCGGACGTGTACAGTAAGTTCCGCCCCGTGAAGCGCGTGTCCCCGCTGAAACACCAGCCCGAGGCCCTGGACAACAACGAAAGCGATGACCAGAAGAACCAGAAGGCGGAGTACCAGAAAGGGGGGGACCCCGACGCAGACCCCCACGCCGAAGAGCTCAGCCCGGGCGGGGAGAGAGAGGGCGGCCCCCCGAGTAAGGCCGCCGCCGAGCCGGGCGCCCTGCTGGGCGAGCTGGAGCACTACGACCTGGACATGGACGAGATCCTGGACGTGCCTTACATCAAGTCCAGCCAGCAGCTCGCCCCTTTCCCCAAGGCGGCTGCCGACAAGAGGATGCTGGGCTTAGGCACAACCATCAACGGCCTCGCTGGCAAAGTCCCCGCGGCGGGAAATGCTGAGACCTCGCCGTCCAGCACGACTCCGTTCTGCGTCCTGTCCCCCGTGAAAAGCCCCCACGTGAGAAGAGCGTCCTCCGGCCTCCGGGACCAGCCCAAGCTCTCCACCGAAGACGCCGTGGAGAGCTCGCCGCCGCCAGCCAAGGGTAGCTCTGCCTATGAGCCTGAAAGCCAGAGCAAGGACTTCCTCAGCAAGACCTTCAGCGATGCCCACGGCAGGAGCGGTGCGGAGAAGCCCCTGCCAGACTGCCAGCTCAGGGCCTTCCACCTGCAGGCCTCCCCGGCGGCAGCGGAGCCCAGACTGGAAGAGCAGGTCGGCGGCCTGAGCTGGGCCAGCTCCCAAGGCCCCGAAGAAAGGAGTGAGTGTCTGCAGAAAGTCAAAAGCATCTTGAACATCGTCAAAGAAGGACAGATCTCTCTCCTGGTAAGTATGATCTCATTCGGTGGCATCCATAGGAGTCATTCAGAGACTAGTGTGCCAGCTTCGTTCGTTGGTAACAGGATGAAGATGCTTTGGTTCCCATTCTTTTTTTCTTTTTTAATGTATCTTTATTGTTGAAAGTATTACTGATGTCTCTTTTCTTTCCCCAATTGACCCCCTCCACCCTGAATCCACCCCCGACCCAGGCCTTCGCCACACTACTGTCTGTGTCCATGGGTGATGCAGTGTTTACTTGTGGCTTTAGTCAGGTGGTTTGAGTTTAGAGTTTTAAAATAGAAAGTTAGGAGGTTAAGACAATGAAAAAAACAATGGACTAGAGAGGGAGTGTTATTTCACTTTAAGTTTGCATAAATGCAACTGGAATCAGGACACTTAACCTAATACAAACACAAAAGACAAGAGCCCAGCACTTCCTCTAGCTTGAATCTTAATGTCTTTCTTTGGCTTTCCAATGGTTTCCAATGCTCTCACTCACGTGTTTGTGGGGATGTCAGTTTCTTGCCGAAGGTGGACCTGCCAGATACGTGAACAGAGGGTCTTCTGTTTTATCCTGATTATTATTCCGGAGAGTTGGACTAGGATGCTTGGAAGCATTTGCAGATAGCATTTACCCTTGAGCTTGATTGCCCTCTGGGCCACATGGGGCTGTGACTAGTTCCAGCTCTGCATGTCCAGGGAGCGTGAAGAAGCTTTTCTAACGATCCTAGACACGGAGTAACATGATGTAAGAAGAGTCTGTTCTGCTTCGGCTCAGGGAGCTGCACTGAAATCACACTCCATCTGCCTGCATTGTTCTTTTCTGGCTTCCAGACTTGGATGAAACAGTAGCAAGCCTGGGCTAGTACAGTCATGTTAATTGAAGTCTCATTCAGGAAAATCATCACATCTTGGCCGTGTGATTCTACTTAGGCTAAACCCATGGACAGAGAAGTACAGTGTGTTCGCTGTATTATCACAAATCTTACTGTTGTAGTGGAATGATATGATTGAAAAATTTTACTAAATAAAGTAATACTTTTTTTTCCTCCTGAAAATGTCTTTTCCATTTCTCTTGGCCCTTCTTCTCTATTTCTCTTTGGTTCATTTCTTTCTTTTGTCCTTCCCATGTCTCCCAAACGATTAACACCTCTCCATTTCACAAACGGTCTTTATTGACCAGTTTCTACTCAGGGGATGAACTTCACTGGAGGCGAGGAAACCAAAGGCAGGCAGCCTCCTGGTGTCCCCGGAGCACGTCTAGGGACCAAAGTGTCTAGACTCTGGAGGGGCCCCTGGGAGCTCTAGCCGCAGCAGCCACCAGGTAGCTTGCAGTCAAAGCCAGTTCTCCAGGGTTCAAGGCAAAGCAGATGGTTGAGAAATGTAGCTCATCCTTCCAGCAAATGTACAGCAGGGAACGTAGCACAACCTGGCCCCCAGGACGTAGCAGCGGAGCGGAGGAGACAGACAGGGAACCTGCCAGATACTATAAATGTCATCACAGTGGCTTCCAGGCCAGCTTGGAAGCTCCCCAAGCTTGCGACCTATCCCTGTCACCATGTCTCACATGAAAATAAGTCTCTTGAGCTTTTATGTTCTAAAGCATAATGTAACAACGTAGTGGGAAAGCATAAACATTAATAGCAAGGAACTCCTACTTGTTGAGCTCCGATGGCTGTCACCAGAGCTCCTGGAAGCTCTCCTCTTCTTCCCAGAGCGTCTCATTTGGATTTATTGACTTGGGTTTTTCTCATCTTCCTGTTTGTACAGCCACACCTAGCTGCCGACAATCTAGACAAAATTCATGACGAAAGTGGAAACAATCTCTTACACATCGCCGCGTCGCAGGGCCACGCAGAGTGCCTGCAGCACCTCACGTCTTTGATGGGGGAAGATTGTCTCAATGAGCGGAATGCAGAGAAGTTGACTCCCGCGGGCCTGGCCATCAAGGTGAGTGGTTGGGAGCTGGGCTCTCCACAGCTAAAAGTTAGATTTCTATTTTTTTAAGATTCCTAGTGAGCTGAAGTGCTGAGACGGAGGGGAAGAGAAGAGTGATGTGCCAAGCAAACAGCAAATGAACATGTTCTCTTTAAGAGATTAATCATTTTCACTCCTGACCTGCTTTGAGATTTTGAGACTGCATTCCAGTTTACTGCGCAACAAGGGTGAGCTTCAAATCAGCTAGTGAAGAGAAAGGACCATGGTCTCTTGCATGGCTGAGAACTTCTGTTATTCACGGAGACCGCAGTCTAGACTCTGACCTGTACTTGGATCTATTGGAGGCTGTTTTATTTCCCCCCTGATGTGAGTGTAATGAGTAAGACAAAGAGGTAGTAGCCCTCAGGAGTATTTCAGACAATAAAGTGGGCTTCTCACAGATCACATCCGAAGCTCAGGTGCCTTCAGGATCAGGATTTGTTTGGGATATCAGTGCTGAGTGTGCGTTTAGCTCCTGCAGAGCATAGTAGCCTGTGTCAAAACTATACAAATTAATGCCGACTGCGACAGAGTTAAACCCTAGAAACTGTGATACAGGAAGACATGGTCTTTTATAGCCTTGCAGTGAGCACCTCTGTGAAATATATCACACATCATGAGGAGGTTAGCTATTAAACTAAAATTACTTTTAAGGACTTTGGCAAATAAATGTGGAATTCAGTCATATTTATTAAGAAGCTAGAAATGAAGTTTAAGGAAATATAATACATCTTGTGCTTCTGCACATGTACTTTAATAATGTCTTCTAAAAGCTGAATAATCACAATTTTTATTAATGGAATTATATTGAAATTTATTAGGGAACTTTCTAGTTAAAGAAATCTGTTTATGCCAAAACCAGTTTGGCTTAGTGGATAGAGTGTCAGCCTGCGGACTGAAGGCTCCCGGGTTCGATTCCGGTCAAGGTTCGATTCCGCAACATACCTTGGTTTCGGGCACATCCCCAGTGGGGGTGTGCAGGTCGCAACTGATCAATGATTCTCTCTCATCGATGATTCTAACTCTCTATCCCTCTCTCTTCCTCTCTGTAAAAAAATCAATTATATATATATATATATATATATATATATATATATATATATATTTATATATATATATATATTTTAAATCTGGTCACCCTATTTAAAAAAAAAGAAATCACTAAAGATCATATAACATTTAAAAGCAAGCCATTGCTGTCTTACCCCTAATGTATCTTCTATGCAAATCTGAATTTTATACCTTTATTTGCCATTTGTTAAAGTCTTATATATTAAAAGTTGTTTTCTGTTTTATTTAGTTTTACCCAATTATAAGGTATTATTTTAAAGATAGTGTAAAAAATAATTTTTTGGTAAATCTATAAGCTCAGTGAATATCATTTTTCTTTGGTTGTGAGTGATACTATATCAAATTAAGAGCTGACCTGTAGGCAACCATCACAAAGAAAGAGAAATCAAATGTGAGGTCAAGGTTCAGCATAGTTGAGTTCAACAATATGTACCAAGTCCATTGGGTAGTGTGTTCGGTGATGGTAACAAAAATTTGAATGAGACATAATCCCTTTTCTTAAGAAGCTGATAGCCCAATAGATAAGGTGGGTACATGATCAGCAATTTAAGTGTAGATGGAAAATTCAAGATCTAGCCCATTGTCAGAGTCCTGTGGGAAGATAGGGGTTGGGTCTGGTCATCAATGGGCACGTGCCAGTGACAAATAAAATATTCTTGCAATGCCAATGAACATTGACATTAGAACACTACATGTTTTAGTGTTTATAAATTATTTATAACTTCTAAGATATAGTTTTCCTGACTCATGCTAGATTATTGAATATATTCTAATTATACAGTTGGATGATGAAAAATGTTTTCTTAATTTATATGCCCTAGTCCTGTTTTGATAGGTTAAGAACCTTGAAAATAAAAAGGTACATAAGGAACTTAATGGTCATTAAGCCAACCCTAGACATAAACTCTCTCTGTGGCATCCACAGTAAGTGCTATTCGTTCTTGAACTCCTCCAGTCAACATAGTATTGCCATCACACAAACAGTAGGCAAAACCTAGCACTTTTATTTGTTTTAATGAAGAACACATACAAACCCATAAGACTCAAAAGCTTTTATAGATTTGGAACCCCAGGCTTTTCATGCTTTTCTTCTGGACAATGATTTGAGAAACGGAAGTTTTCTTCCATGACTTCATTCAACCTAGATTTCACAAAAGCAGTAAATACAAATATTTTATAACCAATGCCACCCTCTTTAGAAATCTGTCTTGACATATGTCCTACTTCAGTGTATTCAGTGGAGTTGGGAGACATGAATGCAGAGAGAGTCCTAAGAAATCTTCATTTTTCTGTTTTAGGACCTTGTTTTGAACACCAGGAACAGGCTGGTGGTGTTTCACCTCATTAAGCACAGTTCTGACAGCCCTGTTGTCATTCAAGCAAACAAACTTGGTAGAATGGGCAAAAGTTGCTCACATAATATGACTTGAAGCAGACAGGAAACAGAGTCAGAGATAAGGTATCAAATAAAAAGATTACCTGAGAGGAGGGAAAAGGGAGCTTTGAAGAAATACCAAGGCTTAAGAACAGCTCTCTCCCACTCGTAAACTCCTTAAATGGGACATCATAAATTCTTGCCACTTACATGCACAATTTATTGAGTGTTTTCTGGGGAATTGAACACTAGATACTGCAGGAATTCAGAGCATTACTGATGTGCTCTTTGGAAAGAAAATTTCTATAAGGTGAAAGCATTGTGTTTTCTAAAATGGGACTATAAGAAGAAATTATTTTAGGAGCTAAACAGACTGGGAATGAAATTACTTTAATTACTTGTTCTCATTCAGTCCCTCTGATGAAGCTCTAAGAGAAAATGTTGGTTTGGTGAGAAAAATGACTTCAACCAACTGACATTCCTTTATAATATTCCGTGAGTGGCCCCAGGCTCAGAGAACAGCAGGAAAAATCTCGCATTAGAATTTAATAACATTTTTTGTTTTCTTGGTATTTATATTTGTGGCAGGTGATATTACTTTCAAATTCATAGTAGTGATATATTTATTTTTGCCCTATTTAAAAGTTGCGTTCTTAAATAAGTCTACCTACTAGGCATGTAACAAAGCATTCTACCCAACAACACCAGAATTCTTCTCAAGTGCACATTGAACATTTTCCAGAATAAACCATATGTTAGACCATAAAACAGGTCTCAATAAATTTAAAATGATTAAAATCATATGAAGTATGTTCTTTAACCATAATGGAATGCAATTAGGAATCAATAACAGACCGAATTTTGGGATATTCACAAGTATATGGAATTAACTCTAAAATAATCATTGCATCAAAAAAGAAATTACAAGGGAAATTGAAAAATAATTGGATATGAATGAAAATGCAACATTAAGGAGCTAAAGCAGTGCTTAAATGGGAAACTTATAGCTATAAATGTCTGTGTTAAAGAAAAAGAAAAAAAATATCTCAAATCAATAGCCTAACATTCTACCTTAGGGAAATAGAAAAAGAAAACCAAACTAAATTCAAAGCAAAACATAAGGAAGGAAATAAAAACATCCAAGTGGAAATAAATGGAATAAATAATAGAAAAACAATAGAGAAAATCATCAAAACAAAATTTAACTTTATGAAAAGATCAAAAATAAATAAGTAAACCTTTAGTTAGACCAAGAAAAAAGACCCAAATAATTAAAATCAGAAATGCTGCCTCTTATTTCTGTGTTCTGTGTAAATACCAGTTTGTAGAAATGGTCTTGCCTAGTAGATGCTTTCTTCATCCAGAGGGACTGAAGCACATTATATCAATGTGATTTTTTAAAAAATCCTGGTAGAAAACAGTTGGCAATGTTCAAATTATATAACTTAAGAAAAGTCAGTAATGAAGGATTTATATATGAGGAGTGTGGGTAGGTTGTATGGAGCCCACAATATCTGAGGGTCACAACCAGAGCACAGTTACCACCCCAGAGCCTGAAGGGACTGAGGAAGGACCTGAGATGGAGAGGGCTGCATAGAAGACTGGATGGCCTTTGACCTTTGACTGGTAGAGGGATTCAGCCAGCCAATGACAGCCCCATAAAGGGGTAATGGGAGCCAGGTGCAGAGGGAACCTCAAACTCACTCTCCTTTCTTGGTCTCTTGCCACAACTCTCCATCAATCAAACCCAGCCAGAAGCCAGGGGGCACGGGAGCCAATACATTCAGATCAGCCTCCCAGGCAGCAAGGAGGGCAGAGAAGAGAGGCAATAGATGTGAAAGAGGCACCAGGAAGGTGTTCAGTAATCCCCCAGTTGGTTATGCTAGATATTTTATTGGCGGGAATAGACTCTGCATGTGTATAGTTGTGAGATGACTACTTGAAACTCTGTAGCAGTAAATGAAGAATGATTCCTTCCTCTGTCTTGTTTTTAGAGTAGACTTCCCTGAGCTCATGCCACAGTAGCTCTTTATTCCTGTGCTAGGTCCCACACCATGCAAACGAGGGAGGCAGCTGAATGTCTCGTTTGTCTGACAGAGTGAGTGTCTCAGAGAGCACTTTGATAGTATCAGGTGGCAAGCTTAGTAAGCTGACGTGCTTCGTCTCATTTGATCTCCACGGTACATTTATGAGGTGGTTACTACTCACCCTGCTGTTTCACAGAGGAGAAAATTGAGTATGAGAGAGGTAAAGTAGCTTGATCAAGTCTTGTAACTAAGTGGTAAATTAAGGGTCTTAGTCACTAGGTTATATAGATCACAACTGCATTCCTGGTTCGCACAGTGTGGGACCTCACAGAGGAGGAAAGAGCTCTGGTGGGCACAAGTCAGGGAAGCCTTCAGGGAAGGTAGCATTGGGGCCAGTGGACTGGGATTACTTTGTCTGTTTTTAGTTTGTGGATGGGTATACAAAATGTGATGTATGCATGCAATGGAATACTTCTCAGCAATAAAAAGGAATGAATTATTAATATAAGCAGTAGCTTGGATGAATCTCAGAAGCATTAGGCTGAATGAAAGAAGCCAGATGCAATAGAGAGATAGCATTTTATGGTGACAGAAACCATACCAGGGGTTGCCTGGGGCAAAGGTGAGAGGTGATGAGAGCAAAAGGCTAGCAGAAATGTTTTGGGGTAGGATGATGGAAATGTTCTAATCTTGATTGGAGTTGTAGATATAAGCGAGTATGTATTGCCAAAATTCATCAAACTGTATGTTTTAAAAGGGTATATTTTATAGTGTGCAGATTATACCTCGATATAGTGATATTAAAATAACTGATGAAAATTATGAAAATGTGCCTAAATAAATTCTATAGTTTATTTAGACCTAGAGCCACATGTTAGAAATATAATAGGCAATACACCTATGTTGTAAATAAATTAAGTCTGATACAAAAGTAAAATTAAATTTCTTTCTTCTTCTCTTTTGTCTAAAATCTAGAATGGCCAGTTAGAGTGTGTGCGCTGGATGGTGAGTGAAACGGAAGCCATTGCAGAACTGAGTTGTTCTAAGGATTTTCCAAGCCTTATTCATTATGCAGGTGGCTTTGGCCAGGTATGAAGAATTTTTAATTAACAGATTTATATGCAATCATATTCACTATAGAATTTTAATGAAAAAAATGTTATAAAACAACTTAAAATCCCATAGTTGGATATTAGATAAATAATGAAGCTATATTCATATGATGAATTTTTATAGGAAAATGTCCATTATATAATATTTAAGTTAAAATTTATGATACAAAACTGTTTCTGTAATTGGGTACCAAATTTGAACTTTGGGGAGAGAAAGAAAGAGAAACAAGTAATAAGACTAGGAAGAAAAAAAAAAAACTAGTATCACTGCTCTTTATGGTAGTGGAATTACATGTGGCTTTTTTTTCTTTTGTATTTTTAAGTATTTTCCAAATTTTTTACAATAAACACATTTAACTTCTGTCAAAAAGAAAGCTAATAAATATTTTCTTTTTAATGATGTGAGAGATAGAGAGAGAGATTGATTGTTCCACTTATCCATGCATGTATTGGTTGCTTCTTGTATGTACCTGACTAGAGATTGAACCCTCAACCCTGGCATATCGGGATAATATTCTAAACAACAGAGCTCAAAATATGATATTCTAGAACCCAAAATTAAGAAGAAAATATTTAGTAAGACATTGATCAAGGAATTCCCCTTCTATTAAAAATGAACAAGCACGCTTCTTGATGAGTCTCAGTGACAATCAGTTTCTACAGTAGGAAATCCCAGTGTGAGTAATTGATATACACAGATCACAATCCAGTGCATGGAGTGAAAAATCATCACTAACTCCCTTGGAGGGAATGAATATAAGTTATCTTTTTAAAAAGTTGGACCACAAAATGCCAATCTCAGTCTTTAAAAAATAAATAAAGTCAGCACTATATTAAAATAGATTCAATCATATTTGTTTGTGGCAAAGAAAATTGCTTCTCATGCATATAACTGTATCCCCTTTGGCTTCATAAACTTTCCCCAGTGGCAGTAAATTGTGGTATTGTCAACAAGAGATTATGCTTTTTCAAGCATGACAATCTCAAGTTCAAAAAAATTGACTTGGAGAATATTACTGCAGTCTTATTTTTAGTGGGAGTCTTTGTGACTTCAATTAAAATATGTATTAATATGTACTGTTTTCCCTATGTTACCAGGCACCATGCCATTGGAGTTTGTGTACATTACCTACTTATTTCTTAAAAGAACCCTGTTAAGTCATGCTTTTATCCCCACTCTCTATAGAGGAGACTGAAGAAAGACAGCTAAGTGGCTTGCCCAGGTCTCATGGGTCGTAGTCCTCTGATTTTGGGGCTAGACTCTGTTTTGTCTCTCTCTGTAATTTGTAAAACTCGCTCACAGTGGCATTGATTTAGCTGCAGAAATAATTTTTACCATTTTATCTAACAATTCTTTGTGATATATGGAGTACCTGATGCAGCTCACTGAAGAAGCGAGCGCCTGTACTAAGTTTAGGAAATGAAGAAAAGAGAGGGAAGAACATTTAAAATTTGTAGAAGCCACTGTCTTTGAGAGGATTACTCCACTTTTTGTGTGTATTGTACAGCCACGGTATCCTACAAACAACCATAACAGTTAATAAGCATTTGCTAATTAATAAGCATTCCCTCCCCATTTGTTTGGTTTATACTGGCAGAGAACAGAAGACAGTTTTTCAAATGACCAAAAAGAATTTAATCACTGCTAATCTTCAAAAGTAGTTTTCAGTATAAAACAGAATTTAATTTATTCTCAAATTGTTAGAATAATTGTTTCATGTCCCTGGTTTTATGTGCTTATATAAAGTCTAACAAGGAATTTTTATATGAGAGGAAAGGCTGCCTGCACTTTTGGTCAAGTTTGCCAGAGAGAAGGAGGAAAGGATCGCATGGCTGTTCTGAGATTCTAAGTAAATAATTGGGCATCCGGCCTCCTTTGTCTTGGGAAATGTCGCTTATATATGCCAGTTTCCTTGCTCAACTCTCACAGCAGGCTTCTCATAATTTGGAAGCTATTGGGACACAACAATAAGAGTGCCCTTTCTGGGACTAGTTGAGGGATAGCGTGGCTCACTTGGCTGACCGAGAGGAAAAGATGGAAATGACTGACCTATGTGAAGAGCGGTGTCAAACATTTGCTTCATGCTAATATCAATCTTCAGGTTGTTATTTCAAACTGATAAGCATTTTTAATGACCTCAAGCACAGCTCTGAGCAGGGCCGCCCCGCAGTGCCCTCGGGGGAGCATTCCTACCCGAGGGGGAAATGGAGAAACCCATTAGATCTGGGAATTCTGTCCAGCCATCCTACATCGCCACAGCGACTTATATAACAGATAACCTGCAGAGATGCTGAACTTGGAACTGTTACAAGGCTAATATTTTCTCAAGGAAGACTGTTATTGAACAGTTTTCTAATGGATTCAGCACATGCAAGTTTTTTCTACATCAAGCAGGCACTTGAGTGTGCTCTGGTTTTGTTTCCTTAGTAAATACCTCTGAAAAGGATAGTACAGAGGAAAATTCCTCTCCTGGTTTATTTTAGTTGCCCTCTGCCCCTCATAGAAATTCTTAAAGAATGGGCTCCATTTGAGTCCCGATTCGTGTCCTTTTTCTTATGAAAAAAATTTACCGTTAAAGACTCCAGTGTCACAGGAGTAGGCAGCAGTTTTGAGTGGTGCCCTGCAGTGATAGAGCTTTGGGTGATAGGAATTGATTTTCCTCATCTTGACACATGAAGTCTCAGAGGGTACAATTATTTCATTGCCTGATTGTACCCAGCAGAAGCCAGCCCAGGGAGCGTGAAGGTGAGAGCCTCGGGGAGGCTCGGGAATGAGCGGGGTTGTCCTCAGAGAGACCTGCTCTGCTGACCCTTGAGAGAGATGTTGCTAGCATCACAGAATTGTTTCAAGTCAAGGCTTCTGCCGGTGTAAGCCTGGCTGTTTTATTCACACATGAAGGTTCAGATGGTCTCATCCAGCAAAGCTCTTGCCCTCGACTGCTGGGGCTTCAGCCTGTTTTGCATTGGTCGCTGCTTCGTTGGGCTGTTAACGTTCACCTTCTAGCCTGTGAACGTTTTGTTTCTGAAGCCTTCCCATGACTTTTAGTCAAGAGATTCTGCTGCGAGAACAACCTTCCTCATAGCAACGGGCATTTACCAAGAATACATTTGTCCACACTCTGGCGTTCATTCTTCTATTTAAATGTTTGCCCTGATACAGATTTGGGTGGGTGGGGGCATGGACACTTTTTAAAGTGCATGGTCGTGAACAGTGATGGGCATGCTGGTAAGGGGGAATGCTTCGACAGGCTGTGTTCCTGTCTTTCCACAATTTACTTTTAAAAGGGGAAGTATTCCTTTGACTTCATTGCTTTTCACCATCATGGGGAAGAAATAAGTAAACACACTGAGAGTGCTGTGATTGCAGATGAAAGAAAAATCTTTGATTAGCATGAGCATCCATCTGCTCTCCAAGGACCGATCTGAGAAAAATCATAACCAACACAGAGCCCCATGAACCCACAGACTGACCATGATCTCTGGGGCTCACAGGGTGCAAAGTGAGCATATCCTTTATGGAGCCAGGGCTCATGGGCATTGAGCAGTTGTGAATATTCATACTCAGAAGTAAACAGGAGTTGTGGAGAACATTGACTCCTGAGTCAAGTGTCTGTGTTTAAACCTTAGCCTCACCACTTACTAGCTCAATGGCCTTGATACTTTTTTTTTTAAAGAAAATGTCTCCCTGGACCTCAGTTTCTTCATCTTTAAAATTGAGATAATAGCCCTGGTTGGTTGCTCAGTGGTAAGAGCTTCGGCTCAAGGACTGGAAGGGTTAAGGATTTGATTCCAGTCAAAGGGCATGCACCTGGTTTCCAGGTTTGATCCCCAGCCCTGGTTAGGGTACCTGTGGGAGGCAACCAATCATAATCAATGTGCCTCTCTCACATCCATGTCTTTCCATCTTTCTCCTTCCTTCCCACCCTTCCTCCCTTTCACTCTCTCTAAAAAAATAAATGGAAAATATATCCTCAAATGAAGGTTTTTTTTAAAAAAAAATGGAGATAATAGAAGTTTCCTCCCAGGGTTGCTCTGGGGACTAAATGAGAAAAGCCCCATGAAGCTCTGCCCATTGTGGACGTATAGTAGACACTAGATAAATGTTGGCTATTATGATTAGATAGCTTCCAATTTATTATTTTTATTGCTATCAATATTTAGTTTATTTCACCATAAGTAAAATATAAGAAAAATTTACCAAAGGATTATTCAGTCCTTAGTCAATTCTTAGATGTACTTCCCCCCATTTTACTATCTCTAGATTCTATATTTATCTCACAATAAATGACATTTTGAAATCATCACTCGCCATTTACTTTACATTTTAACATCCTAGGCCAAAGTGAATCTTATAAGTGATGATGTATTAGATTTGATGATCTATGACCACAGGCAAAGCTGCCTCCTTCAACAATTATGGTTGCATCAAAAACTGCAGGGATTTTATTCATCCCAGTAATAAACCTGAAGCACACTCTTCAATTACATTTTTATTAGACTTTGTTTGGGCAATCTCAAAAATTACATATATTAATTAACTGCCTTTTTTAAACAATTTCATTGCCCTTTAGGAAATGCGTAGACATTCCCAGAAGATAAAACTAGTAGATGAAGTTTTCAGTCAATAATGAAAGTTGAATGGCTATAGATAGATGTGTGGATGGATGGATACAATAAGTGGGAGAAATTTCTGTTACATAGAAATAATAAAGAAGAACCTCTCCATCCATGTGACTGTGTTGGATGCTCTCTGAAAGCAATACTTTTAGGAGAAAATGAAGACTGGAAGCTGCATTCTTCCTCTAACATCTGCAGGGGAGCAGGGGTGGGGATAGGTAGGTGTGTGTTAGAGTGTGAAAGGTCTTAGAGGGAAGAGGTGGACACCATAGTATATATGTATTCATCAGGGGCCTTCTTGGTTGGAGAAAACAGCTGAATTTGTTTGGTTCTTCTTACTAGATATTTGTTCAGTTTAAATTGTAGGATCTCTACAATGAAGTAAGAGCAGAAAGCAACTTTTCTCTGAAAGCAAGATGCTCAATGCTTTTACCAAAACCAAGGATTCTAGCCATCTCCATATCCATGTCCATAGATGTTAGAACTGAAATCCTAGATGTTAGAAATCCCAAGTTGTTAGAACAGGTGTATAGTCATCTAAACCCTTTTGGTAATCGTCAAAGAGATTTTTGTTTCTATATAATATCTCAGTGGACAAGCCACTGGCTTATTGTTTTATTTAAAGTACCGTATTTGCCGGCGTATAAGACTATTTTTTGGCCCTGAAAAATATGCCTCCAAGTGGGGGTAGTCTTATACGGCGAGTATATAACAAACTCTGTATTTTTAGTGGAAATGTTAGGGGGTCGTCTTATACGCCCAGTCATCTTATACACCAGCAAATACGGTATTTATCAGGGCCAAAAAATCATCTTATACGCCAGCAAATACGGTAAATGCAGAACACAAAAGTGAACTTGAGGTGCGGGGCAGTGGCCTGTCTTATTGTGAACAATCAAGTAATGGTTCTTCCTTTGTGTAACTCTTGCACATTGAATTGGGTGAGATCTTTAATTATAAGGAAGAAAGAGCTGCCCATGCTATCACAAGAAAAGAAGACGGGTCATTATAACAGTGGAGAGCCATCAGGAGCCAAGGCAACTCTCGCCTCACTCAGACTTGTCTTGTTCTCCCAGATTATCAGCCCCTACAAAGTCCAGGTGGCTAGATTCTTTCCCAGATTTCGACAGGGGAAAATTCCTAGTCATATGAAATGCAGTATTCCATTTCCTACCACCCCATTACTAAAAGTCAGAGCACTGTGAATTATCATAAAGTGCATTTTCCGTGCATGTGGAATAGACATAGCCACTATAATATTTTATTGAGTCTGAAAAATATGAAAATATGCCTGACCAGAAGGTGCCTATAAAACATTTCTAAATACCTTGAATTCCTCAGAATGTTACTTTCTAAAGAAAAGAGCTGCTAGACTATCAGAAAATAGACGGTTATTTTTTTCAGTTTTCTGATTCATAAAATAAGAGTGTGTGAGTTGGATGAGTCACTAAACTCTCTCACACTTGGCAATGTGATGATCCCATGATTTAATATCGTGGAGTAAGCCAGGGCACCACAGGCTTGAGGATGGTCCGTTGGAGATGGCAGGACTGCCCTTTGCATCTGCAAAGCTGCAGCAGCCTGCCCTCTTGATGGGTCTAAACCTCCGCCATCGATTTTGAACTGGGTGGAATGTCCTTTACCCCGAGACACATCCACTCATCAGGATCTTTTAAGGAGTTACATTGATCATATGGTGCAATCATCTGTCTCTACATGAACATAATCTGTTAGGAAAAGTAGAGCAAATTGTCCTACCCTATGCATGTGAAAGATCACCTGTTCTAGGTCAAATTTCAGCTCCAACTTTCCCCAAGTTTGTCTCTAAAGAAGAGGGTTAAGCCTATCGGTAGATTCTTATCCCAATTTTAACTCCCAGCCTGGCCTCCAGGCTCTGTTCCACCTCCTGCTCTGGGGATGTAGAAGGTTTCACTTTCTGCAAGTTCTCTCTGTTCTTGCAGCTAACACTTCACTCTGCCTTCCCGGGTTGCATTCTTGGTAGGTTGTAGGCATTGATTACATTTTTCTCTTCTTGCTCTTTAGGGGTCTTACTCCCTGCTTGCTCATGTGGGAAAAGTGTGGTGCAAATGTTCAGTCAGTCCCCGATGCCCCAGATGCCTTCATAAACAGTGCCCTGCTCCCCACATGACGGGTGAAACATTAAAGGAGTTGGCTGTTTTTATCCAACATTCCTCTAGCAGATTAGTTGGCATGTTCAGAAGGTGAAGGCAAATTTAATCCAGAAAAGTATAAAAGTTCATGACCAGCCCGAGCAAATAACTGGAAATAAAGCCTTTAAAAGGCTAAGAAGAGGTTCAAGGTTCTTTCAAACACATGATCATCTTTTTGAAATGTCAGATTCCACTCACTAAACTCCATGCTGTTGTTTTTACCACTCTCGTGCGTTTTTTTTAAACATTTTATTTCATTTTTCTGTTTTAAAACAGTGAAATCCCATCCCCCTGCTTTCTGCCTGGGCCAAACATAACTTGAAAATACCACAAAGACTCCGTGGGTAAAATGCAAAATGCAAAGGGGTTCTGGTGACACACCCTGACCGCTCTGTGTCTTTGCTTTCGAAAGCTTGTGTTCACAGTTGTAGGTGCCTTTCTTTGAACATGGAAGAAGAGGAAACTTTGCCTTCAAAACATGACCAATATGTGGTCAGAAAAATCAAGAGGGTGCCAGTTTTATTTTTGTGGGGTTCCCTTAGACTCTGCAACTCAAGGTGTTGCCTCCTTTTGTAAGCCTGTTGATTGCAGGAGCTTTGGGATTAGTAGGAAGGTATGGTGGGAGCATTAAAGCTTAAAAGTGGAAGCTAGCTGTCTCACTAGTTCAACGTTTTATAATAATATTCTGGAAGCCTACAGACAGTATAACGAAGTAGCAAAAAACATTGTCTGGGGCTTAAAAGACCCAGATTCTGGTTTCCACATTGGATCTGTCTAGCTGGGAGACTTTGAGGAGGTCCTCAAACTTTCAGCAAATCAACTGTCCCATCTATAGAGGAGTAAGTAAAATAAGAGCAGTTCTGAGATAGCTTCCTATTCTTAAACTTCCCTGAGCATTCCTCTTTCATTGACTTCAGAGATCCATAGATTTTCAGTTCGTGCTGCATGGGAATTATCTCTTGATATGGTAAGGGTGGTTATGTCCTATCTTCGCAATTTGGGTGTTTTTTTCCCCCTCTGACTTTATATTAGATTTCTCCACATGATATTCCATTAATTCCTACTCTCTCTGTGTTTATAGGAAAAGATTCTTCTGTGGCTTCTTCAGTTTATGCAAGAACAAGGCATCTCGTTGGACGAAGTGGACCAGGATGGCAACAGTGCAGTTCATGTAGCCTCTCAGCATGGCTACCTCGGGTGCATACAGGTACACAGGCCCTGCTGCTTGGAAGAGCAAAATGCATTTATCAAGCAATTTTTTAAAAAGGAAATTGTGGCCGAAACCAGTTTGGCTCAGTGGTAGAGCGTCGGTCTGCGGACTGAAAGGTCCCAGGTTCGATTCCGGCCAAGGGCATGTACCTTGGCTGTGGGCACATCCCCGGTAGGGGATGTGCAAGAGGCAGCTGGTCGATGTTTCTCTCTCATCGACGTTTCTAGCTCTCTATCTCTCTCCCTTCCTCTCTGTAAAATATCAATAAAAATATTTTAAAAATAAATAAATAAAAAGGAAATTGTGTTCAATCCATTGGGAGAATGGATTAAATCAATCAGCTTTTCCTATTATAGTAGATGATAAGGAATTATATAGTTATATTTTTTATTTTCATAAGTCCACACAGATATAAGAAGATTGACATGAGCCCTATAAGATTCTCCTTGAATGCCACAGGATTCTGAGGACCATAGACATTAAGTACCTCCATGTTCTCAAGATAGCGAGAAATCAGTACCACACTGACATCTCTCAGTTTCTCAAAGGGCAGACTGTTCTTGCTACCGTTGGCACACTTCTCATGTATATGAAAAATAGGAAAGATTTTTTTTTAAGAATGAATTAGAGGAATTCTTTGAAGAAAGGAGCAGTGGGTTAGGGGGAGTGTGCTGTAGTCTTCCCCTTTTTTCCTGTAGTAGGACCGAGCTTCTCAAATGCATTTAAACGGGCCTAGAGTTGATAACAGGAAGGACTTAGCTATGGATCCCTTCAGCTGTTGGGAAGACTAGCCATGGCCTTGGTAGACTAGCCACTCCACCCACGGGCCTCAGGGGGCCTGCCTCATCTTTTAAGCTGAGTATGCCTTACCAGTATTACTATAATCTACTACCGTGTTTCCCCGAAAATAAGACATCCTCCGAAAATAAGACCTACTTCATGGAAACATAATACATCCCCTGAAAATAAGCCCTAACGCATCTTGGGGAGCAAAAATTAATATAAGACACTGTCTTATTTTCGGGAAAACAGGGTAGTATGTGTGCAAAGATGTAAAAAGGTTGGGGAGCAGAGCCACAGGAGAGGGGAGGAGGTTCTCCCCCTGCCCCAAACCACATGAGGGGCAACAGCTAGGGCTTCTTGGAGAGGGTAGGATCCCCACAAGAGGAATCAGCACCTTATCCCTCAGCCAAATGCAGAGCTGCACGGAGCTCAGCTTGACCAGGTGCCGCCATCATAACAGCACACAGTAGGAGGACCAAGCAAGGGTCTTCATGCGAATGGGAAAGCCCGATAGACCTCTTCACCCAGAAAAGAGCATTCAGGCCCCAAATGACAAAGCAAAGAGAGAGGACAGCTGAAGAGTCAGGGGAAGAGCAGGTAGAAGAGGACTGACAGTGTGACGGGAAGAAAGTCTGGGAATCAGAAATAGGGTTTAGATGTGGCCTTGAATTTAATTTATGAACAGGAGTCACAATGAACACAATCGGACCAATCATACCATCCTTATCATTGAAAATGACTCAACACCTGTGGCTTTGTTCCCACTCCTTGAGCAGAGCCGTTGAGAGCATGTGGTTGACAGCCAGGATGGGAGAAAGTACTTCAGCTTCACAAGTTCACACAGTTCAAATATGCTATGTGTACATAACAACTCTTTGTTGTCTTATGTGTTGTTTCTTTTATTGCAAACTTAATGTGCTCATTTATTTAGCAGGTACTTATTAGGTTCCTACTGTGTGCAAGGCAGACTGTATCTGACAAGAGAAAACTGGGCAGTGAGAACCAGTTGATCAGGAAAGTAGAGAGGACTCAGGAAATGACATGAGAAGATATGGAAAAGCTATAAAGTAAAAGGCAGAAAATGATTTTTTTTAAAGCAGAGAGCTCTCTAGAGTGTCCACCCACATACAACTGCTCTTTAGAGAGCTAAATTGATAGAAAATATTCCACATGTTCAAAAGTTCCCCCACTATTGTTGGCAAAGGATAAAACTTCTAATTTAAGGCCCCAAGTTGTAAAAGGAGTGATGAGAAATTGGAGAGAAATTTAAATTATTACCAGGATCTGCAGGAAGATGAAAGGAGTAGCATTATTTTTTTGTGGGGGAAGAAAAATAATCAAATAAAAATGGAAAACGTTATTTTTCCATTTAACAAAACACTCCAATATTTAATAGTCTTGAAATAAACTTTTTTTATCAGCTAATAAATGACGAAAGCCAAAGAAAACCAGCTGATATCACCAATTCCGTTTGAGATTTCAGTTATTTTTCTTTTTAATATGTGAGGAGAGGCAGTCTGTCCTTTCAGAACATTCATCACTCCACTTAGCACAAATGATGCTTTTGGCGCTGGATACCAGGGATGTGGAAACTTGGATAATCTTGGAAGCGAGTCGGTATTCTGGGTGTGAGATTTTTAAAAAATACAAAGAGACTGAGAGTAGAAGAGGGAGTGACCGAGGTTCCTTATGAGGTGAGAAGGGGACTGAGCTTGAAAAACATTGAAAAGAAAGCTGCAGAGGCCTGAGTCAAGGGAGAGATCCAGGCTGTGTTTACACTGAGTCTCAGAGAGCGGGGGTGGGAGAGGTGGTCCCCCTGCCTCTTGGGAGGGGGGGAGGGTGGTGGGTGGAAGTGGCTTCCAGGAAGATTGACCTTTCATGGTGATTGATCATACGCTGAAAGGAAAATGAAGCTCCTCAATGACCCTTGAGTCTAAATAGTCTAGAAATTTAAAAATTACAAGCATTGCTTGTGGGAAAAGCATTACCCATTACTGAAATAAATCCAGGGGTCTATAATCTCATGTTGACAGTGTCAAAGGATATATCAGATTGCGCCAGTGGATCCGTGTTGGTGCTTTGTGTGGCATCTCGTATCATCACAGCATAATGTGAAATAATTTTGCTGTTGGTTTTTAATTAATGATGTCAACCATGCGTGATCAAATCTCTCCTCTACTAATGCTACATTGGCCAGATTCCATAACTTTTTTGCTTGCTTTTAACTATTAATATTTCATCCAAAACAATTTAAAGTCTTATTTCTGATTGAAAGCATTCTCATCCCCGACCCAGATTAGACTCAGGGGCCAAGGGACTTGGCCTGGGGGGAATGAGGCATGATCTGCTTTTTATTCGCCATGCTAGCTCCTATTCCCCTCTCTTTTCTGGGCTCCAGTGTTGGGAGAAAGTAGGGGTATGGAGAGAAAAAGTCCACTGTCTCTTTGCTTAACTGGGAAGGATCATGGCACTGTCCATGAAAGTTGTCACCGCTTCTTCAGCTCACCATGGTTTGCCACTGATGCCCTCTGTGGGCAGCCTTCAGGAGCTGACTTCTAAAGGGCACTGCGGGTGGGGCATTCATGGGGCCTTTTGAGTCTCCCACTGATATTTGACAGGGGAGATCTGGCCCCAACCTTACACCCTCCTTCTTTCCCCATACAATTCTCCCCACTTGTGTTGCACCCTACTGCCTCTTGCTGCTAGAGAACCCACCCATTTTTTTTAGCCTTACCCTATATTTGAAAGAGGGAGAGAGGGAAGGAAGGGAGGAAGGGAGAGAGAGAGAGAGAGAGAGAGAGAGAGAGAGAGAGAGAGAGAGCGAGCCAATGCTCCAACCTCTGGCCAAGGCTGGAGGACCCTCCCATATTTAATGGGGCAATAACAACCTGGCATCAAGCTCCCTTCTATCACATCTGCTCAATCTACGGGACATACGCTTGCCATGGCACCTGGTGGGGGAGTGCAGGCTGCTGCCCAGCCGCGGCCATGTCATTTCATTCCAGGTCTTTTAATTCTTGATCAGGGTCATTTAGGCTCAGCAACATGTCAAGTGTGCTGCCCAAGTCTATAGGCACCAATAAACAAATCCCACTCTCCTCCTGACAGGCATCGTTACAAACCCACCCATTGAAAGGGATGAAGTGTCCCCTGCATGCCTCATACAGGACGGGACCTTAATGGTGGCAGCAAACTCCTCACCTCCCAGACTCCGGAGCCTGGGTGGGGTTGCTGGTAGTAGGGCAGGAGGTGTCTGATATCAACTGCTGAAAGCTTGCCAGGTTGCCCCACCCTGTCCTGTTATGGGCTCTGGGAACTGGTTCTGGAATAACAGGAAAAGCTCCATTCAACCCTCTGTTACAGTCATTAAAAATGTTGAGAAGGAGGCCCCGACATGACCCCATGTCTCTGCCTTTCTGACAGACCTTGGTGGAGTATGGAGCAAATGTCACCATGCAGAACCACGCGGGGGACAAGCCCTCCCAGAGCGCTGAGCGCCACGGGCACACCCTGTGCTCCCGGTACCTGGTGGTGGTGGAGACCTGCATGTCACTGGCCTCTCAGGTGGTGAAGTTAACCAAGCAGCTGAAGGAGTAAGTGCCTCTTCGCTCTCTGAGAACAACCTCTGGCCCATCACCCCTGTGCGTAGGTTTCAACAGGTGCTTTGGGAAGCTCCCCATGTGGGTTGTATGGGGACTTCCTTGCATTCTCATCTTCTCTCCCTCCGCCCCAAATCCTCCCTGCCAGCGTTCATGCTGAAGCCATCTCTGCAGAGGCCAGATGATACTCACACACAAACAGGAAAAATGCAAAGCAAGCTTTCGAAGCAGGGAATTTAAGCTGTTGGACAGAGAGAGAGTTCTCTCTGTGTGTGTTCCCACCTCAGGGCCAGATGACAGTGCAGGCGTGGGCTCATCCCCCAGCTTCTAACGCTCACGAGAAAGAGAAGCCTAGAGGTGGGCCAGTTTCTCCGTTTTTTCAAGAAGAAAAATACATAGTTGGGAAATTACAGACAGTTAACCTGGTGATCATCACTAGTAAATTGTTATAAAAATTAATCAGATGATTCATGAATCCTCAAAACATAAAATCTTATTCAGTCAGCATGATGTTACTGTCTAGCTACAGTCAGTTCTTTCACTATGAGACTGTTAAACTGACAGATCACATGCCTCACTGTCAGGGAAGCTTTCTGGGATTGTTGTCGGGATAACAATAAAGGCTTGGAGAAATGGGTGCTGGAGGACAGGTAGGGTTAAAGGATTAGAAGCAGACATCCGCCTGAGACCAAGGTCAGCCCTTGGGAAACACGGCAGTCAAGACAGAGTTGCCATCGTGGGGACAGAATCAGTAAAAATCAGATCAGTATTTTAAATAACATTAACGGAATGGGATGATAAGCCTTAAAATTAAATTTTAAAGGAAAATTATAAAGTGTACGCTTGGTGGAAGGCCTTAACTTATTACAAGTGTAATTTACAAGAGCATGTGACAAGGCCTGGGACCCTCTGACTCTTCTACAAGCTTGGGGAAACCTTGATCTCCCTACTTGTACTGTCTAGAGCAGCCGTGGGCAAACTATGGCCCGTGGGCCGGATTCGGCCCTTTCGGCTATTCTATCCGACCCGTGGAGCCGAAAGAGCGGAGGGTTCTCTTGCTCTCCCCTCCGCTCCTTCACCAGCAGCCCAAGATGAGAGTGCCAGCATGGTCAGGTTGCTTTTGTTCCGGTCCTCCGGTCCAGTTTAAGAACCCATTGTGGCCCTTGAGTCAAAAAGTTTGCCCACCCCTGGTCTAGAGGTATAAGTTTCTGCATCCCTTTACCCTACCCCCTGCCAGTACATAGAATACTCTCTTTAAAAATCTTAGGCTTTTAATAGAGGAAATATATAATAATATTTTAAAATAATATGCTTCCTTGCATGCATTCTTCACCCAGTTTCACAAAAAACAAAGCTTCCCTGGGGCAAGTGAGCTAAGTGAGTTTCAAGGGCTGGCTATAATTGAAGAGAAAATGCACCCAAATTTCTAACTCAATAAGTTATCTTCCCACGGAGAACATACATGTCTTTTTGTATGCAGCTTTTTATACATGTGTAGGTATTTCTAAAACTAAATTCCTAGAAAGGAAATTGCTAGGACATAGGGCATACATATTCAAAATATAGATAGATGCCACCTAGTATCCTTCCCAGAATGTTGTACCCATGTCCACTCCCTGCAGTAGTTTATAGACATATCCATGAAGAGGAAATTTAAAAGATTCTAATAATTGCTTTTTCTAAAAGGTCATATGAAAGAAGAGCTCACAACATCCCCCCCAGACTCTGTGCCACAGAGCCTGGGAGGCTTTCATGAGCTGGAATAGCTGTTTTATTGGTGAACTTTTCATGGTCAGTCTTGGCTGCTCTCTCTATTGATGATCCTGGGATAAAATACATGTGTACACTAATAGGCAGCAGTTCTTCCATTGTGCCCAAAGCTGAATGCTGTGGACAGTTGTAGTTAGTCCAATGATAAGGTAAAGAAGGATAGGTTACATGTAGACCCTAGTCCTTTTCTCACCATGTTCCTCATTGAGGTTGGCAAACTAGAAACGACCAGACACATCCACTTTGTGTAGCCAGGGCACACTGTACCCTGCAGGCTCCAGGGCAGGAGGAGGGAAGGAAAACACCAGTTTTTCCAGTTCAAAATTTGGAGTGGGAGACATTATTGAGTGCTTTTGCCTATCAGGATACCTTTACCACTTCTAGATAACAAACACAGTTACTGTTCAGCTCTGTTAGAAATCCTAAACTAGAAGCCTAAGTATTATGGTTTGAATTGTGACCCTCTCAAAAATCCTACATAAAAAAAGCCTTATATGCAATGTGTCCAGTCGGCTGGTTGGCCATTCAACCAATCAAAGTATAATATGGTAATGATATGCTAGGGCTGCTCAACCACTCGCTATGACATGCACTAACCATCAAGGGGGAAGACAGTCGACTGGTCAACCAGTCGCTATGATGTGCACTGACCACCAGGGGAAAGATGCTCCAACTGGTAGGTGAGCTTGCTGCTGGGGTCCAGCCAATTGGGACTAAGCAAGATGGGCCAGACACACCCTAGAGCCCTCCCATGGTCTCTCCCCAGATGGCCAACCTCCTGTGTCCCTCCCTGGCCTCGATTGTATACCAGTGGGGTCCATCTGCCTGGCCTGCACCCTCAGGGAATGTCCAAGAGCTATTTGTCCCAATTCCACAGACCAGGTGGAGGGACCCACTGGTGCACAAATTTGTGCACTGGGCCTCTAATATATAATAATATGTTAGAGTCCTAATCCCAGTACTTCAGAGAATGACCTTGTTTGGAGAGAGAGAGAGAGAAAGAGAGAGAGAGAGAATGAAAATCTTAAAAATGAAAAATTGTACACCTGCTGATTCATAGTAGGCACTGTGTCCCAGAGAGTTTACTGCCTTGGTCTGTTTTCTCAGACAGACAGTGGAACGGGTCACACTGCAGCACCAGCTCCAGCAACTCCTAGAGGCACAGAGATCCGAGGGCAAGTCACTCCTCTCTTCGCCCAGGTAATGCCAGAAGCATCAGTGGATGGAGTCCTTACAGCTCTTAAATCTCTTAAATCTCAGAGCCTTCTTTTGGACTTACTTCTAATGTCTTTTAAGAAAATGACAACAGAAGACATTTTAGCTTTAAAAGGAGGAATAAGAATTCAATAGCCCAGGGAAACGGCTCAGGACATGGGGTCTGATGAACTGGTTTGTCTCTGCTCTGCCATTTCTTCGTTCAGTGACTGTGAACAAGTCATTTACTCTTTCAGGGTCTTTCATTTCGTCACCTATAAAATGGGAATAAGGATATATAGGTTCATTAGGTTGTTGAAGATGGGATAAATTGAGGAAATCAGTGCAAGATTCATGTGCAAATAGTAAAGTAGTGGACATTTTTTGTCATAGTATAAGGTATGAGGCATACTATACTTAGGTTATGGTTGCCCCTATGGAGTATTTGTGCATTGCTTTGAACAAACATTAAATGATTATTCTTATTCCAATCTTACTGATTTGTAAGTTGTTAGTGGTAGTCAAGACCATGCCATGACTTGGGGCTGAGTTATTTTAACCCAGTACGAAATCATCCCAATGTGTCCTTCTTCCTCTTTTCAGTTCACCATGCTCTCCTGCTTCCAGAAAGTCCCAGTGGAAATCCCCAGATACTGATGATGAGTCTATAGCCAAAAGCAAACCAGGAGTCCAAGAGGGGATGCAGGTCCTTGCAAGCCTGTCAGCATCCAGCCGGGCCAGAGCTAAAGCAAAAGATGAAGATTCAGATAGAATCCTTCGCCAGTTATTGGGGAAAGACATCTCAGAGAATGTCTGCACCCAGGAAAAGCTGTCCTTGGAATTCCAGGATACACAGGCTTCCTCTAGAAATTCCAAGAAGATCCCTCCGGAGAAGAGGGAACTGAAGTTAGCCCGACTGAGGCAGCTGATGCAGCGGTCACTGAGTGAGTCGGACACAGACTCTAACACCTCCGAGGATCCCAAGAGCACACCCGTGAGGAAGGCCGAGCGGCCCAGGCCACAGCCCATCGTGGAAAGTGCAGAGGCCATAGACAGCGCAGAAAGCTTGCACTTGATGATCAAGAAGCACACCTTGGCCTCAGGACGCAGGTTTCCTTTCGGGATCAAGGCCTCCAAATCTCTGGATGGCCACAGCCCATCTCCCACCTCAGAGAGCAGCGAACCAGACTTGGAATCCCATGGTCCAGGCTCAGGGACCACTCCCCCAAACCAGCCCCCTGGAGACCCCGCTCTGCCCAGCCCTGACTGCACAGCTGCCCAGAAAGTGGCCACGAGTCCCAAGAGTGCCCTCAAGTCTCCGTCCTCCAAGCGCCGGACATCTCAGAACTTGAAACTCAGAGTCACCTTTGAGGAGCCTGTGGTGCAGATGGAGCAAACTGGCCTTGAACTCAATGGAGACAAGGACAGAGACAAGGGCAGGGCCCTCCAGCGGACCTCCACAAGTAGCGAATCAGGGGATCAGCTAAAAAGGCCTTTCGGGACTTTCCGATCCATCATGGAGACGCTCAGTGGCAACCAGAACAATAATAATAATTATCAGGCGGTCAACCAGCTGAAGACTTGCACACTGCCCTTAACCTCGCTTGGAAGGAAGGCGACAGACGCCAAGGGAAACCCCCTAAGCGCTGCTAGCAAAGGAAAGAATAAGGCGGTGAGTGCTATCTGGAGGGTATCTCTTTTTTTTTTCCTTTGAGTTTTGTCATTCTTGACATTGCAGACTGCTGACCTTTGTCACCTTGAGGTAATCCCCCCAGAAATTCCAAAGGAATGGATGGAAAGCCAAATGTATGTGTTTCTAATGAGATGTGTTAGAGTACAGACCCTTTGCTATTCCTCTGGATAATACTCTGAGAGAAAGATTAAATAAATCACAGGAAATTACATCCTGGTCTCTCAATTTCCCCTAACTAGTTTGATCCTTAGTTATTAGGAGTCCTCAACCACCAGTTGATGGGAAACCAGGCCCTTCTCTGGCGTGGAGTCTGCCTCAGGAAGCATTTGCTTTCCTCAGGTGACTGGATGGTTTATTCCCCAGCCCAATTAAAGAGCGCATAAGTAGAAACTCTATTTCTAAAGACTTAACTATTAAACACTGGAGTGATCTTTAAAATAAATACACCACAGGGACCTCCACGCTGGCATTGTACGATGTGGGCCCCTGCGGGTGGATCTGGAGGCTGGAGCAGCTGAGTGCTTGCCAGCACACAGGGGGTGGCAGAGGGAGCCACGAACTACGTTTTGTAATTGCATTGGTTGGAAAACCATGCACTATAATCTGTGGTTTATATCCAGGGAATAAGAAACACGAGCATCTTTTTAGGCAGTGTTTCCAGCATGCTCTGTGCGTGCCATGCCCTCAAAAATGGTATGGCAGCCCAAATGCAAAGCTGAGGAGTGGAAGGACCCAGGATATCCATCATGCAATCTAGAGAGTCACACCCACATGATTTATTATTTGGTACAAGGTAAATTCCCAGCCAGGACTCAGAACTGTCTAATACTTTTTGCGATACCAACATCAAGTTTTAGTCCATATCTCTCTAATTAAATAAACCCCGAGTGGTGTCCACTATGAATTGCCTTCCTTATAAAGAACTTCAGCTGTATTAGTTTCAGCTAGAAGAGTCACACTTGTGTCCCAAACACCAGGCCCTTGGGGTTAAATATGACCAAACACACATTGCTCAGATAAAATGATTCCAAGTAACTGGATGGGTTGGTTCTCTTGCTCAGGAGTACAATGATTTTCTCAACAGCCCCCTCCCCCAGCTCCTTCCAGTGCACACAAAGCTTCGAGTCTGCTCTCTCCCCTGCATGCCTCCCATTCATTAAGACTTGCATGTGCTGAGCTTGCTGCATGTTTCAGATGATGTTTAATTGCACCTCTAGGAGAAGGCCAGCAGCTGCATCAGCCTTCCCTCTAACACGCTGACTGAAGAGCATCTGTATAACTGCACACGGTATGTGGGGTAGGGGATGTATAGCGCAGGGGTGCCCTGCCTTCGCTTTGAATTGCTTGGTCTTTTCTATTTTTTAAAATATATTTGTATTGATTTCATAGAGGAAGTGGGGGAGAGAGAACCATTAATTGGATGCCTCCTGCACTCCCTCTACTGGAGATCAATCCCGCAACGCAGGCATGTGCCCTGACTGGGAATGAAACCGTGACCTCCTGGTTTGCAGGTCGGTGCTCAACCACTGAGCTATGCCAGCCAGGCTGCATGACCTTTTAAATCATGACCCTGGAGCCACTTAGCAGGTTGACACCAAGGAAGAAGAAACCTACAGCCCTTCTTCCTCTGAATAGAAGCAGGCAGGCTTGTAACTGGCCCTTAGAGAGGAAGCAAGTGCCCTGTAGGAGGGGCTTCATTCCAGCAGCAGAAGGCCCAGGAGTCTACTCCGCTCACAAACACGCTGTGTTTCCCAGTTGACTTTGGCTTTCAGTCCTTGTTTTCATGGAGTCAAGGACCAAGTAGGTATAGAAATTAAATTTCCTGTCTTTGGTGGAATGACTCAACCTCCTCTCAGGATCAGAACTATGAAGCAGAGCAGAGGGTTTCTTTCATTGTTGATCATAGACAGAAAGCTCATTTCATCACTATTCTGCTGCCCCTGGGGAAAGCTGGGCCCTGCCATTCTGAAATTGCTCCAGCGTAGCATTCGGAACCACAGTGCCGGTCAGTAAGCCGGTCTTTTCCTCACACAAAACCGTTACAAGCTGAAATGCATGGACTGTGCATAAAAGGGTCGTGTTGAAGGTCGCAGGTGGCTGGACTCCTCCTTGGACAGAGTCCTCCTGTAGCCAAGCTTTGTTCCATCTTCCTGGGGGATATGCATTTGTCCCTGACAAGGTGAGGAACAGGGGGCAGAAAAAGGAGTGCAGTGGAGGGGAGTCGATGCAGGCAGTGCCCTGACTGGCTTATTTCAGAGGAGTTAAACCCAAATCCATTTTAAAAGGAGACTGTCACTTTTAAATCATTCAAGTTAAATTTAAATTAAATCATTTAACTTAAAATTAAATTTAATTTAAATTAAAAATATGACAGTGTGACACACCTTTTAGCCCTCTTTTAAAATCCTCCAAAATGTTTGCGCATATATATGTGTGTGTGTGTGTGTGTGTGTGTGTGTGTGTGTGTGTGTACTGTGGGTGTGAATTTTATTTCTGAATACTAAGACAAGAGAAATGTCACTCTCCTTCCCTCCTCTCCTCTAAATCAAATTTAATTTACTTCAGGTCTCTATTCAGGCTAGACCATCACAGTCATTTTAGTGGGTGCCCTTAGGGGTCTCATTAATGCAGTAAATTGAAGGAAGTGCCTTGAATATTCAGCATTCACTGGTCACCAGACTTCTGCTTGAGGCAGGCTCACACGCTGCCTAAGTCTGGGCAGCTTTGGCCACATTGGGGCCGGGAATCTTGGCCAGTGCTGACAGCCCAGTGCCTGGGGGTACGGAGGGAACAGGAAAAACATCAGCTCCCTTCCCAGACATTGGCATTGGCACTTCTGTTTCTCCTATCCTACCTCCCCACCCTCATACCTTCTCTGTCCCCATTTCTGGTGCCTAGAAAATTCTGTTTTTGTCCTTGAACGGAAGTCCCCAATGATACCCTGAGGGTATTAAGTACAAAGACTGACCAACTCTTGTGGGTAGGGGGCTGGGGAGGACTCCTGGTTTCTTCCAAGCTTCTTTAGCACCTGGAAAAAAAGACAGTATCACAGTACATTCTCCTGCGGGAAATAGTTCATCCTGTCTTCCTCTAAGCAAGGGAGCGAAGCTGAACAATGTGCTATAGGAAGAGGACAAAAATCAGAGCACAGCACATAGTTATGGGACTACTTGGATGTCTGACATGAGGTTAACAGTTCTCTAGTCAGTTTAAGAAACAAGCCTTCTGAAGGCTGTTTCGAACCTATCAGGTTCCCGGGCTTTTTGTATTAAATTTTATTTTGGTGATAAATAGAAACCCAAAAGTAAACATAGTCATTGTGTTTAAATAAGTGTCCTGACCATTTCCATCCCTACCTTACAAATGAGCCTGCACTGTATTATGTTTTTAGTTTGACCGCTTTGTTCATGCCAGAGAGGGGAGATTTCCCTCTTTCACTCATAATCACCCAGAGGCAGGGACAGCCAGCCCGGTTACTCCTTAGGCAAAGGAAGGCTGGGAGTCTCTAATTGGATTCCTCAGAGAAGGATTCCTCAGAGAAGTTAAGACTAGCATGGTAACATGGGCATGAAAAACACCTAATCAACTCGAGTGCCTGCTTCATTTTGCCTGTGGGGCCCACAGACAAAGCATCCCATAGAAAGATGCAAGAAGTAACGGAACCCGGGTGTTCATCCATCAGTGATGGCCTCACATCTTGTCGCTAGAACTTGCTTGAAGGCCAGATGGCCCCTCGCAGGTAGCAGCATGGCCAGGATCATATAACTTTGGAAACCAGTGGCAGTCAGTGGGTTAGCGTTGGCTCCACACACTGTGCCACTGAGTGGCCCTGTCAGTACAGCCCTGGGAGGAAGGGGGAGGCAGTGGGCCCCATTTCCAGGCATATGCTGGAATCACATTTCAGTTCCAGAGAATTTTTTTATTTTTCCTGGTAAATAAAAAATGGGGGCAATAAATGCAACATTTTAAAGAATGTCAGCGCTGTGAGTGGGTTCTGTTTGCTGTTTATTTTTCTAAATTGGTCACAGCTTGATAGAAAGAATCTAAATTTCTTTTCAATGCCTTTTAAAATTAGATTCAACTCTATTACTTTGAACAGTTTTCCCAGTGTGTTTCAACTGCAGAGGATGACTTTGTTTATAACAGTCAAATTTATCTCTACTTTTTATCACAAAGGACAAATTGGTTTTGAGTTATTACAACTCCAAGGGAATGTTTGCCATTACTTGTCTTAAAATGTCAATAAGCCATCCTTTTCCCATAGTTTAAGTCTATCTGATTATCTGCAGCAAATGAAATGAGTATTGGTTCCAGTTACGAATGGGCAGAGGGCATTAACCCTTGTCCACGACCAGTCACATCCTCTCTGACCAAGATGGCACTGTGCCCTGTGGGGTGAACATCAGGAGACTCCTGATCCTGGGACCAACTTGAGAATAGACTCTCCTTTAAGACAGTAAGCAATAAACACCATGAGTGTGGATTTCTCTATGAAGGAATTAGCCATACTCAGAATTATACATGTAGATCCAAGAGCTAGCATCAGATATTTTACATAGCTATCAAGGTCCTTCAGCAGCCACACCAAACAGAGTGATATGTTTGGCCTGAGATAACGAGAGCATGTGGCAGTGGTCCCCTGCTGTGCCCAACAGGAGATGAGTTCAAGGTGCCCACCCCCACCAGTTGGCAAGCATGTGCTTACTCACACACACACACACACACACACACACACACACACACATACATTTTCCTATCCTTGTTGTTATATTATCAGAACATAACTCTAAACAGCAAAATAAGCAGAGATGTGGAAGACATTGAGAGTATAGAGGTGAGGCCCTGGCTAAAACTTGACCCTCAGCCCCACTGAGCAGCATTTCCAGATCCCGATGGAAACATGCATTCGGCCCAGAAAGGAATCCCTGATCCTACTGAGCAAGTGCATTTTTGCCATAATGTCTCTGGATATAATAAAGTGGCCACATTTTAATCTTTCCTTAAATGTTTGACCTGGAAGTATTTATTTTTAACCCACATGCTTTTTAAGGATCCTTGTCCAGGATGGTTGTGTAAGTAGCCAGGGGCACGTTTCTAGGCTCTCTGAGTATGTGTTGATTGCATAGTTCTAGAGCACACCCAGGAAAGCAGACAGAATCTTCCAATGTGACTAGGAAAGTTTGTTAACGTGCTTTTACTAAAAATGTATTTTGTAACACTTATAGACATTAGACTTCCTGCAAAAAACAAAAAACAAAACAAAACTATAGTTTATAAGTCTAAGCTTCATCTGAAGTATTTGTGTTTTTTTTTTTTTTTTTCATTTCTAATATAATAGCTCTGGGTCCAGAGCCAGTCAGTCAGGAGGAGTTGATTTCTGACTTGAGGTGATCAATCATCTATGCTCCAGAATTGTCCCCTCCCATCCCCCACACACACATCCCACCCTGGTCCCAGAGCCTATCTGGTCTCCTTTCTTCCCACACATCCCCAGGTTCCCCAGTGTTCTGTGCTCCCTGCACAACTCTTGTCCCTCCCACCCCCACCCCCTGCCTCCCTAGGGTTCGAATGTGATTCCAAGAGAAAACCTGCATTTCACACTGAGGCTTTGTCCATGTGACTTGGAGGAAGGAAAGAGGGCCCAATCTTGAACCATTCCTCCAGATTCCACTAACTGACAGGTTCTCCTCCAAAAGGAGCCACAGCTGTACACTGCCGTTGGCTGTTGCCCAGTAGGAGACTGAGTGTGGAGAAAAATGTCCATGTTACGGGGAATACTTCAAGTGACTGGATCTTTCCAGCATCCAAGCACAATTTAGCAGACGCTTTCTGAAAGCTGCCAGAGCTCTCAGGATTGATGAGAGCATGATTCACAAATGCAGCTTCTTTTCATAAGCTCCTTGCGCCCCCTGGGAAAAGGAGAAAGCATATTCCGACACAGAAAGGCAGTGAGTTTAATATAAAAGTAGAATGAGTTGAGACACAGGAAAAAGAAAAAAAAGCTATTACAATGAAGATCCTATGTTGTGTCTTAAAAGCACTGCCTTCGGAAAGCAAGAAATGAGCATGCGGAACATTCATGAACTATAGGTAGGAGGTGCAGGGGGAGACCTGCCTTGGGAACTAAAATCTTCCCATCGGAAACACATTTCTTCCAGCAGGCTAATCCTGGTTTCAGCTTCAGAACAAAACTCCCTTCACCCAACTCTACTCTCTTTTCCTCACTCCCCCAGGGTCTGGTTTCGAACTGTGTAGCTGCAAAAGGGACACATTCTAGTGTGAGTCCTCACGGTGCCATGTCTGCCACAACGAGGATATCCTTGCACACTAAAAGAGAGTGCCTGTCTATGAACTCTCTTAAGGCTGGAGTTTTAAAGAATCAGCAAGTTCCTTGAGGTTTAAAAGTACCAGATGGAGACTTGACTCAGCACGGTCAAATACCTTCACCAAGCACCCCTGCTCCAACCAGTCCCTTGGGATTTTCCTTCCCACGCAGACATCAGTGCAGACACGGGATGTTCCTAGACCCACATTCCTGAGTTGCCATCGCACTTATTTTAACAGCATCGTCAGCTCTAAGCCATGCATTTTGCTGTGCCACAGTCAGGTAGGGTCCCTTCATTCAGCGAGGTCATAATCAAGAGAGAATTAAAAGAGGACACCATTAAAAAAAAAAAAGGTAAATTCTATGAAAGGTCCAAGAACTTCTTGGGAACAGTGACCCCTGATGGCAGTATCATACCCCAAATTATATCCCAAGTGTCCAGCATGGTGGCTGGCACACGCTAGGGACTTCATACAGATTTGGAGAGAGGGAGAGCTAGAGGGAAGAAATGGAAGAAGAGAGCAAAAGCGGAGTAAAACAGAAGGACTGAGGCTGTCATCTCACGGAAAGAGTGGTGTGCTTTGTTTACAGCTAGGCCTGTGGCTGCAAGTCCCCCTACCAGCAGGGAGTGTTGGTTTGGGTCCTTGGGTTTTCCTTCTTTGAACCAGAACCCCATTTTTCAGTAGCCGGGATTTGTAGATATGCTCCCTCACTAAAGCTTGGAAGGGGACCACAAAAGTAGCAGCATCCCCTATTTTGGTTATCAGGGGAAATGCAATGCAAGTCCATGGACCATGTAAGCCTAAGCTATGGAAATCCATGCCTAGAGGAGTCAGCAAATTCAACTACATGAAAAACTAATTTAAATTCAAGCCTTTTCTTCTTTCTAATTTTGGTCACTGTGAATGTGATTTTATATCCAAAAATGAAATCAAGGACCAGCAAATTATCTGAATAATTCATGCTACAATTACTGAAATACTTTTGTTCTTTAGAATACTGGTAATTAAGGACTGAGTAATTGAAGGGTTCAGAGATGCTTGAATTAGCCTGATATTATTCAGATAAATGCCTCAAATTAACATTTTGCTGGGTATTTATTCAGCTCTCATCATTCTGGATTTGCCCTGCAGAAAGTGTTCTTCTTAGTGTTTTTGACCGTGGTGTCTCTTATGTTAAAGCAGAAACACAACACCTATCTATTCTCCTTCCTGTTCCTGAAATATTATTGGCATTTTTGTCTGTTATCATCTCCTCTCCCATTACCCTTATTCATTTAGGTTTATGCTTTTTTATGTCTTTACTTTTTTTAATGTACTGTTGTTTTGTAAGAAAATGTGTGTTTAATCCACCATGTTTAATTGGAAGTGCTTACAATGTCAACCAGCTGGGTTTTTCCTTCTCCCTTTTTTATGTATGGACAACTCTCTGTAGTTCTAGTCAGAGGAATACATAAAATTAAGAATTACATCTTTCATATTGTGACAATAATCAAACACTTATTAAAACACTAAGACTATGCTCTAGCACAGTGGTCAGCAAACTCATTAGTCAACAGAACGGCATGCGGCTTGCAAGCCACAGTTTGCTGACCACTGCCCTAACAGGTTTGGCTCAGTGGATAGAACATCAACCTGCAGACTGAAGGGTCCCGGGTTTTATTCCAGTCAAGGGCATGTACCTTGTTTGGTCAGGGTTCGTGCAGGAGGCAACCAATTGATTTTTCTCTCACATCAATATTTCTGTATTTCCTTTGCTCTTCCAGTCTCTCTAAAAATCCTGGAAAAATATCCTTAGTGATGATTAACAACAAGAAGAAGCTTTTAAGCTTATTGGAGAATAAAAGGTGTCAGCTGTGAATCCATGTAAACTACAAATACCTCATGTTTCCACTAAATCAGCAGTATTATACATACTTTCTATTTTGTTTGTGATAAAATTCACTTGAGTGTGGAATTTCACCTGGATTCCAATCAGCAGTTGGAATTGAGAATTTATGTGTTCACTCTGCGTGTGTTAAGACATATTTTTTACTTATTTTTCAAAGAGAGGTTTACATGAAAAGAGAATAATTTGCCTACTGGAATAAAGTGTTCTTCAGTGTGGTTTGTGTGAGGATAACTCCCATTTTTGGTGAATTGGTTGGCGGTGGTGTCTTGTAACTTGACCGTAGTTTTATCTAATTTTGGCCTTGTGGTTTCTCTTCTGCTTAGGCATAATGACATCAATAGAAGAATGAAGAAATCCTACGGCATAAAGCACATTGCTGAGCCAGAGCCAAAAGAACTCTTCTTGTAAATCACTTTTTTTTTTTTTTTTTTTTTTACCATCGCTGCCCTCTGGACACCATTGTAAACTGGACTCTCCTCTGTGGAGATAGAACCATGGGAACAATGCCTCGCCAGCAGCAGAGTGGAGTTTCAGGATGCCTTAAATCTATGGAAGACACATTTTGAGGGGTGATATTTGTATATATAACTTGTTTTTAAAGAGACATTCACCAAGCCACTGACACCGTTTTGTATTTTATCAGTTGCATGAGTGTTTGCTAATGTTGATTGAACTTCCCTTTCCCCATACTATGGGCAGTTTGGGCTCAGCATCTCAATGAGACCAGGCCAGTGATACTGTTTTCTGTCAAGAACATTTTTCTGGAATTTCTACTTTTTGTATCAAGGAAATAAAACAATGTTAACAGCCGCCTATAAGCTGGGGACGCCTACTTTCTAATAAATCTCTGATCTGATTTCTAAGGGACGCTGGCAGTATTTGATTGCTGCTATTTTATTTCAGGAACAAACTGCCCAGTTTTAGCTGTGTTCCCACAGGGATCAAATAAAACATTCTAGTTTTCATTAAATACTAAAGGATCAAACAAGTATATAAAATAAGTCAATTCCTCTGTCTTTTCAAATCACAGCGTTGACATGAGAAAATACTAATGACAACTGAGGATTTAGCCCCTTCTTGGGTCCCTTTTTTCCCCTGCCTCTTGCACATTATGAAGCTTGTCTAATCCCTTTAGGAGACAGCTTGGAGCCTGAGTTTATAACAGCCCTATTGATGTAGCTTTCTCAATCCATGGATAGAAGCAGTAAGTTCCATGAGATTTCCTCTTATCACATAAAAATATATTTCTGTTGAAACTTCAAGAGTTTTATTTGCAAAGTGTTGGCAGAGCCTGCCTGCAAGAGGCCCTGTCAGACTTCTGTATTAAAGTGCAATATATTCTTACCAGTAGGAAAGAGCACTGTATGCCACGAATAAACAGTTACTAGCAATGTCACTGCAGTCAAATGTGGAGCATTCTGTATCCTGCAGACAAAATAAGCCAGGGGACCAAATTAAAAAGTTATTTTGCATATGGAGTGGGGAGACATCTGAAAAACTTGGTCTTAATGAGATGCAATGAGGTATAGAAGAAGGAGCAGTAGTTAAGTGCCTTTTATGCACCAACCTCACTTATGTGCAGACATTGCTCCCATTTTATAAATTAGAAAATTAAACTTCAGAAAGTTTAAGTCCTGCATCCAAGGTAAATGGAAGAATTGGCTTTGGTACACATTTTCTCACCATCTCCGTTACACTTTATCCATCTGTCCAGCACTATGCTATCTTAGTACATTGCCCACTGGGCTAGCACACAGGAAATGGGAGTTGTGGTGTTGGCTCTACTTGTGGACAATTCTTTGGTCTTGAGTAAAAGATACTGCCTCCTTGGTAAGCCTGGGAAAGGGCAAGACTGGACTACGTACACACCTAGAAGGTAGGGTCCTTCCAGCTTACAGAGCAGCATGTCTATAAATTTTGGCCCATTTGCTCTGTTCTTATCCTGTGAGTTTCTCCTGTTGGAACCTGGTTCCATGTGTGGTCGTGTGTTTCTCACATTGTCTTTTCGTCAAATGCGATGCCCTGTTCTGATTTTGGCCCCCTGATTGTGCCCCCCTTTGATTGCTTCCTCAGATTTCGCTGCTCTGTTCTAGTCCTTGAGCCTCTAACAGAGAATATACGGCAAGCACACATGGAATTTAGATTGCCGAGTTTTCTGCTTGGTGCAGAAGAGGATGCTGGGATCACACAAGAGCCAACCTTAGGGACTTAGCTCTAGAAGGGGATCCTCAAAGGAAAGAGACCCTGAGAGTGCTGTCTACCCCCAGAGGCCCCAGTTTTGGTCTTAGACTGTGTTTTTAAACTTAATGTTGAAGTTGAGCTGGGTATTCTGCAGATTTTCTAAGCCAGACACAGAGTTCCCAATTAAATATAGCAAAGAAAATCTCTAGAGTTTGAAAGAAAGAGATACTACCTCAACCTAGAAAACTCTGGCAATTTGACTATTAACACTATCATTTAAAATGCCTCAGTACTCAGTGAAGAAAAGCAAAGAATTTGTAAAAGGTAAAACAGGGAAGTTGAGCAGATTCAGATGAGCCAGACTGCAAGACAATGCAGTGAGTGCTGGACGGTGTTGCTAGGACACTAAAAATGCAGGTCCTTAAAGCTTATGTGGAAAATACCTTTACCATCCAAGTTCCTTATGAAGGGGCTACATCGTTTGCTTGAACGTCACAGAAATGATATTTTCATTACCATAAACCTAGCTTTATGCAGAATTTTTAAAAATGAAAGCATTTCTTTAGAAATCAAGACATTCACATGTTAAAAGTGTTTCCTTTTAGTAAGGAGAGCTTTGCGGTGCCGGCCCCAACCCCTCCCTCTGGGGCAGTAAGTTGGGGAAAGCTCTGTCTGCATGTCTAATTACATGCAGCGGAGCAGGAAACAGCCCCATTGTAAAAAACTATCACAACATCTGTCAGCATCTTTTAAAGACTGGCTTCTTTTATGTCACTAAAGGGACTTGTATTGCCCAAGTCCAACACATCAAATGAAGAATGTTTCTTAGAAACAATAACAAGAAACCAAACCTTCACCACTTTGGATGGATTGAGTTCCAATTATTTACTCTCATAAAACGTTAGTATCAAGACATCAATCCTTATAAGAATGTTCTATGTGTACAGCCAGAGAGGGTAGCGGGAACAAGACCGTCTAAGGATATCTTCAAGTAAATTTTAACAATTGTGTTTTTTCCCCTCAAAGTGAATATTCATAACCAACATCCTAGATAGTCCAGACTAGAGAAAATAAATATAAAATAAGTATTTATATAATTCTCTGAAAGACTCCCTGATATAAATTAGGTTAAATGTTATTTCCTCAGATGGCACCTTTATGTTTAATGTTAAGTTGATAAAGCCAAGTAAGGATAAGGATTTCGTTACAACAGGGTTATTACCATTTCTCCCCATATAAGTAGTGTTCATTCTGTCTATTGCCTATAACTCATTTGTTGATAGATTTGTCTATATGTTCTATGTTATCTCTGGTATTCTTTTCCTTTACTCTTTTACTATTATACAGTTTTCTATAATTTTTCCTGTTTCCTATGAGTACATAAGTTTGTTGAGCTTTGTGTCACCTCTTACAGAGGATGGATAGTAATTTGTCTAACAACTAGAGGTCTGGTGCATGAAATTTGTGCACTGAGTGGGGGATGGGTATCCCTCAACCCAGCCTGCACCCTCTCCAATCTAGGACCCATTGGGGGACATCCCTCTCACAATCTGGAACTGTTGGCTCTTAAGCAGTAGCCTGCCTGGCTGCCTGATTGCCCCTAACCACTCTGCCTGCCAGCCTGATAGCCCCCTAACCGCTCCCCTGCCAGTCTGATTGACACCTAACTGCTTTCCTGCCAGCCTGATCACCCCCAAATACCCTCCCCTGCAGGCATGGTCACCCCCAACTGCCCTCTCCTCCAGGCCTGGTCCCCCCAACTGCCCTCCCTTGCAGGCCTGGTTGCCCCAACTGCCTTCCCCTGCCAACCATCTTGTGATAATGTGGGGGCAGCCATCTTGTGGTGGCCATCTTGTGACATCTTGGGAGCAGCCATCTTGTGATGTGAGGGTGTGAAGGTCAATTTGAAAATTACCTCTTTATTATATAGGGTAGGATTTTTTTCAATACCCTTGTACCCATCTTTTTTTCTTCTTATTTCTTTCCAATTCTTCTTCCACCTTTTTCTCCTCCCTTTTCTCTCTTTCCCTCTCCTCTGCCTTCCCTTATTCTCTCTCCCCTTCATCTTTGCTATTATCCACCTTCCTTTTTGTCTCTTCCCTGCCCTCAGTTCCCAAGATCTCTGAACCCTTGATATAGGCCCATCCTTGGAAGAAGCTGGCAAAGGAATTGCAGTAAATAGGAATGTGCTAGACCCATGTCTTTTAAAAAAATATATGTATTGATATTTTACAGAGAGGAAGAGAGAAGAATAGAGATTTAGAAACATCGATGAGAGAGAAACATCAATCAGCTGCCTCCTGCACACCCCCTATTAAGGATGTGCCTGAAACCAAGGTATATGCCTTTGACTGGAATCAGACTTGGGATCTTACAGTCTGCAGGATGACATTCTATGCACTGAACCAAACTCGTTAGGGCTGGACCCATGTTTACAATGAAAAACAAATCACCTCTCCCACCTTGCCAGAGCCTGTAAGTAAAACAAGCATCTTTCTATATGCTGATATAGTCAACAAACTCCTAGCCAGCCTGTACCAAGGATGCAGTCTCTCCTTGGATAGTAAAGCCCTAGACCTGAGAACCAACCATAGTGGGGTGTAAGAGGATAAATAAGGCTATCAAACTGCATGTGGAGGGATCGTGGGGGGAAAATATCCTAATGTGTTTACAGAGGTTCTTAAACTTTGCTTAGCATTAATATCACCTGGGGAGCTCTTAAAAACCTGAGCCCAAACTGAACCCTGTAACAAATAAATCCTGCTCTTTGGGGTGGAGCCCAAGTATCTGCATTTATACAAACTTCCCCAGGATTCCAATATGCAGGCAAACTTGAAATCCAGTGTCTTGCTACTCAGTGCACTCAGCAGTCGCCATTGGCATCAGCTGAGCATGTTAGAAGAGCAGAATCTTCCAGCATTCACCTGTGTCTCTTTTTATTTAATGGTGCCATTTGCAGTGGTGAGCAAACTGCAGTTCGTGAACCACATGCGGCTCTTTGGCCCCTTGAGTGTGGCTCTTCCACAAAAGACCATGGCCTGGGTAAGTCTGTTTTGAAGAAGTGGCATTAGAAGAAGTTTAAGTTTAAAAATTTTGGCTCTCAAAAGAAATTTCAATCGCTGTACTGTTGATATTTAGTTCTGTTGACTAATGAGTTTGCCGACCACTGTTGAGACAGTATTTGAGAAGACAGTTTGGTAAAAAGGACCCATCCTCAAGGAGAAGGGAGAATGGTGTGCCCCTAAACCTGGGACAGGGCATGGAGAAGAGACTATTGTGTATTTTAAGGAAGTGTCCCTGGAGATAGGACATTCATGTTTATTTAATGTGGCTATAGAGTGAAAATCATATCCAATACTATTATTTCATATGTAGAAAATTATATTTAAAAATTATAGAAAGTGAGATTTTCTGGATGAGCTTGGTAGAAGACAGAGCAATAACTTTTTAAAAAAAATAAAGGATAGGGTCATTGCACTTCTATGGGTAATCATAATGAGGCTAGCTTTTCCATTGGTACTGGTATTTCTCTAAATTTCCTAAAAATCTATGTTTATAGAAGTGAAATCATCAGAAAGTTACCCATCTGGCAGTGGCATAACCAAGACAAAAGCACACCAAAGCAAAGGCTAAAACCTATCCCCCAATCACCGCTGCAGGGGCTCCCCATAATGTGCCAGCACGATACATGATATAGTTTATGACCTCATTACACAGTACAGCGCTGAATTGCATACCAATATATCTCTCTGTTTACGCACACTACACACACACACACACACACACACACTCACACACACACACTCACACTGAATCCCTACAATGTGCAGAGCTGTGTCCCAAGCAGCAGAAATGCAACCATCAATCTCTGGTAATAAATGCACAGTGATTTTGATGCAATGAGGAAAGCCTGTGATAAACAGGATAAATTTGCAAAGTAGAGCAATCTGTTGTGATGTTGCGCTCAGATTTATATCTATATTTTATAATCATATTTATCTTTTCCTTCTATGGAATTTGTTCTTGCAGTTGTCCAGTCAATTAGGACCAAAGAAAGAAGAATTTAAATTCTATTACAGGTGGTAAGCAGTGCTAGTTGCCTTCTCAATATCCTTCTTGCCTTTCCTCCTAATCAGAGGAGTCAGCTAAATGTTTTCAAGTAAAATTACTTTCCCAGGTTTCCTTGATTGGGAATGGTCATGTGACCCGGCTCTGGCTAATGAAAAGTCAGTAGAGATCAGTGTGATGCTTTAGAAAACTTTGTGAAGCAAGAAACTTGCCTGGCCCATATCTTCACCCCTGGCACTTCACCCTTCTTCTCCTCCTGGGTAGAGCAGCACCCCTTGCAGCCATGAGAACTAAAGTAACCATGCCAGAAAAGCAACAGACAGGAGGAGAAAGAACTTCGTTCCGGGAGCAGCTGCATAAGCGCTGGATTGTCCTGCTTTATATTTATGTGAGTAAAATGAGCTCTCTTCACTAAGACACTGACGTTCTGGCTTCTGGCAGGGGTAGAATATAAAATCTAATTGATGTTTTCATCATACAAATAAAGAGTGTACATCCAGAATAAAGCAACATTTCACCAATTTTATTCTATCCACCATTCAGTCTAGGGCAGTGGTCAGCAAACTCATTAGTCAACAGTACAATGATTGAAATTTCTTTTGAGAGCCAAAATTTTTAAACTTAAGCTTTATCTAATGCCATTTCTTCAAAATAGATTCGCCCAGGCCGTGGTCTTTTGTGGAAGAGCCACACTCAAGCAGCCAAAGAGACGCATGTGACTCATAAGCCACAGTTTGCCGACCACAGGTCTAGGGGCTATTTGGCTGTTCTCCAGGATTAAAATATGTTTTGCTAGTGTAGTAAACAGTGCATACAAAATTCTATAATACATTGTAATGCATGCACCTTTCAGAAACAAAGGATTCATTCCCCCAGCTGCTGGCACTGCCGCTGCCCAGAGCCCTCAGGTGTTGGCACCCAGGGAATGGCCTTTGGCCAAAGAGACTTACGTTGCCCAAGAGCACATGTCTTCCCAAGGCAGCCTGTGTCCACTGACTGACCAGCGTGGAGTTATGCAGGCCCAGCCCTTCACCCACCTTAAGACAACTCGGAAAAGCCATCCCGGTGCCAGAACTTTCCACGGGTGTGGTCAGCTTCTTCCTCTGCCTTACCCCGATCCCTCCTTTTCGGTTCCATGGGTATTGATTCCTGAGCACTAATCTCAAGGTCAGAGTCTACTTACCAGGGTACCAGTCTGTGGAGACATATTAGCATGTTCGAGTCCTGAAGAATCTCAGAGTGCAAAAAGAAGCTTGTGTGATTGCTTTTGGTGCTTAAACTGATTTGTAAATGGGAAGAACGCTTTTCACGTTCCCCAGTGTGATTTCTCAACATGAGTGTGAGACCTACTAGAGTCAGTGTTGTATGGAATTAGGCTGTTCTAATATGAAGGCCCAGTGTCAAATCAAAATGTGTCAGTGCAAAATTAGCCAAATTTCAAGGAAATGCAGCTAATTTATTCTGTTTGAATACAACTTTATGTGTTTGCTAATGTCAAACTGGTACTTAATGCAGTAGCCTGTAGTCATTATTATTGTAACATACCGTTCCCAGGATCCTTCCATAGGCTGTAGGCCCAGATGTAATCCATCACCCTCGTTTCATTGCTGATGACTGAACAGCATTCTGCGTCCCCAAAGAAATGTCTTCTCTGAACTATGGCATTTATCAAAAATCAATATAAGAAACAGCCACATAGAAAAAAGTTTCTATATATTTTTTATAAAACTTATTGAAACCATCATATGTTTAAGAAGCCAATGGCTCTGTAAGGGGTCATAAAATAAATGCTTCTTAGACTTAGTGCTAGGGAAAAAATCTACTCCTATAGAAAAACCGGCATGTTCTTTTTATTAGCTAACAAGAACCTTATATAACTTGTGTTTTCCTTTTTTTGTCTCGCCTGCCAGGAAAAGGTCAAAAGCAAAGTTTGCATTCAATCTCAGTAGCAATCCTTAGCTTCATTTTCTGTAGTTTGCCACTCTCACTCAAATCCACAACCCTTCCTTTGTTCTGACTTCATTATCCTTTTTTAAGGGGTGTAACACATCTGTGTCTTCTATTCTAGGCCACCCCTAGACCTTCTGGAAATAAGTAGATGAAAATAAATGTTCCCATCATTTTCTCCCACCTTACCCCCCTACCTGCTCAATCCTGCCCATTCTGTTTAACTGATGTTGAAACCTACATCAATTGTACAAGACCACGCTGATTTAAAGTGTAAGACAACTGTTACCTTTAAGTTATTTGTTGTCTTTTGAAGACAGTAGAAATCACATGCGCACATGTGTAAGGTGCAAGACAAGGATGATATGAGAAGAGGGTTCAGGGAGGGGTGTTGTTGAAGGAGGGAGAAATCACTTTTGGTTTGACTGAGGCCAAGCAGGGACCTGTAAGGTTCCCATTTAATAGAGGCAGACAAATACAGTACTTAGATACAGTGATTGGCTGCCCATGTGCCCATGTAATGAGACTGTGTCAAAATGAGAATCACAGTTCTGAACACTACATATCCACAGCCGAAAGGCCTTCCTGGTAGTTTATCCCACTGAGAGCATCTTGGAAAGTGCTGATTCCATTCTGAACTTGATCAAGCAGTATTTCCCAAACCACAGACAAGTGGGCAGAGATTCCAAAGTGAGTTCTCTATGTTACTCAACTTGTCTTCTTGCTCTAACCCAGACCCAGCACCACCTTAGTCCTAGACTCTCAGGGCCCTCCAACTCCTGTGCTAGCACCCCGTTACTCCTTGGCGTGGCTGTGAAGTTCACCCCGCTGAACTCTCTTCAAAATCCTGCCGTGAGGAGCACCTTCAGCTCTGCTGTGGCAGTCACCCCGAGGCCACACTTCCCCAGAGTTTTCTAGCCAGGCACTGAGCACACCAGAGGGAGTAGAGCCAGGTATATCCTCCCAGGGCACTCTGCTAAGGGACACCTGTGGCCTGGACTCCCCTTCATGTGGTCAACGCTTGCTCCAAAATGTGCTGCTTCTGAGGAGCTTCCTGCCCAATTCCTCCTCCCCTTTCTCCCTTCCCAGGAGTCAGCCCTGCCTCACTGTCTGAAGTCTTTTCAACCTACTCTTACCCCTCCCCCTTTGCCTTTCATAGGTGTATCCCTCAATAAGTCCCTTGCACATCTATCCAATTTTGATGGATGCTACTTAGATGGCTTTAACTGACACAACCTTTAATCTTCCTTCTCATGCCCTCCTCCTTTTATTCGCCCACCCTATTCAAGGTTCAACCACCTGTTGAGTTAAACACTCAGCATGGTCTATTCTGTTCTCCCTCCTTTCTCTCCTTCCCTTGCTAGGTGTGGTGGGGTGGAGTGAGGATGGTGCTTAAGGTCCTAGACATGGAGGTGGTTGCAGGCCTTTTGACCTCTTAAGATGAACTTAGTGCTGGGATGTATGTTGCTTATATCTTATGCTGAGTCTTTCTTTTCTTCCCTGGCTTGAGTTATATCACAAAAAGCCATATTCTGTTTCCTCATGTCCCATAAATTCCAGACTTAAGGGCTAGCTTTTGGCTTAGTGGGAGAGAAAGAGGGGCCAGCCAAGCAGGGAGAGATGATAGTGGTCAAGGAAAACTCATCCTACAACATGAGTAAGTGTTATCTGAGTTCAAAGAAAAGAATGATCAATAAAAGATGAAAGAGACCTTCCATTTTACATTAAGCTTTCCCAGTTTTTCTTTGCATTTGTTCCATACTCAGAAAGCTTTGCTGGCCCTAGCAGGTTTGGCTCAGTGGATAGAGCATTGGCCTGTGGACTGAAGGGTCCCATGTATGATTCCAGTTTCGATTCCAGTCAAGGACATATGCCCAAGTTATGGGCTTGATCCCCGGTAGGGAGCATGTAGGAGGCAGCAGATCAATGATTCTCTCTCATCATTGATGTTTCTATCTCTTATTCCCTCTCCCTTCTCGTCTGGTATCAATTAATATATTTTCATAAAAGCTTTAATAGGTTTTACCTATGCTATTCATAGGTAAATAACTCATACTTCCCCTCTCACCTTAGGTTCCTTCTTTATGTAATTTTTCTCCATTTTTAAGTTAATTTAGCACAAAGAACATGTAAGCAAATTACTAAAATTATCTATCATTAATCTATCTTGAAAGAGATGGACTTTTTAAAATAAAAATATTTACAATTTTCACAAACTTGCTATAGACAATCAATAGCAGGTGCCAGAGAATAAATATTGTTAGATTGACAAATTTCTAGTCATTATGTTTTTGACAGTGGTTGCCTCTTTTGGCCCACCTGCAAAATTCATTGTACACAGCCAATTTCCAAAGCCTGTAAAAACTTCAAAGAGAAAGGAATGGTTTTGTGGCTATCTGAATGAAGTCGTGGCATCATGGCTGTGAGCCTCCAGGTTTATCTGGATCTGTACACACATTGGCTAGAAAAATCCTGTAAAGTCACATTCCCAATAGTGGCTGGATTGCAATGAATGATCAAGCTCCAGCAGGAAGCCGTTCTTCCTTAAGCTTCAGGCCGATCAAAAGAGCAAGAAAGGCCTTCTTCCTGCTTTTTGTACAAGAGCAACATTCCCAGTGAATTCCTAGCTATCGTCTCCCCACCCCTCCCAACCCCGACCCCCAGATTTTGATGACTAAAAATCACACCTCTAATTCTGGGACCCTTTTTAAGAATTTACCTTGGCCCAGTAGACACTTAAAAGGAGTTGCGTTAGTCCTGGCCAGTATGGCTCAGTTGGTTGGGCATCATCCCAGGCACCGAAAGGTTGCCAGTTCGATTCCCAGTCAGGGCAGAGCCCAGGTTGCAGGCTTGGTAGAGGGCGTGCAAGGAGGCCAATGTTGAGTTCTCATATTGATGATTCTCTTCTTTCACCCTCCTCTCTCCCTAAAAATCAATAAACTATTCTTTTTCTTTTTTAAAGTTGCTTTAGTTGACTATCCATCAACCCCTCCTGGACATGTTTAAAAGGCTGAGCACCCCTCCCACCCCCCTTTTGTTTTCCAGAAGACACACCACAAACCCTACGGAGCACCCGGCCTGCACTATGCAAAATGTTCAGTACAGGGTTTCTTGATTGGCTACCTAATTAAGTAAAGCTCCTCGCCTGGAGGAAACTAAGTTAAAATAACATTGAGGTCCATCCCTAAGCCCGCAGGGGGAAAAAAAGAAAATTAAAAACCAGGGCTGAAAATTCCCTCTGTTGTGCAATGAGTATGGGATGCTGGCTGTCAGATGAAGTTTCAGATGTGTATTCGCATTTTCCTAGCACAAATGAAGACCCCACAGTCTCCTAATTGTTGCAGGCGTGGCCGATGTTAGTTCCTAGAGAATTACCTTGTTGGAAACCATCAGCAAGGAAGTGACACCAGCAGCTCTCCTAATTGTAAGGTAAGAGAGCTCTTTCTTCTGCCTTCCAGTGATAAACACGGGGAGAAGAAACCCATGGCATGCTGGGCAGCGACCTGAGAGACCTGCTGCCTCCCAGCACTTCTGGAGGTAGCACGTGCACAGCCTTCCAGTCAGAGGAGAGCATATACTTCCTTTGTTAAACCTCAGAGAATCAGATTCCATCATCCCTCTCTGTGTTTCTTTGGGTTGGCACAACATTTGATGCCAGGCATTTCCTCCTTCAGAGGTCCTATCTTCCCAAACACACTTCTATTCAGACTGACCCAGTTGACCATTTGCAATCCAGTGCAAATATAGAAAGATTAGGGAAGAGTCAGCTCTGAAAATGGATAACAGTAAGTGAGGAATTGGTAGCTTTTTGAGTAAAAGCATCAGCACTTCATTTTTAAAAACCATAATAGCACTAAAATATATCTCCCTCATAAGGGCATTTTCATTGGTATGTATGTGGTTCAATAAGATGAGAACCACATGAGGGAAAAATAAAATAAAATTTAAAATATGAAGAGGGTACTATATAATTTGGCTATTGATTTTGATATTTTAAATTTGGTCATAATATGCACTTCAATCTTTCTTATATTAGTCAATCTTACAACAAACGTAAGTCCAAAATATAACTTGTCAGATATGTCTTGTTTAGCAGAGCATGTGTGACATTTATATATGCTACAGCTGTAATTTGTAAAAATGAGCTGTATAGTAAAATAAGCTTTTGGGGGGAAAATATGAGAACCACTTTAAAGCTACTAAGTTGCTCATATTTACTTTGACCCATGGACTAAATACTCACAAAGAACAAACTTTTGGGGGTTATACATCATCTTTTGGTTCCTTTGTAGACATTCAATGTTTAAGGCATCACACCAACAGCTGGCACTATCAGATCACTAGGGAGAGAGATCCTTGAATTAGTTTAGTACATTTGTAATGCTATCAACAATAAAAAATATATTATAAATAAATAAATGAATAAATAAAGTTTAGATATCCCCTCCCCTCTCACCACCCCCACAAAAATCTATTATATTAGAATTATCTGGTTTATTTCCATATTAGTGTGTGATATCTAAGATTGTTAGTTTACATGGCTTACCATATTTTCTGGGCATAAGTGTTTATAGGAAAAAACTTCAGATTTATACAAGGTTTTGGACATGTGACTCATATAAACTAGAATAAGAGCATTGTTGCTAAAACCTGAGGCTTGCTTTGAAGCCTCCTCATACTGTTCTTGGGAAACCATTAAGCAAAATGCCCCGAAGGGTAGGAAAAATTGCATTGAGCAATAAAATGTCAACAGACTGCAGAATCTGAACATCAGGCACTTTCATCTAAACATGCCCTTCTCTCCTTTCACTTGGCAGGGGTTTGGTTTTTAAAAAGTAATAAACTCTAGCACTCCAGTTGACCTGGGGTGTGTTTAAGAAATCAAATCCTAGAGCCAGAAGCATTATGACCTTTAATGTGGACTCCCCAACTCAGAAAAACCATAGAATGAGAAATACAAATAGGAAAGGAGGACAGAAATATATGTCTCAATTGTCTAGGTCTTGGATTTTTTTTTTTTAAAGAAAGACACACAACAAAACTTTTGGCCAGAAGGAACAAGCTTAAATCTGTTTAAACAGGTGTCCAGTACTCACTGTATCACAAAAAGCCAATGAATATAACCATAGCACAACGTAAGAAGGATAGGAACAAGGAAAACCTATTCATAAGCCTGGGTACCCTTTGTTAACCTAGAGCAGACAGCTTGGTCTCAGAGCAGGGTTGCGGTCAGTCAAGAAATAGCATCCCACATCCAACAGTAATTTCAAAATAACTCAAAGCCTTTACTTATGTTTCCTGAAAACCATAAAGAGGATCCCAATTCAAAGACCATAAAAGTATTTATTAAAACCCCCTTGCATCTTCTAACTCTCCTTCCAACACTCTGCTTGCCAATCCAGAGCATTTCAATTCACAATTCCTCACAACTTCTTTCAACAAAGCATCCTATTTTCTCCTCCTTTTCTCACAATCTCTTTTCTCTATCGCTTTAGTATCTAGATTGGCCTTACCTCTTTCTGAGCAGAAAAGAAGCCCTTTCTATAGGAAGAAAAAGAATCAGGAAATTGATCTGGTAATTAGTGCATTCTTTTTGGCCGGTAGCATAGGGCAGGGGCATAAACAGTGAACATCCCATATTAATAACTTGGTCTCAGCAGAACTGTGACATAAATTAAAGACAGATGGCTGGCTGAGCATAAACCTATGAACCAGGAGGTCAGGGCACATTCTGGGGTTGTGGGTTCAATCCCCTGTGTGGGACGTGCAGAAGGCAGCCAGTCAATGATTCTCATCATTGATGTTTCTATCTCTCTCCCTTTCTAAAATCAATAAGAATATATATTTTTAAAAGGCTGATGGGTGAGACCTTTATCTTCAATATACCCTTAAAACAGAGACCTGAAAAATTGAAGAGACATTATGTTTGCTTAATTCTAGAGGTAATGTTTGCCTAGAAAAACTCATGTTTATTGAAGCATAGAGATGATCTCTTTTTCTGGGTCTCAAAAAAGTAGTTTCCTTTTGGAAGTATAAATCTGATAGGGTACCAAATGGGAGTATATAATTTCTTGGAGATGGAAACAGAAGGAAATATAACAGAATGCTAGGCATGGACACTGGAACATATCCATGTCCGCATGTACCAGGTGTACCGTTTAAAACTGCGGATTTGCCTAAACTGGTTTGGCTCAGTGGATAGTGTCGGCCTGTGGAATGAAAGGTCCCAGGTTCGATTCCGGACAAGGGCATGTATCTTGGTTGTGGGCATATCCCCAGTAGGGGGTGTGCAGGAGGCAGCTGATAGATGTTTCTCTCTCATCGATGTTTCTAACTCTCTATCCCTCTCTCTTCCTCTCTGTAAAAAAAAAAAAAAATCAATAAAATATTTTTTAAATGTTTTTAAAATGAGGATTTTTTTCAATAGATGGAGTAACACTATGTTGATTTATATGTGATTTGATATGTATGCTATTTTCTTGTATTGACAGCAAGCTTCAAAGCTTTACATGTCAACTTTGCTGAAGGTGTTAACATCATAGCTATTTTTATGCTTAAAAAATGTCAAATTTCATGCCTAAAAAAATCATTTGTGGAAAGTTTTAATTCATTACTTTGTTTTTAAGAAAAATGCTGCTAAAAGTTATCCTATTCTTTGGGAAGCTTATGGTGAACATGTTCCATCTCAAGATACTTGTGAACACGGGTTTAAACGCTTTAAAAGTGATGATTTTGATGTGATAGACAAAGAATATCCAGGTCAACCGAAACAGTTTGAAGACCAACAATTGCAAGCATTATAGGATGAAGATGCATGTCAAACTCAAAAACAACTTGCAGAAAGATTAAATATTGCTCAGCAAACAATTTACGATTGTTTACAAACAATGGGAAAGATTTGAAAGGAAGGAAAATGGGTGCCACATCAACTGAACGAAAGACAAATTGAAAATCAAAAAGTCATCAGTAAAATGTTGCTTCAACAGCATGAAAGAAAGTCTTTTTTGCATCGAATTGTGACTGGTGATGAAAAGTGGATTTATTTTGGGAATCTCAAATGCACACAATCATGGGTTGATCCTGGTCAACCATCAACATTGACTTGCAAGGCCAAATCCCTTCAGAAAGAAGACAATGTTCTGCATTTGGTGGAAACAGGAAGGTGTGGTGTATTATGAGTTCTAAAACCAGGTGAAACCATTAATATTCACTACCAAAAACAAATAATCAATTTGAACCAAGCTTTGATTGTGAAATGAACTGAATGAGCCAGAAGAAATGAAAAAGTAATTTTGCTTTATGATAATGCACCATCACACACTTCAAAACCAGTTAAAGACACATTAAAAGGTCTTGCCTGGGAAGTATTAACCCACCTGCTGTATTAACCCTTGCTCCTGATTACCACTTGTTCAAATTGATGGCACACACACTCTCTGAGCAGCACTTCAAAACGTACGAAGAAGTGTAAAATTGGTTCTCCGAATGGTTTGCCTCAAAACAAGAAAAGTTCTATTGGGATGGTATCCACAAATTACCTGAAAGATGAGAAAATATGTAGATAGCAATGGACATTACTTTGAATAAAGCACTTTTGATGCTTCTCTTGAAATGATTGTGTTTTCTTATATTACAAAATCTGCATTATTAACTGGTACACCTGGTAGAGGGCCTGTGCCAATGGTCTGGAATGATAAGTCACGGTTTGCCTAAACATGACTAACATTAGTTTTCTAAAAGGCTCTATCCTATCAAATCAGGGATTGTGAACCCAAATTCCTCTAAGTGTCAATCTGTATTCTAATCACTGGCAGTGGCTGAGTGAGAACTGTACTGAAATGGAAAATGCATGTGTATCTAAAGTAATTACTCCTTTCCCACTAATTCTTACCATGTAGGAATGCTGGCCCAGTGTTTCCAGATTTCCAATTTGCAATAGCCTGAAAATCCATAAGCTTTATATAATACCCTCTCAATTTCACATGTTGGCAGTTTAAGTATTTTTCATCACTGTGAATGCCAAATAGCCACAACTATGAGCTGATGCAGCCTATAGGAATAAAAATGTTGCCAAGAAACAAATATCAATATTTGGTCTCTTCAGCACAAATATTTAATAAAATTTTCTGCAAAAATCATATACCAACAAATAGAAAGCCTTAAATAAAATTAAACAAACAGAAAGTATGCCAAATAAATTAATTCAATCATGTAAAAAAAATGTAGGCTTAGGCCCAAGAAGTCAATATGAAAACGGGAAACTGCCTTGAAAAAGGACATCATTACCCAAAAATTCAACTTACAGAAAATAACACAAAGACAAAATTCATGATTAATATATGAGGATATTTATCATAATAATTTACAACTATGAAAAACTGGAAACAACCAAGCTATCCAACAATAGGAGCTTGGTTTAAATAAATTTTGTATAATATACCTATAATGTACAAAACTATGCACTCATTAAAAATGATGCAGCAGAAAACTATTTAATGGAAAGATGTTCTTGGTATTACTGTTAAGTAAAAAATAGGTAACAAAAATAAATAATTATTTAATTTTCTTATATGTTTACATTTTGTGTATATATCCTTGGGTCAAAGAAGATATAACAAAGGAAAATAGAAATTAGTTTAAAGTAAAAACAAAATATCAATTTGTGTAATGCAGCTAAAGCAATGATAAGTGCAAACTTTAGATTATAATGTTTATGCTAGAGAGGAAAAAATGTTTAATATCACATGTAAATTTCCATGTTAAGAAGCTATAAAAAGAAAAGCAATTCAACCCAAATACAATGAAGGAAATAATGAAAATGAGAACAGAAATTAATGAAAAAGAAAACCAGCAATAGAGAAAAATCTATGAAACAAAAGCTAGTAATTTGGAAAAACTTATAAAGTTGATAAACCCCAAATTAATAATAAAAAAGACATACAATATCAATATCAATGATAAGTCATTATAACTATAGATTCTACAGCCACTTTGAAAGATAAGAGAATAAAATGAACACTTTTAAACAATAAATTTGACAACATAGGAAAAATAGCCAAATTCCTTGAAAGACAAAATTACCAAAATTGACACAAGAAGAAATAAAAAATCTGGAATATGGAAGCCAGAGGCCTGTTTGAACACCTTTGCTGTCTGCAGTTGCCAAGTCTCCAATTTGCACAGGAACACAAGGATTGAAAAAAAAAAAGTCATATGGTCCAATGAATCACATTTCCAGTTGCATCATGAAGATTGCAAAGTGAGAATTTCATGGAAACAGCATGAAAGCATGTACCCCACATGCATGAGTACAACCCTTCAAGCTGATGGGGGCATTGTTATGGTTTGGGGCATGTTTTCCTGCCATCATTTGGGCCCTTTAATTCGTGTGAAACAACTTCTGAATACCACAACATACCTAAGTATCATTGCTGATCAAGTTCATCCTGTCATGTTGATGGTGTATCCCAATGGCTTCTTCCAAGACAACGTGCCATGCCACGGTGCTCCTATTGTGCAGGAGTGGTTTCAAGAACATGAGGGAGACTTTATCTTGCTTAGGTAGCCCCCATAATCACCAGATCTCAATCCAATTGAGCATTTGTGGGACAAAGTTAAAAGAGCCATCAGGCCAAAACCGGTTTGGCTCAGTGGATAGAGTGTCGGCCTGCGGACTGAAAGGTCCCAGGTTCGATTCTGGTCAAGGGCATGTACCTTGGTTGCGGGCACATCTCCAGTAGGGGGTGTGCAAGAGGCAGCTGATGGATGATTCTCTCTCATTGATGTTTCTAACTCTCTATCCCTCTCTCTTCCTCTCTGTAAAAAGTCAATAAAATATGTATTTTTTTAAAAAAGCCATCAGGCATCTGGTTCCACAACCATCAAATCTAACAGAACTGGACAGTGCTATTTATTAGGCCTGGTGTCAGATTCCTTGCATCACCTTTCAACATCTCATGGAATCAATGCCAAGAAGAATCGCCACAGTATTGAAGGCAAAAGGTGGCCAAACGAAATACTGATAGGGTGGTCATAATAATCTGGCTACTCAGTATATATATATCCTATATAATAAAAGGCTAATATGCAAATTGACCAAACTGCGGAATGACTAGTTGCTATGACACAACTGACCACCAGGGTAGCAGACGCTCAACGCAGGAGCTGCTCACCTGGTGGTCAGTGTGCTCCAATGGGGAGTGCCGCTCAGCCAGAAGCTGGGCTCACAGCTGGGCAAGTGCAACGGCAGTGGTGGGAGCCTCTCCCCTGTCCAGGCTGAGGATGTCTGATGATGGCTTAGGCAGAGTGGGCCTAAGCCATCAGTCAGACATCCCCCTAGAACTCCTGGATGCAAGAAAGCACAGGACCTCCCCCTTACCTCCTGAGTGCATGAATTTCATGCATGGGGCCTCTAAAAATATATATTTGTGAGTGTGTGTGTGTGATATGAGAGGAAGGAAGGAAGGAAAAGAAATGAAACTTCAGATTAAAATGGTTTCACTGGTGAACTCTATCAAACATTTAAGAAAGAAAAAAAATAGCCGAAACTGGTTTGGCTCAGTGGATAGAGCGTCGGCCTGCAGACTAAAAGGTCCCAGGTTTGATTCTGGTCAGGGGCATGTACCTTGGTTGTGGGCACATCCCTAGTAGGGGGTGTGCAGGAGGCAGCTGATCGATGTTTCTCATCGATGTTTCTAGCTTTCTATCCCTCTCTCTTCCTCTCTGTAAAAACTCAATAAAATATATAAAAATAAAAAAATAATACCAATCCTTTCTAATCTTACAGAAAGTCAGAAAAGAGAGATATAAGATACATTTTCTAATTTATTTTTATTAGCCTGATATCAAAACCAGATAAATATACTTTTGTAAAATGTAGAAAAAGAAACCAAAACATATTAACAAAATGTTGGCAAACTGAACCTGGCAAGACAAAGAATAATACATTATGACCCAGTGGGGGTTATTCTAGGAACTCAAGGTTGATTTTCACAATTTTTAAAGCATTCAATGTATTGTATCACAATAACACACACAAAAAAAAACAAACAAAGTATGATTATATTAATGGATTTAGTAAAAGCAGTTGACAAACCTTAATACCTATTCATGAATAAAAACTTTCAGCCAACAAGAAAAAAAGGAAACAGTTTTAACATGATAAAGGGCATCTTAGAAAAGCTTGCAGCTAATATTCGATAGCATGATGAAAGATTTACTGCCTTCCCTAAAACTGGAACAAGACAAGGATATTCCTCTCATTGCTGCAATTCAAATTGTAATGGAAATCCTAGCCAGTATCATAAGACAAGGACAAGCAATAAAAGGCCTGCAGATTGAAAAAAAATAGTAAAATTGTCTTTCAGATGACATGATTGTGTGCACAGAAAATCCTAAGGAGTCTACAAAATAAGCTATGAGAACTAGTAAGTGAATTTTGTAAGGTCTCAGGATACCAGGTTAATAACTAATAATAAATTGCATTTCTATATATTAGCAGTGAATAATTGGAAATTTTATAATAGCCATAAAAAGTCAAAGACTACTAAGGAACAAATTTAATAAAATACATGTAAGGCACTCTGAAAATAAAATAAAAAAACAACAACACACAAATAAAATAAAACATTTCTGAGAGAAATTGACTTAAAAAACAGAGAAACCATTTTTAATTGCAAATTTAATATCAAATCAAGATGTGAATTGTCCCAAATGGATATATAGTGTCAATATGTAATCCCAAAGTCTTGACAGAATTTTATTCTTAACAAATTAGCATACTGATTTTAAAATGCATATAGACATTCAAAGGACATAGAAAAAACAGTAATTTTGGAAAAAAGAAACAAGTTGGAGGATTTATAGTCCTTGAGTTCAAGGTTTGCTGCAAAATTGCAGAAATCAAGGCAGTTGTATTGGTGTAAAGATAAATTCATAGATCAATGGAGTAGAATAGAGCCTGAAAATAGACCCATACATATATAACCAATTGATTTTTGACAAAGTTCCCACAGTGGGAAATGGATAGTATGTTCAACAAGTGGCCCCAGAACAACTGGATATTTGTGTGAATGTCATGGTTAATTTTATGTGTCAACGTGGCTGGGCCATGGTGCTCTTGAGATCCAGTATTAAGGATAAAAGACTTTAATGGCAAAGTGAGAATGAGGGTCTCTACTCTGGCTCTATGTCAAGGTGACCCTAAAGGATCCTTACAATTTGACTTTTGTTAAATCACAGAGTATGTTTCTGTAATCGGTGCCACTACAAACCATAGAAATTGTAGTGGTTAGGAAATACCTTTCTCTGAAAACCATTGTTTGCTAGTTTGGCTTAATTCAAAAAAAAAAAAATGTCGAAGATTGTAACTCTAAACCTATTAATATGAGGTTATTTCTTCCAAAGCAAGGCTTTGTTTATTGTGTCCTGGCTTGCAGGGTAACTTTACAGAGAAAAGTGGGTGTGGGTGTGGGTGGGTGTTCATTCCTAATCCCTTGAACTTCAGGTTCTAGAAGACCTTTTAAGACATCAAACCATTTTTCTTTTCAAACTGCAAATGTTCATTAGGCCCTCTTCACCCTTTAATATGAATTTTTTTAATCAATTGGACTACCATGAGAACTCAGGGAGTGGAACTCTAGCTGGGTGAGAAAGAAGACAAATCTCTGTGCAGAGGAGTCGCAGTTAGGGAGGGGAAAGATTTAGAAGGCAACAGGAGGAAATTCAATAGCTAGAGTGAAATAAATGGGGTGGAAGAAAGAGGTGGGCTGGAGTGTGGAATGCAACCTTGACCTTCTCCGGGGCCCCTGCTTCCCACAAGGTAGACAACTTCTCATGTGGAACTATAAAAACCCTCCTCTTGAAGGGATAGCTGCCCAGCACAACTGCCCCAGAGTGAAATTTACTGAGAATAAGTCATTATTAGCTGAAGTTTAGATATTATGCTTCTCAAGAAATTAGTTTAGAAGGGGGAAATTCCAAAACGATTACAAATAAGTAAAAAGAAAAAATAGCCCAGCCAGTGTGGCTCAGTGGTTGAGCATGGGTATATGAAATCAGGAGGTGACTGTTCAATTCCTAGTCAGGACATATGCTCATGTTCCGGGCTCAATCACTGGAGGCAGCAGATCAATGATTCTCTATCATCATTAATGTTTCTCTCTCTCTCTCTCTCTCTCTCTCTCTCTCTCTATATATATATATATATATATATACACACACACACATATATATGTATACATTATACATATATATTTTGTAAATATTAAGATGATTACATATGTAATCATCTTAATATTTACAAATATATATAAATATTAAGATGATTACACATAAAGTGTGTATACATATTAATTTTTATTTTAAAAAAATATTTTTATTGATATTTTACAGAGAGGAAGGGAGAGAGAGAGCTAGAAACGTCGATGAAAGAGAAACATCGACCAGCTGCCTCTTGCACACCCCCTACCGGGGATATGCCCGCAGCCAAGGTACATGCCCCTGACCGGAATCGAACCCGGGACCTTTCAGTCCACAGACCGACGCTCTACCACTGAGCCAAACCGGTTTCGGCTACATATTAATTTTTAGTACTATAAAAAGTATATAATTTCTATTAATGAAAAATCAGCCTCCTCACCCCTACTAAATAAAAGTTAAACAAACATACAAAGATTGTCTAAGTTTGAAGGAATTCCAAAGTATTTACCTTGGACAGGGTTCCATACTGCTGGGTCCAGGCTTGCTATCATGTACTTTCTTAAATGTGCCCACAACCAGTAATCTCCTCACTCTTGCTCTAAATGGAAATAAATACTTGATCCTGGTTGATCCTAAAAACATATTTGGGCAAGAATTAACAGTTCTAGTGCCGGCCAATAATTAACTGAAATACTTTGAGTTGGAGATGGATTTTTTTGTTGTTGTTCTTTTGTATAGGAACTGTAATATTTAGAGATTCAGATATGAATCTGAGAGTCCAAAAGAGGTAAACTTAAGACTAATATGAAGAATTACTACTTACAAAGCAGGTCGTGACTTAAATAACGTACAACCCTACATTGAGAGAAATTGATGGGCACCAGTTAGAGTGGCTAAACAGAGGCATGTCTCACTCTTTCTGGTTGCCTTTTAGGAGAACAGCTATACCCCTTTCTTCCTTGGATATGCCTTGGTCTCTCCATCAGACATGGAATACCCATTATGTAGGCAAATCTTGTGCTTACATCCTAAAAGTATGGGGTTTAAGATGCTAAGAGTCAATGGCTTCTACAGACCTACATTAGCTTGATGTTTCAGGGAGCTCATAAGAGAATTCTAACAATTCCAAAGAAATAGTGTTTAGTGGAATGTTGCCTCATGAGTATTTATCTCTTAGAAATATTTAAGTTATTAGCTAACGTGAGGCCTCTGCTTTTACTCACTGCTTGACATTTCATATGTCTCCCCATGTTTATCTGAAGGAGTTGTCTCTGAGTAACCCCTGCCCTGGAATATTCTCTAAATTCTTAACAATGATCTGTGCCCCTCATTTGTCATTTAATATATTCTACTATATAGGGTCCTTCCTTCATTTCTTCCTCTCTCCCTCCTTCTTTTCCTCATTCTCTTTCCTTCTCCTTACAGTTTCCCCTTCTCTTTTTCCTAAAATTTATTAGCCACTTATTCTGTGTGAACACAGAATAGTATATTTTATTATTTCAGTCAGTTTTCTAATTTAATCTTTTCAGTCAGTTTTCTAATTTAATCTTCACAACAACTCTATTATCTATTCTCTCCCAATTAGATTCCTTAGTTCTTGTGATAAAGATTGCCTTACTCCACTTTGGATCCTAGGTACCTAATACTCAAATGCTTCCAAAGGAATACCACTTTGACCAAAATCCACATGCAATTGAAGTGCACACTTATATTTGCATGTGGCTCACTCTAGTATACTTGAACAATTAATTTTGTCATTATTATTTCAATTAGGACTAATTCCTAGATTTGTCATAATCGTCATGCATGGCAGGTCCTAAAGCAAACAAAAAAAACATTTAGATAGATTATAGATAAATAGATAGATAGATAGATAGATAAAAAAGAAAATAAAGAGGGAGAGAATAAAGGAACGAGACAGGAAGAGGGAGATGAGGGAGGAGAGAAGAAAGGAGAACTGCCATATTGCCTTATATTTTTTTATTAAACTGTAAAACCTATCTCCTTTTTGTATGCTTCTCACACACCTCTATTCTTTTAAGTCAGCCAAGAAAAGAACATTAATTTCTTGAAGAATACTTTTCAAAGTAATTACATAAAAATGTTCATATTCTCAGAAAGAGAAAAGGGTAGGTGATAGGGTGATAGAGGGAGGACATTCCTTAAACCCTGATCATGCAACCATGAAAGGCCATTTTCTCAAAATTGTAACTTATTCCAAGAAATGGCTCTCCCTTTACACACCATTTAAAAACTTTGCTACTAAATCTGTTTGTATCTGACCTAAGCCCTTGAATCCCAAAAGCTGGGAATTCAACCCTAGGCTTCAGAACGCATCAGTGACCTACATGCTCATAATGGGAAGTGAAGGGGGAAGGTCAAACTCCAGAGCCCACAGGAACGGGGCCCAGGTCTCCCCATGCTCACGAGGCTGCTGATCCCACTCTACAGGAATGTTGAAGACAGCAGCTTTCCTGGAGAGAGACTCCAAACTATACGTTTAGGTCATGCAATCCAAGCCAAGTTTCCTTACGTGGCCAGGGAGAGAGCCAAGGAAATTTCTGTCAGTTCCACAGCTCTTCTTGAACTCTTTAGTCACCAGAAATCAGAAATTGCCACAATAAAAAAAGTATCTAGGAAAATGCACAGAGTCCTTGAAATGTTAGTAACAGCTGCCCTTTGAGGACCTACTACATGCCAGCAATTAAGCAACTTGAAACTTTCCTCACTGTTATAACAACCATAAACAATATTAAATGGACAAGGCTATCAGCACTCAGACACTAAAAGACTTCCTGAGTGGCAAAACCAGGATTCGAGCCCACAGTCTACCTCAGTGTTTCTCAACAAAAGCCAATTTTGCCCCCTGGGGAACGGCAATGTCTGGAGACATTTGTGGTTACTGAGCCTAGAAGGCGTGCTACTGGCATCTAGTGGGTGAGGGTGGGGATACTGCCGCACATCCTGCCAGGCACAGGACTGCCCCACCACACAGAACTATCCAGCCCAAGATGTCCATGGTGCACCTGATTCTAAGGCTGACACTATCGCTTTGCAAACCATCCAGCATTTGGATAGACATGGAGACGCTGTGATGGTGTGGCTGTGGGCAAAGAGGATGAAGGCGAGTTGTTGGCTTGAGGTAGAGATTTCCATTCATTTGTTTTGGAGAGATGGGGGATGAGCAGGGAACAGAATTCAAGCCAACAATTCCCCATCATTTAAATTAACTGCTCCCATTGTCGACTGGTGAGCATCACCCAGCATGATGGAAGACATAGACGGCCCTGCCAGTGGATCTGGAGGAAGCCAAGCATTCCAGTCTAGGGAACCTTCCGCTCTGGCTGCCTTCTGACCATCGTCTGCCTGCCTTGAGATTGACGGAGGAGCCAGGGCAGCCCATTAGGCACACTTATCTCAGCACCCCGGGGCTGGCTGGGAACGCGCTCCGCCAATGTCTCCTTCATCACGGGACTGGCCTTTGGCTGTCAGCGCCTGGAGCAGGGCCAGCGGGGGCCGGGCGGAGTGGCTGGTACCAAACACCCCGACCTGCGCTTGTCCTCCCCCTACTAATACATGACTTTCTGGGTGCTGCCAACTCATGGATCATGGACTCCCTGTCAGCAGGACAGCCATTTGTCTCTGCCTGATTGGAGCAGGGAAACACAGGAAGCTTTCTTGGATTGTAGTTTAGTGTAAATGCGCTCTCGCACATTTTTCTCCAACGTTAAGCCGTCATAAATCAATCTACTAAACAACCTCTTTACCCCTTGGCGAAGGTTTCTGCAGCCCCTTCTGGAATTGGGCTGTGCTGGAGGAATTGCACAGGGAATTCACCGGGAGCCTTCAACCCTTCCCAGCAGGCCTTCCCTTTTGCTCCCAGTGGAAGGTGCAGCTTTCTCCAGCCCCCTTCCTTGCTCTCCCACATGACCCCACAGATCCCTGTCTGTCCCCGGAAGAGCACTCACCTCTCTGTATCTAGTTGCTCCCTAGCTGGCCTGTGAGCTGGCTGGGGACTCTCTTACCCATAAGTTGTACTCTCAGCACTTAACAATGGACCTGGTGCTGATAAGTGGATCAGATTATATCAGTGAAATAAATGGGAGTGATGTCCGTACAGATAACTGTGCAGCAGTTATCTTACCGCATCGTCATTTTTAGATGTCTGGCTCCTCCACAGAACAGAAAGCTCCTTGAAGCTTCTTGTGCTCCTTTGTAGTCCCAATGCCTGATACATACCGTGTTTCCCCGAAAATAAGACATCCTCCGAAAATAAGACCTACTTACAGGTTTCCTTCTGAGTGAAATATAAGGCACCCCCCCCCCCGAAAATAAGGCCCCCAGGATTCACAGTTTGTCTGGTTTGTGTTGACAACTACCATACTACCGTACCGTATACAGGTAATAAATTTCCTTTATTTTCATTTAACAATAAATGTGTACCTGCCGAAACCGGTTTGGCTCAGTGGTAGAGCGTCGGTCTGCGGACTGAAGGGTCCCGGGTTCGATTCCGGTCAAGGGCATGTGCATTGGCAGCTGGTCGATGTTTCTCTCTCATCGACGTTTCTGGCTCTCTATCTCTCTCCCTTCCTCTCTGTAAAATATCAATAAAATATATTTTTAAAAAATAAATAAAAATAAATAAAAAATAAATAAATGTGTACCGTATTCTTCTTCTTGGAAAAATAAGACATCCCCTGAAAATAAGGCCTAGCGCATCTTTGGGAGCAAAAATTAATATAAGACACTGTCTTATTTTGGGGGAAACAGGGTCCTAGTAACAGGGGCTAAAATGGTTGAATGAGTGAACAGAATAAATTGAAGCAATTAATGAATCTAGGTTGAGACTGCCTTTATATTTGACTTCCTACATTAAAACAAAGCACAAGATGTTACCCAAACTATATGGTTGTCAAAAGTCATAGGACTGCTGAAACCAGTTTGGCTCAGTGGATAGAACGTTGGCCTATGGACTGAAAGGTCCCAGGTTCGATTCCGGTAAGGGGCACGTACCTTGGTTGCGGGCACATCCCCATTGAGGAGGTGCAAGAGGCAGCTGGTCGATGTTTCTCTCTCATCAACGTTTCTAAATCTCTATCCCTCTCAATTCCTCTCTGTGTAAAATCAATAAAATATATATATATATATATATATATATATATATATATATATATATATTTTAAAAAGTCACAGGACTGTATGCAAAGGAGGGTGATTTTACTACATATAAACTAACTTAATTTTTTTTTAAAAAATGTTTATATGATTTATTAATTTTAGAGAAAGAGGAAGAGAGAGAAACATGGGTGAGAGAGAATCAACAATTAGCTAAATCCTGCACAACCCCTAATGGGGATCGAGCCTGAAACTCAGGGGTGTGCTGATTTGGAAACAGCCTAAATGCCCATCAGTAGATGAGTGGATTAGAAAACTGTGGTACATCTACACGATGGAATAGTATGCTGCTATTAAAAAAAGACCTCTTACCATTTGCAACAGCATGGATGGTCTTGGAGAGCGTTATGCTAAGTGAAATAAGCCAGTCAGAGAAAGATAAATATCACATGATCTCACTCATTTGTAGAATTTAATAACATAAACTGATAAACAAAAATAGAGCCAGAGACATAGAAGCATCGAACAGACTGTCAAACTTCAGAGGGAAGGCTGTCGGGTAAGAGAACAACCAAAGGACTTGTATGCATGCATATAAGCATAACCAGTGGACACAGACACCAGGGGCGTGACAATGGCATGTGCTGGGGATTGGGGGTGGCTGGAGAGAGGTCAATGGGGGAAAAAGGAGACATATGTAATACTTTAAACAATACTTTAAACAATAAAGAATTAATAAAGACTATATGTAATACTTTAAACAATAAAGAATTAAAAAATAAAACTGATCCCCCCACCCCCACCCCACCCCCAAAAAAGGTGCTTGTTGTTATAGAAGCAGTACGTCACTATCATAGAAAAAGGAACATTTCGTAGCTATCTTTGGAATGTCATTGTAATCTTGCTCCATACACAAGCTCTTAATAAACATGAAGCCTTTCCAGTTCCTTAAGGCAACATTCAGCTGCTCAGATATGTCTTCTGAGAGTAAATGGATTTTGTTTGTGTTTTAGCAGAATGTCATTTTTTAGATTAAAAAAATATGATATGTGTTAGGATTCCTTTGTGTTTTCCCTGGGGGATTTATCTACTCTAGGCCAGCACGTGACATCATAAAACAGCACACAGGAGCAGCATTCTAGGGACATACAGACTTAACAGGATTATTTTCAAAATTAAAAATATTTTATAAAATTCCAAAAAATCCCCAATTTTAGAATAGTGAAGAAATACATAAGCAGGGGGACCAGAGATCATAACTTTGGTAAAAAGCAACAGAATTGGCACAGCCCTTCTTGCAGTCTCCTGTGACCCTCCCAGCTCATGCCAGAATCACCCATCTGTAAATCCTACTGGCACTTTCTGTTTATTTATATCTGTTGAGACTGAGATCATCAGCCTGAGGCAGATTTTATCTAGGCCACGCGTAGAATGAATATAGTACAAGTTTGTGTGTGGGCGTGTGTTATTTTGTTTGACTTGCAGGTTTGTAATTTGTTAACATTCCCAAAATTGGCAAACTTCCTATGCATATCCAGTGTTCTCATTTCTCTTGAGAAATCAGAAAGTTCTGGTGATGACCAATCCATAAGTTGCCAGAGCCAAGTGGCGGCTGCTTTCTGTAGAAGGAGCCTGTGCCCCCGGGTTTGTGTGTGTGTCTCCACAGTCATTTGTGGTTGCCTCTCTGGCCCGGGGACTTACAACACGTGACCCCGGGCCCTAAGGAACAGCCTGGTGGAGGCCATATTGGGGCAGACTCACTTGGTATGGATGCACAGGCCAAGGCAATGGCTGAGAGCCTGCAGACAGTGTTGGGCCAAAGCACATGGTTCTGAATACAGCTAAAGCCACAAAGTAGAGGAAGGCTCACAGGCTTAGAGAATCGGGACCTTTAGTGGAGGTTGCAGATGGCCGTAGGATGGTCTGGCTGATAGTTGACAAGTATTCCTCAAGAGGGGGGCAATGGCAATTGTTGTGATTAATGATATGCTGGTATCATCTGGGCCCCACAGGTCATGACCTCTGCCAGGCTATGCTGTGGCAATTTCCTTCTACAAAGGAACCAGAACCACATGGAAGCAGTGGTTCCATAAGAGTCATTACACCAAGGGATACAGGTGCTCATTAATGCCAGCACTCTCTTCTGAGGCTGAGGCAGGGGCTCTGGCTTCAGAAACCTCCACCGAGACCTCATTTCTATCATCACGCACATCCTATCTCGTACTGGCTCTCGGTGTCTATTTTGCATCTTCAACAAGAGAGTGACATTCCTGTGGGCAAGTGAAATGCCTTACATTTCAATTATTACCGTCTATGGCAAACTACTGTGTGCTCCTCAAACAGCATGTTCCTTATTCTACACGGAATCAGATCATCTTTAGCTATCGCTTAAGATGATAAAGACAGAATGGCTGAGTGATAATGGGGGGGAGGGGAGACTGCCTGGGGCCATGGGACAGTAGGCGTGGACCTTGCTTTGTTCTGTGAGAGCTGGGACCTGTGTGGCTCCTGCCAGGCTGCAGTTCCACAGAGAGGGGACCCTTTGAGACATATATCCGGAAGCACTCCCAAGTAATTATCAGACAGTAATGAGAGTGGGGGGAGTTCTCACCCCATTACACCTGAGAACAGGTACTGCATGGTCGCAATCTTCTCTAGGAGGCTTTTGAAGCTGAAAGACTTCAGAGGCTATGTCTTCTCCCTGAAGATTGCATAGTTTCAGACAACTCCCAGCCAGTAATCAGAAAAGATTTGTTCCTCCACCCAGACAGGTTTCTAACAGAAATGAGCTCCAAGAGCCATGGGAAGGAAGGTTCTTCTGTGGGTGTAAACACTGGTCTATCAGCCTTGCTGTCATTAGCATACACGCTGTCTGCTAATTGTTCCCTAATTTGTACTGTGCAAACATCTAACAGTTCCTCCACCAACAGCTTTTCTAATTAGTAAGAGAATCGGTGGCAGATGTGAAATTCGTGGGATGCTGAATGTAAAAGTTAATTAATTTTTAAAACTTTGAAGCCTACAAAAAAAGCCCTTTCTGAGAAAACGTCATGTGATGTCCTCATATGCAGAGGCCCTGAAACGGCCTTTCTTACCGTGCTACATACACCACTTCTGGACTCTTCTCTGGGTGGAAGCTATTTGGGGGCTTTATTCATTATGAAATCATTGTTTCAACTGGACTGGGAGTTGGTTACTCTGACACCTTTGACCAAAGGTCCGTCCTGACTCTGGTGCTCAGCGGGGCTCTGCCCCTCCCACCTCAGACAGTGTGAGAAAAGCAATGAGGACCTGGGTGTCTCCTTGGGGCTTCATCTTTTTTAAAAAATATATATTTTGTTGATATTTTACAGTGAGGAAGGGAGAGAGATAGAGAGCTAGAAACGTCAATGAGAGAGAAACATCGACCAGCTGCCTCTTGCACACCCCCTACCAGGGATGTGCCCGCAACCAAGGTACATGCCCTTGACCGGAATCAAACCTGGGACCTTTCAGTCCACAGACCAATGCTCTACCACTGAGCCAAACTGGTTTTGGCATGGGGCTTCATCTTATCTCACATTCTAAAAGCTCCCAAGACCCCTGGAGTTCCTCTTGAGAATTTGTGCCTACCCCTTTGTGCAACAGAATTGTCCCCCAAGATGCTCCAGTGTGAGCAGTCACTCTGTCCCTGCCCTCCCCCCCCCCACCCCCCGGGTCTGATAGTCTCCTGCTTCAGGGACCAGCGGGGGACCTAACAATGAGATCATCGTTTTTAGTCACCCTGCAGTGACATTGCAAGAAACAAATTCCTATCTTCTTGTGACACAAATTTCTCCTAGGAGGGAAAGGTGTTATAACCGAGGTTCCTCCCTGGGTGGACCCACTGACTCCATAGTCCCAAGAACACAGGTGAGATGGGGAGCCAGCTTACTCCCATTTTACAGAGGAAGAGATTATGGCTCAGAAAAGCCGAGTCATTGTTACAAAATCAAACAGCTAAAAAGCGGTGGAATCAGGATTTGATCCAAAGGATCTCCTAGAGATAGAAATTTCTAAATTCTTCTGGTGGCCAGAATCTGGGGAATTTTTAATTTGTTTTGTTTTTTTGTGTGTTTTTTTGGGGTTTTTTTTTTCTGTATATGCTTTATAACCTCTAGGATCTGACTTGAAAATACCAGCTGTGCATTCCTGCAAGGAAACTGACTCCTAACACAGTATACACCCCCATCCTTTCACAGCTAGTGACTCCTTTGCAGATGCCTTAGTTTTGCTGGAGAAGCCACACTCTCTAAGGACAAGTGTCTTCATGGGCCCCAGCACCGCAGTAGCCTGAGCGCCCGCTGCCAGGCACAGCAAAAGTGCTGATGGGAGCTCTTGTTCTCCCTTCACAACCACCTGTGGTTCTCACACCCTCCTATGGCTGAGGGAACAGGCACAGCGTTTCAATAATGCCCTGGTAGGCGGCAGAGCCGGCACTCAGGCCCAGGTGGTTGAATGGGGAGCGCGTGCCATTCATGACTGGTGAGACAAGGCCCCAAACTGGAGCTCCCATTTGACTCTTCGAAGGGAAAGAGCGAGCCCATTTATCAACGGAGGCTTCACCTTCTCAGAAAAACAGGGCCAGCCGCAGCCTGTGCAGGAGTCCGGACATAGTAAGAGTGGTCACCAGAGGGAGACAGAGCGTGAGGTATCACAGGCTCTTCTGCTTCCGCAAGGAACTCTGCAGAGCTCTGTTTTGGTTTAATTGCTGCTGCTGCTGCTGCTGCTGCTGCTGCTGCTGCTGTTGCTGCCTCTTGTTCTCCTCTCCCCACCCCACCCCCCTTCCTCCTCTTTTCTCCAATTTGGCATCAGGAATTTTGTCCAGCCTCATGGAATGAGGTGAGAAGCTTCCCACTTTTCTTTGCTCTGGAATAGTTTTTGAAATGCATGTTTGGTAAGATCTCTCATCAAACCAGCAGGGCTCTGCCCATGTTTTCAACTATTCCAAAATTCTTTGTAGGTTCACGTGTTTACTTCTTACTTTTAAGCTTGAATGTTCTCTAAGAGCCTAGAGCTTTATATAAAAGGCTTCATGGTGAAAATCCTTTGGCAGAATTGTAGTGTAGAAAATAGAGAAGAGCATCTGCCAAGAGTGGGGAAATGGTATATATAAGACTGTGAACTTCGGGCTCCAGACAACAAGGAATTTGGACAAAAAGTAATGGCTGTCTAACCATAATTTGGCAAAAAGGCTAGAAAAGGAGAATTTATAATCAGGAAAGACTCAGAGGTCTTAGCTCTACTCATCTCTCCCAGATGTTTTCTCTTAGGAATATGGAACACAGTGTTGAAGTGAAAAGAAAAGCCGCCCAATACTGTTGAAGACTTCCAGGTTAGACAATCTATGTTCAGATAGTCCTCTGCCTTCTGTTTTCTACAGGGTCTTGGTCAATTGACAGTCTCACTGAGTTCCAGGACACTCATCTGATGAATTTTTATGCCCCAGTTGCTAAGAAACCTGCAGAACAATTCATCCATGGCCACCGTAGCATTTGCTATGTCCTAAGTAAGGGATATAGATCCTCGCACATGCCACCAATTGGTGTAGCTATGCCTAGCTGGATGGACAAGGATTCTGGGTCATGCCCAGGACTAACAGAACTGAGCTCAATGATTGATGAACAGCTACCTGCCAAGAAGGAGTCTTCATTTGCCACTTTCATCCCAGATGAAGAAAGCACTTATGGCAGCTCAGTTTCCCACTTTGTGAAAGGGTGGCTTCCTCCTTCACAGATCACATGAGAATATCTACCTATGTGCTTTACCACTCCCAGGGGGCAGGTAGTAAGACAGCTCCGAGCATGCCCGTGGCATTGTGCTTTGGGCCAATGTTGAAAAGGTGTTACTCCATAAATATTTATAGGCCATCCTTTTTGTTTTATATATGTATGTATGTATGTATGTATGCATGCATGTATGTCCTCACCTGAGGATTTGTTTTTTGTTTGAGAGAGGAAGAGAAACAGAGTTGGGAGAAAGAGAGAGACAGAGAGAAACATCTATCTCTTGCCTCCCATATGTGCCCCACTGGGGATGGAACCCCCACGTTTTCATGTACCGGACACTGCTCCAACCAACTGAGCCACCCAGCCTGGTTAGGCTATCTTTTTTATTTTTTATGTATTTATTTAATATATTTTATTGATTTTTTTTTTTTACAGAGAGGAAGGGAGAGGAAAAATTAGAAACATCAGTGAGAGAGAAACATTGATCAGCTGCCTCCTGTACACTCCCTACTGGGGATGTGCCCAAAACCAAGGTACATGCCCTTGGCCAGAATCAAACCTGGAACCTTTCAGTCCACAGGTCGACCTTCTTTCTATACACTGAGCCAAACCAGTTAGGGATATGCCATCCTTTTTAAATGATCTCAACAATAAACCTTTTCCTTCTGTCAGGACGTCCTCCTCATGGCAATATTACAAAAATTCCTTAACATTGAAGACTTCCTGAGCACACTAGGTAGACTAGGATACGTTAGATAAACATTGATTTCTGGTTGCATTTATTTGACTCGGATTAATTTTTCTCAGGTTATGAAAACAGAAAATAATAACCCAGACTACCAGTTGACTCCTTGATGATGGGCAGATGGGAAGGCTTTATCTCTATCTGCTTGCCCTGTCGTGGGGACACCTTGCTGGGAAATCCCACCCCAGCACGGAAGTGGAAGATGGAAGACGGAATAAATGATCTGGGACAGAAACAGCAGCCCGAGATCGAGATGATGGGAGCAGCGGGGAAGCAGAGTTGAATCCCAGGGCAACCCCTCCAGTTCACATTGTGGCTGGTGGTTCCTTAGGGGCTGGAGACAGTCCTCTCAAGAAGGATTATGGTATGGAGGCTTCCCCCAAGTCCTCCTCCAGCTCCTTCACTTTACCACTTATATGTGTAGTTGGTAGATTTTGATCATCTACTATGTGCCAGAAATTGGGCTACCTGGGGATTTTAAACATGAATTAGACTGACTGCTGTGGCTCAGTGGTTGAGCGTCGATCTATGAATCAGGAGGTCACAGTTTGATTCCCAGTCAGGGCACATGCCCAGGGTTACAGGCTCCATCCCCAGTGTGGGGCATGCAGCAGGAAGCTAATTAATGATTCTCCCTCATCACTGACGCTTCTATCTCTCTCTCCCTCTCTCTTCCTCTCTGAAATCAATAAAAGTACATACATACATACATACATACATACATACATAAAATGAACTAGATCCCACTCAGGAGTTCAGAGTTTAGAGAAGGATACATATAGAGTGGTAAGTTCTATGGAGAAGGGGTGGTTTCTTAAGGAACAAATCCTTAACACTGATATACTTACAGGAGTAGGAGCTGCACAAGAGATAACCACGATATTTATTATGGTTTGGTTTTCCATAGTTATTAGATCATTGGATTTCCGAACAATTTTTATGACTCAAAAGCAAGTTTTAAAGGCACACTCGCCAGCATATCTAGTTTAATTCTAGTCTCATTTGCTTCCTGACTCTTTAGATAAGTTGTAGCGATATTGCATTCACATTTAGCTAAGTAAACATAATTTGCAGAAGTGCAGGTTTATAACACCTGCTCACGGTTTTGTCGGTGCTTCTTATTTCTGGCTTATTTACGTGTTTATCTGAGGCCCCTTTCCCTCCGTAAACAGAACTATTTGCTTTGCTGCCATCTCAGTGTTTCTGGGGATATTTTCTGTTTTACCCCCCGCTGTTTATCAGTAGGCAACCGCCTGCCCTGGAGTAAACCATTCTCTTCAGTCCCATATAGCTACTTAGCCCTCAAATCTTAAGACAGCATAGCTCCTTCGTACCTCATGGAATTTTTCAGGCAAATGAAAGGAATGATATCTCCGTCCTTACTTTGCTTCAGACCCAGTTCATGGCTTTTCATCCTGCTTATCTGATTTTGTAGAAAAGCTGATGCCAGTAACCAGAATTGATGAAGTTATCATCCAAATTGTAGAAATCTGCTCAAAGAGAATCGGGAGTCTTCTCCACGCCAGTTAAATGGGGTTAGCACTGTGGAGCTCTCTGGCGTGAGCCTCCCTGCGAGCCACAGGAGGCAGGGCCCCGTGTACCTGTTGCACCTCCCTCTCCCCCCAGCCATGCCCACCCACGGCTGCTCCAAGGCCCGAGTGCACCCCTGCTTCAGGGCCTGGCTTTCCCGATCCTTCTGTTTAGAACTCGCTTCCTGTGGGTGTCCCCCCGGGCCTGTCTCCTGTCCCTGAGCTGTCCCTCAGCTCCCTTCCCAAATGCCATTTCTCAGAGAAGCCTTCCCTGTCAGAGAGAGACAGAGCAGAAAGACAGACACACAGAGAGAGACACACAGAGAGAAAGACCAAGAGAGACACAGAGAGACGGAAAGACAGAGACATACACACAGATGAAGCTTTCTTTCTGTCAAAAATAGTATCCATCACTGCGTAGCTCTTACTCTGCTATATGTTTCTTCTTAGCATATGACTCCAGATATATTACATCGTACAAGTTTACCACCTGTCGCCCCAGCTAGATTGTGAGCCCTCTGAGAGCAGGGAGTTTGCCGTTTCATTCATTGCTGAATCCCCAGAGCGTGGATCAGCGCCTGGCACATAGTAGCTGCTCACTTAATTTTTGTTGAATGAACAAGTGCATTGAATGCTTACTCTGGTGAGTGGGTGGTTGATGTCTTAGTCTGTGCTCTTTGACCTCTTCAAATGAAATAATTATACAAGTAGAGTCAGCCTTGCTGTAGCAGCAGAACTCCTATTGAATTTCCTACATAACCAGACTTTGCCTCGTCCCCATTGGTGAAAACACCGCCTCAGTAAGACAGTGAAGCACATGGTGGCCGGTGTGGGCAGGTTCCGTCAGCGCTGTGACTGCGATCCTTTCCTCCCAGGGGCCCCCTCCTCTCTCTCGTTCCGGAAGAGAGCCATCGAGGAAAAGTTTGGCCGAATTTTCTCTAATTTGAAAATAAAGGGCAGAAAAGCACACTCTCTTGGTAATTGCAGGAGGATTGATTTGGAAGGATATTTAAAATAATAAGTTAGTTTCTGACACCAGGAGAAGGCCCGTGGATTCCAGCATCGCCCAAGGCAAGTGACTGGCTTGCTGGGAATGGAATGCTGGCAATCAGATTCTCATTCCAAAAGCCTGACTACGCCTAATCTCTAGAAGGAATTTGGGAGATTAGAGAGCTTGTGCAGGCCTTGGGAATGTGGCAGCTCTGTTTGGTTCTTGTTCTGGCCATTCTTTATTCTTTGCTTTGAGTGGCAGGCATTCTGCACTGTCTCCTCAAACCCTTCGTGAGAGCAGGAGTCTGATACCAATGTGTTCATCCTTCAGACACACTGCCCTTTGCTCAAAGCATTACTGACTGGGTATGGAGTGGTCGCCAAACCCTGTCTTATCTGACCCCTGGAGTTAGTTGCTGGGAGATTCTGGGTTCTTCTCTACGGAGTGTATGCCTAACCGTTCAGTGTAGGTAGAAGCGCAAAGCCCAGGTTGGAGTCGCCTGTGGTGTATGTCTGCACAAACTGGTTCTCCCACTGACGTCAGCAGCGCTTGGGATGAAGAGACTTACTCCGCCATAACGCGATGCCTGTTTGTCTGCTTGTGGGCCTTTCACTCGCATTCATTAGCACACCCCAAGTTTGTGGCCTGGGGTACAGTACTCACCCAGGCAGAGAGTGTCAGGGACGGGGGGATGGGGAGAGTTTGCTAAAATCTTACAGGAGGGCTCTTGGAAAAGAAGAGGAATCTTCTAAGACTGGGTCCACCCCCCTCTGGGCAGGCACACAAAGTGTTTAAAGACCAGGATGGCTTTCTAGTAAAATATAAATGAAAGACATAAGGACCCAAGGATGCCCATTTTTTAAAAAGTAGGAGTGGTAACGATCAAGGGATACTGAGGTAGAAAGTCTGATGGTGAAGAAACGTCTCAGCAAGGAGCAAACTGCCAGGTGGCCCCTTTCAGTTCTCTTAGGAGCCAGCAGAGAGCGCTGTTGTCCTGCGCATGTGATTGCTCTTGGTCAGCCTCGCCAAGCTTCAAGTTAGTCTTCCGAGCAAGGGATTTGATGCTGGAGGGCCGTTCAGGTTAAGATAGAAAGCACTAGGCTCAGAACCAGATTTGAATTTCAATCCCAGCCCTGTCCCTTGGCAAGACTCTCTAGGAATCAGTTTGGGGTCCACCAAATGAGGGGGTGAGCTGCGCTAGTAAAAAAAGAACATCCTGCATTTACTGAATCCTTGTCAGACCCAGTGCCAGGTCCTTCCAGCAGCTGGCCTTTGCAGCATCTTTAGTATTCGTGAGATTTGGGGTAAATTCAGATGTGATCTCCTTAAACTCAGTTTCCTTATCTACGAATTAGAGATAACAAATCTTTGTGGGATTATCCTGAGGGTTAAATTAATGTATAGAGACATATGCGCCAGCATAGCGTCTGGCGCATTCATGTCCACAAAGGTAGCTGTCATCATTCGCTCATTTTATTTCATCTTCACAGAGTCCTACAAGGAAGTCATTCTTTTCTATTATGGAAGTGAGGGCAGGGAGGCTCCAGGAGGTGGCTGTGGTGGCCCTGTATCTAGAGCCAGCTGTGAGCTTCCCACTCCGCTATGCCAAGCCTTCTTAGCCAGCGCACACTGCACACTGACAGCCCCTTCTCTCGGACTATATAGCTCAGCAATGGACATAACCTGGGGAAGCGTGGCTGGACGGGCATTCTCACGCGGTGTGAAGCTAAGCCAGCTCCCCCGGGATCAGAACAAGCTCGCAGGGTAAGCACGGGTACAGTCAGCTCTGAGACTCTGAGACTCTGGGATTGGGCCGGCTGCTGTAAACTAAGCTTTCCTGTTTCGGCCCACTTTCGTTCATTCTTCAAAGTATATCTTGAAACTAGCTCTCTACGTAAGAGAACATAAGCACATTTTACCTGAAGATCTCCGGAGGAGCAGTGTGACATCAAGGGCTGTTGGATAAAGTCTGACATCATGGCATTCGGGAGGTTTCCGTTCCACCAATGTATCTGCCCATCTTGCTCTTCATCCCTCCAGGCCAGTGGTCGGCAAACTCATTAGTCAGCAGAGCCAAATATCAACAGTACAACCATTGAAATTTCTCCTGAGAGCCAAACTTAAACTTCTAAAACTTAAACTTCTTCTAATGCCACTTCTTCAAAATATGGACTCGCCCAGGCCGTGCTATTTTGTGGAAGAGCCACACTCAAGAGGCCAAAGAGCCGCATGTGGCTCGCGAGCTGCAGTTTGCTGACCACTGCTCCAGGCAGACCGACCTCTCATGTGGGTGGGGCCTTCCCCCCACTGGGTGGAGTCTCGCCTCAAGGCCACCTGAGAAAGAGTAAGAAAAGCCACCATTTAGGCCCGCTTTTGCCTTCTAGTCTCTGTGCTCCGCACCCCACACATGCTGGGTTTAATTCTCCCAATAACGCTGCAGTGTTTGTATTTGTATCCCTCTTTGGAAGCTGAAAAAAGTGAAAGAGTGACGAGGCCCTTAAGTCAGACTAGAGACTTGAACTCAGGATTTGTTGGGCTCCAACATCCACTGCCCTTCCAGTTCTTAATTTCACGTCCTGGCCTGACCTCAGAGGTGGCTTCTGTTCTGCACCTGAGACTACCCGTTGCTTTGGAAAATCATGGGGCTGTATTTTGGTTTGGCTTTGTAACTAGCATTCATTCTCAGCCCCTTTTATGCTTTCTATTAGAAGCCTGGCATACATTTCCCCTATTCCCTGACTCCCAGGTTCTGGATAGAATTTGCGCTGTGGATGCATGAGGTGCATTGCACAGGATTTGGAGAGTGGAACTCCTTACCCTCTGGCAGCGGGAGCAGGGGAGTGAGTTGGGGTGTGGGGGGTTTGTGTAGCAGCCTCCCTGCCCCGCTACAGACCACCCCCTCCACATTGAGCTGTATTTGTGAGACTACAAACAGCTTTCTGCGGATCCCTGTCCTCGGTGGTGGCAGCAGCTCTGACGGTGTGCCGCAGCTGTGGCAGGGAGCCTGGGAGCTAAGCAGAGGCCCAGCCTTTTCCGTAATTTCGTAGGCACCTAAATCTCTGCTTGAAATCCTTCAATTGTTTCTGGTTTCCTGTCTGACCCTTGCCCTGTGTGATTAGCTTCTTCAGCATGCTTTTCTTCTAAATGCTCCTTAAATATAGGCGCTCTTGGCTCTCACACCCACCTTCCTTTCTTCTTACTTACTAGGCACTTCCAGGGATAGCGCCTCTATCTATCGCTTCAGTTATAATGAATATGCTGATGACACGCAGTGGACATTTCCAGACCAGAAAACCATCCTAGAATGTAGCGATGTCAAACAAGCATTTTCCTATGATCATCAATTCTGTGGATAAGGATTTGAAAGAGGACACGGCAGGGATGACCGAGCTGCGGTGCACTCTGTCAGGGGCCTCACCTGGGAAGGTGAGGGGGTCCACGTGATAGTCTAGATCTGGAATCATCTAGATACACCTTCACTTGCAAGTGTGGTGGTTGGCATTCCTGTTGGCTGGGCCTTCAGCGGGGTCGCTGGGTGGCAAGTAGGATTTGTCCAAGGGGTGTCCATCTGGACTTCCTCACAACATGGCAGCTGTGTCTGAGATCAAGCATCCCAAGAGAGAGAGGGAGAAGTGTGGGGAGTTTTGATGCTATGGCCTGAGAAGGCATAGAGCATGAATTCCATCATATTCCATGGGTCACAGCAGTCACAGAGGTCCACCCAGGCTCAGGTGGAGGACATACCAAAGTCACAGTGTAGTGAGAGCATGTGGTATACATGATAAGATCGGGACCATCTCAGAAAACACGATCTACCCCACATCCGAAACTCAGCATGTTCAAAGCCCAAATCATCTTTTCTGCCCTCCAAACATGCTTTCTCTCTGTTTCTTCACCTTAATGAATGCCATTATTCCTATGTTGCTTGAGCCAAAAGCATGGGAGCTAAGCTAGAATCCTATTCTACCCCATTACACAACACCCGGTCTAAGCCCACTCATTTTGTCATCCAATTGCCCACTTTGCCTTCTAAAAGTACTTGGAACCCATATCTTCCTTTTATCCTCATAGCCCCAGTTCAGGGCACCTGATTCTCTCCTTGTTCTGTCTTCTCCCTCTCCATCAACTGCAACCTCAAACCCACTGAGAGTCATTTTTTTAAAATTTAAATCTGATCAAGCTATCCCTTTGCTGAAACCCTTAACTGCCCCCACATTCCTTAACTCTCTGTGCCACACCATCCACATCAGCTCCTGATCCAGCTCCACTCTGAGGCGGATCACTCTGGCAGGCCCAACTTTGCTGTGTAGAGCCATTTCCTGTTCCCCAGCGCACCAAGGACTCTCTCACTGCGCAGGGCTCTCTGCATGGTGCTCCTCTACTCTCCTTTCTCTGTCCACATCCTCCCGTCCTACAAGACTTAGCCAGGGGATTCCCTCCCCCAGGATGTCTTCCCAGTGTCTCTTTCCCTAGACTGAGTAGGTGGTTTTCTCTTTGTGGTTGTTGTTTTCTCTTTCATATATGCATTTGGCTAAACCAAGAGCTTGCTTTGATTTTAGTTACCCTCCAATTCTGACTGCCCTGAGGAAATTCTGTCATATAGAACTTTAAAACTGGAAGGAACTGGAACAATGATGTAATCTGACTCTTTCCCGCCAGCTCCTCCCACAAAATGAGCCTCTCATAGTCTATCTGCTCAGCACCTGGCCACCTGGTACATAGTAGGTGTGTAGAATGGTACCCTGTTTAGTTGAATCAATGCCCAAACTTTCACAGCCAAATCTGGATGTTTCAGGTTTCGAAGCATACCAACCTTCAACCTGGTGTGAGTAGAGGATCAGAAGTCTGGCAGGCTGAGAACTTTCTCTTTGAACCCCTAAGAGAAGGGGGAGAAAGAAGAGAGGCTTATTTTTTTTTTTATTTTCTTACCTATAAAAGATCTTCAGTTTTCTTTTACTGATTTTCCAACGAAAACATCACTCATGAATGACTCGGGCATTTTTTGAATCCACATAATTTTTTTTTTCTTTCCAATGTTGTCTTATTTTATGTCTTCTGCCTAAGCTGAGAGCAAAAAATCATCACAGGATTTGTGGTTTTGAATAAGTAACTTCAAACATCCAAAGCAAATAAAATCTCATTTTCTCTCTTCTCTTCTCAAGAGTATTTCATTCCTTCTTATAATGCTGCTGACAGCGGTGGTTTATATGGTCCAAGAAAACCACAGCATACCTTCCAGGTACATGTAGATGTTTTCATATTTTGTGAACTAGTCATCCACATCCCTAGTAAATAAAACTTTTATAAGCCTTTAAGGCCCCCGTTTAGCTTTGTAATCTAAAACCTTTTTTTTTTTGAAAGAGGCAAAGTGCTTTAATAGCAATGAACAAGGGATCAAATGTTAAACATAGAAGGAAGATGGTAGAACACGGAAGCTGCTGTTTCCTCCTCTTCTGTTGGGGGGAAAGGCACAGACTGTCTCCAGTGGAGCCACCGGCATTGATCAGGTTTGCCTATTGTCACTACAAGGATGTGGAGAGTTCTAAAAGAGGAGATTGCCGGGACACTGCTTAGATCACCTTCTCCAATGGAATGAAGGAAGGGGTGACTGCTTTTCCTATGGCAAGTTCCAGCTATGCCTGAAATATAATGTGTAGGAAATAGTTATTTCTTGTGAGAAGAGAAGGAAAGGCCAGGAAGTGTAACCATGACTTTTAAAAATATGCTAAATACTTAGCCTGTGCAATACAAAAGTAAAGCTAACTCATTATAGAAAATCTAAAATATCTGAATAATAAACAATAAAAATCTCCCACAATCCCACCACTCAGAGATAATTATTGTCAATATTTCAAGTCTTATCCTATCAGTTTCTCTCTCTTCCTTCTATCCCCCTAATGTACATATGTGTGTGTGTGTACACATGTGTGTATAAACAAAGACTCAAATGTGTGTTAACCAAGCTAGATCAGCTCCATGTATCGTTTTGTAACCTGAGTTTTAGCCCATTTTTGTAATTTTTATTCATTATAGTTCGTGAAAGCATAGTATGTCAGTGTGAAAAGGTAGAGAATTTAACCAGTTTTCTGTCTTTGGTGTCAATGGCTTTTTAACGAGACATTTTTGGCATCAAGACTGGACAGAAGGGAAGCTACCGTGTTTCCCCGAAAATAAGACATCCTCCGAAAATAAGACCTACGTCATGGAAACATAATACATCCCCTGAAAATAAGACCTAGCGCATCTTTGGGAGTAAAAATTAATATAAGACACTGTCTTATTTTCGGGGAAACAGGGTACTTTGGGTGAGGTTGGGAAGAGCCCGAACGTGGTGAAACAAGCCTGTCCATTTCCGCCCAAGGTGGACCCCTCCAGTGAGCACCATGTTCAGAGCTCCTGCTGGTGTGGCAGGACTTTATCAGCGGGGCATCACCTGCTGGGGCTCCCCTGTCCAGCCCAGCTTCCTCCCTTTCTTTCACAGGTTTCACTGCAAACAACCCTTTTGTCCTCCTAACCCCGCCTCACCATCTGCTTCCTTGAGGACCCAGGACACGTTCCCTCTTTTGAATCCCAAAAGTGCTCTTGTTTTCAACTGGTTTCTGGGTAGGATTGCCGAATGAAACACGGGACACCCAGTTAAATTTGAATTTCAGATAAACAACATATGATTTTTAAATATATTTCCCATTCAATATTTGGGCTATGCTAAAGAAAATCATTCATTGTTTATCTGAAACTTGAATTTAATTGAAAATCCTGTATTTGCAAGGAGCCTGCTTCTGGAGTCATCTTTGTGCCTATGTAACTTTTCTCACCAATTAGATCATAAAGTTCTTGAGAATATAAACCTCAGATCTTAGAATTCTGTTCCCCAAATGCCCATGGAGATATGCTCTCTAAGAAGGGGGGGAGGGGGAGGTCCCTGAATAGTTTCCACAGACCCAGAAGCCTCCCAGAAAACAAAGGCAATGTGTTTTATAATATAGAAAATTCACGTGTCTGCAGTTGTTTACAACTATCCAAATACTCTCTGCTCTTCACAAAACTCAGTGAAGACTCACTTAAAAAAAAAAAAAAAAGCATTGCTCCTCGCACTTTAGAGGTTAAAATTATGCCGAAGCATATTCACAAGATCATACATAGGTGAGCTAAGTATTTAAGCCATTTTCTTAGTTAGGCATTATATGCCTGCAGTCCTTGCTTTCTATAGAAATACAATTTAACATATAACATTATTTGAATGTATATAATTATATATAAAAAATATAATTTCTCACCCGGCAGGTATGGCTCAGTGGTTGAGTGTTGGTCCATGAACCAGGAGGTCACAGTTTCATTCTCAGCCAGAGCACATGTCCAGTTGCAGCCTGGATCCCCAGTAGGGGGTGTACTGGAGGCAGCTGATCAATGTGACCAATATTTCTCATAGATATTTTTATCTCTCTATCTCTCTCCCTTCCTCTCTCTAAAATCGATAAAAATACTTAAATACATACATACACACACAATTTCTCAAATGAAAGATATCCTCAAGTTAGCTTTTGTTTAGGAACAACCATGTTGATGAAATAAAATGACAGATACGAGTGGGGTGTCCAATGGGCACTTGTAAACTGAATGGGGGGAAATGTGTTGTTTTCTGAAGCTCTAATCCCCTGCGTATTGGTATTTGGAGAAGGCAGCTTTGGGAAACAGGTTTAAATGCGGTCATGAGGGTAAAGCCCCATGATGGGATTAGTGTCCTTATAAAAAGAGGAAGATGGAGCCCACCCTTTCTCCACCAAGTGAAGACTCAGCAGAAAAACAAGAAGATGGCCATCTGCCAGCCAGGAAAGAGGTCCTCACCAAGAACCAAATCTGCCAGCATCTTGACCTGGGATTCCCAAGTTCCAAAACTGGAGGGTTGCGGGGGGCGGGGATGCCTCTGTGGTATTTCGGTATAGCAGTCTGAGCTGATTAGAATATCGAGTTTGTTTCTGGGTCTAACTACCACAGCACTGTAGCATGGGACATTTGTGGGAATAAAACAGATGAAATAAAGCAACTTTGGGGAAGGTTTCTTTGAGTCTCGACGTGCTGATTGGGCTATTTGCCACAAGTCCACTTGTAGGCCAGCCCTGTCCCAGCATCCCTGCATTTTCCACCAGTTACACTGAATTTTCCAGTTGATGCAAAGAAGTCAGGAGAGGCAGCCCTGCTGGTCACCCCTTGGGGTTTGTCTGCGCCCGAGGACGCAGGCAGTCTTTGCCTATTGTCTAACTGCTGTCAGCGTTATTACAGAAAAAGATAATGACCGTCTTCCTTATAACTACAAATTATCCCATGTAAAAATAAACCCAATAGACAAAAGCATAAACTCATAAAGCATAACGCGGGCAATAACTATTGGCATTCCAAAAGGATTTTTTGTTCAAATCACTTCCTTCTGTAAAATCTTCCAAATAAACGCCCCTTGCTCTTGGTACAAAACTCCTTAGGATGGCACAGGGTCTTGATAATCGGTGTTTTCTCCAGCCACGCCCATCTCCCGGCGCCCAGTACCCTTTGTTTAAATTATAGTCAATGACTAGCTTTTCCTTTAGAAATGCCACAAACGTGTGTGCCTGTGCTGTTCCCGGGTCTCGGCTGACTTTTTCTCCCTTTCCTTTGCTCCAGTGGGAACAATTCCACTCATCCCTCAAGTCCAGCTAGGTGTACATGCAGTAAAGAGTCTAGCCTTGTCCAAATAGAAGGTTTGGACTTTGCCCTCGGCTTCTGGGAGGCAATCTCTTGTCTTTATTTGCTGGGGCAGGCTGGGCAGGGGGAGGCGGAGCCTTAGGTCATGCTGGGAAGTTGTAGACTGTGATTCAGAGTGGGGGCCGGCCACCCCGGGTGGTATTTAGAATGGGGACGGACCAGAAAGCCCAACAAGAGAAGGTTGAGTGGAGGCTTTGAGTAACACAGGATCCGTTGACTTAGAAACTGAGCTCTATCCTGCCTTCATGAGGGAGCCCAGTAAAAACTCAAGGTTTCGGAGAGCCTCCCCGCTCGGCAGTGCTCCATGCCACACATCAATGTCATCACACATCAGTGCAGGAAAGTGAGGCTGCCCACGGCTCAACAGGGAGAGAACAATGGATCTCAGCGTTTGGTGCTTCCCCAGATTCTGCTCTATGTGCTTTTCCCCCAGCTCATTTCATCTGTATCACTTCCCCGTGGTAAACAGAAACTGGGTGTAACAGCTCTTAGTAAGTTCTGCGAGGCCTTCTGGAGAATTATCAAAACTCCAGGGTTTTGGGGGGAGCTAATAAACTTAGAATTGCTGTTGGAAGTGAGGGCAGAGTTGTGTGGATGGCATTCACGGTGGGCCAGCTCGCACAAAGTGCCTCCTCGGAGGAAGCTCTCCTGACTTCTCCAGGGCCCTGCTCTGGGCTCCAGATTTTTCACACCATATAATGACACTCATTATATCAAGACTCACACTTGGCCGAAACCGGTTTGGCTCAGTGGTAGAGCGTCGGTCTGCGGACTGAAAGGTCCCGGGTTCGATTCCGGTCAAGGACATGTACAATAGTTGCAGGCACATCCCCGGTAGCGGGTGTGCAAGAGGCAGCTGGTCGATGTTTCTCTCTCATTGGCGTTTCTAGCTCTCTATCTCTCTCCCTTCCTCTCTGTAAAATATCAATAAAATATATATTTTTTAAAAAGACTCACACTTGTATTGGTTTCCTATTGCTGCTGTAATGAATCACCACAAATTTAGCAGCTTAAAGCAACACACATCTATTATATTACAGTTCTGGGGGCCGGAATTCCAAAATGGGTCTCACCGGGCTGGAATCAGAGTGTCAGCAGGGCTATTTTGTTTTGGAGCCTCCACGGCAGAATCTGCCTTTCACTTTTCCAGCTCCTAGAGATTGCTTGCACTCCTTAGCTTGTAGCCCCTTCCTCCGTCTTCAAAGTCAGCAGTAGAGCATCTTCCACTCTTCTATTCTCACAGTCTTGCCAACCTCTAACAGGGACTCTTGTGATTTTGGGGGACTGAGTCAGATAATTCAAGACAATATTCCTATCTCAAGAAACTTAGTCACATCTGTAAAGTCTCTTTTGCCATACAGGTTTGGGGAATTAGGATGTGGATGTCCTGGTTGGGACATTATTCTGCCTACCACAGTGCTTGATTTGTTTTATGTGAAGCCCACCTCAGAGTTCTAAAAAATATCAAAACTACCTAATTGTATTAAAGTAACTAACAAGAATGATAGTTATTTACTTAGAAATTATTCATGGAATCCCTTAATTAATCTATTGATAATGGCAGATAAATTTATTGGTAATAATAACTATAGGGTCACTGAAGATCATTTGAAACAATTCATATAAATCACTTAGAGCAGTGCCTTGTGTATAGAAACTATATAATAATATTAGTTTATTGTTATAATTATTACTGTTATTGCTATTATGATTAATATACGTATTTATCATGGGGCAAAGTATGGTAAGGGTCAAAATATCTTTCTGCAAGAGAAAAAATATCAAATGTTTATTATAGATTTTGGGAGGATACAAGAAGCAATTGGAGCTGTGAAAAGGCAAAAATTATAATAAGTTGGGAGCATTTTATTCAGTTAAGAATTCACCTTTGAGGTTCTGGCCAGGTAAGCTCACTTGGTTAGAGCATCATCCTGATATGCCAAGGTTTCGAGTTCTATCTCCCATCAGGACATACAGGAATCAACCAATGAATGCATAAATAAGAGGAACAACAAGTCTCTCTCTCTCTCTCTCTCTCTCTCTCTCTCTCTCTCTCTCTCTCTCTCTCTCTCTCATCTTTCTCCTTCTCTTTAAAAATCAATCAGTGATTGTTTTTAAAAATAGAATTTCACTTTTGAATTTATTGTGTGTAGAATTTTCAGAGAAGTCTGAAACCAATTCTGACGGAAACAGAAGGTGGAGGGACAGAGAACAACTTTCAGGTCCTGGCTGGGTCTCAGGCTGAGGAAGGGAGCAGCACGCCCCTGGGTGAGTTGGGAACAGGTGCAATTCCCACAGAGCGCTTCAGGAGCTCACCCAGGCCCACCAGTTACTGTCTATTTCACTGGCAGTCCAAAGTCCAGGGGCAAAGTGAATAAGGATAATGATGTAAAAGTAAATACAACATGCTGGTAATTACTTCTAGGTTCTGCCCTTTCATAAAACCTAATAAAATTGGACTTTAAATGTCCATCTTCATAATGCAGCCGTGATATGTTTGTTCTGGTATTACTTTTTTATTTGTCCTGAATGAAAAAAAAGGTTCATTTCATTGAAAAACAGTACATTTTTTTATTTTAAGTGGAATAGAAAAAAATTGATTTTTTTCTAAGCCCTAATTGCAAACATGTCAAATAACATGTCACATTTAAAGGCTGTCATGGGAGCCCAGCAGGGTAATTGTATATGGACAGTGCTATCTAATTTAGCTGGGTTTGTATGATTTACTAGGCTATTTTGCTATTGGTTGCATTATTTAGATCTTTGATAATCTCCTTCTTTTCCCTAGTAATCTAAATCTGGAAAAATTTTGCTTCTTTTGCATCAGGAGGTCATTTTTGTTTATCAAATTATTAGGATGCAGGAGGAACTGAGTCCCCCACCACACCCCACACCCCCCAAAAAGATGAAAAAAGCAGATGCCTAAAGCTTTACAGTTTATAAAGCAGGGGCTGGTGTTAGGGGCACAGGATCAACGAGCTAGTCAGGGCTTTCAGGGGGTTGTTTACATATGTTTTGGAAAAGTTGTTGCCAATTTTATTTTCCCTCACAAACCTCTTATTTTGAAATATTTCTTAAATAATATAAATTCAGGTCAAAGCACTAATTTGCCCAACTTATACTGGGTTGTGGAGTGTGTGTGTGTGTGTGTGTGTGTGTGTGTGGTGGTGGTGCTTTTTTGTTTTGTTTTGTTTTGTTTTGTTTTGTTTTAACATAATTTGTTTCCAATAAGAATTAAAAGTAAACTACTTCCAAGTCACTTCTATGTGGTCCACTAGACAGGTTTTTAAATCTTTGAGCTTGATTAGTGTGGTGGACACTGTGTCTAATGAGTCTACTGCCCTGTTAGGAGACCTCTGAGCTTATACTATGAAAGCACCCTTTGCCATAGTTGAGGTGCTCACGTAATGCAATCCTGGTGGCTGTGATTTGGGACTTTTCACGTGAGGCCATCCACATCCTCTTTTGTCGATTCCAGGTTTCAAGCCACATGCAGGGTGGTTGTGGACCCCCTATCCGCAGCTGGTACTTCATGAAAAGCTCTGGAAAAACATAAATAATTGCATTATGAGACCTGCAGCTAGTAGGACCCTTTCTTTCTTCTTATGCTGGACGTTTTATATGAAAATTAACATGATATCAACAAATATCTCTTAGGAGCTGGAAACTTGCTCTAAAGGTAGCTAGGTGTAACATTGCCTGCAACAACCTAAAAAGAGATCTTTTTTTTCTGAGTTAAAGGAAACATGGCTTCAGAAAGGAAATCATATAGAGAATTGGGTAATGTGGCTCTGAACATCATGTGATTGTCATACTCTTTGCTGAGACACATTCTTTGGAAAACAGGAGAGTCTAGTTCTGTCTCACTAGTGAGGCTACCAATGGATATCATTTGTTGATAAGCAGCTCTTACAAAGGACGAAAAGTAGAATAGTTGGAATTACAACTAATCGAAAAGGTGGGTTAAAGCACACTGAGTCAGGAACCTTTATACATGCCTTCCTTAAATACATTTTTAACTTAAGACCTCTAAAGGTGTCTTCACTTGCCAGTCTTTTCATTGAGTGCCTTTCATTTACTGTGAGTGTGAATATACTAACTAGTTGTTTGTTGACTTTATTTCTCAACCCAGAAAGCATCATTTGTGATTTCTGTTTCCAATTTCTTTAACATACAGTGAGAACTTTAATAATTTGTGATGAAATTTTAGCACGAGATCCATCTACATTTTTATTAACTATTTGTAGCTATTTTATAATTACTTTTCCTGATGTGGCTCAGTGGTTGAATGTTGACCTATGAACCAGGAGGTCAAGGTTCAATTCCCAGTCAGGGCACAGGCCCTAGTTGTGGGCTGTATCCCCAGTAGGGGGTGTGCAGGAGGCAGCCAATCAATGATTCTCTCTCATCATTGATGTTTTTATCTATCTCTCCCTCTCTGAAGTAAATAAAAATATATTTTAAAACAATAACAACAACAGTATCTCAGCTGATCTTCACAGTGACCCAGTGCCTGCCGGAATCCAGAGGGAAGCCCGTGCCAGAAGCCAGGGAAAGGAAGGCCTACTCTTGCACGAATTCCATGCATCAGGCCTCTAGTATATAAATAATGACCATAATAAAAAAGGATAATAGACACATAGTTGATACCTAAAGTAAATTTAGTGAACAGAAAAGTGGATATGCTCTTCTGTTCTTAGATTCATCAGCTAATAATAGATGAATGTTTATATTTTCCAGGGCAGTTAGCCATGAGAAATTTATTTTTAGAATTTTTAAGAATTCAGCCTGCCATGGTTATTTGCTTCATCAAATTTCAATTTAGATTTGATTCCTATTAGATATCACACACATACACTTTTTAAAAAATCCTCATTCAAGGATATGTTTTCTACTAATTTCAGAGAGATCAGTGGCCCCTGACTGGGGATTGAACCCAAAACCTAGGTATGAACCCTGATAGGAAATTGAACCCACACCCTTCTGATATATTGGATGATACTCCAACCAACCAAGCCATCCAGTTTTCCATTGAATACAATCCAATTGAAATGCGATAAAAGAAAAATTTTCCCCTCTTCCCAACTACTTATAATGTTTTTAAATAGTATTATTGAGCAGGTGCTTTTATTCATTTTTTTAAATATATTTTTATTAATTTCTTAGAGGAGGGGAAAGAGAGAGAGAAACATCAATAATGAGAGAGAAGCATTTAATTTTTATAATATCAAAATTATACATTTTATGTATTAATTATAAACATTATATGCATGTAGTATAGAAAATGAAGACTATCCAGAATAATTTGAGGAAGAAAATTTGAATTTTCAATGATCTCCACCAAGTAGACTAGTTGCTGCAACTTTGTTAGGTATTTAGGTTATTTCCTTTTTTTTTTTTGCTATTATAATAGTTGTATATTGATATAACACTAGCAGATAAACTCTGGAAATCTTAACAGATTTTAAACAGTTTACTTAGTGCTCATCATAGTCTAGACCAATATTCTTGATCATCATGTAGCTTTCCTTCTCCTGGTGATTCAGGGAGGCAAGATCTTTTCATATTATGGCTCCATCATCATTAGCATGTGGTTGCCAAGGTTACTGTAGGAAGAAAAAAATAAAACAATCACGAAGGACACTGGAATTGATAGATCGCACATCACTTCCACTGAAGTTCCATTGGATACAACTTAATCAGATGGCTACCTATAAATACAAGGGAGGCTGGGAAATATGCATTAACTGTGTGACCTGGAAGATGAGGAAATGAGTTTTGTGGTTAGTTAATAGTTTTTGTTACATATTTATTGTAGATAATCCCTGTATGAGTAAATCTTCTCACATTCATCATTATTTCTTTAAGAGAAATTTCCAGATATGGAGAATAATTGTATTATTTTACAAGTATTTGAACACATCATGTTTCTAATTTTTCATCACATTCCTAAGAGATAGATCAAATATATTTGTGTTCTTGTCAAGAACCCTAGTTTATATAAACTTGTTGGGAAAAAAATTATGGATCCACAATGTCTCTGCACTGTGATTATTTCCCTAATGATATGCCATTAATGAAAAGCTACACTTCTCTAGATGAATGTGTGTATATACATACACATGTATGTATATGCTAGAGCTTAGCTAAATATAATGTCCAAATATATTTCAGTTAGTTTTAGAAGCACATTCATGTTTTATACTACAAAAGGACAATTTACAAAGTTTTTGGTTATCAGAGAGTCATTTTCTTAAATATAAATTTCTTTTTAAAACCAATCAAAAATGTTATCTATCTTGGATAACTTAAAAATTCAAATAACCTATTTTTAATTGTATTGTTTATTATTTATATAGACTAAAGTTACCCCAAATTATTTTCTATTCAATACTATTCATAATCAACAAAAAATAACCAGCATAGAAGGAAAATTCTAACATGGGAGAATATAATTTTCTAGAATCTAAAATATAAGTTTATGTTAGCAGTGCTTAATATATATTTGCTCGCTGTTTCCTCTAATATATCACTGGCATAAATTTGTTCCCCATGGAATTTTCCATTTATCACTTCATAAAGGTAATTTATATTGGTTCCTTTATACCTTTCCAATTCTTCACAAATTTAATCATTGCTTTTTTTGACATTTCTTTTCTGGCTTCTCTTTAAATGATTATGTGTTAAATTATTTATAAAATGGATACTTTTCCCATGTTTACTGTATACTTTTCATATCTATTTTCAGTACTGACTATGGCATTAACTTCCCTTCTGGGTTTCCTCTTTAAAGTGGTGGTTAACACTTAACAATAATCCTGTCTTGAAATAGAAAATATGGTTCAGAGACTTGAACCAAATGAAATATCGATTCAGGTTGGAGAATTATTTTGATGTTTTAGTTTTGTTACAGTTCAGTTGTTTTAGAAAATATGTAAGTTTGGATTTAGTTCAGGCTGGCTCAGTGGGTTTTTTGTTTTTAATGGATTTGATTTATAGTTCTGTAAAAGGTTTAATATTGGGTTGAAGTCAGAGAGGACACAATCAGCAAAATAGTTGTTTGTTTCCAATTTTGGTTCATGGATCATTACAAGACTTTGGTGTTGTAGCTATTTCCAGGGCCAGAGCACGAAGTTTGCACCTCACCCTGGAGTCTTCCTCCAAGAGGACAATAGACGCCACTCACAGTGGACATAACATGATCGTATGCATCCTATGTGAAACATGGTGATATTAAAAAGTCCCAAGTGGGGGATTATTTGAGTTTAAACCACAACAGGATTTTCTTCTTATTTTTTCTACATATGGATAGGTTTCCTGTAATTTCAAAATTTATACCTTTTACTTCAATTTTTAATTTATTTCTGTCTAGTGGACTTCGAGTTCAGGATTACACCTTATTTCCAGGAGACTCAACTGGAAGGCTAGTGTTTTAATCACTTCGATCTTTTCACTTTTATTTTAATGCAAAATGTGGTGAAGGATGTTTAAGTTATTGAATATAGCTTTGGTCATATTTTTCCAGCCTAGAAATGCGTTATATAAAACTGCATTTAAAATATTGGTGGGGTTGTCATTGGGTGGAACAATACTTAAGATGAAGAAAGAGGGCAAAATTCTCTCACTAGAAAAACTCTTTAAAGGCTGGATAAATAGTAAGGAGTGTGTTTAATACAACTAATTTATAGATAAATGTGGTGCCAAGCTAGAATACATTAACTAAGGCTTCAGGGTCCGTAGGTAAGATAATATATTGCTTTCATTAAAAAGCAATCTGCATGGACGATATCCACCAGCACTGGAAAGTCTGCAGCTGTCACCTTTATCAGGGGAACAAGAGCAAGCCACTACATTTTAATCACTGGAGTTTGTCAGGAACGAAAAACAGCCAGCTTCCCACAAATCAACAGACATGTATCCTGATAAGGGAAGTGCACTGGGGAAGGACGGCTACATACCACATGACACCACCTATTCTAGGGTGATCAAAGCCCAGTAATTGTTGAAGATAAATCTACTGAATTAGACTTGAGGATGAAACAGTTGTCTTTAAACGAAGCAGACACATAGTTATACGAATTATCCATGACTTAGAACATGTTGAGGTCAGAGTATATTTTTGCAACGTGGGGAGGAATGGGCCATCAAACAGCAAAGCACAAGGCACAGGCATCCTCACGTTACTCTTGTTCTGACAACTGGCTTCTGGCTGTGTTGTGCTTTGGTGAAATTGAGAAGCCCTCGGGAAAAAGTTGGAATGAGAGTCAGTCAAGACCAGTATATCTGAGTAGATGCAACCTGGACATATGAGACAGGGATGGGGACTACGTCCTACCCGCTCACACCTCGCACACTTGCACTTAGGGAAACAGAAAGGCACTAGCCCAGGTCCAACAGCTGCCATTCCAACCCTGTTCCAGTTTCAACCAAACCAGGGGCTCACAGTAGAGCCCCTTGCTCAAGATGTGTTGAGAAAGTCTCTATGCTTTTAACATAAGAATTTAAAAAAAATGTATAGAAGGTTTCAAACAAAAAAGTGGATATGTATAAATGTTATAATTTTTTTAAGGACTGAGGCATCATAATGAAAAACCTATGACAGGAATGGAGAGCCCATCAAACAGGGGTTAGATTTAAAAGTAAGAGTGCCTTGAAATCAATGACATCATAAAAATCAGTGAAAGTGTAAGAAGATGAGACATAGGAGGATAAACATGGTGGCAAAAAATGAGGCCATTTACTCACGGGGGGAGAAAAATGAGGGGAAACTGAACTCCATTTTTGGATGCCATCGAGGGTCACAACCAAGGAGATTGTGATCTATTTTTCAAAACCCAAAAAGAATTATGGTCTCCGGTTAAAATCACAGTTAAAATTTAACAATGCTGGCTCCCCAAATAAAAGACTACCTTTTAATAACATTAAACATAATTACTTTGTCTTATCAAAGTAAGAGAACATAAATTCCATAGACTTTCCAGTTATTTACTTGGGCAACAGACTCTTGAGAGAATACATTTGTGATATTGATGACAATGGAATAGTAAAGTCATGTTAAGATAGACAGCAAGCTGTGTTCTTATATGAAAAGAAATTAAAATACATGAAAAAGAATGCATTTGGGGCCAATATCGGGGACAGAGCTGCTTCTGAACCATTTCAATCAGTAAATTCTATAAAGTAAGTTAACCAAGATCTGTCCATATAGCGCCTCTAATAAATGACAGGTCTCCTGGGGGCAGGAATCAAATATGTCAGTCCTTGTGTCACTGCACCATAGCTCGTGGTCTAGCACACAGTAGCAGCTTCCCCAAATCTCTAAGAGTAATAATATGATATTCTTGTAGTGGTGATCAAGCAAGCATTCACCCCAATATATTATTTATTTGGCCAATAAAAGAGAGCACCACTTTATTTATTTTTTTATTTTCTATATATATATTTTATCGATTTTTCACAGAGAGGAAGGGAGAGGGATAGAGAGTTAGAAACATCGATGAGAGAGAGAGACACTGATCATCTGCCTCCTGCACACCCCCCACTGGGGATGTGCCCACAACCAAGGTACATGCCCTTGACTGGAATCAAACCTGGGACCCTTCAGACGCTCTATCCCCTGAGCCAAAATGGTCTCAGAGAGAGCACCACTTTAGATACCTTAAATGAATGGCTCCATGTTATTTATCTATACCCATGGAAGCCATTTTATCAAATAATAAACAATGACCCTTTGCAGTTTGGCTGTTACCCAATTTCTAAAAAGATATCGGAGAAGTTGCAATGTCCTTTCAAGGAAGGAACTAGAAAGACTAACATAAACTTGGCAGCCAGGCTAAGTACTCAATAGCTAATGCTACCTGATGACACAGAGCATACTTATAATGATAGTTTCCTGTAATTAAAGAAAAACTAACTGTAAAGGACTAGAAAGAAAAAATATTTTATTCCTGCTGCTTTTGGATAGATCAGAAAGAGTATTGTAAAAATACTTATCTATTTATTTTCAAACTAGAGGCTCAGTACACAATATTCGTGCACTAGGGGTAGTGGTGGGGAGTGGTGAGATGGTCCCTCAACTTGGCCTGTGCCCTTTAACAGTCCCAGAGTCCTCAGGGAATGTCTGACTGACGACCTAGGCCCACTCCTCCTTGGATATCCTTAGTGCTACTGCAGAGGCAGGAGAGGCTCCCGCCACCTGCACTGTGCTCATTCAATTCCTCTGCCTCCCCAACCTCCAGTCCCTGGCAGCCACTATTCTATGGTCTGTCTCTATGAATTTGACTACTCCAAGTATCTCATATACATGGAACCACATACATTTGTTTTTTTGTTAGTGGCTTATTTAATTCAACATAATGTCTTCAAGGTTCACCCATATTGCACAATATGTCAAAATTTCCTTCTTTTTAAAGACTGACAAGTATTCCGTTGTATATATAGGGTGTCCTTAAAAAAAAAAAAAGCACAAAAAAAACACACACACAAAAAAAAAACGAACAACAACAAAAACACTTTTTTCTCTCTATCCTTGAGTAGTTGTGTGTTGAATGTTAACTATATCGAAGTTTTATGCTTTTTTTGTGAGATTGTTTTGCTTATTCTTTTTGTTTGACTGTATGATTTTGTTAGCTGTGTTTTAGTTAGTGTTTTCCTTCTGCTTTCCCTTTCCTCACTCAATATTAGTTGGTGTTGTAGGTTGTATTAATCTCCAGATACTTGTTGCTGGCATTTGCTGTGATTATTGATTGTTCTATTGGAGTTTCCTCCCCATATATCTAGTTAGTTCTTCATTTCTCTCTTAGTATCATTCTAATCTCTCTCTCTCTCTCTTTTACTCAGTTTCCCAGTTTCATTTTGACACTTCTTTTATTTTCTTTACTCTTCTATCTCTCCTACCCCATAACTTGCCTTTCTCTAATAATCACCTTTATTGGAGGTTATTAATATCACAAATACATTTCTATTCAGTGTCTTGTGTGTTGTACCTGGTTGTGTTATATTTTGTGCCTTTAAATCAATGCAGGAGAGAGAGAGAGAGAACTACATAACCAGACATCCTGAAAAGAGAGATCATGGGGAGACAAAGAAATTGCCCACATATGAAAGAAAAGCAGGCATCACCAGAAAAGAAAGTAAACGAGTTAGAGACAAGCAACCTACCAGAGAAAGAATTCAGAGTAATGATCATAAGATGGTTAAAAAGAATGGAAGACAAATTTGACAATATGAGTAAGAACCAAGAGGAAATGAAGAAGAACCAAGAAGAAATGAAAAATGACATCACTACTGTAAAGAACTCAATAGAAAGCATCAAGAGTAGATTAGAAGAAGCAAAAGACCTCATCAGTGAGCTACAAGACAAGATGGAAAAAATACCCAGTTGGGGGGGGGAGGGGAATTAAAAAGCAGGAGAGCCTAAGGGAGCTTTGGGACAATACAAAACAAAACAATATTAGAATAATACGGGTTCCAGAAGGAAAGGAAACTGAGGAAGGCATAGAAAAAATGTTTGAAGAAATAATGACAGAAAACTTTCCTGAAATAAAGAAGAAAAACCCCACACAAATCCAAGAAGCTCACAAAGTCCCAAGCAAAATGAATCCCAAAAGACCAACACCAAGGCACGTTATAATTAAATTGGCAAACACCAACGACAAACTAAGAATCTTAAAAGCAACCAGAGAAACAGAAAGTTACATATAAAAGAACCCCCATCAGACTAGCAACTGATTTCTCAACAGAAACTCATCAGGCCAGAAGGGAATGGAATGAAATATATAACATCATTCAAAGGAGGGGTCTGAATCCAAGAAGACTGTACCCAGCAAGGGTATCAATCAAAATTGAAGGTGAAATCAGGAGCTTCACAGACAAAAACAGTCTAAGGGATTTAGTCCCCACCAAACCAGCAATGCAAGAAATGCTAAAGGGTTTCCTGTAAAAATAAAGAAATAGGAAATGAAGAAGGAACACAGGGGTATAGAATAAAAATGGCAACAAATAAGTACCTGTCAATAATAACTTTAAATGTAAATGGATTAAATACCCCAATCAAAAGACATAGGGTAACAGATTGGATAAGAAAACAAGAACCATATATCTACTGTGTACAAGAAACCCATTTCAGAAAAAAAAAAGAAGCACACAGACTAAGGATGAAGGGTTGGGAAAAGGTTTTTCAGGCAAATGGAAATGAAAAAAAAAAGCTGGGGTAGCAATATTTATATCTGACACATTAGATTTTAAAGTGAAGGACATAACAAGAGATAATGAAGGCCACTTCATAATACTAACGGGAACAATCCAACAGAAAGAAATAACCCTGGTAAACATATACGCACCCATTACAGGAGCACCCAAATACATTATAAAAAGCTCCTGGAGGACATTAAGGGAGAGATTAATAACAATATAATCATAGTAGGAGATTTTAATACCCCACTATCACTTTTGGACATATCATCTAAACAAAAAATCAGCAAAGAAACATCAATCCTAAATGACACACTAGACCAGATGGAATTAATCGACATCTTCAGAACATTTCACCCCAAAGCCATAGAATATACATTATTCTCAAATGCAGATGGGTCATTTTCAAAGATAGACCACATGTTGGGACATAGGCAAAGTCTCTTCAAATTCAAGAAGATAGAAATCATATCAAGCATCTTCTCAGATCATAGTGGCATAAAATTGGAAATCAACTACAATAAAAATAATCCAAAGAAATCAAACACAGGAGACTACATAGCATGCTTTTATACAAGGACTGGGTTACCAGAGAAATCAAGGAAGAAATTAAAAACATCCTGGCAACAAATGACAATGAAAACACAACAATCAAAAATCTGTGGGACACAGCAAAAGCAGTCTTGAGAAAGAAGTTCATAGCTCTACAAGCCTACTGCAAAAAAAAAAAGAAAGAAAAAATGGTAACAAATTAACTAACTCTACAACTCAAAGAGTTAGAAAAAGAGCAACAAGAAAATTCCAGTGTAACCAGAAGGAAGAAAACAATAAAAATCAGAGGAGAGATAAACGACATAGAGACCAAAGAAACAATACATAAGATCATCAAAACCAAGAGCTGGTTCTTTGAAAGAATAAACAAGATTGATGAACCTCTAGCCAGGCTAACCAAGAAACAAAGAGAGAGGACTCAAATAAACAAAATCAGAAACCAAAAAGGTGAAATAACAACAAACTTCGCCAAAGTACAAAGGATTGTTACAAAATACTACGAACAACTCTATTCTAACAAACTGGACAACCTGGAGGAAATGGACATATTCCTAGAAAAATATAACCTGCCAAAACTCAATCAGGAAGAATCTAAAAATCTCAATAGACCAGTGACTTTGGAAGAAATTGAAGCAGTCATCAAAAAGCTTCCAGCAAACAAAATCTCAGGGCCAGTTGGCTTCACAGGAGAGTTTTACCAAACATTCAATGAAGAACTAAAACCTACCCTCCTCAGACTATTCCAAAAAATTCAAGAGGAAGGAATACTTCCAAACTCCTTCTATGAAGCCAGCATCACCCTAATACCAAAACCAGATAAAGACAACACAATGAAAGAGAATTACAGGCCAATATCCCTCATGAGCATAGATGCCAAAATCCTCAACAAAATTCTAGCAAATTGGCTCCAGCAGCACATCACAAAGATCATACACCATGAGCAAGTAGGATTTATTCCCGGAATGCAAGGATGGTACAATATCTGCAAATCACATAAACAAATTGAAAGATAAAAATCATATAGTCATATCAATTGATGCAGAAAAAGCATTTGATAAAATCCAACACCTTTCCTGATAAAAACTCTCAAAAAGGTGGGAATAGAAGGATCAGACCTCAACATAATAAAAGCTATATATGATAAACCCACAGCCAAAATCATACTCAGTGGGCAAAAACTAAAACCATTCCCTCTAAGAACAGGAACAAGACAGGGATGCCCACTCTCATCACTCCTGTTTGACATAGTCCTAGAAGTACTAACCATTGCAATTAGACAAGAAGAGGAAATAAAAGGCATCCAAATTGGAAAAGAAGAAGTAAAATTGTCCTTATTTTCAGATGACATGCTATTGTATATAAAAATTCCAAAAGACTCCATCAAAAAACTAATAGACTTAATAAATGAATTTGGCAATGTAGCAGGATACAAAATTAACGCCAAGAAATCTATGGCATTTCTATACACCAATAGTGAAGTCACAGAAACAGAGACTAAAAAAGCAATCCCATTTACCATCGCAACAAAACAATTAAGATACCTATGAATAAACGTAACTAAGGAGGTAAAATACCTATATGTGGAAAACTACATGACACTGAAAAAAAAAAGAGATAGAGGAAGATGTAAGCAGATGGAAGAACTTACAATGTTCATGGATTGGTAGAATCAACATCATCAAAATGTCCATACTTCCCAAAGCAATTTATAGGTTCAATGCACTCCCCATTAAAATACCAACAGCATATTTCACAGACCTAGAAAGAACTCTCCAGAAATTCATCTGGAACAAAAAAAGACCCTGAATAGCCACAGCAATCCTGAGAAAGAAGAATAAAGTAGGAGGTATCTCAATACCAGATTTCAAGCTGTATTATAAAGCCACTGTTCTCAAAACAGCCTGGTACTGGCACAAGAACAGACATATAGATCAATGGAATAGATTAGAGAATCCAGATATCAACCCAAATCAATATGCTCAATTAATATTTGACAAAGGAGGCACGAGCATACAATGGAGTCAAGACAGTCTCTTCAATAAATGGTATTGGGAAAACTGGACAGATACATGCAAAAGAAACTAGATCACTAACTTACACCATACACTAAAATAAACTCAAAATGGATACAGGACCTAAACATAAAGCGAGAAACCATAAAAATACTAGAGGCATCCACAGGCAGCAAAATCTCAGACATATGCCGAAAGAACTTCTTCACTGGTATTGCCCCTAGGGCAATGGAAGCTAAAAAGAAAATAAACAAATGGGACTACATTAAAATAAAAAGCTTTTTCACAGTAAAAGAAACCATCTCCAAAACAAGAAAGCCCACTGTATGGGAGAACATATTTGCAAATGTTATCACTGATAAAGGTTTAATCTCCAACATCTACAGACAGCTTATACATCTTAATAAAAGGAAGATAAATGATCCAATTTTAAAAAATGGGCAATGGACCTAAATAGAATCTTCTCAAAAGAAGACAGAAGGAAGGCCAAGCAGCACATGAAAACATGCTAAAAGTCACTAATTATCGGAGAGATGCAAATCAAAACAACAATGCGGTACCATCTCACACCTGTCAGAATGGCCAACATCAACAAATCAGCAAATGACAAGTGCTGGCAAGGATGCTGATAAAAAGGAACACTTGTGCACTGCTTGTGGGAATGCAGACTGGTGCAACCACTGTGAAGAACAGTATAGAGTTTCCTCAAAAAACTGAAAATGGAACTCCCATTTGATCCAGTAATCCCATTCCTAGGAATATATCCTAAGAAACTAGAAAAACGAATCAAAAAGGACATATGCACCCCTATGTTCATAGCAGCACAATTTACAATAGCTTGGATTTGGAAACAGACTAGGTGACCATCAGGAGATGATTGGATCAAAAAACTCTGGTACATCTACGCAATGGAATACTATGCTGCCATAAAAAAAGAAGGCAATCTTATCATTTACAGCAACCTGGATGGAACTGGAGAACATTATGCTGAGTGAAATAAGCCAGTCAATGAAAGAAAAACACCACATGATCTCACTCATTTATGGATAATAAGGAACATTATAAACTGATGAACAAAAAGATAGTAGATACAGAGAGAGTAAAGCAACAGACTGTCAAATTACAGTGGGGAGGGTAGGGAGATCTGGGTGAGATAAGAGATCAACCAAAGGGCTTGTATGCATGCATATAAGCATAACCAACGTACGCAAAACTCTGTGGAGGGAGGGCATGTATAGGGGTGGGAATTGGTAAGATATGTAGAGATATAAAACATTAATTAAAAAATGAAAGAAAATAGGTATGCAAATATCTATTCAAGTCTCTCCTTTCACTACTTATGGGTGTACATTCAGCAGTGTGTACATCCAGCATTTTATATTTCCTCCAAGAGTGCATAAGGGTTCCAATTTCTCTACATCTTTGCCAACACTCATCATTTCCTGTTATACATATGTAATATGTAATAACCATCCTAAATGATGTGAACTGGTCCCTCAGTACTTCTGTACTCCTCTTTCCCCATTTTATTTCTTTTCTTATTTGTTTTTCAACACTGCTTTTCCAATTCCTCTCTCCTTAATCAAATAAGAAAATAAGCTTTTTAAATACAATGAGTACATTTTGTTTTAAATGAGAGGAAAAAAGTACACAACAATTAATAAGACTCTGAGGTTTCTACTAAGTGAGATGGAAATAACCAAAATTAACTACGGTATTCAGAATACTTATTCATGTAACTGAGAAAAAAATTAAATTGTATCTCTTAAGAGGGGAGGCAAAAGGAACACAGTACAACATTCTACTTCTTGTTTACCCTGATTTTGCTATTACAAACACAGTAAGCAGAGACCATCCCTGCATTTACCAGTTGTCTGTCACTAGGGTTCTATCCTACCATAAACTTTCTCATTGTTCTTGGGCAAATACTTGCAAAGCTTCGTTTTCTGGATTTGTGAAATGAGGATATTAGAGTTTATTACTTCTGATGTCATTTCCAGTCCCGGAATCCTTTTTAACATGCAATAAATCCTCAGTGGTTATCTACAAGGATAACATTTTAAAAGTCAAGAGTTAGGCAGCAATCATTTAAATAACAGCAATGTAGAAAATAAAACCAGTCGAGTCCATTCATTTAAAAGAGAGTTTTCTGTTTTGTGTAGCTTTTGCAGATTGAAAGAGAGATTACGTAAAACACACTATAGCCCATGACTTACTCTGGTATAAAACCACAGAACTGTTTCATGATAATATTGACAGTCATGGAAAAATCTGAATTTTATCTTCTCTTATCTGGCTCTCTGTCATCCACAGCCCTCTTTGTCAGCAAAGGTTATAGAGTTTGAGTGATTGCTGAGTTATCTGAAATTCTTGGTTAATGAACCAAACAAGCACCCTGGATAATTATAGGAAAGTTATGGGAATTTCAAGTCAGGGTCAGATTTCATTCCCCAAGTATCTAGGCAGCGATTCTTCTTTGACTATGAATAATAAGACTGCTAACAGTTAAACAGAGTCCCTGAACAAGAATCCTGATCTTCTGATATGATTGAAATCTATGGTTGACATGGTTCAGAAATACCTAAATCATCAATTAATCAGAGGATTTTTCATTAGTTATAACTTTGATTCATGAAAATTTAGTATGCTTTTGTTTGTGTTATTTTCATGATGGGCTTAAACATATTGTTTATACACTAGGATGTTGGAATAAGTTGGTAAACCACAACTCTACTCCCTTAGACAAGCGATTTAGCCATTCAAGACTTGTCTGGACTGAAATCGACAGTAGGTATTTATGGAATGAATGCATGTTTTGTCCCTATTAGACCCGCCCTGTTCTCCTTGTGCTCGTCAATGATAAATGGTTCTGGGCAGTATTTGGTCTCCTTTGGGCCGTTTTGGCTTTGCAGTAAGTCACTTGCACACATGCTATGTAGCCTCTTCTTATGCTTGTTTTCCGCTCAGAAAACCCTTCTAAGTAGCACATATGTTTAAGATAGGAACTTTGCACTTCTCAGCACACCACTAGATATACTATCTTAGGTTGCAGCCTTATTTTTTTTAAGCTGCTCAATCAAATTTTGACTGAAGTTTTATTTATTTTTTATATTATTTATTGATTTTTTAAAAACATAGAGTAAGGGAGAGAAATAGAGAGTTAGAAACATCAATAAGAGAAAAACATTGATCAGCTGCCTCCTGCACACCCCACACTGGGGATGTGCCCACAACAGAGATACATGCCCTTGTCCGGAATCGAACCTGGGACCTTTCATTCCACAGGCTGACACTCTACCCACTGAGCCAAACTAGTTAGGGCTTGACTGAAGTGTTAAAAGAAAGAGAAGCTCCATCCAAACCCCATGCTAGCCAAGGATGCATTTCTCATGATTGTGCCCACTAAACACATATGTGAGCTCTGTGTGGTCTTGTGTGCTCAGTCTAAATCCTTTCCTTGATATTACAAACTCAGATTGTTTTCTAGGGTATAAGGGCATACTTTTTGCTAACGTCTAGGAAAGTCAGTAAAGGGAAATTGTGCATTACACACCCATACTTAGGAGTGGTGTTGCACTCTGATATCCTGAATAGAACACGAATTAAGAGGTTTTCTTCGACTATCATTTTCTCTTGGAATAAAAATCTCTGTAATCCATCATCCAGAAAACTACTTAAATAACATCGCCAGTCATCTATCCACCAGGGAAGAAGCCACATTGTCTTTTCTTTTTTCTTGTACTTTTCAAGAGAGAAACTGAGTATTTCATGTTGATTGCTTGATTGGATGCAAAGGGACTCTTTAAAAATACTAAAAAAAAAAAAAAAAAAAAATCAGGGGTCCAGTACAAATCAAACATAAGCTACTATCAATCATGTGCTCAGGGCATTATGTGAGGTTTTTACTCAGAGAGATGTCATTAAAAGTTGCAAAAATTAATTGGTGCCATTGAATGTAATGGCCTTTCCTGCCATAGTTTCTCAAATGTAAAGAAAAATTATGGATAACGTAAATTCCTCGTGGGATTCTTATAGATGTCTGCTTTGTTCTGTTATTGTTTATTGCAAATGTTATTACTGTGATCTATGGCCCTATCACGCTTTGTCTGTACTGTGCTGCTATTCTGCAGCCCACAACAGCGGAGGGCTTTACTCATAAGCTGAGACCGTGTTTATTTGGAAATCCTTTGCTTTTATATATTCCAAAAGTGTCTCAAGGTGTTCATTTCATGTGTTTAAATTTTTATACGAAAACAGATTTGTTCTGATTGATTAAATATTGGCTTACACCATTTTCAGAACAACTCTGAATCTTATTTAAGTTCAGGGTTTGTGTTCTGCTTTCCCAGAAGGTTTGAATTCAGTGTAATAATGGCTATTACTTTGTGTGAATCGATGGATCGAGATCTGCAATCTTTCTCAATAACAACATTGGCTTAATTAGTAGTGGTTTAAAAAGTTGACTCTTAATTAAGGAGCAATTTTGTATCTGAAAAGTTTAAGGAATGGAACTTCTTTTTTGCATATCAAATGTTGTCTTATATTGCATAACCTGTAACTCCAACTTATACTAAATTTTTATCTGCACCTCTAAAGGTTAGCCTTTTGTTTCTAAATATCTTGAAAGCATTTGTGGATGCCTCATTATTCTTTTCTGATCCTATGATACAAGTTTCTAGAAATGCATGTAAAAGGACAGGATGCCCCTTAGAACATGTAAAGATTGAACTTACAATTCTAATTTGCTCATCTTTTGGTTGTGTTTAGTGAAACTTTGGAGTTTTCTATCGTAAACTATTTAAGACATATCTTCAGAATTTTAATTAGTTGAGATCATTCAAATGTTGAAAACTCAATAATAAAAAGTCAAAGTCAAGGTCAAGATGGCTTCTTGGGTTCACATACTCTCTTGCCCCTGACACATAGAAATGATAGGGAAAAGAATTAACAGGTTATTTTAAAAAAAATAGTCAAAACAAACTTTAGCATATAGGAAAATAAAAAAAACCTAAATCTCTGGAAAAAAAGCAATAATGTTTTGTTTGGCGCTCTTTAATTGTATTTAAAATCTGTTAATTACATGGTATGTTAGGTAAGAGGTTATAAATACTGAATAATTTTATGTTTTATTAAAATATAAATAAATATAGATATAATATAGTAATGACCCCTAAAATAATGTGGTGCATTATAGAGATTTTAAACCACCAAAGGAAAATGAAGAAATTGGTAAAAATGTTAACAATCCAATAAAATGCAGAATGGGAGGGGAAGGCAGCAAAAAAAGTTACACAGAAAACACAATATTAAATGGTATAAATAGGTACAATATGACTAGCTGCAAAAATACAAATACATTATTGAATCTATTAGAAGACAATATATTAAAGTATATTTTTTAAATTCAGCTATATCTTGCTTAGAAGAAACTACTTGAAATATTTGTTTTTCAAAAGTTTTGTGGGCTAAGACATGCTTATGAAAAATGAGGCCAAGGTTACATAGTTCAAGAGAAAGTTAGTGTGAGTGACCCTATCAGGAAAAGTTCAACAGAGAAGCAGAACCAGTAGGAGATATATACGAAGAGATTTGTTACAAGGAGTTGATTTACACAGTTGTCAGGCTTGCTGGGCAGGTCAGAAACCCACGGGGCGGGCCTTCTGGCCTCTGGGAAGGCCGCTGGGCCAGCACAAGGAATTCCTTCAAGTCTCAGCTCTGCTCTGGAGACTATTTAACTGACTGAGTCAGGCCCATGCAGCTTAACTTGGACAATCTCCCTTACAGCTCACTGATCATAGACTTTAATCACATCTATAAAATACCTTCTTAGCAGCACCTAGATTAGTGTTCCATTGAACAATTTGGGTCTGTAGATGAGCCAGCTTTTGATACATCAAAGAGACCATCAGAGTGACCAAGATCTGACAGTACTGAAGGTCAAAGCAGGTGTCCTCCAGACTCTAATGCTGGAGACCATCTCTCTCATTTAGCCTCTGGATTGAATCTCATCTTTGTGCCCAGATACTAACACCACAATGAGCTTCTGCTAAAACCTCCTTGAATGACAAGTCAACTGCAAATTCTAAGAGCACAAAGATTTCATTTACCAGCCTCTCTTCATTCTTGTACCTCATTGCTGTGAGTGGCCGCCTCCTAGGCAATTCTGAGCCATTGTTGGTAAACATTTTGTGTTTGCCATCTCTCTTGAGGCTACCACGGTGCAGGGTGACTGTCCTTCTGCAGGCCTTGGTGCAGAGAAGAGATTGCATATCCCAGGTGGAATGAAAATTGAACAGAATTATTTAAACAGCCAGTTCACCAAAGAAGATTTACAGATAACAAATAAGTCAACATTATTAATCATCAAAGAAATGCATATTAGAACCACAAAGTAATATCACTATACATTTACTAAAATGATAAATGTTTTTTAAAAGGAAGAAAGAAAACTTCTTACCACATGCCAGGCACTATTCTAAGTATTTTTTCAGGTATTATCTTAATAACTTTAAAAAAAAAAGCAATCCTGAGGTGGATGCTATAATGGTTTCCATGTTACAGATGGCATGATAAGTGGTGGAGCTGGGATTAGACTCGGGCAGTCTGATTTCTGGTTTCTATGCTTTTAACTATTCTGCCTAAGACTCTTCCTTTAGGCTTCTCTCTCACTCTACAGATCTTCTTTCCAGAATATTATGCATATAACCATACAAAAGATACTACTAAACTGAGGGAAACATTCCAATTTTGGCAGAAAGTTTAATAGTGATAATTATAAGCAAAATTTTAAATATTTGAATTTTCTTTCTACAAATAGATACTTTTTATTTTAAGTTTTCTTTGAATTAATCCATTTCCATACCATGAATAATAGTTTTTGTATTTCAAAGTTCAATGAAATGTTCTGTGTTAAGTTGGAAATATACCATGTTCACAGGTCCAAAACTCTTATTTTTTTCTAGAGAATGGATCTTTTAAATGGTAACAGAGAGTGAATAAACTCTCTTAATTTTAGGATGATAAGAAATAAACATTCTCAACTATTATTAAACGGGCACAAAATAAATTACCTTTCATTTTCTACTCTCTTGAGACTATTAAGGAGGTACAAATTTTAAGAAAGTTTTATAACCCATTTTATCCCTAGCTATTAGGGATAAAATGGGATATAAACTTTGCTGGCTCTTAGATTTTTATCTGGATAGCACATCTTGACAGGGCAGAAAGAAATGTATAAAATCTTAAAACCAAGAATTTAAAATGACAACACCTAAATTATATGGAGAATAAGCTAATTCAGTTGTCTATATCCCACCTTGGTTTTCTTTGAAAAGCAACTAAAATTGATGATGCTGAGCTTTTATTTTTTAAAATATGTTTTATTGACTTTTTTACAGAGAGGAAGGGAGAGGGATAGAGAGCCAGAAACATCAATGAGAGAGTAACATCGACCAGCTGCCCCCTGCACACCCCCCACCGGGTATGTGCATGCAACCAATGTACATGCCCTTGACCAGAATCGAACCTGGGACCCCTCAGTCCACAGACCGACGCTCTATCCACTGAGCCAAACCGGTTTCGGCGATGCTGAGCTTTTAAATACGCCCTTTAAATAAATGCATCGGCTATTTCATAGCAGTCCATAGCAATTCTAAAGAGTATCGTTCTCTTAGGCATGGCCCTCACAGTGGACAGCTGAAAAATAGAGGTCTGCACACATAAAACAATGCCATGTTGCCCTTCATAAAGAGAAGTCTTTTAGAACACCCCAAATCACCCTGACCCTTCTGGCAGGAGCTAAAGTGAAGGAATCACGAGTTAGCCAACTGTGAAGTCAGCCCCTTTTGCAAACATTGCATTTCTGTGAGAATTTCTGCGAGAATGGAATACAAGCCCCATATGATCCCTGAGGCTCTCCTCCAACATGTCCTCTCAGCTACTGGGCTTGGGAGAGTACCTGTCTCCTGGGTGTGGCTGAGTCAGGCTGGCTATATCCGAGTCTCTCAGAGTGTGGTGTGTGTCCCAGGACAAACTAGAAACGCAACCCTCCTGTTTGGTAGCGGCATCTCTCTTGCCAGCATAAGCACCCCTTGCTTTCCTGTCCCCCAGGTCAGCAGCTTTCCGTGCCTGCCTGGGGCTGCGCTGACTCTGGATGCCCAGCTCTTCCCTTCCCAGAAGAGAGGGAACAGCCCTGCAGCATGGACTCTGCACGCTTTCTTTTCCCCTGTTGTCCCTTCTTTGCTACCTCATTTCTCTAGCCCTATAAATGCATTTCCATGCTAAAAATAATGTCAGCCACTCTCCAGAATTAGGGCCAGCACAAGTTTTATCTGCCCACTGCAGACAATGTGGGTCAAGTTCACATCTCCCCAAACACCTGCAGGATGGTTGTCTTGGGCATCTTCCCGGAGCCATTCCCTACCACATGGGAAATATAATCAGCTATACCACCAACGAGGAATGAGCTTCCAACTTCCTACCTACTCTTACCTATTATAATTTTTAAAAATATATATTTTTATTGGTTTCAGAGAAGGAGGAAGTGGGAGAAAGAGATAGAAATGATGAGAGAGAATCACCGATCAGTTGCCTCCTGCACATCCCACACTGGAGATCCAGCTGGCAACCCAGGAATTAAACCATGACCTCCTGGTTCATAGGTTGATGCTCAACCACTGAGCCACGCTTGCTGGGCACATATTACCATTTTAGGTTAAAATAGTTTTAGAGTTTGATAAATTTTAGAAAACTTTTTAAAGCGTTTAATCCATGTCAGTTAAAACTAAGATTTATAGCTCAGTCATGCATCAAATAAAGAACCATATGCCTTCATAGTGCTTTTTTCTGGATTAGTCTTAACAGAAATTTTTGTGAAAAATTCAGATCTCTCAATTGTCTTGGGAATCTGGAAGCTCTGGCAACACTGACTATGCATTCCATCTTGATAACTGTCCACCCACTGGAGCTGAGCCACGCTGCCCCCAGCATGTGTCCATAGTTCCTCATAGTCTCCCAAGAGAAGGAGTGAGTTTTTGCTGCCTTCTATCATCTTACGGCTTGACCTTCTGCAAGCTGCTTGGCCCGGTAGGCATCTGAGTTTGCAGCCTCTGGCTGTAATTATTCACATTCAGATGGAACCAAACCCCATTAGGTCAGATCAGTAAGGGGGCACTTACCTGGGTCTGTCCACATTCAGAATCATATTTTTGGTGCCCATAACTGGGCAATATCTGCCTGTTTCACAGAGTGATGTGCAAAAACTTAGAAGAGCCTGTAGATTCAAGACTATGAAAATTATGAAACTAAACAAAGTGTGCAGAGTGACTTATTGAGTAAGGCAGTGTACATTGCAAAAGAGCTTTTATTTTTAATGTACTACGTGGACCACACATAGTACATTGATCCACAATGTACTTACCTAGATATATAATAAGTATTAAAACCTTTTTTGCGGGGGGAGAGGGGTTCTGGCCTTAGGGGGGAAAATGCACATTTATATAACAACATCACAAAATTTTCAAACCATTTTCAAGGTTTCTGTTCACCCTGAGCCCACTGAAGACAGGTCAGGGTTCACAGGTCTCAGGTGTGGACCCCGTGCTCTGAAGGCACCATGCAGAGGCACTGATGCCAGAGTCTCTTTCCTTCCCATTAAAGAGGCTGCAAATGAACCTTTACCTAGCTCAGTGGTCGGCAAACTCATTAGTCAATCGAGCCAAATATCAACAGTACAATTACTGAAATTTCTTTTGAGAGCCAAATTTTTTAAACTTCTTCTAACACCACTTCTTCAAAATAGACTCTCCTAGGCCATGGCATTTTGTGGAGGAGCCACACTCAAGGGGCCAAAGAGCCGCATGTGGCTTGTGAGCCGCAGCTTGCCAACCATGGACCTAGTGTAACTAGTGGATAGTTCTGTGTTAGTCTCATCTAATCCGCATCCTCCCTTGTGTCCAAGGTTTGTGCTCTCTGCCTTTTGTGTCATACTATTCATCTTGCTTGTGCTCTTAGCCAAGACCTAGTCTCGGTCTTCCCAGGGCTTCCACAGAAGGCGTTGCTCCTCCCAGTGTTCACTGGAGGGCTGTGCCCGCCACCTCTCCCTGCAGGATGAGAGTTCCTCCACGGGCCAGCAGGAAGAGAGAAGATTTGATCATCTCAGCCTGGAGCCAGGGCTAAGGATAGCTCTGTGGGCACTATTGCACTTCTCGGGAGATGCTATGGAACTTCCTCTCAGTAGTAACAGCTCCAATGTGGCTGCTGAGTTACTCTCCACGCAGCGTCCTTCTGGGTGACACACAGATAGCCTTAGACAGGTGCGCCCAGCCACAGATGCTGAGAAGCACAGCTACTTAGCCTGTCAGTTTCTGTGAAATGTAGTGACCCTCGGACTGGTTTGTGTTTTTGAAATTTTATGATGACGTATCCAGTGGTGCCACATTGAATCCCAAGTCCACACCTTTCCTACTGATCAATGCCCAGTCTCTTCTTCACTTGGTGTCTCAATTTTATCTCTATGGCTAGGCAAATAGGCTGTGCGATTCCGCAGGAAATGACACAGATAAATAATTCTTTAAATTTTTGACGACATGTTTTTCTCTTTAGCTTTTTTCCCTTCAGAAAACTGCTGCCAAGAAATCCTGTGTAAAGTGAGTTACTGAGAAAAAGCATGAAAAAGATCTCAGAAGAAAAAGAAAAAACTTCTATTGTAGTTCTTCTAGTTTCCCTGAAGCACCAAGCCTTTAATCTTTATCATTCTAACCTCTTGCTATGTGAGAGTTGACATAGCTTCTGTTTGATGGTGATGCCTGTTGAAGGGTCACAGCCAATATCCTGGTTTCTTCAAGGACTCAAGATTGCTTGTGCTTTTTGATGTGTTGCCTCTCCCAGGCCTGTACGCAGATAGATGACCATGATAAATGGGTATCAAGGGAAAGTGATAAGAACTTAGAGGTTTGGCATGAGTTATGTCCTCACTCATACAGAAGTGAAGATTCTCTTATCTTCCCTCTTTAATTTCTTAATTACAAAAAAAAAAGAGTTCCTATCTAAACAGTAAGAGTTCACAAACCACTTTGTGACTATTGTCTGGTATCAACTACTTTGCTCTAAGATCTTTCTCTTGTTCAAGTGTGTTTGTTTGTTGTTCATTTTGCTGTTGTTGATAGGGGTTTTAATAAAAGATAACATGCCCCCATTAAATATTGAAGCTGTTTTCCTTTCATAGAAACATTTCCTTACTGAAGAAACAACAAGCAAAAATCGCCATTGAATGGAGGCCTCAGGAGCACACTGTGTATGTAAAGATCCCAGGCTCATCCCTCCCTTTTCGCATAGCATGCTCATTGCCTCACTGCCCTAATCCTCAGCTTGCACACAGATGTGGATTCTAACTCAGACCTGGCCCCCGTGCTTCCCTCCTGCTCCAGCCCGCACAGGGAAAGGGTCTGAATCCACCCCTACCACTCTTCTCAGGGGGCAGATGCTCCCCTGGCCCAGGGGTCTTGGCAGAGAAAGAAGACGGGAGCATTGTGAGTCCTGCCCAGTATCTGTGCCTCTGAGCATCACACTCTTCCCTCATCCCCACTTTCTTCTGGCCGCTTCACACTCCCTGCTGCTCCCTCCTCTGTGAAAGGTTTTCCCTTCTCTTTGATTGAAATTATTCGTGCCCTTTATTCTCCAAGGTACCATCATTCTCTAGCAGTGATGAAGGAGAAGAGCATGGATACGATCTGGTTAAATTCTGGCTCTGCTATTTGTTAGCTATGTGATCGTGGGCACAGGACTTAGCCTCTCTAAAAATCCAATTTCATCATCTGTAAAATGGAGATGGCAACACTTATTTATAGGGCTGTCGTGATAAGTACACGAGATAAAAATACACCAGAGTGCCTGTGACGATGTCTGGCACATTGTACCACTTGATCAATGTTAGCTCCTCCATAAACATTTCATTGGCAGGAACATGCACCTCCCTGCACCAAAGTCCCAGAAGGCGAAATATGATAACACTATTACATGTACATTAAATTGGCCACTTAAATTGTAAAAAAAAAAATTTTTAATGATGGAACTGCTTGTTTCTAGTCTCCTTTTCATTCGGAAAATAGAGAGAGGCAAGCGCATGTATATCTTGAGAACCTGTCACTTGAATTCCCCCCACCTGGATGTGTTATTCACTAATATAAAAGCCATTGATTTTTTTCTTGCACAATTTAGATCCACTGATGAAGAGAGATCTTATATCCAAGTGATCTGTTCTCTTACAATATCTAGCGACCAACAGTCTGTGGTTATCTCCTGCACTGTAGCTGGTCAGTTGCACATCCATTTCATCTACTCGTATGTGAGCTTCCTGACATCATGTCACAGTCTTCTGTTTCCTCCAACGCTCCCTGCACAGTGATTTGGACACAGTGGTTAGTAAATTGATCTGTCACTCCTCTAAAAGAGAAGTCTCAGAGCAAGCATGTTAGTTCTCCAAGTCCACGTATGTTGGCAAAGAAGTGACTCTCCTAAACAGGGAAGACTAAAGTTTGCTTTAATATGTCAAGCCTTCTCTTTCTTAAATGTACTTTCTGGTTTGCTTTATTTTTATTTCATTAGAGAAGTGGTCTGCCAAGTCTAGAGTTAGTCCTTCTGACTTTATAGGACCCAAGCCCCCCTCCCAGCGCTCTGCTTAATTTCCCACGTGACCTTAAGAAAGTCCCTTCCCTTTTCTAAACCACCGTGTCTCCATTGTAGCCAACTCTCTCCTTTTATTATTATTTTTTTAAATATATTTTATTGATATTTTACAGAGAGGAAGGGAGAGAGATAGAGAGCTAGAAATGTCAATGAGAGAGAAACATCGACCAGCTGCCTCTTGCACACCCCCTACTGGGGATGTGCCCGAAACCAAGGTACATGCCCTTGACCGGAATCAAACCCGGGACCTCTCAGTCCGCAGACCAACGCTCTATCACTGAGCCAAACCGGTTCCGGCCAACTCTTTCCTTTTAGAGATGGCTTCTAAGATCCCTTAATTCTGACACTTCATGGCAAGCATGAAAATTCACCTTACAGGTTTGAGGGGTGCTACTGAGCATGGTCTGACAAGGGTCCTCGCCTGAAGCTCTAGGGAGTCACATCAGACACTTCTCTGGGGGACAGCGAGGGACTGCAGGGACTCCCACAGACAGCAAGGGCTTAGGGACTTTCTCCTTCTCATACAAGCAACAGCGACAGAGGCTGCTACAGTCTGCAGATGTCTACTCCCTGTTGTTGACAAGGCCGCCCAGCTTGTCTTGGACATCACATAACAGCTCGGAGTCAGCATCTTCTCTGATGGGCCCAGAGAAAAACCAGAGAAGTCAGACTTGCTCTGCGTTAAGAGAGAACAAGAAGTAAGAGACTTTCATCATGATCATCCTAGTTTGGTCTGTTTTCCAACATGGTGATGATACTCTGTGACTTGTCAATAAAAACACAGAAACTTCTTACAAGCCAGTTTCCCCGGATTGGTCAGTCCCCCAAATGAAAAGGATTGTAGCCAAAACCTAGCCCAGTTTTGGGTACATGACAAACCCATTATAGAGTTTTACTGTGGAGATAAAGAATATACTCCTACCTGGTCCCAGGTTCCATTCCAGTCAAAGACATGTACCTTGGTTGCAGGCTCATCCCCAGTAGTGGGTGTGCAGGAGGCAGCTGATCAATGTTTCTCTCTCATCGATATTTCTAATACTTTATCCCTCTCTTTCCCTCTGTAAAAAATCAATAATATATCTATTTTTTTAAAAAAAGAAGAAGAACATACTCCTAACCCTATTTTCATCACCTAAATGTTCACATACTTCCAGGTGTTCTTCGTGTGGCTAGAGATTTTTATCTCCACTTTAAACTGGAACCTCTCTGTTTTTCCTATAAACATCAGTTCTCAACATCCTCTTTTTTCAGTGTAGAATAGTGCTGAAGTATTTCCTCTAAAAACTCTTTACCTTTTACTCACACAGATCCTTAACTGTGTGAGTAAAATATTGCATGCAATTCTTGGTTCTAATTTGGAACTCGGACGCATTTTCTAAGGCAGTAAGAAAAAGAAGTATGGAGGTAGGAATAGAGAGATGAGCAACCTGTATATAAATGGTAACATCAGAAATGCAAAAAGAGAGCACGTTGCACCATAATTATTCAGATTTCTTCAGTCTCCTTTCAAACCAAGATTTGTTTACTAGAGGCATTACAATTTAGTGAGACAAATTAGACTAAACTTTTTTATCTCGGGTGGTTTGCACATGCACTGATTGAACTAGTATTTCTTCCAAAGATTTCCTGGGAAGATAAATGAACAGAAGGAGCAATTAGGGTAAGGAAAAACTAAAGATTGGCTGACATGATTTAAGTTTACCACTAAGGCAGTTTGTCATTTTGTCTCTATAATCTCTATCAGAATTGACTAAAACAGTAAACATAAATCATTATACTAATTTATTTCACTACACTGTGGTCTGGGGAAAGATTTCATTTTTTCTGAGAGGCTGGGGATTCAGGCAACCACTTTGAACTAATTTTCATTTATATATTTGAGAGAAGTAAGAAAATAAAAGATGAGCACTTTCAGTTCCTTAAAATGGTATCTTTGGTGGCAAGCCAAGTTATTTTTACTAATATGTCAAAATAACTATGGGGTCATGCATTAAAAGAAGCTCAACATTGATTGTGTTCATTTTTTAAAAAGCAAAAATTAATTCTTAAAGTAGAGATGTAATCAAATGTACAGCTGAAAGTGATTTTTCAAATAGTAGTTAATAAGCCTCTAAGTTTGTTTTTTCCTCTGAAGAAGCTTCTGTGACCAGAGTCAAATCCCATAAACAGAGAATTTTTATGAGAGACCAACACTCTTGATAATTAGGACTGAATAGAGAACACAGCATCGCTGACTCACCAAGACAGAAGCACCAGCAACAGGCCCTGAGACATGATCCAACTGGCTACTTGAACAAAAATGAGGCCATTGGTTAATTTATGAAAGTAGAGCATTGTTTCTAGTTTCTTTATTTTTGTAGATTAAAATGTTTCTTTTGAAGATAAGTCTCATTATAAACCCATTACAAATTAGTAATTCCTCCTGAAATTTTTATATAGTTTCTAATATTTTTCATGTGTTTGTATACATACTTAGAAATATATATGTATGTATATTTATATACATACTAGAGACCCGGTGCATGAAATTCATGCACTAAGTGGGGGGGTTGTCTCTCAGCCTGGCCTGTGCCCTCTCACAGTCCAGGAGCCTTCAGGGAATGTCCAACTAATGGCTTAGGCCTACTCCCTGGAGCATCTTTTTTTTTTCCCCCTGGAGCATCCTTAGCGCTGCTACGGAGGTAAGAGAGGCTCTTGCTACTGTGCAGAGCCAGCCATGAGCCCGGCTTTTGGCTGAGCAATGCTCCCCAGGTGGGAGCACACTGACCACCAGGGGGCAGCTCCTGCATTGAGCGGGATGGGGCCAAAACTGGCTCTCTGACATCACCAGAGGGGTCCTGGATTACAAGAAGGCACAGGCCAGGCAAGGGACCCCACCAGTGCATGATTGGGGTTGGGGAGGGACATGGGATGATGGCCAGCCAGGGAGGGACTGCAGGAGGGCTCCAGGGCATTTCTGACCTGTCTTGCTCAGTCCCAATTGGTTGGACCCCAGCAGCAAGCTAACCTACCAGTTGGAATGTCTACCCCCTGGTGGTCAGTGCATGTCATAGCAAGTGTTGAGCAGCCTTAGCATATCATTAGCATATTATGCTTTGATTAATTGAATGGATGACTGGACAACCAGATGCTTAGCATATTAGGCTTTTATTATATAGGACATGTATATATACATGTATATTTCCAGCTATAATAAATATGAAGTATGATTATCACAATTTTCTTTAGGGTTTCAAGAAATTCTGAAGCTATAAGAAATACATACATGTTTTTTATACAACTATTTTAATGAGTATCCTATCAGCCCTTTGTTGATGAGGGAAATAGTCAAATGAGTTTTAAGATTTAAAACTTCTTGTCCTTGGGATATTACATCCTAGGGTAAAAAGAAGGGTCAATAGCATCAAGCAGAATCCCAAGTGCTCTTCGGCTAGGTATTAACAGGCTGCTGGAGGCAGGGGTGAAGATCACTTTGACTGAGTAATTGGGAGAAATTCTACCAATGGGATGTCAGCTGAGGTGGGTCTCACAGGGTGGTATGATTTCAGCAGCTCTTTCAAGGCAAAAGCAAAAGCAGGAGTGACTGGTTCAGGGGATGAAAAGTTTGAGATACTTCTCAGAAATGAAGGTGAACACTGGTTATGCCAGGACTCAAAAAAGTTGTCACTCTTGGAAGCTATCAAGAGCATGAGGAAAGATTAGTTGGGATTGGATGAGAATTTCTGCGTAATTTAACCAGTTCATGTGCGCAGCGATGAGAGCTTGTGGGTGGTCCCAAGATTAACTTGGAAAAAGTGGGATCACTGATTAAATACAACACACACACACACACACACACACACACACACACACACAAACACAGACAAAAAAGTTTGTTACCCACCTAGTGAAACATTGGAAAGTATTAACTCTGAAAACAATGTTGGACCACACTTGTCAAGAGCCTTGAGTGACAATATAAAAGGAGTTCTGAACTTTATTTAGGAGAGGATAGGAAGCAATTGAAGATTTTTACATAAGGGAGTGGGAGTTTTAAATTATGAAGATTAATCTGGCAACAGGGCTTGATATCAAAGTACCTAAGAAAAGGAGCTATAAACTTTTTTTTAACTAGGATTGTGATTGTAAGAAATAAAATGGTAAATGGATGCAAGATATATTGTGGGTATAAAATCAGTACCAAATTATGCAATAGGGCTAGGGAAAATCACAGACCAGAAGAAGCTTGCCATGATTACTAAAAATACAACTTCAGGTAAAGCCAAAGATTTTGGGGAGGATAATAAATTCACTTTGGAACATTGAACTTGATTCAGTGTTCCAGAACATAGATAGAGATGTCTAGCAGAAAATAAAAATTACTAGATAGAGATAGGGTGTATGATATATGGAGCTGGTCATTTTGTGTTTATTGAATTTATTTAAGATCTGCCTCTTTCTATAAGGAAAAGCAAAAAGGGAACTAATGTTGTGAGCTCTGATTCAAAGCCTACATCATCCTGAACGCTTCACATGTTATCTCATTTAATTGTGAGAACAATCCACCGGTAGGTATTATTGGCCACATTTTACAGTGAGAAAATTCTCAGTGGCGTAGGTAATCTCGGTCTGGCTCCAAAACTGTAAGACAACTTGCTACCTCTGAAAAGTTATAAAGAAGATACTTATAACGAAAAAAATTAGATCATCTGTTTAAGAGATGAAAATGTCAGCAAATGAAGATGCCAAGGGGAAAAGTGTAAATAGAGAATGGCTGAGGGTTAAGCAAAACTTGAGGGAACGACATACAAAAATAGGGATGAGTTATATGCAAGAAGGGATGGCCAACGTCTTGGTATACTGCTGAGAAGTTAAGAAATATGACAACTAAGAAATAGTTGGTCTATAAAGATTTATTAGTGACATTTGAGAGAAAGTTTGCTTATAATAGAACAGAAGCCAGTTCACAAGCAGCATGACATGGGAGGAGAAAATTAGATTTAGCTACTATGTAATCTTCTTCCAAAATGTTTAACTCTACAAAGCAATGATGAGTCATTATCTTTTAAGGGAGTAGCAGAATTAACTAAAGGAATATTTGTTATTTTGTTGTTGTTGTTTTGTTTGTTTTCTCTATCAAAAGGAGACCCTCACATGTTTTCATTCAGAAATGAAATCAACTGACTAAGTGCTCAAAGGTCAGAGGATAATTGACAGAGGAAGATTCCAGAACAGCCAAAAGAATTAAATTTAAAATTCATGGTAGAGAGAACACATTGTCCTCTGAAAATAAAGGCCTCTGATGATATAATAATTAGAAAAGCCATAGAGGAGGAGCAATCTCTGCTTATCAAAAGCAGAGGGGAAGGTCATGTCTTAATGTAGCCTTACTATAAAGTAGACAATGTAAAAACCAAAAAATGGTAAGCCCCAAATATTTTGACTCAGCCTGGGTTAAAATTATATGTAAAACCATATTCCCCAAGCCACCACAGTATTTAGTGATCAACAATGGAATACTTAAGTATTTTAACAGTGCAAACCACTGGGTTGGTCATTAACCTATCTTGTAAATGTAAGACCACAGGCTGGTGACTATTTATAAATCAGTTTCCATAAAAGCATAAAGATTAAATAAGGTCGTTAGCCAGGCGGGAAAGCAGTCAGTCCTATTTAAATTAGATCTAAACATGTTCTGTATTTGTCACCAGAGGGACCTCATATCTGGTCTTCAGTTACTCTGTTTGCTGAGGATGACAAACTTTCCTGTGTGTTTTCTGCTTTTTTTTAAACAGAAAAAGTCAATCCTATCTATCTGCTATGGAAAGTAGCATTAAACTCAGACCTTAGCAATCCTTTGAGGCATGTAATTATACAAACGCACACATGTTTTCGTAGGAAATTGTACTTGTTTTAACATGCTGCTAGTAGGAAATTAAGTTCGGTTAGCTAAGCTTTAATAGACTCGTATGCACCAAGATGGCTATTATCACTACATCTTCACTAATGTTATTCCATAAATCTACTCATATATAAGTGAAACAAATTCATTGTCATATTTTTTTCATTACAGATTCTTTTTAAAAGATCACACAAAATTTTGTGACTCCAATTCAGTTTTGATATATAACACAACCCCTGTTTCTTTCTTTTTTTTTTAAGTGAGCATCTTTTTTTATTCAGGCATAGATATTGAAGGCCTGGTGATGCTCTGAGAGGTAAAATAAATAAATAAATAAAATAAAATAAAATAAAATAAAATAAAAAAATAACTCACCTGGGGCAGGAGTGACCTCAGTCAAAAGCAAAAAAAAATGTTGCTTTTTATATTTTGGAGATAAGACATTCAGTTTATTTATTAATGCTCTATATCTGTGGCTCTTAAATATACTTATTAAAATGTATCAGGTATTATAATGAGTTTGGTAAGGTATACATTTGGCTAACACCATTTTTTAATCCTACCTTTAAGGTAAATAATGAACAAATAAATCCTTCAAAAATGTTACAATTAAAACTATAAAATGAAAAAGCCTTCAGAAAAATGTGATTCCAACACTAATGAGAAGTAATCATTTAAAAAGTTATATATTCATACACTGTACTTATTCTTATTTTCAAAGCTACTCAGTTCCCTCACAGATTATACACACACAGAGATATATACAAGTGCTATTTTTCTCCCCTCCTTTTCTTTAAGTCACATTCCTATGGCAGTCTTCAGCCTCTCTTGTTTTCTTAGAAGGTCTACTTTTCACTCCCTAATGAGGGAAGCCCTGAAGGGGAGGGAGGTGTAACACATCAGATTTCTGTGAGCTAGAAAGAAGTCTCAGATAGGAAAACTGATTTGATTCCAAATTAATGCAATGTCAGAACGCACTACAAATTGCAGAGTGGAGGGTTGGCCCACACCGTCAGCCATTGGATGAGCACTTGACTCTGCCTTTCTTAGTCATGAACTGTATAACACATCAATCTCTTTGGAACCCTTTGTATCTATAAGCAAGAACATGGCAACTATGAGGATGTGTAATTAGTATAAGGGCCAAGACATGGAATTCTAGTTTCAACTCTGTTCCTTATCATGTAATTAGATCACCAGTACTTATTGCCCAAATCACTCTTAGCTCCTAACTAATTCCACTTATACCTACAATTAATACAAATCAGTTTATGTTACAAATAATTTCAAATGAGACCCAGAAACAGGTAAAAATTTAACAAACTTTTGGAGTCCTCATTTTCTTAATATCAGCCCAGATGCCCATAAGGATGTAAGCAAATTCAAATCTAAATAGTAACTAGTCCCTCATCTAACCAGGGAATAGGATCTATAGATGCTCAACACAGGAGCTGCCCCCTGGTGGTCAGTGTGTTCCCACAGCCAACCTCCCATGGTCCCTGACTGCCCAGATCACTGGCCAGGCCGAGGAATCCCACCCTTGCACGAATTTATGCACTGGGACTCTAGTTATAAATATTTGTGTTTATCTGGTTCTGTATAGGAAGAAGGGTTCTCTAAAGACCAGATGTGAGTATTTCTGTAAGGTAACACTCCAAGTACCCACACTGCTTACATCCCTGGAGAACCCAAGCACTTCAAACCCTCAAACCTTGATTTGAGGATAGAGCATTTATTGAGTACCTACTATGTGTTAAATGTGGTGGTAGGTGTTAGATCCTGCCTTATGGAACAAAAAGTCTAGTGTTGAACACAGATATTTTTAAAGCACATAAATCAATGTGTCCTTACACATTGTGATAAGAGATATGAGAAAAAATAATTGGCACCGAAACCGGTTTGGCTCAGTGGATAGAGCGTCGGCCTGCGGACTGAAAGGTCCCGGGTTCGATTCCAGTCAAGGGCACGTACATTGGTTGCGGGCACATCCCCAGTGGGGAGTGTGCAAGAGGCAGCTGGTCGATGTATCTCTCTCATCGACGTTTCTAACTCTCTATCTCTCTCAATTTGTCTCTGTATAAAATCAATAAAATATATTTTTTTAAAAAGAAAAAATAATTGGCTGCTAAAGGAAAAAATAACCAGAGGGAGTACTCATGTTTGATTGTAGAGCCAGCGCACACCGCCTTCCACACCATAAAATCGCCTTTTAACTGGGTGAGCCCAGGTGCCTGTTCCATGGGGATGGAACCAGGGAATGCCAGTTGTCCTCACATAATTATTAATAGAGCCTCCTTGCCTCTAAAAGGATCCTGGTCAAGATAATAAATTACAGGGTTAGACTAATTTTAAACAAAGTGGAAACTTAGTAAACTGCTAGATCCTCTAGGGATAATGACTCTTAAGTACTTTGGAAAACATCCTGAGGTGAAGAGGAGCATTAGTAGTGTAATGGGCTGAGATTAACTTGGTTCCTGGCTCGATTTCAGGGGAGAAAAAATCACAGCTTCAAACATAATGCATTTAAGGGCATGAAATCAATGTTGAGTGAAAGGAAAGGAAGAAAGGACTCTTCCGTAAATAAAGCTTGAACCCTTTTCACCACTGCAGACAGAATTAGCATAAGAGAAAAAACCCTAAGCCATCGGCAACATGGAAACCCTGGAAACTGTGTGTGTGTGTGAAAGCAGATAGCAGAATGTAGCCATAAAACGGGTCAAGTGAAGGGACCTTGGAAATCAGCACAGGCGGCTGCCCCATCTTAGCGTAAATGATGCCCCGGGACATGAGGGTGAAGGGCACGCTTGGAGGCTGACAGTCACCATGCCTTACGATGGGGAAAACAAAGGCTACAGACACAGGTCACTTGTGTTATAGTCCCAGTTCCTCGGGCCCATCACTTATTTACTCTGCACCACAGTTCCTTCCAATGGAATCCCAGAATCAAAATCTCCTGCCCACAATCTCCCAGGGTTGTTGTGGAGACTAAAAATAAAGTCATATAAGCTATAGATGGCTCTGCAGATTTAGTTGTTGTTAGTAACATATTCATTAGCCTAGCCCATGTTCTAAGCAAAACACTCTAAAGCTACCATGGAGTTGTTGCAAGAAGTGTCCATGTCCTTTCAAGTTGAATAAAGGGAATTGTGATTTGGGTTTTTAAGCTCTCATAGTCCTCCCTTCTCTGATCCCTCAAAATCCACCAAAGCAAATACAAATAAAGAGTGGTAATTAGGAAAGTAGTAAAAATCGGGGCTTTACACAGGCTCTGGTTTGGGCTGAGGAGGCTATCTCTATAAAAGATAATAGACACCATGCATACACAAATGTCTTCCCTTTTAGGACTGGATTACTACACACTTAAATAGGTTCGGCAATAGTTGCTCAGAAACAAATAAACACCTTTGAATTGAGGACTATAAAGCTGAGAGTGAAATGTGAGCTTGTACAATGAGCATGGTTGTTGTTCAGAATAAATAACCCAGCCTGATTACTATAAATGGTAGCACTAAAATGGCAAAAACTGGAGTCTTAAAAAGTTCTACACAGATGGGCTAGTGTTTTGTTTTTCCAAGCTGGACAAACATATTCTTGAATAAATACAAGAGATCTGTCAGAGCATTCATAAGGAATGACGTGAAACTGGTGGACATATTGAATGAGTTCAGGTAAGGTAGGCCACACACACAAAAATGTGTAAGACAAATACAATAGAAGTTTATCTCTTGCTCGTGGAAATATCCAAGCAGATGTCCCTGGTTGGAGAAGGCCCTTCTGAACGAGGGGCTCAGAGACTCCCCTCTGTGGCTCTGCCTTCCTCTAGGGCAGTGGTTGGCAAACTCATTGGTCAACAGAGTGACAAACCGCAAGCCACATGTAGCTTATGAGCTGCATGCAATTTGCCGACCACTGGCCTAGGGCCTCACCATCAGTTGCATCCAACCCATTCAAGCCAATGCATTGGGGGAAAGACTGGGAGGAACACAGGTTATTCTTGAAAAGCCATTGCCCAGAAGAAGTACCACAGCATGTCCTTTAATTTGTCTAAAATTCAAGCTCATGGCCACTCGCAATTCCAAAAGAGTCTAGGAAAGGGGTTCAAGTGGGAAGAAAAAGAAGAGCATGAATTTTGATAATTCCCTGCTACAATAAGATTTCTAGTTACATAAATGTTACAGGAGGACCAACATTAAACTGTAAATAAAAATAAGAAAGCAAATATCCCCCCTGCTCAGTCAGTTGTCCCATACACCAGAAGGTTACGGGTTTGTTTTCCACTCAGGGCACAAACCTGAGTTGCAGGTTTGTTCCTCAGTCGGGGGCATGTATGGGAGGCAACTGATTGATGTTTCTCTTCCTCACCTCTCTCTCTCTTTTTCTCTCTCTGTAGGTGGGTGTGTCCCTTCTCTCTCTAAAAATTTTTTTTTTAATTTTTAAAAGAGAAATAGGCTACGAAATGACCCGCCTTCCACTTGCAGCTTTGCCTACCCTGCATCGTGCCTAACAGTGCACACATAGTTCCTTACAAAGCTGACAAAGCGTGAACAAGGAGCAGACGGTTACTCCTCTGTGGCAAATTCTTTACGTCTAATACTTTGCTAACAAGTCAAGGAGATCAACTTAAGGCGTGTGCGCCTTGTGATAGCATTAGAGAGAAGTCTTTGGCCAGCATGTGGGCAGATCCCTGCCCGGTGACCTATACAGCCCCCTGAAGTCCACACACAAGCTTCCTAGAATTTTTCACTTGAAACGTTTATACACCTTGGCAATGATATGCAGGGAGTGCAGTTTTCAATCACGGGGCTTTAGGAACTCTAGACATTGAGACCTTTGGGCCCCAAACCAAGTTAAGTTGTGCTCCTACTTCTCTCATCATTCTGGAAGGTGATCCCTGACTCAGCCACAAACGACTTTGAAAGTGGAGAAGCCATTGGGAGGGAAGAAAGTAAGGCTTGGCTGCAGGCTCGGTATTTAGCTGAAAGGCAATACCTCAGGAAATTGTGAAACCACCCGCAGTGAAGTAGACGGTGTGAAGATGGAGAATATTATCTAAAAATACAAGGCTCTGGCAGAAAAAGTTACTTTTCAGCTACCATTTGTGTCTCTGATTGTCTGTTTATTTTTCTTTTTCTCAAAATAAGAAATTTGATTCCTAGATTTAATCTTTCCTTAACTGGGTAACAACAGATTTGTCACTTTGATCAAAGTATACTTTTAATGCAGGATATTTTCAAGAGACTTAATATATAATGATATACCGTGGGCTTTAAGCAGAGCAAGAACAGAAGTCTGAAAGGGTTTTTTGGAGAAAGCACGGCAGGAAGTGAGGGGATGTCAATGGATTGACAATTTTTTTGTTGGAGTCCGTGAGGTGTCAGTCTTAACCCCTCTCTTACATGGGAGCCAGACCCAGATATAGACCTCACATAGCAGAATAGTTTCTAACAACGCTGGATTGGGAAGCACAGCTTGGATCTATAGCCAGAGTGGGTTCCTTAAGACCACACACACCCTGACGCTGACTGACTTGCCCGTCCACCTGTAAGGTGGCTGATCTGAGAGGGAGTTCCCAAGAGCACCCTGGAAGGGTTTGGAGGGGACGGGAGGAGAGGAGTGTGGGTGTATGAGAAGGAAGGGAAAACATGTGAGAGTTTGGGTAATGACAGGTGACGTGAGAGACTTGCAGTCCACTGTGGAAACAGATCAGAGGCAGAATGGATTTGGTCCTGGTTTTTTACAATAAGAGGTCTTTACACTCAGGCTTGAGAGGGTTCAGCTCAGGGCAGGCTGGAGGCACACTCGCCCTGTCTGGTTTTGGGTCCCACGTGGAGGAGGGTAAGTAATAGTCAACAGCAGGGAGTAATTAACCAGAAGCACGTGATTTTCCCTGGGAACCATGGGGCTGGCGGCCGCGGCTGGCCTGCTTCGTGGTTAGCAGTGTTAAAGAAAAGTCATCCGTGACACTTGTTAAAGAACGGGAAGGCAGACTTTATTTGGAGGAACTGTTGTGGTAGGTGTGGTGACCATGGCGATGGGATGTTGTTGCAGCGGGACATCATTTGGGCTCAACTCCAAATGCAAGAAGAAGTGGGAATCTGTGATCAAAGAGGAGGATGGGGGTCAGTGGGTGATAGGACACCTTCCTGCTATGATTAATTCAGTGACCTAGTCAGATGGTTAAAGCCTGAAATAAGAACCCCAACTCCACCTGCCTCACTCTCAACAAACAACCTCGCCACCTATTCTCACAGAACAGAGGCTATCAGGTGAGAATTTCCTCAACCTCTCACCTAGATACCATGTGTCTGTCTACAGCTAAATTTAGATTGATTATCTGGATATCTTCGGGTATATCGCCAAAGAATCAACTTGGAAAAATTTATTGTGATTAGATTATATTGAGCCATAAAACAAATAGGTAGCAACTCATAGATATATAGTTGTTACATTCTTGTATCAGAGCCTGAGATCCCGAACACCCCCCACCACCACCACCCCTGACTCCCTCCCGCTGTCCAAACTGTTGCCAGGGTGATCTGACCAAAATACAAATCTGAATGTGTCGGTTTTGTGATTCAAAGGCGACAGGAACCCCACTGCTCCCTACTTCTCCAGCATTACCCCCACAAGCAGCTTTCCTCCACTTCCCAGAATGCACCGTGCACTCATGCTTCTGGGTTTTCCACATGCTAATTCTTCAGATTACAAGTTTTCTTCCTGTCAAGACTTTACTTGGTTTACGTTTCCTCCCCTCTAAGAAATATTTCAGTAAGATGCCTTTTACACATATCCTTTTACACAGACCTCTTTCTTTGCTTTTACCTTACTATATATTTAGTCTTCATTTACCAACCTCTCTCATTCAGAGGGCATTATACAGCATTATGTGGACACATGCATTTTTGAGTAGGAACTACATGAAATAACATGTGCTCAAAATATGAGTTTATGAATAATTATCTACAAATTTATAACTTAACTCCCTAAATCATAAAAAAATGTAAGAATATATCTAATTTTTACATAGTTATATTTTACTAGCCCAGGACACAAAATTTATGCATGGGTAGGGTCTCTAGGTCTGGCCAGCGATCAGGGCCAATTGGGGCCTTCCAGCTGCCAGCCATGGCTTTCCTTCGTTTTGTGGTTCCCCCTGGTGGTCATTGTACATTATAGCAAGTGATGGAACTCCAGGTCTCCTGGTCAAACTTCTGAGGGGACAGTTTGCATATTAACCTTTTATATATATACTAGGAGCCCAGTGCACGAATGTGTGCACCTTGAAGGAAACTGTGGGCCACAAGGCTGTGGTGGGCTCCTCTGTACCCCCACATCGCCCCTTCTGCTGTAGTCCCCAGTCCCCTGTCTGCCTGCTGCCCTGCTCCTGCTGCTGCCGCCACTCACACCCAATGACAGCACTGAGCGATCGGGGCTGGACCGGCAGCGGATGTGAGCAGCAGCTCTGGTGCTGGCTTCGGGTGTGAACGGGGCCAGCACTGGTAGCAGGTACAAGCGCTGAGCAGGACCACGGCTAGCAGAACCAAAGAATTTTCAGTAACCACCAGAGGCTCGCCCCGATGACAGTGACTGGCGTCCCACCTTGGTCTGGAACCCCTGCTCACCTGCACCACTATCCCACTGTAGCTGACGCCCACCATGTTTGCATGCGTCCCCTGGTGGTCAGCACATATCATAGTGACTGGTTGTTCGGTTGTTCCACCATTTGGTCTACTTGAATATTAGCCTTTTATTATATAGGATAGATAGTAACTGAAAAAAGTTCGCAATTTAAATTAATTTTTTGCTAACTACTTTGTGCATTAAAGCCATCCTTTTGAATAGCTTTGGTAATAGCTAACAATTACTGAATATCTATTCTAAATCAGGCACCACGCTAAGGGCTATATATACCTCGCTTAATCCTTAACACTACCCTTACAGTTCTCATTTGTAAAGGTGAAAATCCATGGTAGAGGTTTCCTTCAATTTATTTGGTTGATAAATGTGGATTTTACACATCCTGTTTGTTTTAAATAGTTCCCACTTGAATTTCTAGTGAAATATAGTATCTGGAACACATCATGTTTTTGGATAAAAATATAAATATTTTGAACTAATAATTCAATATTTGTGTCCTTCTATTTCCATTTATTACTATTTCTATTTGCTTCAATAAGCCTCTGGTGACAATTCTCCTAATTCAACAGTCGCTCTTTGGATCTTTCTTTTCCTTCAGTTTTATTAAGAGTCTCAAAGCTTAGACTCGCTAAACAGCAATTGGACCTATGGTGCTATCCAGATCACTCAAAAGGTATATCCCTGCCTGGTGGATTTTCAATAGAAATAAAATAAGATGACATGAAAGGAGAGAGAAGATGAATGGCTTGAGCTGATGGGCAGCATTTGGAATTGGGTTTTGTTTTCTTCGTGAACTACAGCGTCATTTTTCTTCTTCTTATCCTGTCTCTGCTGATTCTGTCTTGGGGATGTCTTTTAATGTGAAAAATTGAGTAATAGCTTCATAAGAAGAAGTCCTGGGAAAATGCCTCCTGGATCCCGGCTTAGCCTCAATTCACGTAACCTGCTCCCACAGAGTAATGCGCTTTTCTTTTTTTATTATTCAATTAGGCCTCCATTATGACCTGGGAAATCAGTCTCTGGACTAAATGGGAGTAAGGACCAGGCAAGACCCACAAGACACATCATGCTTTGGCCTTGGATGGCTTTGGGTCAGTTGTTTCTCTTTTAAAGAGTCCTGGTGAGGTAAGCTTCAAATTCTCAGAATGTTCACTTAAGTCATAAATCAGAGGCGTCCAGTGTCTTTCTGCTAGGACTCAAAATTGGTCACAGGTGAGGTTACAGCACGCACACACATCAACCAAGGGCTAAAAGGAACTCAATCAGCCAATACTGATTCTTAAAAACCAATAAAATCCGAGTGCTACCACGCTTATTTTGCAGCCATGAAATGGCAGCGTGCATAAGTAAAGTTAAAAAGATGAACTCTGCTACACCGAGCTGCTCTTCACTCTCCCACACCCACTCATCTTCCTTGGCATAGTGACCAGGGATCAGCCCACCTGCCGCCTCTGAGGTGGGGCTTAGCTGGTGCTGGCTGGCTGGTAATTGAAGTTATAGGTGGAGCTCCGTAAATATGAATATTCATTCCTACTTATTCTGATTCGTGGTCTAGGAGATCCATATTTTTGAAGTGCTTTCCAAAATCAGAAAGAACCTGCAGAAAGTTCTCTTTTCCATTGACTCCTACTGTCAACCGCAAAAAAAGATTCCAGGATCCACGGTGAGACTAGAACTAGCATGAGTCTGTTTTACGGAGAATTCTTAGCACTTTCTGATGCTCGATTTGCCTTGTGAATTAAGGCTAATTTTGTAAGTTGGGTTTCCCCCGCCTGCAGCATGGGTTCTATCTTCTTGCCCCTCCAAGGGCTCTTGGCACCACCTAACAATATTGGCATCTTGTTAGAAAGACAGACTCTCAGGGACTTGGCAAATGCTTCAACTCAAGGTTCTCCTTTCCCCCATGAAACACTTATCAGCAGACCTCTGAAAACAGATGATAGATGAGCAAAAGAACCCGGGGCACATGTCAGAAAGCCTTTGCAGTTTTCTGGGAAAGAGATGATGGTGGCTTGAGCCAGGGAGTTACCAGGGAAACATACTACATAACATACTACATGTGCTGATGGTCTGTGTTCTTAAGATGTGATACCAGGAGAGCTGAAGGATAAAATGTGGGGATTAAGGAGAGAAATCAGAAACGACTTAAGGAAGAGTGGACGAGGAACAGGATATTTGGGGGGGGGGGGGATGCCTGGAGCAAGGGTTTCTGTCTGGTCTATCATGATGTTCATTAAGTGTGCAAGTGGGTAATTACAGTAAACGTAAGGTAGTGGTTATTTTGTGGAGGAGAGAGGAGGATACAATTGCACAGGAAAACAGGGAAGGTTCCTGGGGAGCTGGCAAGGCTCAATGTGGCCCATATGTGGTGCCATGAAATGTTTGCTTCATGACAATTCATTAAACTGCTCATTTATGTTTCAAAAGAATAATAATAATTTCTGATATTAGTAAATTGACAAGCTAACTAGAGATTCCCGGCTCCCGAAGATAAAGAGAGGTGATGAAGCCCCACATGACAGGAGGTTTTCTGTTAGAGCAAGAGGAAGCTGGCGGTGGCAGGCAGGCACTTTCACAGTTTGAAGCAACCAGAGACATCTACAGGGCAAGTGTGGGCTGCAGGTGGAAAGTGAAGACAGTCTGAGGAAACCAGTCCCCAAACAGCTAAATCCTTCCTGCTAACCACCTGCCCCGGCGACATTAACCTGTGCATTTGGCCCCTCTACCCTTCCTTTTACTGGGCGAAGAATGGGGAGGGAAACAATATTCTCTTTTTGAATTTTCTCTTTCTCTTAGTTTTGTTTTGTTTTGTTTTGTTTTGTTTTGTTTTTAATGGGAGAGAGAGAGAGAGAGAGAGAGAGAGAGAGAGAGAGAGAGAGAGAGAGGCTGTTCTTAAGCTTTTAAGTGCACTGCCACAGAGGTAGGAATCTTCTCTAAACCACCACCCTCTCACTGTGTGAGCTGGTGCTCCTGGTTTTTGATATGCAAGGAATCTGTAAAATACCATCCTGGTTTACCTGGTTACACTCCAGCTGTAAATTTGATTGTTCCTGTCAAGAGCTGGCAGTTTCTACTGGCTTTCTTTCTGTAACCCAATCTTAACTTTCCTCTAGGCAGATGGATTCCTCAGGAAGATTAGGGTAAAATTAATGTACTCAAGGAGGCTATAGAGAGAGCAAACACTAATAAAATATTGTCCCCAGTATAGCATGTGCAATGTCTTTAAGAAATCTTTTAAGATCATGGAAAAATGATATGCCAAAATGACAGAAATTGACTTACCAATGTGATTGTTAGCCAAATTCCAGTTATTCCTTACCTGAGATAGAGCTGCCAAATTAGGGATCTTCCCATCAAAATGAAAAATCCCCAGTCACCACATAACACAGTTACACTTCTTTAATATATAATGCATTGCATGGTACTAACCATTCACCTCTGCTCAAATTTTATATCTAGCCTAACTTTGCAAGTAAACTCATGTGTGTGTGTGTGTGTGTGTGTGTGTGTATTCCTATCTAATAAAGAGAAAAATATGCTAATTGACCATCACTCTGTCGCAAAGATGGATGCACCCACAGCTGAGGCCAAGTTCCCATAAGGAGCCTTAATGAGCAATCAGAAGGGACCTGAGGCTACGCCCTCCCCCACCCCCATGGGGCTTGACAGGGGTCCTCAGGCCACACCCCCACCCAACAGGGTTTGACAGGGGTCTTAGGCCATGTTCCTGACCTGGTGGGGCTTGACAGAGGACCTCAAGTCATGCCTCCTGCCCCAGTCTGGGCTGAGGGACCTCAGGCCATGCCCCACATCCTGGCGCCAGGCCAGGGGACCTGAGGCTACGCCCCTGCCTGGCAGGGCTTGATAAGGGTGGGAATGGACAGGTCTGGATCTAGCCTAATGGGGGATGAGGGGTGGGTGGCCATGTCTGGGTCTCACATGATTTTGAGGTGCATATGGGTAGGCGGGGACTTGACTCTGGGCCCCATGGTAAGCCTCAGACTCTGACAGGAGGAAGGTTTTCATATACATTTTACTAATTTTCTTTCATCTCTGACACTTCTATTATAGATAAAGGGCAAGTAGCAATATTAAGTTATTTCCTCTAATTAATCCTCTTTTAATGTGCACGAATTTCATGCATCGGGTCACTAGTGTGTGTGTGTGTGTGTGTGTGTGTGTGTGTGTACACTAGAAGCTGAGTACATGAAATTTGTACATGGGGTGGTCCCCTCAGGCCAGTCTGTATCCTCTCCAATCTGGGATCCAGGGATCAGGCCTAAACCAGCAGTTGGACATCCCTCTCACAATCCTGGACTGCTGGCTCCTAATTGCTCACCTGCCTGCCTGCCTGGTTGCCCCTAACTGCCCCCTGGGCCAGCCTGATCCCCCAATTTTCCCCCCTGCTGGTCTGGTCACCCCACAAAACCTGCTGTTCAGTCCTTTGGTCATCACTGACTAACCCCCCTGCCAGCCTGGTCATAGGCAGCCATCTTGTGAGGACATAAGGGTTAATTTGTATATTACCCCTTTATTATATAGGATATTATATATATAATTTGTGTGTGTGTGTGTGTGCTTTCTATCTATCTTGCTCATTGTTTGGACATTAAGATTAATTTTGAGCCATTCTAATGATTGAGCCTTAAAGTATAGCCCTTTTTTTTTTCTCTCAATGATGGCTTTGAACGATTTTTCACTCATGAGCTGTTAATTAAAATTTCTGGCCCGTTTATTTGTTAAGACTTCCTACTTCCACAGACCTTTTGCCAAATCCGTATCTGTTCCATTTATTTAGAAACAAGAGCCCACTCGTATATACGTTCATTCGCGGTGCTGCTGCCAAGGTTGCCTCCCGGAGTTCTTAAAAAACGCGAGTCCGCGCAGTGTCAACACAAAGGCCGGGCTTTAACCGGGAGAAAGGGCTCTGCTCTCTGGGCTCCTCATTAAAACGGGAGGAGCCCGAGGTTGTCCAGACGTGGGTTTTGTGTCCAGGATTTTGCACGTGCGTGTGTACAAGGCGATAACAGAGAGGGGGAAAAAAGGTGCAACGTTGGAAAATGCACACCAAAATGGAAAGGAAGATGCACCAACAAAACGTGCGGTGGTCCCGAGCCCCGCCGCCTCCCGCACCGCCCGCAGGCGGTGGCAGGGCCGCGCGCCTTGGTAAATGGTGCCCAGCGCTGGGAAGCATTAGGTGTTTAGAAGTGAAGTTAAACTGATAAATTAGACCTCATTTATTGAACAGCAGTTAGAGCCGATCGCCTAGGGAGTCGTTTGACACCTTTGAAGACCCTGCTAACTTAATTGGTGATAGTTTGGGGGCCGGAGGAAGCATTTAAGCCGGGAGCCGCAGGACACCGGCCGCATGAAAATGGGGAAGACGGGCGGCCTCTCTGACAAGGGGAGTCATCTATAGATTTTTGTGTCCATTGTTTTCGCTTATTTGTGTGTGCGCTTCCCTCAGTCAATCAAATATAATTGACACCACTGGGTTCTGCAGGTTGGTGGCTGACAGGAGCTAATGCGAGGGAAAAATGCTGGGAGGAGAGTCCCCCCGAAGGGCTGTGCGCAGGCCTCTCCGCCGGGCCGGTGGCATTTTTTGCTCAATTGTATTAACTGATGTGGTGACAAGGCGCTGGGAGAGATGATGGATCCTGATCACTGCAGCCTTTGTAAGGCTGGGTTCTGCCTTGCGATTAGCATACGCACTTGTTTGTGCAAGGAGCCTGCAGCAGCAGGAGAACAAAAGGAGAAATGGCAGGAAGAGCACTGGGTGGGCTGAGTGTGTGTGGGGTGGGGGGGTCAAGGCTGTTCGGGAGGCGGGCATGTGGTCAAAGACGAGCTCCCAACTTTGAACTTAACATCTACTCCCTTAAACCTGGGATCTTTGAGCAGGTTCTACCCCAGTGGGTTTTTTGTTTGTTTGTTGGTTGGTTGGTTGGTTGGTGTTTTGTTTTGTTTTTAATATATTTTTATTGATTTTTTTTTACAGAGAGGAAGGGAGAGGGATAGAAAATCAGAAACATCGATGAGAGAGAATCATCGATCAGCTGCCTCCTGCACACCCCCCGACTGGGGATGTGCCTGCAACCAAGGTGCATGCCCCTGACCAGAATTGAACCCGGGACCTTTCAGTCCACAGGCCCACGCTCTACCCATTGAGACAAACCCGTTTCAGCCTGCCCCAGTGTTTTAATCGTTTGCTCAGACCCTCAGAAGAGTTGAAGCGTTTTTTCTAAAGTCCTGATGCCTACGCGCCCAGAGAGAAGACTGACCAGACCGAGGGAACTCTCCCACCGAGGGGGGCACCTGGGACTAGCACTGCCAAATTCTGCGGGCTAAGGGAGCTGTAGGCCCCAGGCTGCTCATGTCTCAGAGTTAGTGACAGTGGCAGTGATGCGTTAGACTGAGGAAGCCACATGGCTTAGCAAGACCGTGCCAGGGCTGAAATGGCTTTGACTACTCCCAAATGAGTTTGTTCAAAGGAAGCCATGAATACTCAAAAGGAGAGTGTTAAGTTGAGCCGGGGGGGGGGGGGGGGAGCCCAGAGCATGCCCCTGCCCAGAATTTCCAAGCAATGCAAAGGCCCTGAATCCTTGCCCAGACTTCAATGTTTTCTAAATATAATCAAAGAGTCTGGAATGAAAGGTTATCCCCCCCCCCCTCCCGCTCAAACTGGCGGGCAGAGTTTAACACATGACTGGTATAAGGTTCTCCCCCCTCCCAAACTGGTGGGTGGAGCTAACACATGACTGGCACCTGCCACAGAGACATCTCCAAGACATTGAACCACCAATCAGCACGGGCCAGAGTGTCCTTAGAGCCTACCCCTTCCTGTTCCACCCTGGGCCCAACCCCCTTCCATTCCGTCCTTTAAAAGGGACTCCAGGCAAGACACGTGGTGCTGATCCGCCATGCCAGGAATCAGCCCGCCTGGGTCCGCCTGCCCCCTCCTACCCTTCCAATTCTGATTTCTCTACCTTGGTGATGGGTTCCACCCATTACCGGGGAATAAACTTTACTTTAAAATTCCCTGGTGGTCTGTTTCCTATTTCCTTTCAAACCTAACAGAGAGGATGCCGAGGAAAGAGTTCTTTTTGTGTCTGCAGAAATCTACCTGAGGATTACAAGAATCTAAGGTCCAGTTGAGGTACCTGGAATTGTGCAATCGCATCTTGAGTCTCCCGTTGGGTCATCTCTGGTGTGTAATTCACCTGGAGTGGTTTGAATTAATCCTGAATTCACAGTGCAAGTGTGTTGTTCATCACCCTAAGAAGAGTCCTTTAATGAACACCTTAGTTTATGGTGTTCATTCATCCAGTGTTTTCCATAGTTCCTATTGTTTGTCTATGGAGTAAATCTCACACACCTTGAGAAGATAGTATGAAGGCCAAATGCCACATACACTCGGGTGACCTATTTCTACAAGCTGTGATACGTAAATCCCATATATTCTCGTTGACTGGAGGGTTGAGGAAGGATGACCCTTTTTGTTAGAAGATATGAAAATGGCCCCATATTGTACCTTTCTATGCAGTGTTCTTCACAGAGTTACCACTCTAAGTGAAAACATGATTGTTTAACAAGTTTTAGTTATAGGTGGGGATAACAAAACCCCCAGTTTTCTTTCTGACAAAGGATCCCAAATACTGCCTTGGTTCTCTCGTTTCTGAAAATGTTTGTGAAAATGTACTTCCCACTGAAAATGACCATCCACTGACAGAACTCTCATGGCCAAGAGTAGAATTTCTCAGGGAAGATAATGATTATAAGAGTCGTGGAAATAATTTATTTGAAAATATGAAAGTAGCCCAAAACATGAGGTCACTCTTGGCAGTCTGAAAAAGGGAACAGAACTGACTATTGCACTCAGAATGCTCCCACCCATGAGCTGCCTCCCAAAAGCTCCTCTGAAGGTCTCGGGAAGAAACCAGACACAGAGAAATTTTAAAAAGAAAATAAGGAGGAAAAGAAAAGAACCCCATTTGATCCCCAGCCTGTGGCCTTCTCTGATGCCCACGGGAGAAGGAACAGTAGGTTATAGTGAAGCAAAGTAGCTTCATTTCCAGTAAATAATTCTGGGGAAAGATGAGTTGGAAAGGATGGGCTGAATTGAGAAGGACATTTGGATTTCAAGTGTCTTTTCCACTCATGTTCTATTTTATCATAAATAATTATTGACTCCTATCAATTGTGAAAGTCTCTAAAAGAATGAATAGAAGCATTGGCAAAGATGTAAGATGCCTTTTCTTGTTTTATGAAATTGTTTGAAAACCAGGTATGGTCTTATACTTAACACTAAGAGGCTCAGTGCATGAAATCTGTGCACGGTTTGGTCCCTAGCAGTTGCCAGCCAGAGCCTTCCTTCATTCCAAGCCATCCCCTGGTGGTCAGTGTACGTCATAGAAAGCGATCGAACTCCTGGTCAGCTGAACTCCTGAGGAGACACTTTGCATATTGGGCTTTATATATATATATATATATATGGATAGTATGAATGTCCCACACAGCTATTAAAATCTTAATATATAAAGAGGTAATATGCAAATTAGGCTGGGATGCTGGATGACTGGATAAGATGAGGTTGCACATGCAGATGAGGCCCAGAGTGGAGATGGCGACAGAGACAGGGGAGCCCACGCGGCAGCTCTGGCAGCCTGGAGCGAACACATGCAGAAGGGCAGGGGAGGCCTGGGGTGGAAGTCAGGTGCGGGACCTGGCCGGTCCCAGCTGCCAGCAGAGGCAGCCTAGCCCGACTCCCCCAGGAGCCCATGGGGTGCTTCCTTGCACGGCAGGAGGAAGGGCACCTCCTCGCACGATTTCAATCGAGCACTGGGCCTCTAGTCTGATAATAAAATTATAGAGTGACTCTCCCCTCTATAACTAACGTAGGCTTACTTACCAAAAAAAAAAAAAAAATAAAACACCCAGGATCAACTTTTCATAGGATCCTGGCTTCCATGCATGGCAGCGACCCTCTGGGTTTGAGCTCCTTATATCGTGTAAGGAAATTCACAGGAGAACATGCACTGAGTTGAAACCAAAGTAAGGTTTTTTTTATCCTACCTGGCCATTTACATCTTTATAATTGTCATGGAAAGGACCTGTTTTCTCTTTTTGAAGTCCACAGGAGAAAGGGTGGGGACCACCTTTTCCAATTTGGAAGTTGGGAAGTGTGGACCCTACTGTGTTACTGGCGCCACGACCTTGCCAAGGAAACTCAAGGTTACCGAGCCTCTTGTGTACCTGCCTGTCTTACTTCCATTAGCAGGAACTCAACTCAACAGCAAGAATAAAATCCGCTGAAACCGGTTTGGCTCAGTGGTAGAGCGTCGGTCTGCTGACTGAAAGGTCCCGGGTTCGATTCCGGTCAAGGGCATGTACATTGGTTGCGGGCACATTCCCGGTGGGGGGTGTGCAGGAGGCAGCTGGTCGATGTTTCTCTCTCATCGACATTTCTAGCTCTCTATCTCTCTCCCTTCCTCTCTGTAAAAAATCAATAAAATATATTTTTTTAAAAAAGAATAAAATCCTCTGGCTCTTTGAAAAGCAAGATGCCCTGGAAGACATTTTGGATCCTTTGCTCGGCTGTGATGGGCTTGGATCTGGGACACAGAGACAAAACTGCCGCGGCCCCTGACTGTGTGTTCGCTCACCTTCACAGCCTGGGGCTTCCCGTGGTGAGTGTGCCTCGGTCAGAAAATGTGGAGTGCAAATGTGAGCTCTTAGATGCAGGAAAAATAAACACCTGCGAGCTTCAGAAACACACACAAGGAGCCTTCAGCCTGCAGAGCAACGGCCTCAAGTAGTAATAGCCCACGACTCACAGGGCTTCTGACACTCTTCACAAATCAAGTCTGATTGGGTTTCTCATTGAAGCGATCTGACAAGCTAACCAAGACGCCTCAGGGGGCTGTTTCTTGTTGTTGTTTTTCCTTAGGAATGGATAAAAAACGAGCCCAGAAAACACTCAGTTTGGAAATGGTGGTAACCAAACTTAGTTTTCTTGTTTATTTATTGTCATGCAATTGCTTCTTTCACCCACTCTATTGATCCTGAGTGGGAGGCAGAGGGGGTTGGCTGGAAGAGGAGCATTGCTCAGTCAGGCATTTGCGGTGTGGTCCTGAGGGAAGGAAATAAATAGCCCCAAACCTAGAAGAAGCGGGGACGGGGGGAGGGGAAACCCAGAAGATTGACTGGTTTGCAGCCGATCCCAGTGGATTCCTGCTCACACCAGAGCATCATTGAAGCCTATGTTCTTCCATCTACCTTGTTTGCAGCAAATAGCTGCCCATTATACCGGGTCAGGCAAGTGCCGGGGCGGCACAGCTCGGCGGCCGCGATCTGCCCGCTTGCAGCAAGGAAGATGCCCCGGAGAGCCGCCGCGCGTGTCCAAGTTCTGGAGCCGCCGAGGTTCTAAGCGACAGCTTATCCTGAGGGTTTAAAACACGCAAGCTGTCCCTGCTTGCTTCTCTCCCCGGCTCTCGCTCCTCTCCCCTCCCCTCCCCCGTTCTCCCTCACCCCACCGCCCAGTCTTTTTTCCTCTTGACAATCCGCTTGAAAGAAGACAGATGCCGGAACAGTTTTCCTTAAGTCGGCTCTAATTCCACGAGGTGCAATCCACCAAACGCAGCTCTGTCCATCTTTTTGAAAAGGCTAAGATCCTGAGGCAGCCCCATTTATTATTTGTCTCCACGCGAACACAAATATTTTCAGGTGGGTTAGACCCTGTCACTTTACTTACCCGTACGTGCCTTGCCCTCCATAAATAAGACGCATTAAAGTTCTCCAAGGCAAACAAAGGGCCGTGTCCTGGGCACCATTTGTCCCGCAGTTGCCATGTCTAATTGAACATTTTATAGCGCTCTAATGCCATGTCAGGTTCTTAGCGTGACATGTGTTTCTCTCTTACATCATCGGGGGGCCGAGAACATCCCAGAATCTTCCTCGGCTCCGTGCGTAGGAGAAAGAAGATTTATCCTGCACACTTCACTGAATCATTTATGAGTGGCCTTATCTCACAGAGGCAATTTTATAACTCGTAAATGGCCCCCCTGGTCTGCTGTCAGGGTTTTGTTTACTGTAAAAGTCCCAAAATAGTAGGACTATTTTCAAGATGGCATGCTAAATTTTGTGGCGGTGTAGAATTGCCCTGTGTCTCTCCTCTACTTTGCCATTGATTGGTCCCAGATAGGAGGCACGGAACCAACGGGGAAGGGAGGGGGTTACTAATGTCTCGTATTTGAAGATAGGTGGTCCTATAGTATAAGGATAAAGGCAAGGGGTGTGGGAAACCTCCCAGAGCAATTGTAGGGTTAAGCATCTATGGCTAAGGACCTGCCCTGGTCAGAACTGAACAATGGCAGAGCCTCTCACTGCTGCCATCCTGACATCAGTCAGCCTTTTCTCAGGAAGATGCATATACTGACCCCATCTGGGAAAAGTACTGGACAGCCCTAGCCAGTTGGCTCAGTGGACAGAGCATTGGCCTGAGGACTGAAAGATCCAGGGTTTGACTCTGGTCATTGTCACATGCCCAGTTTATGGGCTCCGCCCCCAGTAGGGGATGTGCAGGAGGCAGCTGGTCAATGATTCTCTCTCATCATTGATGTTTCTATCTCTCTCTTCCTTCCTCTCCAAAATCAATACAAATATATATTTTTTAAAAAGTACAGGACATTGGTTAAGCCAATAAGGGATTACTATGTTTTAAAAAGGAGAAAAAAATACACGAATGTGAAAGGTGGGCAATATAAGGAGAAATATAAGCAGTTGTGTTTCCTTGTGTCGTTTTCAATGAGGGAACACTTCAAGAAGTAGATAGATGGTGCTGACTTCTTCAACCTACTCCCTGAGTTACTAAGTCCCTGTGGTGGACAATGTCCTAGCCTGTGAGTGGTCAGCTAGACGGCAAAATTTCATGCCGGCATAGACATGGACAAAATAATGTAAACACATTTCAGAAATGGCTTATATAAACACAGAGTTTTCACCAGCACACACCGTTGTGTGATATTTGTCCCCTGGAGATTCTGAGTTTTTTTAGGTATTTCTGGCAATACATGCAACTGAATAGTTACTTCTGATGTCTGTTTATTTCAGGGTGACTGCCTTAACTTCCAAAAGCTCCATGTAATATAGAAAATATATGAGAGAGTCTCTGCTTTGAATCAAAAGCATATATTTAAGCTTCAAAGTCTATTTCTAAAATGTAATCATAAGCCAAACATTAGAAAGAATTTTTAAATGTTTTCATGGGAGGCAGTGCAACAAGTGAATTGGATCTGGATTTCATGGCCGTCTCTGCCATTTTCCTCTCAAGTCTCAGTTTATTCATCTCCAATGTGGAAATGATGAAACTTATATTATAATCCTCTTATAATGATTGAATATGAAGTGTCTGACCCAGACCTAGAACACTTACAGGCATTAATTAAATGCCTCCTATTATTTTTGTGGTTTCCATTGTTACCAGATTCCTGTAAGTTTGATCTGTGAAACCCTAGAAAAGACTGTGTATAAAATGTGTCACTTTATTACTGTCTTTAACTTTGCATCATAGATGATGGCAGTGGCAGGATAAGGGAGGGTCAGTTGGGTACATTCAGTTGTTAGTTCCACAGATATGTATGAAGTGCCTACCGCACACAAGATTGTAAGAAGTGACAAGCGAGATGGCGAACGCTCCAGTTAAGCAGCTGTGAGGGCTGAGTTACAACTGAAAAGTTTAGTCCTCAAGTTCATACAAAACCTCCTGTTCAGTTTTTAAGGGAGATGTGAAGTTCTGGATCATATACATCTATAGTGCACACCTCCTGGGAATCCACTAAGTCTACTGATTCAAACTTTTTGGTCAGAAAGATCACTCCATTTCTGTAGATTTCTTTAAATTTCCACCAATACCATCTTAACATAAAAACAATGCTGTATTTTTAATTGAATTCATCATAAAGAAAGGTTGTCAGACCCATTTTTATCTCTCCATCCTTCCAGTCATTGTAGAAACCTCCGTTATTAAAATATTTTTACAGATGGGCAATTCATATCATGCCTATAATAAATCTTCCCATTTTCCTCAGGATGCAAATGTGAAAACATCAAAGAAATTCAATTATAAAAACCTATTTTCATTCAGTTAAGGACAGGAAAATTTATTATGGGTTGCTGTTTGCCATGTTTCACATGGGCATAAATGAATTCAATTTCAATCAATGTATCAACTTTGTCCTAAATAGGTTTTGGCTGAACTAGACACAAGCCTCATGGCTGGAGAAGATGCAGTTTTACAAGTATGCTTAAAGCATGAAGATTTTATAAAAACAGCTTAGATACCTGGATGTAGTTAGGATTTGGTTCTGAGCTCACTTATTGAAGCAGTGTGTGTATAGGAAGTAGAACAATTGTGATTTTGATGGGTGACGTTTGTCCCACCTAAACAACCTAGTCTTACCACCATTCTACTGGGACTCATTTGTTTTGCTAAGTCTGGGGCATAGTTTTTGTGCTTCTCACTGCTGTGCAAGGAATCTTTAGGTGTGCTCATGCATCTAGATGTCTAGGGTCTTGTCTTTTGTGTAATATACTGGATTATATATGGGCCAGTGGTATATCCTCTCTCTAACAGGCTTTCCCCTCTGCTCACCTATGTCAGGAAGCAGCATGATAGAGAAGTTTTACTCTCTCTTTTAGCCACAGGTTCTGAGTGAAGTGTAAAAGTGAAGTTGTTCCAAATGAAGTACAAAGCAGGTTACCACAGCACCCCATCTCCCAGGTGGCAAAGTGGGTTTCCAGCTTGAGAGGGCATATGGTACAACCTCTTGTAAAATAATTTTTTAATACATTTTATTGATTTTTTACAGAGAGGAAGGGAGAGAGATAGAGACTTAGAAACATCAATGAGAGAGAGTCATTGATCAACTGCCTCTTGCATGTCCCCTACTGAGGATGCGCCCGCAACCAAGGTACATGCCCTTGACCAGAATCGAACCCGGGACCCTTCAGTCCACAGGCTGACGCTCTATCCACTGAGCCAAATTGGTTTTGGCTTGTAAAATAATTTGGTGTTACTTTTTTTATCAGTCAACTGCACATCTCAGGTATATACCCAATTCCATTCCTGGATATACATACAGAGACATCATTGCTTATGTGCACCCAAAAAAACTGTGTGTGGACTATCTTAGCAGCCCTGTTTGTAATAACAAAAATGGAAAGTGCTCCCAGGGTCTACTAAGAGTAGAAAAATGCACTGAAAGTGAATACATGGTATCTTTATGCAACAACAATATTAAAAACATAATGGGATATTATGCAAAATTATACAAAACATAATCTAAGGTAGCATTTATTACAGGACTTTGTACAGGTGCAGGGAGAAGTGCTTAAGTAACAATATTAGTTATTTTCATGGTCTTTAGTTGAATAGCAGGTGGTGTTTTATTACTATGCCTCACGATTTACACGTTCTTTTGTGTAAATGAAATATTACATGATGAAAAAAATTCCATGTTTAGTCTTACCTAAAACAAAAGGTCGCCGAAACTGGTTTGGCTCAGTGATAGAGCGTCGGTCTGAGGACTGAAAGGTCCTGGGTTCAATTCTGGTCAGGGACATGTACATTGGTTGCAGGCATATCCCCGGTGGGTAGTGTGCAGGAGGCAACTGGTCGGTGTTTCTCTCTCATCGACGTTTCTAGCTCTCTATCTCTCTCCCTTCCTCTCTGTAAAATATCAATAAAATATTTTTTTTTAAAAAAAAAAAAAGGTCAATGGATTTCAAACCAAATCAAATATACGTAGACCTCATCCTGATAGGTGATGTCTGAGCACCGGACAATGGAGAGATACGTGAGTAGATATGATTAATACATGCCACACTACTACTTCATAGTTTCTCTACAAGTCTTGTTTTAAAGTTTCCAGTGTTATTGAGGGGCCTTTCTGCCATCTATCATAGCTCACATTTACTTTATACAGTTTCTAGGAACTCTCTAAAATTGTCATGCTTAGCATATCAAGTGCAATCGTATGTATTCCCACTTGGAATCTCAGTAGCATGTGGAATTTCAGAACAGAGCTTTACATGAAGACTGAAAGAGCAAAGAGGTATTAAAATAACAACCTGATAGTAATAAATTCCTATTCATTATTTTTTTTAACTCAGGAGACAGGTGTCATTCAAAGTCATGAGGAGTTGTAATAATGAACACATCTTCATTCCCCATATGCATAGCTGAAATGTATAAACATTAAAAAGTTTATATATATATATATATATATATATATATATATGGAAAAAGGAATATGGGTTAACCATTCTAACTTTACAGCTGGTATCATAGTGAAAAATGTTTCATCTCCTCAGTCTGAAGCATCAGGAATTGTTTTCATTACATCCAAAATGCCAAAATGGAAAGAAAATGTTAAGGTCAAAATCGTGAAAAAAGATCATAAAGATCCTGATGGGGCCCTATTTTTTCAACAGTAGTTATTTTACCCAGTGATTAGGAAATGCCGTTAAGAGAGAAATTATTGGTTGTAAAACCATGACAAAACATGTTGACCTAATGGCTATTCCTCAAAGGAAGTCCCATTGTTCCGGGAGCTTCTCTTATTGATTGTTGTTCCCACGTGCGCCTCTAGGGACAGAACAGCAAGGAAATGTTTTGATCGGAGAGAGTGACCTTTTCCATGGAAGCATTTTAATGCTGTGATATGCTGAAATAACTGACCGAAAGGATAACAAAGGAGAGAGAAAACCTTATTATTTTGTAACCCATGGGGAAAGGGGCATTTTTACACTTTTTTTTTCCCCTACAAAATCAGGGCTCTGACAAAATTCTTTAGACTGCTTCAGCAATGCAGTATTCTTGACTGGAATAAGGCTTAATGCCGTTACATAACCAATGAAGGAGCACACGCCAACACTCAAGGGCCCATATATGTGCCTCCCTACAGATGCTTAGAAGAGGGGCATGCATACGGGGCAGTAATGAGAGCTGCTCTCTCAGATGTGCCCACCATGTGCTCTGTACTTGCACATGCATTATCTTACCTCTCACACCTAAACTCACCAAGTATCTATTGTTATCCTCTCCATCTCACCGCTGAGGAGCCTAACGTCCTAATTGATGCTCCCCAAATTACTAAGTAATTTGTCTGAGGTCACACTATGAGTGTGCTGCAGAGTCTGATTCTATGCCATAAGCAGTTTCCCAGAATGAGAATTACAGGGGGTGATCAAAAGACCTGTGGTTTGTTTATCTTGTGAAAGAATTGCCAGGTGTTAAGTATATCTAATATGAATGATCACTGAGTAGCTCCTTAAGAAAATAAGAACCAGTTTCTACATTTAGCCATTTGCATGACACAAACAAAAGGCAAGCTTGGGCTCAAGGTTATTCTGTGAGTATTTTTCTGCTTGCAATCAGCATTTTGCTTTGGTTTTCCTTGTTGTAGGGATTTTATCTTCTCTTAAGAAGCATTTCTTGATGTTAGCAGTTGGTTCTGCTTATCAATAATTTTCTTTAATAGATCTCCATATTCAGATCAATCATATGGGAGGACAACAATATGACAAATAGCTCCAGAAAAACAAAGTATTTAATTTATAATGAAATAACCCATATATGCCTATTTGAGCCTGCCATCCTCATGAGTGATTTGCTAATGCTGTTTAGTGCTGGCATGAATCAGGAGGGAGCACACAATCAAAGACATGCTGTTCTGATTTCCCCAATTAAAGAACATCTAAAAGTTATCATTTTTGAGAAAACATTTTAAAATCCATGGACATTAAGAAATGGTTGGGTAACACAAACAGCTAATTAGACCTACAGGTTCCATGAATTTAGATGATGCTGTATACCCAAAGGGCAGTAAATAAATGTCCCCCAGAGTTTCTCAAATATAAGTCCAATCAAACAACCAAATATAGTACATTACGTAGTAAAGAGTATGGGTTCTGGAGCCACACTCCCTGAGTTCAAATTTCAGTTCTGCTGTTTCTAATCTATATGACCTTGGGTAATAGTTGAAACTTTTATGCCTAAGTTTTCTCATCTATGAAATGGAAAAATAATACTCCCTACCTATAGGCTTATTATGAAGATAGAAAATTTAATCCTTATGTGCATATAGTCCTTATAGGAGTGTTAAACACACAGTAAGTGTTGCTGGCATGTTTTTCTATTATTAATAATGCATTCAAACATGCTATAGGAAACTTAGTTTTTCAGCAAAGTGGCAACTGCAAATATATATAGACACAAAACTCCTATTCCATTGTGGTCTGATAAAGGTATGTAGGGCCAATAATTAAATAAAGCATAAAATAAGGTTTGCCTTTAGTATTTCAGTTTTATGGCTTTCTACTTCTCTCCTTTATCGATGCCCCTGCCTTATTTTAAGAGGCTGATATTTTCTGGAACCTCATAAGAACATGCTCATTCACCTATCAATCCATGTTTATTGAGTATTATTTGGGAGGCACATTATACCTACAGGAGACAATAGTGTCTAAGAAAATAAAATACGTTCTCTTCTGAAAATTAATTCTAAATATGTATGCTGGGGTTGGGGAGGAGAAATATGTAAAGAAATAAGAAAAGATGATCATAGGTTAAGACATGTTTTGGATGGAAATGACAGAATGAAAAGTAAGGGAGGGCAGGGTAGACTGCTTTAGTTGGGATACACAAGTTTCTCAGAGTAACAACATGCAAACTGAAGTCTGAAGGAGGACACAACCATTCAAACACCTTGGGGGGCATCAAATGCCCTGGCTCTGGGGCAAGACAGAGCTGGTGCTGTGAGGAAGCAGAAGCACACTGTGGTGGGAATGGGTGTCTGTGTGAGGCTGGAGAGTGAGGCAAGGACATTTCTCTCAGGTCTATGTAACCCAGGGTCAAGAGTCTGGATATTAGTGAGCTGTGTGTCCCAAGGGGCCATGTGCCCCACATGAGCCGTGTGTCCCAGGGTGCCATGTGCCCCAGGTGAGCCGTGTCCCCCAAAGGGGCCGGGTGTTCCGGGTGAGCCGTGTGTCCCAGGGGGCCATGTGCTCCGGGTGAGCCGTGTGTCCCAAGGGAAGCAGTGGGACCCAGGGGGAGGGGGTGTGAACCAGAGGAGGAGCGGACTCTATTCGTGTGGTCCTGAGATAGTCACCATAAAACAAGCAGATTGTCAAATGACAGCGGGGAGGGGAAGGAGACCTGGGGGGAGATAAGAGAACAACCGAAGGACTGGTATGCATGAATATAAGTACAACCACAAAACACTGAACTCTGGGGAGGGAGGGCATGAATGGGGGGGGGGGGGGCAATGGTAAGCTATGTACACATATAATACCTTAATAAATAAATAAAATTTTTTTAAAGAGTCTGGATATTTCATTTTACTTTAAATGCATGAGAAGTCATTGGAAGGCTTAATTGGAGGGGTGAGGCAATATGAATTATATATTGTAAATATTATTTTTACTAATCTGTGAAGGGCGAGTGAATAAATATATTTAAGTCTGAATGAGTTTCAGTATAAAATCACCACTTCTGGGCACTTACATTTATTTATCTTAGCCCCAGCTCATATGGGTGGAATTTCTGGCCTCAGAAAGCAACTGCAGGCAGGAGCTTTGCTCCTGAAATCACTAGTTGGAAACAAAGGAAACTGGATTATTACTGGGTTTCTGATGAATACAGTTTTGTTCCCTTGGTGGGCAGTCTCCCAGTTCTGGTTCCTTAGGCCCATTTCTTGGAAATGGCTGGGGCACTGGAATATGTGCTAGAACATTCTCTCCTTTAGCTGCAGGCCTCAAATGGTAGGTCACAGCGACCACCCTCTTTAACCCAGACCACCACCAAGCTTTTCCTCTTCCTCCTCTCTTCTGCACCAGTACTCCCAGATGCTGAGGGTGTGCGTCCACGTTCAGTACCCTCTCTCCCATCCCCAAGCCCTGCTGTGGATGGAACGCAGCAGTTAGTACCCCAGCACCCAGCTAGGCCACCATTTTTAGTTCTTTGGCTCCTGCTGCAAGAGAAGGAAAATATGCTGTTCTCAGATCCTTCAAGCTGAGGTATGGGGGAGACACCCATCACCAGAACTTATTATTCTGTAGCATTTCTATTCTGTGTCTGTTAAAGGGTGCAAATGATGTGAATGCTAACACAGTTGTGCCTAAAAAGTGATTTTCTGAGTGAGGAGATGGTCCCCTTACATGGAGCTTCAGGAGAAAACACAAGGGGCAGGGAGAAGAGAAGGGAACACTGGCCTCACAGCCAACTTTGAAGATACTGTTAGTGACGGTAACAGGCAAAGGCACCTGAGCACCCCATCAGTGGCAGGCACAATTATATACGTGCATACATCGTTGCACTGAATACTCACAACAACCTATGAAGTAAGCACTATTGCTCCTATTTTATTCATAAAGAAACCAAGGCTAAGAGATGTTCAGTTGGTCAAGGTCACACGGCTTTTAAAGAAGAATCAAAGGTAACGCCCAGGCAGTCAGTCCTCAAAGGCTATGTTCTTACTCATTCCAATTCTTTTTAAAACTATGAAGCATTACACTTAACTACATGGCACTAATATCCAGGAATAATGTTCAGTGCTTTGTAGAAAACCTAGAGGACATATTAAAAAAAAATGTAGTAATTTTAACCATAAGCTACATCTTACTCAAATTTACACCATCCTTTCCTGTGGCAGTGCTTGCTGAATTTATTGCCCATGCCCTACATTTATGACACCAAAAATGCTTATTTCAGTCAGAGATGATTTTCTAGAAGAAGCAATACCAAAACTGAGTTTTAAGTGAGATTTAGCCAGTCAGAGCTCTTACAAATTTAAGCATTGGCGTCTAGGATTTGTGCAAAATAGCATTTCTTTACAAAAGGAAAGCCTAAGAAGTGGTAGTGGTATATCACAATGACAAGGATCACGCTGCTAAGCACAGTGGGTCTTGGGATCTTCGTTGTATAGAAATAACATGGCTAGTGGGGTCCTCCCATTCTTTGAGCAAGTTGACTTCAGTCCACTCTTAAAATATATATATATATAAACAAGTGATAGATAATGTCTGTCAGCCTTGATACGGTCTAGTCTGTGTTGGATCCTGATTAAAGGAGGCCCGCATCTTCGAGACCCACTTTCTATTGGGCACTGCAGCAGCACCGTGATAAAATCAAGTCTCTCCAGATTACAGATCGCTATTTTTTAAAGTCTCAGCACATATTAATATAATAAATCTAGCCACCCTCACAGATAAGATTGCATGCTGGCAAGATTCTCTTTTGTTATTGTTATAATTATTGTTATTTACCAAAACGGCAGGATTTTTCTAAAGGTTTCTGTTTTTGTAGACCTTGGAAGACATCAGAGACATGTACCAGTATGCTTAAAGAAATGCCGTTTTGTTCTGTCCTCAGGAAAACGAGTGTGGACGATGTGGATGCTAGCTATTTCTAAAGCGCATGGACACAGAATCAGTCCTGAGGCTGTGCCTTGCTCAGAAGCTCATTACCTCCGGGTTCCTGAGGCAGCCACATAGAGCTAGTTAGGGTGTGGGAGAGCAACCTTTGAAAAAAGTATAAAGGTCTACGAGTTGCATTTCAAAATGCCAAAATCAAGGTGCCAAAAATACTCACTAAAACAACTACTGTGCCAAAAATGCACACAAATTAAATTTAAGTTGCAGAGTAACTCAGTAAGACACTTGAAGTGGAGTTTCCAGTGGCCCGTGCGTCTCAGAGAACAGGCAGACAGTAATCTGAGATTAGACATATTTTCTTTTCTACTTTTTCTGCTCAACATGACGCTTTTATGAGTCCAGTTATATGTACTCGGGGCTCTAAAAACGCGGTGGTGATGAAATGAGAAAATTAAGTGTGTGGGAACTACATTGGCTTGTCTTCTGCAAAGATGGCCCACAAGGCCAGCATTGGCGGAAGATGGATAAAATATCCCTTAAAAGCTCCACGTTGTTAAGCTGTCATGCCTGCTATTGCCATCTTAGCCACAGAAGATCAACTTTCCCTTGAGCACATGTCCGGCGCTCACAGCTTTGCCCTGAACGCCCTCACTCTGGCTCAAGCCTGCCCCTACTGTCGTGCACCCAAAGCAGCAGGAAGACAATTATGGAGGCAATATGGACACCTCTAAAGTTGATGGCAATTGACAAGAGTCTCCCAAACATAAAGCCCTGCAGATGTGGTATTTGCACTGTGAAGCAGACGTAGGAAATATTCTTTAAGTGTGATTGTCAAGGACATGATCCTATTCTTTTTTTATAGATTTTTCACAGAGAGAAAGAGAGAGATAGAGAGTTAGGAACATCGATAAGAGAGAATCATTGATCAGCTGCCTCTTGCACAACCCTCACTAGGGATGTGCCCGCAACCAAGGTACATGCCCTTGACTGGAATCAAACTCGGGACCTTTCAGTCCACAGGCCGACGCTCTATCCACTGAGCCAAACCAGTTTTGGCATGATCCTATTCTTATTCTCTGACTTACTGGTTTTGACTCCAACATAGTGTGAGTACTAAAAGGAGAGATTGAAAGGAGGGCATGAAAGTGTTTTTTCTTGCCTGTCCCCTTATGAGTAGCTTCATGTTGTCTGGAAATGTGCCCAGCACCTGTTTAAAGGTGGCCTGCGCTCTCTTGGGCACTTCCATGTCTTCAGAGGGCCCCACCCTGAGCATGCTGGGCTGCAGGGACTGTGTTTTCCTCCTGCCGCTACTCTGCTCCAGTCCCTGATTTTTTTCAGCATGTCACTCCCTGCAGACTCCTGGGATCCCATTGCTTTGCCAGGCAGCCTTCTTAAACAAGATGTGAAGGAGTTCCCATCCAGCCTTCTCCCCACCTGGCCCACATCTGATCCATGAGAAAGCTCAGGCATTCTTGCTGCCCACCATTGGAGAGTGCCTAGTTCTCCCCACAACACTCCACTGTGCCTCCCAGCTCTTAGGGGCACACATTGGGCTCTCCGGAAGCTTCCTGAACCCCTCTCACCAGACTGAGGGTGAGGAGCAACCTCCACTCTTCCTCTTTGAAGTGAAGCTCGATATCATAGCAAAGGCCTTCCCCATTCACAATCTCCCTTTTCTTTTTATACCCTCCTCTGGAAGGCAGCACCTATTGCATCTTTTTTTTTAAAATATATTTTATTGATATTTTACAGAGAGGAAGGGAGAGAGATAAAGAGCTAGAAACGTCGATGAGAGAGAAACATCGACCAGCTGCCTCTTGCACACCCCCCACCGGGGATGTGCCCGCAACCAAGGTACATGCCCTTGACCAGAATCGAACCCGGGACCCTCCAGTCCACAGACCGACGCTCTACCACTGAGCCAAACCGGTTTCGGCACCTATTGCATCTTAATATTCCAGTTATATGTTCCCATTTGGCATCTTGTTATAGTAAGAACCATAGGGTTTCTGTGATAAATGAATAAAATAATCCAGGTAAAGCCGTTAGCACAGAACCTATTAAGCCCTTTGGGAGTAACCATATTATTATCACTGCTGATATGAAGACTATTACTTTGAAATATAGATCTGCGTGAGCACCGGTCCTTTTTCACTTTCTGTGTTACATATTTTCATTTTCTTTAGGGAAATATACCTTTCTGGTATATATGAAAGAAGAACATTTGCTAACTTGAAAGGAACACAGTTCCATTTCAAACTTTCAGCTGTCAATTTAGGAATGTGTTGACATTAAGGATCCTTTTGCATTTACCTCTCACTTACTGAGGTGAAATGAGTCAAATTCCAATCCAAGTTCCCATTGGAGGTGGTGGTTCTTCACTTCATATTTACTTACTTTATGAAGGATCCAAACTTTTTATGGGAAAATTCCTTCTGATTAGTGTCTGTAGTTTATTTTTAAACTAGAGGCCTGATGCATAAGATTCATGCACTGGAGGGGATGCATGTCCCTCAGCCTGGCCTGCACCCTCTAGCAGTCCAGGATCCCTCAGGGGAAGTCTGCCTGCCATCTTAGGCCCAATCCACCCGGGGCCTAAGCCAGCAGTGAGATATCCCTCTCACAGTCCAGGGCTCTTGCAGTCTGAGACCTCTTGCTCCTTACCACCTTTTTGCAGTGGAGGTGGGAGAGACTCCTGCCACTACTGCTGTGCTCACCAGCAGTGACCCAGGCTTCTGACTGAGCGGCACTCCTGCTGTGGGAACACACTTACTACTCCTGCATTGAGCATCTGCCCCCTGGTGGTCAGTGCATGTTATAGTGACCAGTCATTCCAACATTCAGTCAATTTGCATATTAGCCTTTTATTATATAGGATTATATAGGATGCTGATGTTAACATTTGCTAGCACTCAAGCCATTTAGAAGAGGTGGCACTCATTTCATTTACATGTATAGTGAGACCTCATTCAGTCTCACCCCAAAATTCAAAATTCAGCTTAACAAATATTTGCATACACAACAATATGTTTTAGTGGAGGGGAGGAAGTAGAGTTTGTGGCAGTATAGCAGAGGACCTTACCGACTAAAAGAGCATATAAATTCTGCATAGAGAAAACATTTTTATAAATATCTGAGGGTACATGAAAAGGGAAGTCTAGTGTACTAGGAAGGAAAAGGGAGCATGGTGATTTTAGCTGCCACTTTAGAGGCCTAGGGTGGATATGAAAACTGGAAGAGGATCCTAGTGGGGCCTATGAGTTGGGAGCTCAGGAAAGAAGCTAGAGTTTTTGTTTGTTGGTTGGTTTTTGTGGGGTTTGTTTTTTGGGTTTTTTTTGCTTTTATCTTTTTTTTATTAAATTATTATATGTGTACATATCTTACCATTGCCCCCCCACTCCCATACATGCCCTCCCTCCCCAGAGTTTTGTGTCCATTGGTTATACTTATATACATGCATACAAGTCCTTCAGTTGATCTCTTATCTCCCCCATATCTCCCTACCCTCCCCCACTGTCATTTGACAGTCTGCTTGTTGCTTTACTATCTCTAGAGTTTTAGTAACTACAAAAGGCCAGCAGGAATCGTATGCAGCCAGGCCTACCGACTGTACCTGAGGGGTCCCAGATTAAAACAGTGCAGGCCAGCCTGAGGGACACCCCCCTCCTGTGCACGAATTTCATGCACCGGGCCTCTAGTATTTATATAATTTAAACATGATAGCTTTACAATGTTCATTATTCAGTAAAATAATTCCTTTATTGCCGTATTTTACATTCCTTGGCCATTTCTGTGAGCTTACTCTTTGAGATGAGCTTTAGAATTTCTTTGTTGGTTCTCTCTCAAAATATCAATAAGAATTTTTACCAAGCCCAGCCAGCATGGCTCAGTGGTTGAGCATCAACCTATGAACCACGAGGTCACTGTTCCATTCCCAATCAGGGCACATGCCCAGGTTGCGAGCTTGATTCCCAGTGATGATCCCAAGGATATACAGGAGATAGCCAATCGATGATTCTCTCATCATTGATGTTTCTATATGTCTCTCTCTCCCTTCCTCTCTAATATTAATAAGAATGTATTGTTAAAAAGAATTTTTACTGAAATTGCAACAACAAAAATACCTATTGATTAATGAGAAGAGGGGAGGAATTAAGACTTGTTTATGATGTTGAATCTTCCCACCCAGTAACACATAGTATAGCTCATCATTTTTGGCAGGTCTGTATAAGCCATAATAAAACATAAACTTGAAATAGATAAATCTTTCTTTGTGATCAGAATGTTTACTAATTCATACAAATTTTGGTTTAGAGTGTCCTAGGTTCAAATGACAACTCCATCTCTTTCTCTCTGAGCTTCAATTTCCTCCTAGAAAATCCTTTTTATAGGATTTCTCTGGGACTTGAAAGAGACTATAAATTACTTAGCACATTGCCTAGCACATGGTTCACATTTTGATTATGGTAGTTGCTCTTGTTGTCATTGTTGAAATTACTATTCTCTAGAGCACCTGATTCAACTACTTTTATATGGAGGCATATTTGTTGATTGAATGAACAAGCATGCATTTTGACCATTGTCATTTTAAATAAGAAATTATAATGATCTTTAATCCACTTGTGAAATAATGCAGGAAGTGAATGGTGTGCTTTGTTGATAGCCCAAAAGGAAAATCTACTACCACTCAACCTAAGTGGCACTTGGAACAGATAACAATAAACTCCAGCTTAACAAGGAGTGAAAAAAGTCCTCTTGCCTTTTCTAAAAACACACTTCCATAAAGAAAGCTGGGGGGAGGGATGCTTCTTTTGGGGACTATTTTGAAAAATATATATATTTTCAAAAAATGACTAACACTTTTCAGGAGAGATTCATTTATTTTTGTCAAGATGCTAGCAGTGAAAACATAAATCTGTTACCATACACATGGAAATCTCACACACTGAAAAATACGTGAAGAGCATCTAAAGACATTCATGTCACAGAAATGTGATCAGGAAAATGGGGCTTTGCTCATCCTGATCCCCCAGCTCCTCCGAACAGAGCATCCTTCTTGCCTTGTGAGTGAACTGAGAGAATGGTCTCTTCAAATTAGGCATGAGCTGGTAACAACAACAACAAAGCCCTCAGGTTCATTCTGTATTCAAGGTGGTCTGCTGCAGAACAATTTGTTTCACAACCGAAAGTTGACAGAACAAATCCACAACATTTCTGTGTAGATGTTTACATGCGCAGCGATTGGCATCCGCGGTGGGTCTGAAGGTGTGCCTGAAGTCCCTTATGCTTTTTGTAACATTTTCAAATTCATTGCTGTCTTCCAGATGACAGGAAATTCAGGTCTGCCTTCCTCCTGGGAGATCTTTATTCACAGACAAGTCAAAAACCCTTGACAAAAGGCAACCAAGGGAACTTGTTGACCTTTTAGCTGTCTGGCTAACATCAGTGCAAGTATTGTTCCCTGATAAAACAAGAAATTCAATTTAAGGGGAAATTTAGAAGGCATTCGAGGCACTCTCATTTTATTTTGCCTCTTGAGCTGTCTCTCAAACTGAGAACAAATGTAAATAAACAAGAGCTGTGCTCTTATTTCATAGATTCAATAACAAGTATCTGGTCTCACAGCTGGGTGTAAATGAGACATTGTCAGGCTCCTTATTTATCTCTCCCTGCAGCTATTTGTTTAATTTTTTTCTCACCCATTCTCATACACATACACACACACACACACACACACACACACACACACACACACACACATAATTTTTTAAGAAATTAAAGCCTCACTTTTTGGCTTGATCATTTTTTTTCTTTTTCCCATACCATTTGTTACATTTTTGAAAAGCTGTATTCTTTTATAAATGGGCAAAAGAACAAATTATATTACAATGCACTTTCAAATATTAATTCCTGTGTGATGTATCCAAAGTGGAGATATTCAAACAAAGAGTTTGATCATCTTCTGATTCCACAGTGGTTTATTTAGTTTATAATAATTTTTAACAGGCATTATATAATAATTTTTTTTCTGCCAAAACCGGTTTGGCTCAGTGGATAGAACACTGGCCTGCGGACTGAAAGGTCCCAGGTTCGATTCTGGTCAAGGGCATGGATGTACCTTGGTTGCGGGCACATTCCCAGGAGGGGATGTGCAAGAGGCAGCTGATCGATGATTCTCTCTCATTGATGTTTCTAACTCTCTATCCCTCTCTCTTCCTCTCTGTAAAAAATCAATAAAATATTTTTTTTAAATATAATTTTTTTTCTATTGAAGTCAGTGAAATATTCATTCATCAACCAACTATTGTCAGGCACTGTGCTAGGAGTATAAAGTCAAATATGACAAATGTCTTGCCTTCAGAAAGGGAGAGCCTGAAGAAGACCAATACAGGCCAAATCTAGATGTTTATCAAGACACGTGTATTGCACTCATAGCTATAAAAGGAAGCTCCCCTATACAAAGCACTCACAAATTATTCTATATATGATTAATAGCATCTCATCTACACTCATAAAATAGTAAGATGCAAATTGACCATGCCTTGATGGTGCCCACCAGCCAATCAGGAGTGAGTATGCAAATTAACCCAATAAAGCTGGAAGGATAATTTGTATATGCAGGTGCTGAGCAGCCAGGTGGGATGGGATGCTTGCGTCAACACTGTGAACTCTTGAGAATTATGCTTAAAAATTCCAGAATTTTGCAGTGAGGGTAGAGTGGCCATGGCTTTTTTGGGGAATTATATTTTAAAGGGACTGAAATGTGTGAATAGTGATGCATAGGTACTTTTGCAGGTGGGGTTAGTGAGTGATCAGGCTGGCAGGCAGAAGCGGTTATGGGCAATCAGGCAGGCAGGTAGGCAAGCGGTTGGAAGCCAGCAGTCTGGTCGCCCCCAGGGGTATCGTGCCTAAATGGGCAGTTGGACATCCCTCAAGGAGGGGTCCCAGATTGGAGAGGGTGCAGGCTAGGCAGGCTAGGCAGAGGGATACACACACACACACACACACACACACACACACACACACACTTAATGCACAAATTTTGTACACCCGGCCGCTAGTATATTATATGTGTGTTCATATGTATGTATGTATGTGACTTAACTATATTTTCTCTTTACAATAAGGCTCACAGCTGAAGTCAAACCTTCCATTGTATGTGATCCCTTTAATGAATCATCTTGAATGTATCTATTGCAGTAGACTTAGCTACCAACCCTTACAGGTCTAACACTGTGTGAGACATACTTACTCTGTGCTCTTATAATAACTTGCATATTCCTTTCCCACCATTCTCATCACAGTGGTAGCAAAGGTTGCAGCAAAACTAGGTACTTTGTGAGGGTAACAAAGAGTAAGAATTATGTCTCATCTTTGTATATCCTAAATTAATATAACTCAGAACCTAGGATATAGCTGTTGCTCAATAAATGTTTATTGAATGGAAGAAGGGATAGATGATAGATAGATAGATAGATAGATAGATAGATAGATAGATAGACAGACAGATAGATTACATCAAAAAGCCCTTTTGATGTTTTTACCTCAACCAAGCTAAAAATCATGTAATAATTTCTCATTGGGAAGAAATCTGCCTTTTAGGGAAAATATTTTGTTTAGTTTTAATTGTGTGGACTTCTTTGTGATTACTCTATACTTGTAGAGTTGGACGGGCAGGACTACAGATGTATATTCATTTGTTTAATAAATATAACTACCACCACTATACATACGCTTATCCCTGTGCTAGTAAGATACCTGCCCTGGGCTCTCAGTATCTACTTGAAATAGATCAAAAAGTTAGTCATGTGCAATCCATATGCAAGATCCATATATAAGCAGATTGTAGAACACACTGCTTAATCCACCCTATACCTTGATCATTACCCGAACCACCACCCGCAGCAGAAGTGTTCTCATTAATCCTGTCCATAGACAAGTCAACTTTTGCTTGAAGAAGTTAGTTGTGGGGGCCAGATGTGGTGGGGGCCAGATATGGCAATTATCTCCCTTTTCCACATCTAGCATAGAAAGGCAAGGGATGGAAGTTAGGGAGGCTTTTAAACATAGCCCAGCCTCACACAATTATAATATTTTCATTTCAAATAAGGTTATATAGTTTATAAAAGGCAGTCATATACATAATCTCAATGAATTGTTATTCTCATAACAATTCTGTGTGGTTAGAGGAACTCTGCAAGTTGGATCTTTGTCCTCCTCTTGTCTTTCTGGTCTTTTAATCACAATCATACATTTTGGTGAAGTACAGCTTTGTTCTGTGTGTTGTTCCAGGATGGTTAGTACTAGTAGATTGCTGGGGAAGCTTCATGTTGGCCAGCTTCTGGCATCAGCAAGAACTTATTCCTGACAGCATTCTATAAATCATGAAGTTATTAATTAAATTTTTCTTACCATCCATATGACCCCGATTCTATTTTGGAACCTAGCCAATTTGTATTGGTCACCTCTACTCTAAAGAGCTACAATATGTTCAGGCTTTTATTTTTCTAGGAAAACCTACTAAAGGAAAGGAATATTTGTGGAGTTGGACAGGGCATATATTTTATGGAGTATTTAGTTCATAAAAGAGAGCAAGAGATTAAGAGGTTTTTGTAAAAGGGCCCCCTCAGAGGAAGCACAGGGGCAGGGAGTGTGGAAGAAAGGACTAAAACATAGGCCTGTCAAACTCCACCGAGCCATCAAGGGGACTGGTGAAATGCTGGTGAATAGAGCTCTTTCTTCCTACACATAATGCCCTGATATTGACCCCATCCTGACTGTAGCTTAATGTAGTCTATACCTACCAATTCTAGGGGAAAATTCACCACTTTTGAACTGTGAGTCAACTTTAGCTAAAACTTTTGATATAGTGATTTTGAATTGATTAAAATCGGCAGTGTCTGAAGATGGCATGCCTTCCACGGACTGAGAGATGAGCACTTAAAGGTGATGCTGGGCTTTCCTCACCCGTGTGGAGACTAATTTGTAGACATGCTCTCAGCATGTAAGGGTCAATCTGCTTCAAACTCAGTTCACTGCCTTGTAGCTAAAAGTGGGGACAGATTGGGGTGGCTGGTTAGTACCCTTGGAAAGAATAAAAGATGTGGTCGTAGAGTTGATTGTAAAAGATCAAATGTCCTTTTAAAACTATTTGTTTCTTTGGCTTTACAGCCTTTTGAAAACTGCATTTTGTAGACACAGCAGGGAAAGAAATAAAAGTTTCTTATTTGATCAGCTGCTCTAGATTTCTCTAAAAGTTGGATCTGTTGACATTAGACCTCACTCCTACGGCGAAGGAGCCATACTGTCTTCCTGATTCCCTTGGGAGCCTCATGCAGACAAAACCCTGTCCACATTCTCAATGCAAACACTCGATCCAGCCCACTGCACTGCCTGTTGGAAGTGGAGCTTGGGCATTTATGTAAAACACTAAGATAGATTTCCCATAAAGCAAATGAAGCCCAAGCTTTAGTACCTCAAGGCCCTGGACTTAATGTTTTATATATAGTTCTATAGCATTTTGCTTTAAAAAGAAAAAAAAAAAGGTCTCAGAATTGTGTAAATTGCAGGTTCCACAAAACCTGGATCCACCTGTGGCAAAAACAAAGTCACTGGGCAAAGGGTAGATACTCTCAGTGCCAATAAAGCCTTAGAACCCTTCATTGATGTTCACCTTTCAGAGATATGTATTTACAGAGAGGCTGAAAGAGAGACTGGTACCTAAAGTTTCTGCCACGTTTGTGATTCTCTGGCCTGAAGAACCATTCCATTGATCCTTCTCAAAGGCGGGTCAAACCACATCCAGAAATTCCTTCTAGGAGAGAACAGCTAAAGGAATTATAGTAATAGGGAAGATGGGTATTTCTCACCTTTGCATGTGAGATCCCAAAAGATATACTGTTTCCATTATCCCTACCCTTTCATTTGCTAACCTCATGGCAAGTACAAAATGATACTCAGATTGGCTACTAAGAGTCTAAGTGATTTAAGAAAGCTGACTTTTGGGCAGGGGCGGGTGAGGGGGAGCAGGGTATATCTTCAAAGGTGGTGTCATATAACTTTTAGTTGTGAAGTGCCAACATACTCGGGTTTTGTTTTTGTTTTTGTTTTAGAGAAAGCCATTTGTCAATAGTTGCTTATTAAATTTGAAAATAGCCAAATCACCTGCAGATTTTTAAAAATTTCTATCTTCAGATAGACAAAATAGGCAAATAGTGGTTTGGTTTTCAAAGAAGAGAGATTCGCTCTTCATTAAAAGTCTGTGGAGCCCAGGGAGGTTTTCACATTATTTCAAAGATCCCGTGTGTGAAATGTGTATGTAGTTCACTTTTGAAATATGCCTCTGTCACAGCTGCCCTCCAATGAGGCTTGGGTTCCAATCTGTGCCTCCCCAGCAGTCTGTGCAACCATGGCTGCCAGGTGGCATCAGCCTCCTACAGCGTCCTCCTCCTGTCTGCCATGAGGGAATAAAGCCGCATCGCCCTGGGGAGCTCCCATCGGTGGCTCAGAAGAAATCTGTCTGCAGAGACGAGATGGCAGGCATACTTGGAAATGTGAATTATTGCTGTCATCAGCACATCACTTCCCCCTGGTATTGAACCTTTGACATTGACACAGTTTGCTTACGTGTAGTGACAATATTTGTCATTTGCCTTGGGCTTATTGAAATGTATCCATAGCCAGTTGTTTGTGACTTTGTAGGAAGTGAAAGATCATTCTTTGTAAATTTAATGAAAATGAAATTAGCAAAATGATACTTAAGTAGGTTGGCTTAAAAATATTTGCAACTACCAATTTATTCTTTGTTTTAAGTACCATCAGAAATAACTCTTTTACCTGAACAGAGGCTAAAATCAAAACAAAACATAGCAAACATCTGTGCTGCTACAAAGAAAAGTAGAGAATCTTTGCTTCAATGCTAAGCACACCCCCAAAGAAGGAAGAATGTGAAGGGGAAGGGAAGTGCTGAGGGCATCTGTAAACTCGGGCCTGAGTCTTCTGTACTCCAGAGACAGTTGTGGCAATCGTGCTGATGACAGAGAGTTTATGGATGTAGGTCATTTGTGCTGATTTAGCTCTGGTAGATATAGCTGTGGGTGCAAATCAGTGACTGCAAAATCAGCCACTTGCAAGAAAACATGCTTCACCTTCCGAAGATCCTCAAACTTTTCACTATTAACTAACACGCATCGGACTTTTTCTTCTTAGACCATTGGGAAGACATTGAGGAGATCCTTGATCAATTTATATTCCATCACAGTATGATGTTAAGGAAAATATTCTTATTCACTTTAAAAATTATTTCTTATGTAACTGACTTGCTTTTATTTTAGGGTAAGAATTTATAAAGCAGAGTAAAATAAGCATGACTTGAAATCAATTTGCTCTCTACCCACAATCTGCAGCCATTAGGGAAATGCTAACAAAAATAGTCCTTTGGAAGAAATTTTAAATAACCATAACATAAAGTCAATTTTCTACCACAATTGGTTCTGCATCAACTCACCCAAAACAGCATGATTTTATTTTTCTTAAATATTTAATCTGAATTTTTTTTACATGGTAGAGAAGAAAATTTAACATAGTACAGGATAACATAGAATAATTAATTTTTTTCCCAAGGTTATGCTTTGTTTTCATTTTCAGATCTCTGACTTAACAATCTTCAACATAGACAGTAGATTCAATGCAAATACTTGACTAGTGGCCTGGTGTACGGATTCATGCACATTGAAAGGACAATAAAGAAAGATTTGTGTGGTAATGATGTTACTGCAAAAAATTACATGTCACAATAGTATTTATAATATAGTATAAAATTAAAACACCAGTGCAATTGGCACCAGCAAGAGCTTTGTATGTATTGTGCATGCGCAAGTCAACATTTTTTTTAAAAAAATTGCCATTGTGTGCATATGTATGGGCTGGCTGGTTGGCCTGACAGTCAGATGGACAGACTGTCAGTCACTTAGCCATATATATATATATATATATATATATATATATATATATATTTTTTTTTTTTTTTTTTTCTCTCCAGGACTGGAAAGGGAAGGAGACATAAAAAAGTTAAGGAGTCAGGCATATATTTCAACTCTGTGCCCCAGGTTGCCTTACCTACCTCACCCTAGCCCAGGCTCCATTGTTCTCAGCCCCACAGTAGTAACTGCCAATGTGCTAAATGTTCATTCAAACAGCTGTTACTTTGTCCAACCACAAGTGTTTGGTCCTAACTCTCCATCCAGGAGAATGTTTATGGTAATCCACGGCCCTCCTTTCAAATTCTAATCCCAAACTAAAAATTAAATAAGTAATTTCTATTCTAAATGAACAGGAAACTCATGCCCTTTTACTAAGACAAATTTCTTATTTTTGTGTGGAAAATATGTCAGGTGCCAATTATTGTATGGTCCTGTTTTCCTAATAACGTGGGGAAGTAGATGGTTTATGTAAAAAAAACTGAAACTTTGACTACAAGATTATCACTTTTTTCCATCACTGATTATAAGTGAAGCAATATAATGCCATGGCTTTCAAAGCCTTCTGCATCCTTACAGATTTTTTTCATTGACCCATATTCATGCCTTTGTTTTAATGCAGAAACATACTTTCTAGACTTGTCGCTACCACTGAATTACCTCAGATCAGTGACAATTGTCTTATACTTTCTGTTACCTGAATAGTGATGAGTTAGAAAAAGATAAATATTTTTGCTATAACAATATGTTAAAGAATAATATTAAGAGCATGTAGAAAAATATGACAATCAGAAACTATTGTTTGATTTTAGTAACACATATCAAATTATGGCTTGAAAATTTATTGGTAATACGTTGTAAAATCCTAGAAGGAACCTCTAACAATTGCTTAAATAGTAGCTCGTCATTGCTTTTCGACCAAAATGTAAGGCCCAGTCAGGGACACCAACATGGAGTAGGATTTCTCTGTGTTGGGTGTTCATTAGTAAAGGATTCTGTGGGGAGACGTGTTTGGAAGTTTGTTTCCGGAGCTTTTTAAAAAGACCAAAACGGGGAGGAATGAGCTATTTCTCCACGAGAAGAACTTGACTTGGATTTCAGTAGACTGGGCCTGACAGCCTCACGCCAAGGGCTTGGGAAACCAGGCTACCTTAGTTGCTGAGATATCCAAGTCCCCATCACCTGACCTTTTCTGCAGAATCCACCTGGGTAAGCTTCCCTTTCACCACATTATACCCTCCTTCGCATGTTCGGTGAACGCTGACAAAATACCTGCTCATCGCGTTCGTTCTGCATTGAATGACTTGAGTGGTTACAGGCTTAAAGAAATTGTCAGAGTGACAGCCAGAATCCCAGGTTAGGGGGTGAGAGAAAAGAGGCCTCAGTGTGCCTGAGGGGTTGTCTGAACGCTCCTCACACCTCCCAGGCTGCAGGGAGGCCTGTAGGAACGAGGTCTCCATCCCAGACCCCGCCCTCGCCTCAGCTAGAAGCTTCTGGAGGCTCTCCCAAGAGAAGCCCCGGCTCTCTGGAGACCGAGGGGGGGATCCTTAAACTTCCAGAGCATCACCAGTGAGAGAGATGAACAACCCTGATAGCCAATCCAGCGGAAAACTCGACAGCTTTTTCTTTTTCCTTCTTTTTATTTTTTTATTATTATTCTTTTCCTGAAGACCTTTTCAAACCTTTCTCTAGTCACCCAGGAGAAAGCAGTCAATTAGAGCCGCGGGCTCAGACTGCGGAGCCTGCGAGCTGAGGGGCTGTTTTCTGTAACCCTCCGCCTGCCCTGGAGTCATGCATAATGGAAAAGGAGGTAGTAACTAAGAATGGAATCCCCGAAGTCTCTTTTTTCTTCTGTCCTGTGATGACACCGCTGTTTTATTTATGACTCCCCCAAGAGAGGGAAACTTCCCTTATGTGCCGTTGCTTTTGTAAATTGTAAAGCATCGCAAACAAGAAACCCTTCACAGCCGGTTTTTTTCTCTGATGCCTCTCTCCTGCGGCGCTGACGCCTTTAATGTGATGGTTTGCCCACTCCTGCTCCCCCTCGTCCACAGCCGCCCTGTCCCACCCCCCACCCCAAATAAACCAGCCTGAGTTTCACTGTGCCCTGTTTACCAGGTCGAATACGGCTTATGTCCTCGGAGCTTGGTGTCGTGTGCACTGCACTCTCCGGTTTCGCATTATATGATATTGTTCTGTCTCAGGGGCCTGTTTCAGATACACAGCCCATATCCTCTGTTGCGTGTTTGCAAGAGAACTGAGTGGGCAACTACACAGGGTGAACAGTGAATACAGGAAATGCAAACAGCTCAGGTCTGGTTTGCTGCTAACTACGATTCTCAATAGCTTGGGTGGGAGGAGGGAGGAGAAGAAAATGTTCATCTGAATTATCTGTGCAGTCCCTCAAGCTTTCACATTTCTTCGCCCAAATAGATAGAATGTGATATAAGGCCTTTCTGATACAGAATCTAGTTTCTAGCATTTGTGTGTGTTTTTTTATTTTGTTTTGTTTTGCTTTTCCTCTAAAGGAAACTTCAGGACTATTTGTTTTAATATCACCCTACCACCAGGAAATTTGAGAGATATGGGTTCTTCTGTCGTGTTACCTTCCCCCTGAAGGGAATTCCTTTAATAGAAAGGATTTGGAGTGTGAATAACAGGTTAGATGATGTGGAGGAAGAGACTGGAATGATGAAGGCTTCATGTAATAATTCTTAACAGATTTAAGGGGGGGACACAGTGGGAATTAAAAACTGTCACACGAGACCGGCAGGATACTTTTAAGACTCGGGATTACCAAATATGCTGACTTTCTACCTCTGAGATTCTTTTGCCCACACCACTCCTATAGAGCAGAATAAAGGGAGCTTGAGCAAGAAACAAAGGCCAAGACAGAGGACAAGTTACTCTGGAATGGCATATGGGGTACGGCATTCATGGCAATGAAACTCTAGGAACTCAGAGTCAGAAAAACTATAAGTTTCATTCATTCATTGACTTCCCTTAAGCTGTGCGGTTTACGTGGCAGGAAACCATGGCGTTTGTTGCCCCTAGTGTCTCAAGCCCCTGTGTCCTCATAGTGTATGCACTGGGTTTTTTCATAGGTAGTCTTTATTTTACACTATGCATTACTATGTACTATGTGTGTGTTACAATATGCTACATGACACTGTATATCTGTTAGAGATGTATCTATCACATACATACAGAATTATATACCAAAATCATGCTCTGAATGCACAGTTTAAGAGATTTCAAGAGTCCTTTTGTCTCTACTCAATTTTCACTTTATACACTGACTCTACAAATTAGCCCTCATGTATGATCACTGTCATAATTATGCTGTTCTGATTAAGTTTAGGTGCTTTCATTCAGACAAATCACATCTGTGGTAACTGAAAGTCTGCCACGGAAAATGGGAGAGATGCCAAAAGAGTGGGAAATAGAAAAATGTACCAATTTTCAAAAGGAGGATAAAGTTGTGGTCCAGAAATCAAAACCTATAAAACTCATTTTACACTGATCTCCAGCAACAAAGAAAACTTTTGGATATTTAAATAATTTGGAAGCATTTAGGAAATGATTGCAATTAGCCAGCATGGTTGCAATAAGAATAATTTATAACAAGCAAAGTTATTTTTTTTTCAATCATACTATTCACCTGTTTTTAAGGAAAAGTCATAAAGATAATAATTCTCAACTTGTGATATTCTAATGGGAAAAAAATAACATTAATTTATGAACTGGCATCAAATTAGAGGGAGATTTCAGTCGAATCCTTTCTTAGTTTGCACTTAGTTCCATCTTGTTCAATATTTTTCTTTAATATCTTGGATGAAAATTATAAAACAATTTACCTTAGTTGTGGATTACAAAAACATCTAGACAGGAGAACAAATTCAGACAATTAGTATTACCAAAAACAAAACAAACAAACAAACAAAAAAACACATCCTCAGCCAACTAAATTTGCAAAGCAAGATAATAAAACTTCACTTTTAAAAGAAAAATATAAAGCCCATCACTAAGGTGAAAAACTTAATATTCCATGCACAGAATTAGGCAGAGCTGTCTTAAATACAAGTCATGTGAGAAGAACTGGACTTTTCAATGATTGCAAGTGTAACAGGCAATCAGATGATGTATCTAAGAAAGCCACTACAGTTCCAGTCCTCAAAGAAAAGTACAATTATCTTCCCATTGAGCTCCCATAAGTTGACCACACGTGGAGTGTTGTATTGACTTCGGGGAGACACATCTTAAATCTAATCCATCTTCCACATGACAGCCTTTCAGCTATTGGAAGACAGCTTTCAAGCTGCCTTCTCCAAACTAAGTACCCCTCTTCTGAATAGAATGTGCTGTGTCACCAAGACAATTCCTTATTAATAACAATGCCCTCTGCACACTTGTCAACAACTTTCTATAAATGTGTCACACAGAATTGAAAGGAATGTTCCATATGTAACATCACCTGACTGGTGTAAATTATTCTTATGTTAATAAAGTCTAATATTACAATGAATCTGCATCAGACATGCATTTAGTTTGCACTAATAATACTGCACATTTCAGAAAATGAATAAATAAAAAGGGATACTGCCACCCAGTGAATAAACACTCCTGAATCAACATGAGGTGAGAAATGTAAATCTGGACACTCATGGCAAACAAATTTAAAATTTCTGATAGTGAGGGGTGAGGATGTATATTTTCTATTGTTGTTTAGACTCATTCCTAAATACACTTCATGTGACTTTGGATAAGTACATAAGATGCAACTCATATATCTTTTTTTGCCAGTTATCTCATATCATTGGACTTACAGCCAGTTTTTCACAATGTCAAATGCTTGGTGTATCAGTTCTACTCTATCTTATACTTGTACTGGTGTTTTGTTTTATTTTGTTTGAACTTCAGTATAGGATTTTATGTTTGTTACTATTACATTGCTTCCTATGAAATTTGACTTATCATTCCAGGCTATTGTTTTGGGGATCAAATTGCTATCATACTTAGCCTTCTGTCATCTAGTGTCCATAATAACCAAGACTTGACCCCTTCTTCTTGGTTGCCACTGCTGACTCAAGATCTTTGCTTGAACTACTTACTATATTTCACTGATTTCTAAAATGTATATTTTTTCACATTTTTATCTATTTGAGATTATGTCTTAAAATCAGTGACATCTTGAAGAGGATAAGACAAGTCTTAGATGGGGAGAAAATATTTGCAAAAGGCAGATCTGATAGAGAACTGTTAACCAAAATATTAAAAAATAATCTTAAAACTCCACAATAATATGAACTACCCAATTAAAATATGGACCAAACATCTTAACAGACATCTCACTAAAGATATACAGATGGTAAGTAACCATATGAACATATGAGCAATGTTCAATGTTAACAGGGTCTAGCAAATTGAAACAGCAATGAGATATGACAACACACCTTAATGACCATTGTCAACAGCAAATGCTGGTGAGACTGTGGAACAGGAACTCTCATTCCCTGATGGTGGGAACGCAAAATGATAACAGCTACAATGGAAAACAGTTTGATGTTTCTTACAAAATTAAACATCCTCTTACTAGATGATCCAGCAATCACACTCCTTGATACTAACCCAAATGAACACACAGGTGTTTATAGCAGCTTTATTTATAATTCCAAAATTGGAAGCAACCAAGATGTTCTTCTTCAGTAAGCAAGCAGATAAACGGTGGTTCCTTCAGACAATGGATGAAAAGTGCCAAATAGAAATGCACTTTTGAGCCGAAACCGGTTTGGCTCAGTGGTAGAGCGTGGGTCTGCGGACTGAAAGGTCCCGGGTTCGATTCTGGTTAAGGGTATGTACATTGGTTGCGGGCACATCCCCGGTAGGGGGTGTGCAGGAGGCAGCTGGTCGATGTTTCTCTCTCATCGACGTTTCTAGCTCTCTATCTCTCTCCCTTCCTCTCTGTAAAAATATCAATAAAATATATTTTTTAAAATAAATGCACTTTCGAGCCATGAAAAGACCTAAGGAAAACTAAAATACATATTAACAAGTGAAAGAATCCTATCTGAAAAGCCTACCTACATCTGTATGTTTAAACTACGTCACCCTGGAAAAGGCAAAACTATGAAGACAGTAAAAAATAAACAAACAAAAAAACACAAAATTAGTAGTTGCCAGGGGATAGGAGTTAGCAAAGAATGAATAGGCAGAGCGGAGATTTTTAAGGCAGTGAAACTACTCTGTAGTTATGACAATGGTTGATATATGTCCTTCTACATTTGTCCAGACTCACAGAATGTACAACACCCAGTGCGGATCCTGATGTTGGCTGTGGACGCTGGGTGATAATGATGTGTCAGTGTAGGTTCATTGATGGTAACAAGTGTACCCTCTGGTAAGGGTTGTTAATGGTGGAGCAAGGCTGTACATAATAAGGAGCGGGGGATTATACGGTAACTCTATGCTTTCCAATAAATTTTGCTATGAGTCTAAAAATTTAGAAGTTTATTATTTTTAAAAGATCATTAGGATCTTGAAATTCCTATTGGCCAGATGGCAGCCAGGCCTGTGTATGCAAAAATATGGTCACTGCTGCTTCAAATGAGTTAGGTGCACTTTAGGGACTTTTCATATTAACTTTAAAATATCTTCAAAAAGAGTACACTGTGATTCAGCTTGTGAAACAAGGAGCTATTGTAGATGTGAACAGCACAGGCACAGAGCAGTGGGGAGTATATTTAATGTTAATGCAACAAATGTCAATGGAGTAGTGATCAAACTATGTTTTCTTGAGGATACAGGTCCTAGGAAAGGAAGGTCACCAAAGAGCACAGAGCCATGCTGTATTTATTTCTGAGATAAGCACAAAAAGACTAGTAAAGGCAAGTCATATATATGAGATATTAACAAACCCTGAGAATAGATTTTTTTAAATTATGCAGTAAGGACCCTAGCTGGTTCGGCTCAGTGGATAGAGCTTGACCTGTGGACTGAAGGGTCCCGGGTTTAATTCCGGTCACATGCCTGGATTGTGGGCTTGACTCCCCATAGGGGGTGCATAGGAGGCAGCTGATCAATGATTCTCTCTCATCATTGATGTTTCTCTCTCTCTCTTCCTCTCCCTTCCTTTGAGAAATCAATTTTTTTTAAAAATTTTTTTAGTTAAGCAGTGAGGAAAAGCTGGTATGACCATGTCATGACTTAAATAATAAAAATTTTCATACAAAATAAAAATTATTAGAAAGCAGCATGTAGTTTAATAGGCAGCACTTTTTCTTAGCAGTTTATGTAATAATGTTCCATCTTATAACCAATAGTGTCTAAAGGCAAAAAAAAAATTATTTTACCACTTATAGATGATACATTCATTGATGATAAAATTTTTATAGTCCCTTAAACTACTAGTGGACCAGTGAACTAGCTGGTGAATATTTTCCCTTGATATACAGGAAGGGAAATGTAAAACAAATACCCTTTGAGGTCTACACAGGGCAATAAAAGAGCCTTGTGCATGGAGATTAACAGGTGAATACAATCCATGGAGACAGGCTAATTTATATAAGCAATTCCATGAAGGAAACTTGATGCAACTGGAAGCATATGAAAGTACCAAAATCATCAACATCGTCATCATCTTCTCAATAATCTCAATAAGTGTCAAGAGATTAAATTAGTTTATGAAATCATGAAGAGTCTCAGGTTTAGTGAAATGCAAACCAACATGGGTAGATCTTTGATAAATAATGATGAGCTAAGGGAAAAAATAGTGCAGAAAGAGAATAAAACCATTCGTGTAAATTTTAAAAACTCACAAAATAATTCTGTGTGTAACATGTAGATACATTCATATGTACTAGAAGTACAGAAACGTGGCCACACATCTGCTTCAAGATGGTGGCTGCCTCTGGGGACTGTGGAAATGGGATTTGAGAAGGGTACAAAAGAGCAGAAAACTGTTTTGCAGGTGGGTTCTTTTATGATGATCACCTGCCATGACAGGTGAATCCCATCTGCAGAGCCATCTGTCCTATACTGGGGTTCAAACAAATTCTTCATGTCACCTGTAATGGGTTAAGAAATGGGCTTTACTGAGCAAAGCGAGAACCCCTGTACCAGCAGACCTCGTTTTATTTTACTTCACTTTATTGTGCTTCACAGGTGTTGTGTTGTTTACAAATTGAAAGCAAGACTTTCTCCTACCTAGCAAAAGGATTTCAACTCGCTTTGTTGTGATATTCGCTTTACTAGGATGGTCTGGAACCAAATCTACAGTATCTCCACGGTATCCCTGCATAGAGAACCAGAATCAGCGAGAAGAGGAGACTCGGGGTCTCCATCTCTCCACCATCGCCCAGAGACAGGTGAGTGGAGGGCTAGTGGAGGGATATTGCCCTCCTGTTTTTCTGCCTTTTTTTATTATAGGTCAGGTTGAGAAAACTTTCATGTTGATGGGGGGAAATATAGGCTGAGAACACTCTGTAATACCTTAATCAATAAAGAAATTAAAGATTGGGTGTGGGGAGAAAGACTGCATGATGCCAGGAGGTCAGCATTTTGGATGCCGGTTGTTTGTAGACTTGTCTGGGGAAATCAGCTGTCCCTCACTTAAGGATCGTGGAGCCCATGGAAATTTGTTGAACCCCTACCAGGGTTAGAGGCCACCAGTGTCATGGGAAACTGAGTGTGGGAGTAGCCCCCCAACAGGGAGATGGGATGCCCTTAGTCTCAGCTGACCTGCTGCTCAAGCCACCTAGAGTGAGTTCCAAAATTATTTTCAGGAAAAAACTAATGCACCATGGTATTTGTAATGTTTTATGTCCTAAAAAAAAATGAGGGGAGGGAATCTGAAGCAAAGTCCACAATAACGAATAGTTTGTTAAATCCAAGTAGCATGTGTGTGAGTGCTTGTCACACTTTCTGCACTAAGAGGTACAAAGTCCTATTTGAAAGCCCCCTTCCCCACCCTCCAATCCCACTGCTCCCCTTACTGTAATGACTGCAATGTTGAAATTGCTGGGTTGCTCCTGCTGTTTTGGGAGTGTTGCTGAGAAGTGTCTCTCTTTTGTTTCTGCTTCTAGCCTAGATATTCGGGGTTGCTTTATATTGCATTGGCTTTGTTCCCCTTTGTGACTCTAACTGACTGGGAATTAGTCTCTCATAACATAAATACAACAGCCTCAAAAGCCAGTCTAATTCACATAGTGTAAAAAGGTCATTAAGAAAATTTTTCTTGCAGGTGGCTGGATAATCACCTTCATTATCGTATCACCCATTAGAAGCCAGACACATCCCCCAAAGGTTTACATTTTTCCTTCCCATAGAACCTAGTTTTGATCCAGCATAAGGTGTGACCAACCTGCTTCCTGTGCTTTGACTTTGATTTTAATCTTTACAAAAAGCAGTGAGTGTGTTTTGAGTGTGTGCACATTCGAGCAGTTGGTATCTATCAATTCATCTATCTATCATCTATCTATCTATCTTTTAATCTCTCTTGACACACTATTATCTCTTAATCTGCTGGTTCCTTTGGCCTCTTTCCTCCTTGGTTGAAGCACTAATTAACAATCTTTTTACTCATCACTTTTAAGCCAGTTCTAGAATGTCCCCCTTTCTCTCCATTATAGAGGGGTAACATAGAGTCCCTCCTTTTTATGCCTACTAAAAGTAATGTTTTATTTAGACCACAACCCTAAACTGTCGGATTATTTTTCCAAAGGACTCTCCCCTGGCCCACCCCCTTTCCCTTCGAAAGGCCACTTTTTGATCTAGTTACATTTTTATATGGAAAACATCTTAAGTAGCTCCAGTTGCTGATTTTAGAAAGAATAAAAACAGAAGTGATCCGAGCATTTGGCCAGAACCCTAAGCCTGAGCAGCGAGTGAGCCGCTGATGCATTCCTGCTGCAGAAGTGATTTGTTTTGTTTTATGAACTTGTATAAGCAACTCCTTATTTTTCACAGCAAAATAGTCGGTGAAGGGAAAAAAACAGAACTCTGGGGGGTGGGAGGGGAGCTCACATTCAGTTCTTTAACCAACTTTTAAAAATATGTTTTATGTCAGTATCTAAATTACATAGAGCAGGCTGACACACTCTCCTTTTTTTTATTGTTGTTTTTGTTCAAACTCTATTCTGAAAGTGGGTGTGAAATAATTCCTTTACTCTTATTTCTGGATCGGCTCTGATGAGTTAGATATTAAATATGACTGGTTCAAATGTCACATCGATGCAGGGCATAAGTGTCAGCATTTAGATGGAGAATAATTGGATTCATATCTGTGTTATGTTTTGAAATTGCTGGGTCAGTTCTAAGTCTCCTGCTGTAAATTCTTCTCTGCAGGCCCAAGTAAAAGGAATGTGACAGATTTAATACCTAGAATAAGTTATTAACTGCAAGGAGCATAAAACAGTGGCACTGCTGAGCAGAGAACATTACACTGCTCATAATTCTGTAAGTGAAAATTAAAGTCTTTTTTATATAGTGAAATATTTTTCTTCATTAACTTTCTTGCTCTGCTCAAGTAAGTTCTTTGTGTCTAATCTAGCGTGGATCAATCACTTTTATTTGGCCATTTCACTCATGGATGTTTAGGTTCTAAAGCCCAAGTGTGAGAGCATGCGTTTGATAAGAGAAGGGAGTCGTTTTAATGTATCGCTGCCCAAAAGGTCAAGTGGCTACTGTGGACTGCAGCCACGACCTTTCCAGAGAATGAGCTCTAGACCAAATCCCACCATAACCATGAAATATATTTTTTGTTATAGTGTATACTTTCCTTTCTGTCATGGCCAAAAGGAGGGAGAACTGAAGTACAGCTTCACCAATTAACTAGAAAATTATTATTAGAGAAAAAAACAGAATGGATGGGGAGCCGAGGACAGGAGAGGGATCATAGAAAGGAAACGGGAACGGGATAACCCAAGAATCCAGGAGGCAAAGACACTGGTGTTTCTCAGCCTTTCCCGGCAGCACCAGGATACGGTGTAGTGGCTGGTGCTGGCAGACGGCTTGGATTTCTTTTCTGTGGCAGAATGTCAGCAGTGGCCTGCCCTGGTTGTGTGTGCCAGGCCACTCCTGCCGCAAGAAAATTCTCCATTTCTACAGCATCTTGCATCATAAACCTAGGGCAATGTAATGCCACAATTACATTCACTCCACCATTCATCCTATTAAACAGTGACTTGAATACCCCTGATAGAAGGAGTCCCTGTTAATAAAGTGCACAAATTGTAAGTTTGCAAGCTTTTCTCAAACTTTGGTCATTCAGTACCGTCTTCCCTAGTTTGCACACGTCTATACGGGCACCGCTTAAAGCACTTTGTGAATATTAGCCCATTTAATTCTCATAACAGTCCAGGGCCTCCTTTGTTACAGATGAGGAAGCTCAAGGAAATTAAGTAACTTGCCCCAGGTGTTTCAGGGATACTGCAAATATTTTCTTTTATTTATAAAGTAACTACTCACAAATTTTGTCATATACACATTAATGTATTACTTATCTACTATTTTCTTTACATTATTCACTTTTGTCTTCTTAAATAAAGTCATAGTTAAGAAATCTTATCACTTCCATAAGTGGAAAACAAATAATACCATGAGTTTAATGTGATCTTTATATTTTCAGATATTCATGGAGATAAATACATATGCTACTTCACACTCTTGAGTGTGGCTATACCATGTGTCGGTGAGGATAGGGACAAATTGGAACTCTCATATACTGCTAATGGAAATGTAAAATAATATAGCCACTGTGGGAAACGGTTTGGCGATTCCTCAAAAAGTTAGATACAGAGTTATAATAAGGCCAAGCAATCCTACTGCTAGGTGACATGACCCAACAGCTTTGAAAACAGGAACTCACATACTTGTATGTGGATGTTTCATCCATAATAGCCAAAAAGTGGAAACAACCTAAATGTCCATCAACTAACTGATGGAAGGGTGAACAAAATGTGGTACACCCACACAATGGAATATTATTTGGTCATAAAAAGAATCAAATACTAGCACCTGATATAAATGGATGAACCTTGAAAACACTGTGCTATGTGAATAAAGCTAGATACTAAAGGCCATAATAAATATTTATTCATAATAGATATCCAAAATAGGTAAATGCATAGATACAAAATGTAAATGAGTGGTTTTTGGTAGACTGAGGGAATGGGAGAATGGGCAATGATGACTTAATGCCTATGGGATTTCTTTTGAAGATAATGAAAATGTCTTGGAATTAGATAGTAGTGATCAGTATACTTGGTGAATATACTAAAAGTCACTGAATTGTACACTTTAAAATGGTGAGTCTGATAATGTATAAATTATTTCTCGGTAAAGCTGATATTTAAATAAAAAATAATAAAAATTCCAAAGCTGCTTCAGGAATACTGCAGCTATTTTCATTTACTTACAAGGCAACTACTTTTCTTTGCAAACAGGAAAGAATGGATTGTGAAGCTAGTAGAAATAATTATATAGATATGCACATATTTATGCATTAAATTTTTAAATATATATTTTTCATTGATTTCAAAGAATAAAGGAAAGGGAGAAAGATAGAAACATCAATGATGAGCCCTACCTGTTTTGGCCCAGAGCATTGGCCTGCAGACTGAAGGGTCCCAATTTCCATCTGGTCAAGGGCATATCCCAGGTTGCAGGTTCGCTCCCAGTGGGGGACATGCAGAAGGCAGCCAATCAATGATTCTCTGACATCATTGGTGTTTCTATCTCTCTCTCCCTCTTCCTTCCTCTCTGAAATAAAATTAAAAAAGAAAAGCATCAATGATAAGCAAGAATCACTGATCAGCTGCCTCCTGCATACCCCCCACTGGGGATCGAGCCCACATCCTGGCCATGTGTCCTGACTGGGAATGAACCATGACCTCCTGGTTCATAGGTTGACACTCAACCACTGAGCCACACTGGCCAGGATATCCATTACATTTTAAAAGCTGTGTTTGTATTTAACCTAAAATAATTTCATATATTCTACCAGAAATAAAGGTGCCAAAGTTTAGAGAACATTCTTGAATATCATAGTAGTTAAGCTCCAGTATCAATAACCTGGGTTTGAATCTCAGTTCTAACACTATGTGAGTTAGGAAAATTCCTCAATGTCTTTAAACCTGTTTCTTTATCTGTAAAATGGGATAAAAGTCCTGGTGGTGCCAGTATCAGGGAAGCCGGGTATATTAATTTTTTAAGAGAGCAACATTCCTTGAGCCCCTGCTCTAGGATAGCAAGGAAATATGCTAGACACATTATATTTAATTTATTAAATCTTCACAGAAACCTCATGAGATCCAATTTAAACATAATAAGCAAGTGTATAATCCTCACTATGCATAATTCCACTCACTGCTATTGAAAACATAATGCCTTCTACTCTAACATCCACTCACAAGATCATTGAGTCCGAATCACCTTCTTTAATTCTTTAAATTCAGATTCTATTATCTTACTGACCATACCTTGTTTATAAGATTATAAAACATCAATTTATGATAAAATAAAAAGGTTATGTCATTATTCTAACCTCTTATAAAAGTTGTACCAAAAAATTATCTGTATTTTATTTACACTTCACATTTTACCAGTTGCTAGTGTTTTGTACATACCTTCAAAAGGACTATATCTTAGAATACTGAAAGAATTTGCCCCCAAATCTATAAAAGTTGCCAAACAGAAAAGAAAAATAAATACAGAAACCATTACTCAACTTTTAACTGACACTAGGGTCTTGATATACCCTGTTGGCATCTGAGAGGCCCACTCATGTACAACAGCATTCATTAACTAAAAATAAATTTCTAATGTGCAGATTCAGTGACAATAATAATAAACAAATGCCAAATTACTGAAATATATTATACCCTTGCACCAGCAATCAAAATGAGCTTGGAGTCTCTGAAAGTCCATGTGGCCATGAAAGTACGGCCCCAACTGAATCAGAAAGGCAAGTGTGAAAACCCTTTTCTTTTAAAGAGTCTATATAACATGTCCTGGGGTCATAATTCAAATGCTAAGCATACTGTTACTTCTATCTCTTAGTCTCATGTTTGATTAAATGCTCAGGAACCTACCTCACAGGGAGATGCTATGTTGACCAGTCAACTTTGCAAAACAGTCAAGGTTACTAAAACAGGCTATGTTTATAAGACAGGGTCAAAAAAAAGAATTTAAATGACTCCTGGTGCATCTGAGGTAATCCCTAGTTTAGTTTTTTCAAAAGTTCCCAGTCTGTCCTTAATTATTTCTATTCAACTCACCCTTTACACATACAGAGCCAAGTAGGAGAATTGGACCCGTGGGTTTTACATTTTCATTAAAAGCCAGGGGTAACATATAAGCAACGTGAATTGTGGGTGGCAGCTCACTTTATGATTTCTTCAGAGGAAATTTGACGGAACACATGGAGCTAGGCTGTGCAACAGGATCTCTATTTGCTTTGCGAATGTGTGGGTGTAAATGGTATTTGGCAAGCATTCACCAAAACTTCTTACATTGGCCACTGCTGAATTACTGTCCTTTCTGCTACCTTTCAGTTACCAAATAAACAGGTCAGATTCATGACCCTTTAAAAATAGTACAAATACTTTTTAGTTTGATGTAGTCCCATTTACCTATTTTTTCCCCTTTTGTTTCCCTTGCCCTAAGAGATATATCAGAAACCAATATTGATAAGAGAAATGTCCAAGATTTTTTAAAAATATATTTTATTGATTTTTTTTTACAGAGAGGAAGAGAGAGGGATAGAAAATTAGAAACAACGATCAGAGAGAATCATCGGCCAGCTGCCTCTTGCACACCCCCTACTGGGGATGTGCCCGCAACCAAGGTACATGCCCTTGACCGGAATCGAACCTGGGACCTTTCAGTCCCCAGGCTGACACTCTATCCACTGAGCCAAACCAGTCTCAGTGAAATGTCCAAGATTTTTATGGTTTTGAGTGTAACACTTAAATCTTTAATCCACTTTTAGTTTATTCTTGTGAGTGGAGAAAAAAGGTGATCTGGTTTTTTTTTTCTTTTCCTTTTTTACACATTTTTGTCCATTTTTCACAACACCATTTATTGAATAGACTGTCTTTACTCCATTGTATGCCCTTGCCTCCTTTGGCAAATATGAATTAACCTTAAAAGCCTGGGTTTATTTCTGGGCTCTCTGTTCTGTCCCATTGACCTACATCTCTGTTTTTATGTCAGCATTATTCTGTTTTGGTTACTATGGCCTTATAGTATAGTTTGATATCAGGTAACATGATTCCTCCAACTTCGTTCTTTTTTCTCAAGATTTGTGCACAGCAAAAGAAACCATCAACAAAATTAAAAGACAACCTACTTGCAACCAAAATAAAGCTAGTTTTAAAAGAGGAGAGAATTTCTTTTTACTTAGAACAGTCTCAAATATTTAAAAACTGATAGTATAAGGTACTGGTGATTTGTCTCATTCCGTGGGCCAGGAGATGAAGTGACCATACCCTTCTGGAGAACAAACTGACAATATTGATGGTTACCAATTGGAGGAGGTGTGTGTGTGGTGGGGCTGGGGGGAGAGGTGGGTGAAAAATATGAAAGGGATTAAGAAGTACAAAGTGTCAACTCTAAGAATAGTCATGGAGATGTAAAGTATAGCATAAGCAACATAGTCAGTAATATTATTATAACTATGGTGTTATATGGATAATAGATTTATTGGGGTTATAACTTCATAAGTTATATAAATGTCTAATCACTGTATTGTACACCTGGAACTAATGCAACATTGTATGTCAACTGTAATTGAAAAATATTTTCTTAAAAAGATGTAAATATGCCTACCTTCTGATGCAACAATTCCAATTCCAGTAATAAATCCTTAGGAAATAATCAAATGAAAGAGTAAAAATGTATACATACACATATAAGCATATACATTTGTATGTATATGTGTAATTATATGTGTCTGTATGTATGTGGTGGCATTGCATATATTATTTAAAAAAAACACCTTGAAATATCCCAAATCTTGAAAAAGATGGAAGTAATTAAATTACTTATTCTGCTCTCTTAGAATAAAAATAACTATTAAAAATGATAATGTAGCATTAGATTTATTAACAGGCAAATTCTAAGATAGCAAATCCTTTGGTTTCTTTTTTTTTTCAATAAATGTGTATAACAGAAAGTCCCGAGCTACATTAAAATAAGAACATTTTTATATGTGAGCAGTTAGATTTTGAATGATTTTTTCTTTTTCTGTATAGTTTAACTTTTTTTTCAGGGTATATATTATGCTTACAATTCAAAAAACATCTCTACTTTATCTTATTTACATTCTCTTGCCCAGTCTTAGAAATAGCAAACAACATGATTACAAGTCAATCTATCAAATACTTCATCCCAATTATCACGTAACACCTAACTCTATTTTGGGAACATAACTCTATTTTTAATTGCAATTTCTAACTCTCCCTTGATCTGTGAAACACACAAAATAAATGGAAGTGATAGAACAGTGACAGGTATTTATGTTTCTTTTCCTTCCCAACACTTCCAGCAAAGTTCTGCTAGAAATACATAGAGTATTTACTCAATAAACACTGCTTCAATTGCCAGGTCACAAGGACTCCAAAAACTTTGCAGAGTTGCACATAATAGTCTGATATCTATTTAAGGGCTCAGTTGGGTTTTCTAAAAAAATAAATAAATAAATAAATAAATAAATAAATAAATAAATAATACTTCTTGGGTTATCTAAAAAAAATGGAAAGGAAAAAAAAGATACTTCCCTTAGATTTCTCCTAGGTTGAATTAACACTAAACAGAGTTAAACTATAATATATATCTCATTTGAAAAGATATAATTTATAAAACAGAAAAGTCGTCAGACTGATAAAACAGTTATTCTTCTGCATTATTTAACAATAGTGAAGTATGATCATGTGAATTTGGCAGCATTTTATGGCTGAGTTCAGAGAAGCCTAAAAGCCTTCTTCTTGACATTCAGTGAGAAGGTGTCGGTGTCAATCAGTAAGCAGGCAAGGGGGGAGGCAGTGTTTGTAGCTTGTTTAGAAGATGACCAGGACAAGGGCATGTTCATCTTATACACTTGTGCCCTAGAAAATTTTTAATAAATACAAATATATATAAATATATCATCCATCACCATCCACCAATTGGAAAAAAAAAAGTTTCGTTTAGAATGCTAGGCTGAACCCTAAATTGTATTATGTCATTTAAGTATATGTTGCATTCATTGCTACATTCTTTAGGTGGTGGTGGAGTGCTTCATTTTCATCCCAAAATATGTTTTTTCTAATTTGAATGTAATATGTGCTAATTGAAGAAAAAAAACTGTGACCATCCATAAAGGAACAAAAATGAAAATAACTCATTTTATACCACCCTCAAGTAACATCAATATTTTGGTATAATTATTATAACCAAGAGATTAAGAATTAAAGTTGTGGAATCAGACTTTCTGGGTTCAAATCCCATATCCCTACTAGCTGTATGACCTTGAGCAGGTGACTTAGTGTCTCTGTGCTTCAATTTCTCTAAGGAGGAAGGGGTTTAAGAGCAGGTACCTTAATAGGTGATTATGAGAATTAAATAGGCTAATGAGTACAACGTGCTTAGTACAATACCTGGCACATAATCTCAGATTAACAAACTTTAGTTGTTATTTCCTTTTTAAAATGTATACATTAAATATATGGAATCTAAACATATGGAATCATACTGTTTTCTATCCTGGTCTTCTGCCTTTTCATTTAACAATGTACCTTGAACATCTTTTTTCCTTTTTATTTGACGAATATCTTTCCATATTAATTAACAGAAAGCTATAAAATCACTCAATCACTATATAGCATTCGATTGTATGAATGTACCAAGCTATGTAACTAATCAAAGGAAAGAGTTCTAAAGGAACTTTTCTTCCATATTATAACCTCATCTTGAAGGTCCAAATGAGGTTATTAAGCCAAACAAATGAAAGAATAGCTAAATCTTTAGATTTCTGCTAAATCTTTAAAGTTTTTTAGTGGCGATTGCAAAACAAGATGGCAGCCTAGGTAGTCTCCTAAGCTGCCGTCTCATCAACAATTTGGAAAAAAACAACAGCTAAAATCGAAAGGGATCACATCAGATTCACAGGAGAGCTGGTGGAATGGGATGGCTACAACTAAAGACAAGGAAAATTACCGCTGCCGCCATGTGGAGTTTAAAGCCACAGTGGAACCAGAGCCACAGCCACTGCCAGTGAGGGAGGCCCACTGAGAGAAGAGCCTGTCCGGCCCCGGGGCCCATGGAGTGGGCTGCCTTGGAGTCCAGTCTCCACACCCCCAGCCTTCCCAGCCTGCCCGCTGTGCTAGCAAGGGAGCCAGCACAGGGCCACGGCTGCGCCTTCCGCTCGCGGCCCCAGTGAGCCCTTCGCCCATCTGTCCCACCGCTGCCAGGCCGGACCAGAGCCTCTGCCGAGCCCCCGAGGAGGGGCGCCGCTGCCACCATGCGGAGTTTGGAGCTGCAATGGAACTGGAGCCGCAGCCGCCACCACCGCAGCCGCCACCGGGGAGGGAGGCATACCTGGAGCAGAGCGCACCCACCCCAAACCCAGGGGGCGGGCCACCTCGGAGCCCGGCTTCCGCACCAGCAGACTTCTGCCCCCCCTCCCCCCCCCCCCCGCCTTGCTGGCGAGGGAGCCAGCTCAGGGCCTCGGCTTCGCCTCCCACTTGAGCGAGGCCTTTGCCTATCTGTCCCTCGACTCCAGGCCTGGCCGGAGTCTCTGCGGAGCCCCCAAGAGCCATCTAAACACCTACACCCGGGGGACTGAAAGCCTGAATTTGTGAAAGCCTGAATTTGTGAAATCAGAGCTGCTGAGATTGCTAGGGTAGAGTTGGCCAGAGCCTCCCCGTTCTTTCCCCTCGTTGTCCTGCTCACCTGCAGCTCAGGCCCCAGGGGATCCAGGATAGGAGGGCATCAATCAACGGTCCCAGACAGTCCGTGTGACCTGGGTGGGGGGTGGATCCCGAGGGAGCCGTGTGCCCTGGGGAAGTGGTAAGACCAGGGGGAGCCGTGTGCCCCAGGAGAGCCTTGTGCCCCAGGGGAGTGGTGAGACCCGGGGGGACCCGTATGACCTGGGGGCGGGGGGGGGGGGGAGGCGTTGGGATCCGGGGGAGCCGTGTGCCCTGGGAGAGCTGTGTGCCTCTTGGGAGCGGTGAGACCCGGGGAGCCCCTATGTTCATAGCAGCACAATTTACAATAGCTAGGATTTGGAAACAGCCTAGGTGCCCATCAGCAGATGATTGGATCAGAAAACTATGGTACATCTACACAATGGAATACTATGCTGTCATAAAAAAGAAGGAATTCTCATCATTCGCAGTAACCTGTATGGAATTGGAGAACATCATGCTGAGTGAAATAAGCCAGTCAATGAAAGAGAAACACCACATGTCCTCACTCATTTATGGATAATAAAGAACATTATAAACTAATGAATAGAAAGATAGATATAGTGACAGTAAAGCAACAAGCAGACTGTCAAATGACAGTGGGGAGGGTAGAGTGATCTGGGGGAGATAAGAGATCAACTGAAAGACTGGTTTGCATGCATATAAGTACAACCAAAGGACACAAAACTCTGGGGAGGGAGGGCATGTATGGGAGGTGGGAGTGGGGGGCAATGGTAAGCAATGTACACATATAATACCTTAATATAAAAAAATGGTGGGAAAAAATAAATAAAGTTTTTTAGTGGCTTCAAAAACTAATGTCAAAAGAAGAAAAGGATGGGGAGAAGGAAAAAGAAGAGGACAGGGCACACACTAAACATACAAAAAAATTTAAATAAATTTTAAAACATTAATGTGCTAGTGATTATTTGTTTCTCCTCAGGAAATAATCTTACAGGCTATTCAAAATCTTTTAAGTTAGTTTTGCCTGGTTAGATGCCTTTCTTCAGATTGTTTTAAAAGGTAAACAATCAATTAACACTATCAGCAATATATAAAAAAGTAACTAAGAAACTACATTTTAGTTAGAAGTCCAAATCAGGACTTATGATTTGGACTATGCTAATGATATTTTTAGTATAAAATATAGAGACCATTTCAGTACATATTTCTATATAGACAAATTTCTTTGTTAAAATGTATGATCTTACAGAAAATTTTATGGCTGTTTTATAGTATTTACAATACTGATGTTGAAGAAAAATTATCTTATCTACCTGGTATTATCACCCAAAGTTTGAGTTCATGACTATATCAGACTCACAAGCTAACTTTCCATGTTTTAAAGTCACAAGTCACCTACTTGTAGTCTGTGGAGGATATGGATATATATATATATATATATATATATATATATATATATATATCCAGCAATAATCCTAAATACCAGTTGAAAAATCTCTTAATTCCAAAAATATTTCAAATCTTTTGTTCACTAGTTCTCCCATGTTTACCAGTTATTTTAAATAGCAATGTTATATTCACACTGAGGAAATAACCAACTTTAAATAAATAAATATATTGTTCTATTATATTATTATTCCCATTTTTTCTTGGTCCAGTCCAACTTCTTCAAAATCATGGGTTTGTTCTAAATTTGAAATTTTTCTCTATGTGACAAAACTTGACCTACCTACAGATTCAGTGCTTTGGACTTAATCAAATTCATTCGTATTCTAGGTGGATTACAATAGACACATATTTTAAAGCTAGAATTTAGTTTGTGACCATGGAATGAGCAACCTTAAGTAAGATGCTGAATATTCAACTGTGGCCTCGTGTGTTTTTTTCATACACTAGCCAGAAGTTCTGAAACTAGCTATAACTGAAAAAATCACCTGGGGAATTTTTAATGCAGATTCTCAGGCCCAATCTCAAATCTGCTGAATTAAAAACTTCAGGAACAGAGATCAGGAATTTATATTTATAGCAGCTTCCCCAAGAAATAATAATGCAGACCACAGACACCTGTCTCTGGACTGACATTTGGAAACCACCTGGATTTGACAGTTTATTTATTTAACCAAGTGTTTCTAAAAATTAGTGGATTTTTTCTGTAGTGCTACAAAAGAAATAGAGAACACAATCCTGTCCTCAAGCTTACTGAGACAGAATTTCCCAAAATGTATTCCATGAGATATTTATAGGTATTACATGAAAAAAGTGATTCATGATCAAATAACTGTGGCAAACTCTAGGTTAAACAAATATAATATTTCTTCACTTCAGAATTTCTCAGGGCCTTTAATAGGTTATGGCTTTCCAAGAGGAAAGTCAAACTTCTTTGTACAAGAAATTCTTTTATCACAGAGCTTGTCTAAGGACTAGTGTTCCAAAGAATACAGTTTTGGAAATGATGAACTAAATTATTTCTTAGGAACAATGACCATGACTTCATACACTTTTTTTAATCCCTCATAGTATCTAACTGGAACGAGGCTTAATAACACATAGAAGGTTAGTTAAATTAATTCTCATAATCGAAAGGGTAGGTTGATCATCCAAGTGGATAATGTTTCCAAGTACCCACAGTGCAAATCTGTCATTGATTCCATTACCTATTTCATTTCTCCTTTTGGAGTGTTGGCTCATATGTTAGTGCCACTAATAAAGCAATAGTTCCCTTATGAATTGTCAATTAATTTGTCTTCTACCAATACTCAAAAATTAGGTTTTATAGATTATCACTAGAGGCCCATTGCATGAAGAGGTTCATGCAATAGGCCGTCCTTCCCTTGGCTTCCAGCATTGTTTTTCCTCCAGCACCCAGGACCCAGGCCTTAATTCTGGCCAGAGTCTGCCATCTTCATCTTTGCTGCAGGCTCCAGCCAGTCTGCCTCTGTCTTCGCTGAAGTCTGCCGTCTTTGGCTTTGCTGCAGTCTTGTCTTCGCTGTGGCACTCTGCTCATGTATATCCCTTTGCCCCCCACCTTCCCTCTCATAGCAGGCATCCTGCCCCTCCCCACCCCACCCTACCCCACCACTCCGCACCTGGAGCAGCTGGGAAGCAGCCATCTTTGTCCTTTTAATTTGCATATTCCCTCCTGATTGGCTGATGGGCATAGTGGAGTGATGGTCAATTTGCATGTTTCTCTTTTATTAGTACAGATAGTTATGCTAAGAAGGAAGTTGTGGCTGTGGAATTATGATGGAACTATTACAGCGGAAACACTGTAGGAGACGAGGAACTTAGCATCCCTCAGGAGCTAAAGGTGGTACATACATGTACCATTGCAGGAATAGAAAGACACCAAGAAGAAGAATTGCAGCCCAAGAAAACAGCTTACGAATCCTGTGGCTAATTCTAGCATAAGTACCTGACCAGCTATGATGGAGAAAATTATTAGACAGCATGGAAAAGTGAACTCAGCAAATGAAGGATAAGAGGAAAATAAAAATAACAGTTCTTGCCATCAAGTCACCTTTTCCAGGATTGAAGCAAACTTATTTGATATTTTTAGTTTGCTTCTAAGTGACATGAAAATGCTTTCCTTTCACTGAGCTAGAGACAAAAATCAAATGACTAAGAGCTGAGGTTTTACATCTTATCTTTTAATATTGGGAACTGGGGGCAGAGAAAAGAGACCATATCTTAGAATGGTTTGAAACCAAATTGTTTTTCACAGTCTGCATCAGGCTTTGATGAAATGGGGTGGTTTTCATGATGTCATCCACATGGTTTAAATAAACAGTGTACTAAGGTTAACAAGCTGCAATCGTAACAGAACTAGAGGGGGATTATAGTCAAGCTAATTTGATCAATTACTTTTAGTTCCAGAGGTCTCTAGATGAGACAGAAGCCAGTATACACATGTTGGCAGATGAAAAATCAGTTTGGTCAACACATACCCTGATGGTAATGAACATTCCTTCAGACTTCATTTTTCATCCCCAAGAGAGAAGAATCCCACTAATTCCAGTTACTGCTACTCAAAAGCAGCCAGAAAGATAACTGTAAATATTTTCAGGAGCCAGAAACTTGCATTCCCTGGGGTACACTAAGATTAGTCTATTAGCTCTTCCATTGTGCATTTAAATATTGTATTTTAGCTTTTCCTTGTATTATCTTCCTATTAAAAATTAATTAGAATTAGAATTAACTAAAGTTCTTAGTATATATTAGGACCTCTTAAAAGTTGATATTTTCTAATTATAAATATTCAGTTACATGAAGCTAGTAAACAGTTTCATATATGTGGAGTATATGCATGAGTTGGATTTATCAGCTTTAAAACCTGGTGATTATAAGGAAGTGGTTTCTTTGGTATATAAATGGAAGAAAGGGATGATTTTTTAAAAGCTATGTAAATTCCACAGTATTTTCACTATATACAAGACACTGGCTTGGTGTACAAAGTACAAAGTTGTATAAGTCATTATACATCCTGACCTCATTGACTAGTACCATGATTGGCAAACTGCGACTTGCAAGCCACATGCAGCTCTTTGGCTCCTTGAGTGTGGCTCTTCCACAAAATACCACGGCCTGGGTGAGTCTATTTTGAAGAAGTGGTGTTAGAAAAAGTTTAAGTTTAAAAAATTTGGCTCTCAAAAGAAATTTCAGTCGAAACCGGTTTGGCTCAGCGGATAGAGCTTCAGCCTGCGGACTGAAGGGTCCCGGGTTCGATTCTGATCAAGGACATGTACCTTGGTTGTGGGCACATCCCCAGTAGGGGGCATGCAAGAGGCAGCTGATCTATGACTCTCATTGATGTTCTAACTATCTCTCCCCCTTCCTCTCTGTAAAAAATCAATAAAATATTTTTTTAAAGATTTAAAAAGAAGAAATTTCAATCGTTGTACTTTGATATTTGGCTCTGTTGACTAATGAGTTTGCCGACCAATGGACTAGTAGAGGTGATGATATGTGCACCAAAAACTATAACCCTATGTAGATATGCTAAAGAAGAAGCATAAAAAGATCTCTAGAGGAGTCAAAAGATGGTATGATTTCATCTGATAACAGAAATCAATAAAAACTTCCTGCAGAGCTTTCATTTGAGATGTTTAGGCCAAGATGCAGGCATTTGAGCATAAGGAATAAGTCATAGATAGCATGGAAACAGGAAATGAGTTATGTCCAAGGAATACTAAGGAATGCTTTTTGCTTACTCAGAAAGATTGTTATCTAGGGGGGGGGGGGGACACAAAGGTAAGATGGAATCATTTTTTAAAGAATTAAATTCCAGTGAATTTGAGGTTGGGCTAATAGTGTAGGGAATTGTTGAAAGTTTTTGTGACGAATATATCAGAATCAGAAAAATTAACCTAGAATAGTATCCAGACACTATTGAAGTTGTTGGATAAAACCAACTCCATAGGTATATATAAAAAAAAAATGATGGTGCTAACAACAGTGATATGAAAAAAAAAAACTGAGAAAGTGGAGTCATTTTGCTGGATTTAGTTACATTTAGCATTTGGATACTCTGATCCAAAAATTCTTACATCTTAGAAAGTTGTTGAGGGGAGATGAAGTGAGCCTTTGGGAATTAGTTGTTGCAGAATGGAGCCCCTCCAGCAAGAATGGCAGGTTCCCATTTAGCAAATACTTAATAAGCTCTTAATATGTGCCTGACACTCTGCTGGGCCTGGTTAGAAAAACAGCTATGTAAAACAGAGACATTAAGGAGTTTAGAATCTCGTAGTTTCTCACTCTGGTTCTACCACTTATTTGCTGCGCTACCTAAAGCAATTAACATTTTTGGAAATGCTCCACTTGTTTATATCCTTGGGAATATTGTAATGTGCATGTTTAAGTAGTGGTATTAGATTTTTAGGTGTAAAATCGTTTAAGATCATAGGGGAGTTAATGGGGATATTGTTACCGTCAGTCATGAGGACTGGTGGAGGCAAGAAAGGAGGTGAAAGCCAAAATCCCAGTCAGAGTGGAGAAGCACAGCGCCTGGGAAATGCTTTAGAGAGGGCTCTGAGGTTAGAAGCAAAGCCAAGCTTTCCACTAGCACATCACTTTCCAGTGTGAGAGCCAGTAGCACTCCCACGCAGAGTCTCTAAGCACTGGATCCAGACGCCGGAGGAATCATATACCGGCATACATTTCTGAAAGAGGACCCTGTACAGTAGGAGACAATAGAGAAGGATCTTCTTAGAGTCACTGAGTTGATACTTACTAAGTGCCTTGCTCAGTGCTGCTTCGTGAATGTACAATGGTGAGCAAACCAGACATGACCTCTGACATCATGAAGGTTACAGTCTAGTGAAGATGGCAGATATTCATTAAATCCCCATGATCGGTGCTTTTGAAAAAGAGGTGCACAGCTCAGCAAGGCCCTCTGATGGGAGACTTTTTACTTAGATTGGGGATCTAGAGGGCTGCTCCAAGAACATAACTTTGAACAAAGAATGACGTCAGCCTGCAACCAAGTCCTTTGTTGGGGTTGGCAGCAGACGACTACTCGGTTCTATTCCTATTGGCCACTGGAGCCTCCAGCTGTGGAATCCTGAAAGAACAAAATGTCAAAAGATCCAAGAACATCACAGCTGAATGCAGTGACTGCAATACACAGAGAAATAGACATTTTTCAAGGTCTAGCCATGGTTATCATAGAGGCACTATTGCACAGTGGTAGAAAACAGAGTCTGGCATCCAATCCCATGTAGCTTGAGGGAAATTATTGAGTCTCTGTAATCCTCTTAATATAAGATGAAAAGAGTAAGAGTGTACATCCCTATAATTCTCTTGTGAGAATTAAGTAATCCACAAAACTCAAAGTATAGTTTCTAGCACTGTTCCTTCATAAATCTTAGCCAATTATCCTCCTGGATAAGGATTATTTATTTTGGATAAGAATTTTTAATTGAGCTATAATTCATGTATCATAAAAATTACCCTTAGAAATTGTGTAATTCAGTGGTTTTGGTATATTTACAAGGTTCACTACTATCTAAATTCAGAACATTTTTATTATCTCAAAAAGAAATCCCATATCCATTGGAAGTCACTCTCCGTTTTACTTTTTTGAAGCCTGTGACAAGCACAAATCTACTTTCTGCCTCTATTCTGGACGTTTTGTGTAAAAGAATCAATAATATGTGGCCTTTTGTATCTGGCTTGTTTTGCTTAGCACATTTTCAAGGTTCATTCAAGTTATAGCATGTATCAGTACTTCATTCCTTTTTGAGGCTAAATAATGTTCCATTGTATGGATATACCACACAATTTTATTTATTAATGTATTAGTTAATGGATATTTGGGTTGTTTATAGTTTGGAGCTATTAGGAATAATGTTGCTATGTATATTAGTGTACAACATTTTTGTGTGGACAAATGTTGCCAATTCTCTTAAGAATGCATATAGAAGTAGAATTGCTAGATTCCATGTGAATTGTATTTATATTTTGCCTTTTGCAGGAACGGCCAAAATGTTTCTCAAAACTGTTGCACCATCTTACATTCCCACCAGCAATGCATGAGGATTCCAATTTCTTCACATCCCACCAACACTTGTTATTGTCCATCTCTTTCCTTTTAGACATCCTACTGAGTGTGAAGTGCTATTTTATTGTGCTTTTACTTGCATTTCTCTGATGACTAATGATGTTTCACATCTTTCCCATGCTTGTCCATCTGTGTAACTTCTTAGAAGAAATATCAATTCACATCAGTGTCCATTATTTAATTGGGTTATTTATCCTATTGTTGTTGAGTTGGATAGAGATTTGGTTAAAGGGTTTTATTCACTCCCACTGATCCTGATGAAACAAAATCAGCTCTCTAAGAAAGAACAGGTTGTTATTTCTTGTTTTCTGCCTTAGTCAGTCACAGGTGCTCCAGAAATAGCAGGCACCGAGGTTCTTTTGTGGCTAGGCAGAAGAGCAGGGAAGACATCCTCCTCACGCCTATCTCCCCTCCTTCAAACACTGGCCCTTCTCCCTATCCATGTTCAAACTCTACCTTGTCCTCTCTTCCCTACCCTGAGCTCTCCCACTTTAGTCTCACGGTGCCATCTTGAGACATTTCTATATACCAGTAGAGTCCAGAGGGGCAGGGGACTATAAGGTTACCTGTCACATGCATCCCTTCTCAGCACAAGGCCTGGAAGGCCGTAAGAATAAGAACAAACAACTTACTTTCTCTGATCTCTTATATTGATTCTGAACCTTGACATTGCTGCGGCTGGCAGAGACAATAATTGGCATGTGTGTTGGGGGCGGGGGAGGGAAGGAATCCAAGAACTAATGACAGAAAGTGGATGCTACCTCCCTAGGAACTCTGAGGCATGAGGCAAGTTACCTACTCTTTGGAGTTTGGTTTTCCTTACCTGCAAAATAAGATGATCATTTTCAGATAATAAGCTTGGTCTTCCTCTTCCTATCTTGGAATAATTTTGTGAAGATAAAATGATCTAATGTATGTAAAGGTGTCTTGTAAAACACTATATAAATGTAAGTTTTATTATCCAAGAGTGAGAACTCAACTTCTATATAGCATCACAGTTGTGGTTGAATAAGCTCCAGAAAAGTGAATCTCTTTATACAATACCTCCTGGTAATTTCCACAATATGTAGTTTATATAGAGAGTGTGGTTTTTCATTTGAGGGATTGTATAATTTTATGTTGTAGATGTTTGCAAACACTTTAATTGAAAATGAGCTAACAATTATAACCTTCTACATTCAATTCATTCACACATAGATATGTTAAATAAATTCTTATTTCTCCACACAGATACTTTATTCTCAAACTAAAGTAAATATTCAATGTTATATACTTAAAGTAAAAATCTGAACTAGAATTGTTTTCTAACTTATTTTGAGTACTTACAAAGTGCCTTACTTCATCTAATCCTTCCAATATTCAAATGAGAAAAATACCATGATTTTCCCCATTTTCCAGATAAGAAAACTGAGGCATAACAAAGTCAAGGTCTCCTATCATAAGATACTAAACTGGAATTAGGAATTTAGTCTATTAAATTCAGCTCTTAACCCCATGTAGTGACATATCAGAGAGAAAAAGAATTCTAAGGAACTGGAGGGTATGTAATATACTAGAGAGAAAACTAAATCTGAAGAATTGGAGGGTGATTTCCTCTGCATTCACTTGTGTTATTTCGTTAAAGGATTACCTTAGAATCCACAGAAGAAATCAAAAGAACTAGAAAAGATCATTGATTTATGAATAAGGGGTTGATTCCCATTTGAGCTTTATTTGAGAAGTGAGGGAAACTTCATTAAGAGTCAGAATTGTGAAACAAAGCTATGAATTATTAAAGGGAGTTACAATATTTACTTTTCTGAAGAGCACTAAGCAGGGTAAATCTCATTTTCCATAGCCTCCACTAAATTCAATTAGGAGTCAAAGCAGTGAATAAAACTATTTAAGTTACAGACACCATAAGAATACTATAGCCGAAACCGGTTTGGCTCAGTGGATAGAGCGTTGGTCTGTGGACTGAAAGGTCCCAGGCTCGATTCCAGTCAAGGGCATGTACATTGGTTGCGGGCACATCCCCGGTGGGAAGTGTGCAGGATCGATGTTTCTCTCTATCCCTCTCCCTTCCTCTCTGTAAAAAAATCAATGAAATATATTTTTTTAAAAGAATACTATAGCATATGAATGTTTATAAAGAAAAAGTTCAAATACTGAAGAGAAAGAAAAAAAAAACTAAAAATCCCTTAAAATCCAATAGTACAAAAAAAAAACTTTGAAAAATTACTTTAAAAAACTGTGGTTACCCAGGTTTTTTAAATCCCTAGATGTAATAGTATGTGTTAAGTATAAATAAACTAGAGGCCCAGGGCACAAAATTTGTGTACAGAGCTTGGGGGTGGGGTGGGGGGGTGGGTGGGGCTCAGCCCGGCCTGCATCCTCTCCAATCTGGGACCTCTTAAGGGATCTCCTACTGCCCATTTAGGCCTGATCCCACAGGCAGTCAGACATCCCTCTCACAATCCAGACTACTGACTCCTAATTGATCCCCTGCCTGCCTGCCTGCCTGATTGTCCCTAACCGCTTCTGCCTGCCAGCCTGATCACCCCTAACTGCTCCACTTCCTACCTGATTAATACCTAACTGCTCCCCTCCTGGCCTGATTGCCCACAACTGCCCTCCTCTGACAGCCATCTTATGATGACATTGCACTGGGGCTCATGCCACCTAGGTTTTTATTATATAGGATATACTCATATACCCACTTTTATTCAAATCATGTAAAATATACTATGCATGTTTTATGTAAAAATGTGCATACAAATTAATATAGGAACCAAATACCCATCTTATGGATAAATATATGTAATATATATATTTTTTATATTCATGCATAATTTTAAATTGTTCTCAGCAGTAAAGGTAGATTTTTTTTGAAATAATAAAATAGTCCAAATCAAGTTATATAAATGTGCTTGGTGTCACACTCCCACCACACTAATTCTTACATCTTATATTCTTTGTAATCTTGATTTTGTTCTTTTTACCTTGTCTCATCCTCTTGCCAATTATAAACTTGCTGTTTTTTAAACTATCCACTTGATTCATCCTTTAAAAAAAGGATATGAACTCTACTGTTACAAACTATAAAATTACAATAGTTGTTGTTTGCAAATCACCAGTTTAAAATTAAACCTGGCAGTAAGGGTCTTTTAATTAAAACTTTTGTTTGGTTTCTCTTACCTTTTTTCATGTACAGCACTAGACAGAGCATAGATTCTAACATAAACAATGAGTGCAGACTTGAACCTCTAATGAACTACCTAATTCTCTTTTTTTCAGTTAGGTTACTATTTTGCCCAGTACGCTATAAATAGGATTTTTCAGAAATCCTTCCAACTCAATACTTTTTTTTTGTATCAAATGTAGCTTCTAATTTCCATTCCAGTTTGAAATACGGTTGGAGTACTCTGCCTCAGAGTGTGACAGGCAACACTGTGTGATGGATGTCAGGAGCCTATTAAACATAATCACACAGTAATGTATTTACTATGGAAGCAGTTGAATCATTTGAATAGTTCCAACAAACCAAATGCTTCTGTGAATAAGAGCTGAGTTCCATAAGTGCTTCTAAAACAGGCCTACACCAACTTAGTATGCAAAAAAGCATGTAACATGACGGTCAGTGGAGGATGGTTCAAAGGGTAGAAGACATTTTCATAGATGGTTTTCACTGTACTAAAACGTGCATTTTGTACATGCTCATACATGCTCATATATATGCGCATGCCTTAAGGACCCAAGTCACCGATAAATTCATTCTATTTTCCATTTTAATGATCCTTTCAGGTATTTCTTTGTGGAAAGCAAAGTCCAATGCCAAATTTTACATGGATATCTTATTCCCCAATACATTTTAGTGAAATAAAATTGATGCTAATGAAAGTGTAGATTTAAGTCTAGTACTTAGAAATAGTTATAAAATAATAAACCATAATTTTTAAAGAAAATATTTAAGTTACCTATGTCTTCTCTATAATTTGGTTTACTCCTCATTCAGGTGGGAGAGGTGTGGGGGAGAGTATGCTATATCAAAAGTATTTGTTGTCAAAACCGGTTTGGCTAAGTGGATAGAGCGTCAGTCTATCTGAAAGGTCCCAGGTTCAATTCTGATCAAGGGCATGTACCTTGGTTGCGGGCACATCCCCAGTAGGAGGTGTGCAGGAGGCGGCTGGTCGATGTTTCTCTCTCATTGACATTTCTAGCTCTCTATCCCTCTTCTTTCCTCTTAGTGGAAAAATCAATAAAATATATATATTTTTTTAAGTATTTGTTAAACCCTGGCCCGTTTTACTCAGTGGTTAGTGTCAAACCACAGACTGAAGGGTCACGAATTCATTTCTTGTCAAGGGCATGTGCCTTGGTTGCAGGCTTGATCCCCAGTTTTGGTCAAGGTGCATGCAGTAGTTAACCAATCAATGTATTAAGTCCTTAACTTAAAAGACCCTCGAAATCTCTTACCTATCTCTCCAGCCTTACTCCTATCACACCCCCTATCAAAGTCCATCCAATTTCTGACTAGCCTTCTTTCACTTTATCGACATAGATAGACCTATATGTTTGTTCCTAAAGAGAGAATTACTTGAAGGAAGACTGATTTCTCCATATGGACCACAATATTTATAAGAGGCCAGTCTCATGGGGAGAAGATGTAGTTGTTTGTTAAATATGAAAAAGTAAGGAAGGACTGAAACTGTTTTTGGCTCAGTGGATAGAACCTTTGGACTTAAAGGTCCCAGGTTCAATTCCAGTCAAGGGCATGTACCTTGGTTGTGGGCATATTCCCAGTAGGGTGTGTGCAGGAGGCAGCTGATCATGTTTCTCTCTTATCAATGTTTCTAACTCTCTATCCTTCTCCATTTCTCTCTGTAAAAAAAAAAAATCAATAAAATGTATTTTTTTAAGTAGTGGAGAGAAATAAGACAAGCACCACAGAACTACTCTGCTCTCCCACACTAATGCTGCTGAGATACTGTCCAAAGAGAAAAGTTATGTTCATGTCAAGTCTCAAAGTTTAGTTGTCACTGGCTGTGTACTGCTTCCAGACTACTTTCTCTGGGCCAAGTACAATCAAGGCTTTCAACCTTGAAAAGATTAGGGCATCATTCTTTCATATTTCTCCTCTCACTCTGAAAAAGTTTTTGTATCTTATGTACCAGAGAGATCACAAGGCATATGAGAAAACACAGATTGTGAAGTGGAGAGAATTGATTAAGTTAGGAAAGGCAAATCAACAATTTTTGTCAATTATTTCTGCAATATCTCACAGTATGAATCACAATTTATACACTGATACCATTAAAAACTGCTGTACCTGTTTGCCACCCTAATATATAAAAAGTCAGGGCCTGTCATGTCCAAAGCAACTGGACAGACAACTGAACACAAGCTGTGTGGGGCGACAAGGCCAGTAGAGGGGTTAGTGAGGGATGACCAAATGACTGAACAGCAGGGGGCACAATGGGGTGCGATCAGACTGGTGGTGAACAGGCCAGTAGGGGAGGCAGTTAGGGGCACCCAGGCCAGCAAGGGGGTAGTTATTGGCAATTAGACCAGCAGGCAGAGGCGATTAGGGGTGATCAGACTGGCAGGGGGGCAGTTAGGAGCCAGTAGTCCCGAATTGTGAGAGGGATGTCTGACTGCCAGTCAGACATTCTCTGAGGGGTCCCAGATTGGAAAGAGTGCAGGCTGGGCTAAGGGGGACGCCCCCCTCCCCTGCCCAAATTTTGTGCACAGGGCCTCTAGTTATAAATATAATTAAAAGTATATGGATTAAGATAGAAACTAGATGTGGGACAGGACCACTTGCCTAAAAGGAAAGAATTATTCTGTCTACATAACCATAAGAATTATTCTTTCTACATAACCAGAAATCTTCCTAACACTGTCAAGTAATCAGTATGTCACAGCTTTCCCCCATGAGGAGAAACAAAATCTAATGATCATTGACTCTCTCTGAAAACAGGCAAAATTGCATTAACAGATGGGTGACTGTCAATTAGCCATTTGTTAACCAGTGTGCATGTCTTGGCAGCTCTCACACAACTTTAACAAAATGAAGGAGAGAAGGCATAAACAAGGATGAAGGGCTGAGTTCTCCTGAATTGCATTTATAATTTTTCATGAAAACATATATTCTTGATAGAAAAATAATTTGATGGGAAAATAATAATAAGAGGAAAAACTTGTCCAACATAAATGGAGCCCTTTTTCTAAGATCTTTATGGATTGCTATGTTTCTCAGAAGAGTTATCTTTCTCATTTTAGAGCTGCTAATATCAGAAATACCAAAGGAAGAGCTTACAGCTCTAAGTAACTCTCTGTAGTGTTATTTTTTTAATTTATTTTGGACAGGAATGGAGAGAGATAGGGAGGGAGGGAGGGAGGGAGGGAGGGAGGGAGGGAGGGAGGGAGGGAGAGAAATATCAATGATGAGATAGAATTATTGATCAGCTGTCTCCTGCACAGCCTCTACTGAGAATTGAGGCCACTTCCAGTTATGTGGCCCTGACCATGAATCAAACCAGCAACCATTCAGTGCATGGGACAATGTCCAACCAACTGAGCCACACTGGCCAGGGCTGTCCTCTGTTTTTTGAGACCACCTATTACTGAGACATGCCACTCTAGGTAAAGTCTAGATCAAGTGTTTCTCAGACTTCAGTGTTTCTAATAATCCCCTGGGGATCTTGTTAAGTGTGTCGATTCTGACACAGCTCCCAAGTAATGCTAGACTGCAGCCACATGTTGAATAGCAAGGTTCTAGATAGGGGTACTCAAACTTCAGCATGGATCAGAATTACCTGCAGGGTTAGATAAAACACAAATTGCTGTCCCAAATGTCTGATTTATATGACCACCAAGGCAGAAATTAGACTAATGTGGCTGCAAGTAAAGGAATGCTGGCAGCCACCAGAAGCTCCAAAAGACAAAAAAAAAAAAAAAAAAAAAAATGGATTTTTCCCTTAGAGCCTCCATTGCCCTACCAATACCTGAGTCTGAGTTGGTGCCTGAGAACTTGCATTTCTAACAAAATCACAGGTGATAATGGTACTGCTGATTTTAGGACAATTTGTAAATTACTATTTTAGGGCATATTCTTAGGGAGGTATTATCACTGAGAAATAAATATCTTCAGAACTTAAGATTTTTTTCTTTTTCTAAACTCTTTGTAGAGTTCTGGCAAAAAGCAAGCTTTGAGAACTTAGATTTCCTCAAATGCATTGGAGAGTTCTGGCAAATAGCAAAAACATGACATCTCCACAGATCCTAGAGAAGATCATAATCACTCTCTGTTATGGCCTTCTCTGCTCTTTGAAAACAGGACAATGCAGGTCTTCAATTTAAAACAGATGAATGGGATTCATTTTAGACAATGATAAGGAGAGTTTGTATACTAGGAATTTATAGCTTATTGACATTAGTACAAAGCTTTGAAATAATGTCACTTTTCTCTAAAATCTACAACTTAATAGTACGTAATCAGTAAAAGGAAATTCCCTCCAGAGAGACACAAAATGGGGCATGTGAATTTGGGTTGACAAGCTCTTTCCATCTCCTTCATGATACCCCAATTAGCCCCAGAAAGTTCTTTCAGTGATGGAGCATGCCAGGATCCGTATGGGGCTTAAGCTAGTCACCACCTGAGCAATTCATGGAGGAGTACCTGAAATTCCCACATTTTTCATTCCTTTGAGCTAAAGAATAAAGGATCTTGTTGAAATGTTTTTTATCCTATGAGGCTAATCTATAAACATTCCTAATCTTCACCTTGGCTTAAATGCTTTCATATTTCTGAGCACTTGCCATATGTCAAACACTGCTCCAGGCACTAGAGATAGTGACAAGATCTCAGCTCACTTGAAGCTTATGCTGAAGGTGGGAGGGAGCTAGTAAATAAGAAAGACAACAAGGTCATTTCAGAGTGTAGTTCATGATGTGGAGAAAATGGAACAGTGGGATATGATGAAAAAAGGACTACTTCTCTACATTGGATGGTCAGGGAACATTTCTCTGAAAAGGTCATTAGTGAGCTAAGACATTGACGACAAGAAAAAGCCAATTGTGTTGTTCATCCAATTTCCTAGCAACAGTCATTTATTATGTCAGTGTGTGGTGAGGGCATAGGAGGCAATTTTTGATGAGGAAGGAACAGGAAGAAATCCCCAAAGTCTAAAGCATTGGCGTGGCTAAGTGTGCCATAAAGACCTTGGGTTGCCAGAAACTACATAAGGGTATGAGTTTTCCTGGGCAGTTTATATTCTGAGCCACATCTCTCAAATATTATTAAAATGCATGCATTAAAAATAGTCAAGCTCCAATCTGGTGATGTCCTAACCCCAGCTGAGTCATTGCAGTGGTGAAATACTTAATTATTTTCAGATTTGAGCAGCTGTGAGGCCCAGCCCTACAGGCACACACTTCAAAGACTTGGCAGTTGTTCTCAATCTTTCCATTTTTGAAGCAACAAAGAACAGCTCTGAACTTTTGCAAGTCTAGAAAACATGGTCAATCAAAGTTTACAAAGGACAGCCACTAGGCAGATACACATTTAAGGTTCCTAGGTGAATTCAAAGGAACAGTATACAGCATCCCACTGCCCCAGCCCAAATCACACCTAGCATCCCATTCCTTCCCCAGCCCTCCTCAATGCCTCCTCCAATTCCTTCCCATCATTCATTTGAATAGATTCCATTGTAAAGGCAGGTAGAATATCCTACTCATCCAAGAACAATGGTTGATTCACATCTTGCTGATTGGTTTGTCATTCTTAAAGTTTACTTCATTGTCGAAGAGTATGATGCTCAATATTCTGAAGAGCTTCCATTCATAAATGAAGATTATAGGAAGTGCATGGATGGCAATTATTGGTTCCAGCATTGGCCTTGGTTAAATGTGTGAAGAAGGGACATTTTTTTAAAATATATTTTATTGATATTTTACAGAGAGGAAGGGAGAGAGAGAGAGAGCTAGAAACGTCGATGAGAGAGAAACATCAACCAGCTGCCTCCTGAACACTTCCTACCGGGGATGTGCCCGCAACCAATGTACATGCCCTTGACCGGAATCGAACCCGGGACCTTTCAGTCCGCAGACCGACGCTCTACCACTGAGCCAAACCAGTTTCGGCAAGAAGGGACATTTTTGATGAGTTCTTCTTCCATCTGCTTTCCTCTATAATTCTTCATCCCTCTCTCATAAGCTTCCCAGGACTCCTTACTGGGAAACCTATATTTATATTTGTCCTACATTACACCATTCCAAAATTCTGAAACTTTTCTTATTCTCCTTTCTCCATTCCAACCTACTATTCTCTTTTCCATTCTTTCAAATAGCCATTAGGTAACTGATCAATCTGAAAACTTAATCGTTGAAAAAGTGCTACTCAAAGTATGATGCCCCTACCCACATCATCAGCAGAACATGGGAACTTATAAAAAATGTGTATTTCTGCCCATTCCCAACCTAGTGAATTGTAGAAGAGGAAGTAGTAATTTATGTCTTTACATGATCTTCACCTGATTCTTGAAATTGATAAATATTATTGTGGAATAAAAATAAAAGATAATGAATTATTGTCACTTTCAAATATAATGTATCTGCTTTTTAAAGTCTTTTTAATGAGGCCTTTGAAGTCTCATTACAAAAATATGGCTATGGGGAAAAAAAAGCATGGCCATGTAAAAATTGGGGAGAAGCCCACTGTGTATCAGAAACCATCCTACTTAGTGGATGCTGACTCCCACCACCCTGAGAACAGCTCTGATGACAGAGGCTAGTATCAGACAAGGACCTCTGAGTGTACACTCAAAAGCCATCAGAATATCTCTCCTGAAGCTTCTGACAGGCAGATTAGAATGCCGTGGCACTCAGCCACAGCCCCAGTGTTCAGAAGAGAGAAAAAAGGACTCCCAAAACATCCTCCTTCTCGGTATTAATGGCTTGCATGTAATCACACATCATTTACTGAATATGAAAGGAGGTCTGATATGGGAAAGGTGTGATGACCTGGCAATTTATTTTACTTCTTGGTGTCACAGGCATGTTTCTGTGGGCTCAGCGGGGTCAACAAGCTTAAAATGTTATCTAGAATAAGACAAACATGTAATTTTCCTCTCGCTTTATTCTTCTATTTCTTTCTTAATGATTAATTAGGAGACATTCCTCTACTTAAGAAATTTGAGATGAGGCTGTACTAGGCATTATGATCATTCATAAAAGTAATCATCCACAAAATTAACTTTGTTAGAAACCCATAGGCCAAAATTTCCAGCTAAGGAAGAATTTTACCAAACCTTATGTGCCCTCCCCCCCACCCCAATCTTTTCTGTGCAGTAACATCCTCCCAGGCATAAATTTTCCATCAGGACTCAGCCTTCCCTATAAAAACCTTTTAGAGTTGTGTCTTCTGGCTGGCAGCATTTGAAAGTCAAGCAAACAAGCCTTCCAGGCCTCACATTGAGTTAAGAAAACATTTTCTCCTTGACATTTAGGGCCAAATTAGGGACCAAAGTCCTCATTCTTTTACTCAAGCTAGGTTTATGTCTCCACAGGCAATGTGAAATGGAGTGTGGAGAAATGATCTCATGAAATAAATTAATTTAGACAGGATGCCTGGTTTGTTCATACCCCACAGAGAGAGGGGTGGAGGGTCGCATATGTGCATGTGTGTGTGTGTGTGTGTGTGTGTGTGTGTGTGAGAGAGAGAGAGAGAGAGAGAGAGAGAGAGAGAGAGAGAGAGGGAGAGAGAGAGAGAGAGAGTGTGTGTGTAACAGCAGGTTAGGGAAACTGACACTGAAGAGATTAGGAAAAGGGGCTCTAACCAGCAGTAAGATTAGGTTTTTCCTCTAGACTCCAGCATATTCCAGTCACCAACTGTATGACCTTGGGCAAGTGTCCCTGAGACTTTATTTCCTCAACTGTTAGATGATTTTAGGAGACCCATTTGATTGCTTCCCAGGCACTGATGAACAGAAGGATAATTAATTTAAAAAAGCATTCCATATTGGTATTTCACAGTTCAATGTTACTGTCCTTAAATGTCCCCTCTAATATTTGCACCCAGTTCTAAAGAGACATAGGGCCATTTTCTTGGGTACATGCTGCCATCCCTGGCCTCGAGCTTTCATCCTCTCCCACCAGGACCTTAGAGCCACACATTTGCCGACACCAGATGAATCTGCTATCTCAGTAATGAGCCCAACCAAAGCTGCCTCCAGAACAAGATATCAGAATAGGAAATTGAGTCTGAGCTTCTCACGTAGAAGGCCAGGTATTAATCATGGTGAGCACACTAGGGGTTTTTCATCTGAGTCTGACTGGTTGAGTTCATAAAACCTCTTTCATTTTTCATCAGGAGATTCCAAGTTTTATATATTTATTATCCCTCTCATTATTTCACAGCCAGCAGCATATTTTACTTGAAGCAGTGCCTAACTTGAAATAATTTTGGAAACCACAATGCTTATGAGGCATGGCTTACTGGGGTACCAGCAAGCAAACCTTGCTCTTTATTAACAGACTGGGTTAAATATTGCTTACATTTTCACCCTGGTGTGCCCTGCCATTTCAGCTTTTTTTTTTACCCCCTAACAACAACTACAGAACATAGGGATAATTCAACCTGGGCTTACCCATCCCCCTACCTCCAACTTGTCACAGTTTCAAGGACCTTGGTATAAACATAATTTATTTAACTCCCCTTATTCATACTGAGAGGCACTGGCTATTGAGTGGCAACAGCAATAACTGTTATTTTCATGGCAAATGTGCTTCAGTGAAATATGGTCTAGGATTGCCTCTGTGTCCTTCAGGCCACAGTCTACTCTTTAAAAATTAGTGTCCATGGGTGGTTGTCAATATAGATCAGCTTAAGAGGAAAAATATGTTCACTGAGAAGTTCTTTGGCCTCAGACTATAACACACCAGGAACATGATGATTACTGATGGATTTTTGCCTCTTTATATGTTTCTGTTCTTTTCCTACACTGCCTCCTCTATGAGTTCATTTAGTTCATATTCAACTTATTGGGGCATAAAAAAGAGTGAGTTTAAATCACCCAATTTCCTTACTTGTAATAAAACACAATTTGAGTCTCTGCCTTCAGAAGAAAGTGTATGTGTTTCATTTAGCATGGTTGTTTTTATATAAATTTAGTGAGCTTATTGAATTAACACATTTCTCACTAGTAGGGAAGACTTGGGTCATGCTTCTGAGATCCCAGTTAAACAATAAGATACAAATATTTGGACAGAGAATGATGGGAGAGGGAGGAAGAGAGAAGTGGTATAAGGAGGAGGAGGAGGAGATGGAAGAGGAGGAAGTGAAGGAAAAAGAAGAGGAAAAGGAGGGGGGATGGGGCAACAAGGAGGAAGATAAAATTCATGCTTATTAATTTGGAATTCAGGAGAGTCTTTCAGCAATAACTATCTAGAATTTCATGAACCGTATCCCAGCCTGACTCTTGTGCAGCCAAAGTACCCTGATAAATCAGTCATACTGCTCCCTTTCTTCAGCTCATCTTATCTTGATAACACTACTCTTCCAAAACTTTAGGAAAAAGACAGTCCAAAAACAGAGTTGTTGAGCCATTTTACTCCAGTACCTGGAACAATACCCAGAATACCCAAAAAATCCCTTAGAGTAAAGAATATATTCTAACTAGCTGAGGGGAAGTATGGAATAATGGTTATGAGCTTGGACTCTGAAGCCAGACTTGGCTTCAAATCACATTTCTGCCACTTCTTTGACCTTTACCTATTTTGCACCTCAGTATCTATAAAATGAGGATATTAGGATCTACTTCATAAGATTGTGGTGAAGATAATTGAGTAGATTATTCTTATAATAGTGTATGACACACAATAAATTGAACCCAACTGACTGGGCTGTATTTCAACTTTTGTTATATTCTGGCATAAAATTAAAGAACATGGACTTTGGAGCCAAACAGGCCTAGGTTCAAATTCTGACTCTGTCACTTACAAACTATATGGCTGTAGAATTGTAGTTGGGAAATTGCTGCCAAGGCAGAGACTACATTTCCCAGTCCCCTTTGCAGCTAGGTGAGCCATGTGACTTATCTCCAACTGATGGACTGTAAGCAAAATGACATTTCCTAGACCATAAACCTTGCACACAGAATCCTCTACACTGAATTTCCAAGTCCTGCTTGCTGGAATAGCATCAGAGGGATCTTAGAAGACCACACAGACTACTGTGAGCCTGAGTCCCTGAATGACTTAAACTACTAGCCCAGACTCTCACCTAAGAAGTAATAAATTTTGACATTCCTTAAACCATTAATTTATTGTCCAGTCTCTTTATAGTAGCTTAACCAACCTTAACATTGGTCCTGGCACACAATAAGCCCTTAATAAATTGTAACCACTCATTAAACAACCAGGAAGAAGTAAATATCATTACGTACTTTTTCCTTTGCAATGAAATCATGGTATTGACATGAATAAGTTACTAAATCCCTCTGTTTCCTAGTTCCAAAATTAATAAAATTATTGTTTTAAAATAACAATGGCATGATTGTTAAATTAGTGTTTTCAAAGAGTGTTGATATCCTCAGGCTAAAGTCTATCACTTTGGTGAAAAATAATAATATAGTAATGAATATTACTCTATACCACAAAACACCATTACCATGTTACTCCTATATAAAAATTCTTAAGCAAGTACTATTGTTATTGAAAAATAATAAGGTATGCTAACCTAAAAAATGAAGAAATTAAACCCTGAGGGAGTTCTAATCAGATAGCTTCAAATAAACCTCTAGTGATTCAGTCAGAGCCATATTGCCGCTAAATAGTAATTTAAGTAATAACAGTTCCATTTAAGTAAAAATATTTAACATGCTCAAGGGTCAGATATTTTAAATCATAAAAGTGAATTACCCAACTTCACAATAATATGAGAATTTGGGGTTTATACATCTTTCACTTGTTAGTTTTTTAAATTCCTTCAGTAAAGGATTTATGTAAAGTGTACCTCCTTCATTTTGAATTTACTCTCACAACAAAGTAGGAAAGTGCTTTATAGAAAATGAGCCATTTCCATATGAGTACATATCGCCTTTTTTCTCATGACTTATAAATCTAAATTTGAGGCCCTATTTCAGCTCTGGGGAACATTTTAGAACAGTTCTCACTTGTTTGAAAGAGAGTATCATGGATTCTTTTGGTGTGTGGCAATTAGACAGGCACCTCTGATAAAAAATAATAATTTAAAAAGACAGCACGGATACCTGTCAGAAGAAGATACCATAATCATAATCAATATATGAGCATCTAAGAGGATCCAGGAAGCACCTAATAAATAGCTTATTGTCTCAATTCCAACATAAATATACTTTTATTTTTAAAAAGGGGTGCTTAATCACAGATTCCTTACTTTAAAGAAGTATAATAGTTTCCTGCCGAAATTGGTTTGGCTCAGTGGTAGAGCGTCGGTCTGTGGACTGAAAGGTCCCGGGTTCAATTCCGGTCAGGGACATGTACCTTGGTTGCGGGCACATCCCCGGTAGGGGATGTGCAGGAGGCAGCTAGTCGATGTTTCTTTCACATCAACGTTTCTAGCTCTCTATCTCTCTCTCTTCCTCTCTGTAAAATATCAATAAAAATATTTTTTTAAAAAAATAAATAAAGAAAGAAAGAAAGAAAGAAAGAAAGAAAGAAAGAAGTATAATAATTTCCTAATAAATTATCACCAATATATTTCCCTTTGATCCCCAGAGATATCTGTATTTTCTGCCTTTAATATTTAAGATTAATACCTAGATTCATAAATATGTCCTTTTAGTGTGACAAATTACTTCAAGCTTTGACTTTTTTTTAATCCACTCTTTTGAGACAAATTTATTAACTTATATTTAAAATGTTGATGCATTTTAATACTCTGGAATTAGATGAATTGTGATATAATCAAACTCTTCCTTAGCATCTACCAAATGTGCAGCACCATGAAAAGCACCCACAGCTCCCTCAAAACAAAAAGAACTGCAAAGTAAAGGAATGGTCAGGACCTTTAAGAACTCCCGCTTAACCACCTCTTCTCTGAGAAGGAAGAAATTTGTCTCATATCTACAAGTCACAAACACCTAGCTCCTCTTATTCCAGTGCTCTCTGTGCCTGAAATTTATCATTCGTTCAGTCAGTGGAAACACACCAGGTATCAACGATCTGCTTTTCCAATTCCGAGAACATAAGGAAAATAAGTTGGGAGATTTTTTAAATTACTTTAGCAGCTGTCCTCAAAATGCTGCTCAGAAAGAGAATGGACTTTGTTCAGGAAAATGCTTTGATAGAGGCCTGATGGTAAACAGTAATACTTTAGGAGACAGCCTGGGCTGTGCCAAAGCTTCGGAAAAGAAAGCAAAACTGTTCACTAGTAGTAGGATGCTGTGCAGACCTGGCTGTTGTGAGGACGCATGCAATTCACTGCGGCATTCCTTGTCATTGTAAACAAAATGGGAACAACCTAAATACCTATTGAAATCAGAGTGGAAAATGAATTTTTAATGGCTATTCCTCGAAGTGCTAAGGAGCAGCTTAAAATAACGAAGCTGATTATATATACTAACAGGGAAAATCCCTCAAGGCATATTACCGAGTGAAGAAGCAAGCTGTGGAATGACACAGCCATTTCAGAGCAGTTAACGTTAAGCATGCTTTAAAATACTCTCTATTTTCTGAAGGAAATATATATATGCAAACAGCAGTTATCTTGAAGAATATACACTAAGCAGACAGCAGTGCTCACACCAAGGGAAAAAGACCTAAATTCTAGGTGCTAATAAAGGACTTGATACATATCATTAGAGTTTTAATTTTTACCAAGAGAATATATCCATTTATTGCCTGTATAATTAAACTTTAAATATTTTTAAAACAATTTAAAATTAAAAGGACTAAAAGAATGTATTTATGAATCTAGATATTCATTCTAAATTTAAATATCCTTTTAATAGACTGGACTTAACTTTAAATATATTAACACCTTTAAAGTAAATTATAAAGGACACTGACATGCCAGTTGGATTTTGAAATCTGTAATGAATAAACAAAAATATTTAATAAATAAGAATGGCTATGAAAAGGGATGTGTTTAATATTATTAAATTATCTTGAAATATTGTTTCATAAAATTATTCTCCTAGGTCTCATTTTCATATTTATTAATATTTCCTAAAAGAATATTTACAACCTAAAAGGTCTTTTATCACAAAAAAGTATCAGCTACTGTGGCCTAAATTCTTGTTGCAGCGTGAAATAAGTAGGGCATTGAATACTAGTCCCCTTTTAGCTTTAAGATAAAGCAATGAACAGAAGAAGATGCCATAATATGCAATTCAGTGCGGGTTAAGAATTGTACTTAGTTTATATAAGGTCTATGGCTTGATAAGACTATATTAAAATTCAATTTTAATGGGATTTCCAAAGCTATTTTATTTCCTTCCTCTTCATAATCAAGAATGCAACTGCAAATGTCTTCTTCCTAATAAAAATATTTGACTCAAAAATCCTGTGAGAGTTTCTGCTCACTTCAGCACCATTTCTCAAGGTATGAGTTTTACCTTCAGTCTTATCTACGTGAGATTATCTTAACTCTGGTCTTAAGAATGTTGCATTTACAATTCTGAGGCAGTAATCTTCATAAATTACCTGTCACTCTGAGGAACCTGGGGATGCGAGACAAGGTCAAGCCTGTTGAGACTCACACTTGTTTTTCCAGGAAAATCAGAACTGAACTTAATAGTGATCCACATGAGGAAATGGGAGCAGCCAAAAGTCATTTCTATTTTAATGCAGGAGGCATTAGATAATTTCTGAAGTAAGTTTGCCTCTTTAATTATATTTGTTTACACTGACTGTAAAATGAGTGTGGTTTGCATTCCCAGGCATCTGGGTTGATTCTCAGAGAAGGCACTCAGAAGTGCGACAGGAATACACGTGGTTTTAATAAAGACTTTGGATACCCTACAAAGTATATAATCCACGTAAGGATAATAAAAGACCTTTTAGTTCACTCAATTATCTAGTTAGATAAATATAAACTCTAGCCCGCTTCCCTTGTCCACTTAGCACACTTCTGGGGGGCCTCTTCCAGGTCAGTGGGTATGGGCTCCAGAAACACATACCCGTTGTGACTCCAGGTAAAACATGTTTTACAATCAGGGAATCGTTAAACCCGGGGAAGGTCACTCATGCTGTTAACATCTTATGGCAGGATGTTCTTACACAAGACCCTGGTAGCGAAGCAGGCACATTGTCTATGTGCTTTAAGGAAAAGGACAAATCCGCAGAACCAAAGCTTCTCTACCCACACGCCTTTGCTGAGGTCCCTCTTCCTTCTTGTCATCCAGGCCTCAAGTATTCCCCACAAGGAGCCATGTCAGATCCCAGCTCTCCTAGCACATGACATGTTGGTTTCCCAGGGAAAGGCCCTCTGACGTGCTTTTAAAGCCAAAAAAAGCAAGAGAAAGGTAGGGTGGGAGAGGGAGGAGAGGGAGAATAAAACCAAAACCTTTGAGAGACTACCTTCTCCTTCCCACGTTAAATCAAATTCAATTATTCACAGAGACTCAAAGCCAAATAAAGGCTCAGCATTAGAAGTAGGAGAGAGCCGGCAGTCATCCAGTTTAGCACACTCATGTATAGATGACAGGTGGAGTCTTAGAGGGAAGGAGTGATTTGCCTAAATGCACAGTATGAGTTGATGGCCAAGTTTAGACTAGAACCCTGGTCATCTGGAATGGAGGCCTTATGACTTCCATGGAAACCCTGACAATAAATAAATAAAATTAAGAAGTTAAATCTCCTTGAGGAAATATTACCTATTTCAATATATTACATATTTCAATATAAGACAATTAGCTTGACAGCTGTGTCTGATTTGGATTTTTCTGTAGTGCAACTCTCTCCCATAGCAAAACAAGAAGATAATGTGAGCTCTACAGTATTTCAAATTTTCTTTTCTACTCATGAGCATCTATTTATTTGGATGACCTCGTTTCTTATTTTTCCAGTATATTTAAACTGAGTGTGTGAATCTTTGCAGAAGTATTCTTTCTTGCGCTATTTTTCTGGGCCCTGTGAGAGGTCCCACTGTGAGAACCATGTGAGCTAGATAGAATATGATAATAAGGAATGGAACTCTTTCCACCGGTAATATGGTTTCCATTAGAGCACAGTCTATATTTATAGTTGAAAACCTTATTAGTTGAGTAACTATTGTATGATCAAAACTACTTCACATTTACAAAAGTAAAAACATCGCGTAAGGTCAGTTTGACAAAAGTGTGATATTTGCAGAGAGAGCCAAGGGTTATCCATTTTAAAAGGCCAAGTTAAATAAGACACAATTAGATCTCATTTGGCCTCCTACCTCTCAGGATTTATAAACTCACTTTTTCAGCGATCTTGGGGGAATGAATTTCGCCTTAATTGTATCTTGTTTCCCTTGGCCCATCTGCATTACCCACTCTTCTGACAGGCGCTTTCAGCAAACATCACACATCCTTGTGTCTTGCTGACCTTTTTTTCAAATTGGCTTTTCCTTTTCCTTATTCAATGCTTTTGAACAGATATCATATTTTATTTTGTTTAGAAATATAAAGGGTGAGAATGTATTCATCTCCATGGCTGCGAGAGGAAAATCGATACCAACCACAGAATTTTTAGAAAAACATACTCTTAACCAATTCTGAAGAGGCAGGCTTTTCTACCAACATGTGCCAAACCCCTGGCCTCCCCCCCGCTACACAATGTGATCTCAGAGAGAGAAGAAAAACTTCAGAGGAAGCTATCTAAAGAGCCACAACACTCCCTGAACAATGTAAAATTTAGACCTACGGTGTAAAATGTAAAGGCACGAAATGTAAACTGGCTGAAGCAGCATAGCACATCACCACACTTCAAGAGGACCCCAAGCTGCCAGGGCTCTCCTCAGCATTTCTCACTCACCTAGTCCTTACCTCACATCGGTCCCCAACTCTGGCGGCCTCTCCTCACCCATTTTTCCTGCTCTCAAGTTACCAAGACTCACGTAGGATTGGCAGAAAGTGTGCCATTGGGGCATACTACAGGTTCATTCTACTCCACCGTTGAGTAGTAGAAACTCATGGGCTTTGGGGAGAGACAGTCTCTCATCTCCACCCTCTCCACGGTCTCCCCATTCTCACAGGCTCAAATGTCATCTCTCACTGCCCTATGTCACAGCTACCTGTGCTGGGCTGGAAAGTCCTCCAACGTTTGTAACACCCGAATTTGAGTGTAAGTTCCACCGCTTACTAGCTGAGTAACCCTGAGCAAATTACTGACATTCTCTGCTTCTCATGTTAAGTCAAGGTAATAATTTTGACCAGGCGAGGCTACTGTGAAGACAGGTATATAATGTGCATAGTATACTGTCTGGGACATAATTGGACCATAATAATAATAATATTTTAATGTGACCCCGCAATTTTTCCTTTCTTTTGATTTGACTCCCTGTTGCATTCCTCACAGATGCTACTCCAGACAGCTTCCATAGCCCTAAGAACCCTGTCTCCCTTCTCACTCAGTGGTGTGATCTCTGAGCAACAAGAAATCAAAGTCATTCTCCCAGTGGCTCACAGCCTCACGATTATGAATGGTTCAGCTGTCTCAGGATTTCCCAGAGCTTCACTCAGACCTTTCGCTCCCTCTGGCTGAGTCCCAGGGAGAGGCATCGCCACCCCTCGCCCAGGCCGGCCGACATCCTTCCTGGGCTTTTGTCTCCTGCCTGCTTTTCCTGCCACCTCCTGTTCCCCTTCTCGCATGCACTCGTGATTGAGTAAATGTTTATTAAAGATTGGTTTTCTCCTCATTCCACCAGTTCCTTCTCTTCCTTTACATTTTTTTCCCAGATATTCTTAATCTAAAATGAAATCCTTGGTCCTGCTCTCCTCTGATCTTTCACCAGGTTCTCGCCCACCACAGCAGCATGTGGGGTTTTAGGAGCCACGCTGCCTCTTGCACTTTCTAGCTGTGTGTTGTGCTTGGACAAATAACTTAACCATCTGAACTCCAGTTTTTGTATCTGCAAGTGTATGTGTGGAGGGGGAAATAGAGTCGTTTTGAGAATTAAAGGAGTCAATTCATCTAAAGCACTTACAATAGTACTTGGTCATCTGCTGTGTTGCCCTCTTTTCAGATTGTTAAAATGTTTTCCTATTCGCTTAGAACCAAAGTTTCTAGCTGGGGTTTATCTGCTAGCTTGATATGTGACCTTGGATAATCGTGACCTTGTCTCCTGCCTGCTTTTCCTATCAATAAATTTGAGGTATTAGACTTCCTCACCCACCATGCACACCCCTTGCCTTCTTCTTCCATCCCCAGACTATAAGATACTTGAAATGTATTTCTTAAAGTTAATAATGGCCTCCTATGCCCAGGACCAAACCAGAGACGGTTGGACCTTCATCACCACCATTTGTCCACCAACCAGATTTGAAATATTGTGGCTGACATGTACACATAAAAAACTGTTTGACATTGAAATTGGGAATCAAAAGAACTGTTGGCCCAGAAAGGAACTCACTACAGACTGATTCATTTGCCTCTCAGCATAACCATTATGGCTTGTCTCAGTTTCGGTTCTTACAAGGGTATTTCTTGGATCACATGATCTCACACATCTAGAGGAAATAATGAACAACATAAACTGATTAACAAAAACAGACCCAGAGAAAGAGAAGCAGCGATCAGACTCTCAAATCTCAGAGGGAAAGTAGGGGAGAGTGGGGGTAAAAGGGAGAGATCAACCAAAGGACTTGTGTGCATGCATATGAACCTAGCTAGTAGCCATGGACAATAGGGGGGTAGGGCATATGTGGGGAGGGGTTTGGTATGGGAATGGGGGGATGAAGACAATTATGTAATACCATAATCAATAAAATTTTAAAAATAAAAATAAAAAATAATGGCCTCCTAATTTCCAAATGAAAGCCTATTTCTCATTTTTCCCTTTATTCTTCTTAATCTTTGTGCAACTTTATAAGACTAACACCCACCTATTGGGATAGCCCTTGTCTTGGGACAAAGGAGGAATTAACTATTTTTTCTGTGACTCTCCCTTACCCAGGCCATAAGACTTGATACTGCTCCAAAGGGACAGAACGGAAGTATCTGGAACAAACTAGGGATAGCCACCGAAACCGGTTTGGCTCAATGGATAGAGTGTCGGTCTGTGGACAGAAGGGTCGTGCGTTCGATTCTGGTCAGGGACGTGTACCTTGGTTAGGGGCACATCCCCTGTATGGGGTGTGCAGGAGGCAGCTGGTCAATGATTCTCTCTCATCAATGTTTCTAGCTATCTGTCCCTCTCCCTTCCTCTCTGTGAAGAATCAATAAAATATTTTTTTTAAAAAACACACACACACAGAAAGAAACTAAGGAGAGCCACTTTAGTTTTGGGTCTTCCATCAAAAGTCTTGGCAGAAAGGCATGTGATTCCCGCCCCTTGCCTGGATTAAGTTCTCAGAGTTGGGGAAAGAGGGAATCTAGAGGGATGATTGGGTGCAGCAGCCCTTTAGGAGGAGATGTGGACCACAAGCCCCTCCTAGAGCCATCAAAGCTGAATCTACAGCCAACAGTGAGATGGAAATGAACCTTGGGAGACTGATACAGGCCCCTGGCAAAGTATCCTGTGAGCCCCACAGTGGCACAATAAAGCAACTGGGAGTTTCCCATGCTCACTACTCCTTTGCCCCCAGAGAGAGGAGGAAGTACTGAGAGAAGACCCTAAGATTAAAAGGGGTCTCATCTCATGCCTGCATTGAAAGGACTCAGCTGTGGAGGACAGCATGGACATGGCGACTGGAAACCCAGTGGGATCACAAACATCTCTGAGAATGCTAGTGAGGATGGGAGCCAGCAACTAAAACCAGAGGATAGCACAGCCCCCATAGACTGTTGGCTCCCTCAGGACAGGTTATCCTATAGTTCAGTGTTTCCCAAACTTTATAAAATAACATTTATTTGCACATCGGACTGTCTCACGCCTCACAAGACTGTCTTGACTTGACTCATGAGAACGTAAAATTAGGCGCAGCTAAGCACAGTGCAGTGCATATCCCCACCAAACTCCGGTGCAACGCATACCCCCACCAAACTCTTCCTGTACCCCTTGGGGTACTCGTACCACACTTTGGGAAACACTGCTACACACCCTGATTAACAAATTTCTGTTGAATTGAGTCGATGGGTTACTTATTTTCTGTTGTGCTAAATTGAAATGGCACAAAAATAACCCTTCATCTCTTTTTTTACCCTCTTAAATTATATATTAGAAGGTAATAATGGTTCTGGATAGACAAAGAAAGGCTGTGGGACAAAAAATGTAAGCATTGGTTCAGTACAACTAGAAACTAAGTTTGTCTGGAATATTCAACAAATACTTTACATAGCTTAAACCACTAGAGGGAGTGTGTACAGGTATTATTGAAATAGGATAGAAATTACATTATGATGTTTAATTGACAACCATGATTCTTAGAAAGTAAAAGTCTCTCTCTGTTAAAAACAAACAATGAAAATATTTTTTAAAAGATAGAGGCTGAATAGAATATTTTCATATTTTCTACTTCTTATCACAAAAAAAAATAAAGTTTAAATGCTAATTTATACAGACACTGGGAACTTTTTAAAATAAGAAATGTAGGAACTTGTAGCAGTTCTGTGCTATTCACTCTTAAATAACAATTTAATATGAGTCAAATCCTGTATATTTTAGAATTATCCAATCAAAAATCATATATTAAATACATTTTATTTCTCATTTTAAAATTACAGCGATCAGCCGAAACCGGTTTGGCTCAGTGGATAGAGCATCGGTCTGTGGGCTGAAAGGTCCCAGGTTTGATTCTGGTCAAGGGCAGGTACATTGGTTGCAGGCACATCCCTGGTAGGGGGTGTGCAGGAGGCAGCTGATCGATGTCTCTTTCTCATTGATGTTTCTAGCTCTCTATCCCTCTCCCTGCCTCTCTGTAAAAAATTTAAAAAATATTTTTAAATAAAATAAAATTACAGCGATCATCATTTTACAGTTGAAGAAAAATAGTGCAGAGTAATTCATCAATTATCCAAGGTCACATATCAGGCTAGTAGATAAACCCCAGCTAGAAACTTTGGTTCTAAGTGAATAGGAAAACATTTTAACAATCTGAAAAGAGGGCTACTCAGTAGATTTCCTATGTAGGATTCCAACTAACAAGATTTTCTTAGAATTTAGTGCATCCAAAGAAATGGAAAATAAAATAATAATTCTATCGGTTGCCACTCAAGCTAAAAAAAAGATTTGGAATTTTCTAAATGCCAATATCCAGTATTGGCAAAGATACAGGGAAATAGTCTTTCTTATTTATTTTGGTAGAAGTATACACTGGTATAATATTTTGGGGATACAATTTAACCAATTGAATTTTTAAATTTTAAATATGCAGATTCACATAAAGATTTATGTTCAATCATCTTCATTGCTATTTTATATGTAATAATTAAGTAATAGAAACAAGTCTGGACATCCAACAGTCATGGGATATTTAAATATATAGTGTCTGTCCAAATGATGTCATGAAAAGTAATCATTCTGAGACTGTTTAATAACATAATGATATACCTTCAGTAAAAAATATATTACTTATATAGAAATACAAGAAAAAGAGGGTGTATGTGTGTGTGTGTGTGTGTGTGTGCACACACGAGTGTAAAATGAGGTTTTTTTAAATATATATTTTATTGATTTTTTCACAGAGAGGAAGAGAGAGGGATAGAGAGTTAGAAACATCGATGTGAGAGAATCATCAATCAGCTGCCTCTTGCACACCCCCTACTGGGGATGTACCCACAACCAAGGTACATGCCCTTGACCGAAATCCAACCTGGGACCTTTCAGTCCGCAGGCCAACGCTCTACCCACTGAGCCAAACCGGTTTCAGCATGAGAGTTATTTTTAGCAGTGGATCTTTGAGGAATTTTCTCTTTGTAATTCTTAGTGTTCTGGGGACTGAGCAAGCTACTTAAAAACCTTTGATTCTCAGTTACCGAAGGTGGCAGGAGTGACGGCCCCCTGACTACTTCCTACTAATCTCACTGAAACCTTTAACAACCTGCCTTAAGCTTTATTACCATTTTCTTCCTTTTTAACAGCTGTTATCTATAATAATAAAAGCGTAATACGCTAATTAGACTGGACAGCTGAACGACCTTGTGGACGAACTTTCCAGGAAGCCAGGGCTGCAAGGGCCAAGCCCCTTGCAGAAATTTCATGCATGGAGCCTCTAGTTGTGAAATAATTTCTGACTTCGAAAAAAGTTTTTAAAAAGTACAAAGACTTCATGTATGCTCTCACCCAACTGTTGATATGCTGCATAATCATAGTATAATTATCAAAGTATGTAAAGTAACATGGGTTTTATGCTATTAACTAATCTATAATATTTATTCAAATTTCACCTCACTAATATTTTTCTGGATCCAAGCCAGTATCACACATTGCATTAGTTGCCATATTTCCTTTATCTCCTCTAATCTGGACAATTCCACCTTATCTAGCTCGACATTTTTTTTAACTGTTTTGACTGATTATATGTACAATGTCTCTTAATTTTGGTTTGCCTGATGTTTTCCCATGATGAAATTCAGTTTATGAAGTTTTGGCAAGAATACTACAGAAATTATGTTGTGACCTTCCAGTGCAGCTTATCTGGAGAAACATGATGTAATATGGCTCATTACTGATGAGTTTCACTTTGATCTCTTTGTTGAGGTCAGGTCTACCAAGTTCTGCCAATGTTTTAATCCCTCACTGTAATTAATAAGTATTCCATGGAGAGATGCTTTGAGCCTTTATAAATATCATGTTTCTCATCAAAATTTTACTAATTTTAGCGTCCATTAGTGACTCTTGCCCATAATAACTATTACTGAGGTATTCATCAAATGGTGATTCTCCATTTCTCCCTTTGCTTCTAATTAGAATTGTACTGTAAGGAAGAATTGTCCACTCTATATGGACTAATGAATATTCATTTTATCTTATGGGTTATAATTAATTATGTTATAATATTTATTTTTCAGTTGTACCAGATTTGGCCATTAGGCACTCCTTCCAGTTGGCCCCTCTGCCCCTTTGACATGGCTGCACATCAACTTTTGACCACTTTTACTTTCTGTCACCACAAGGTGCTTCAAGTTGATCTTGTGCATTCCCTGCCCCACGCCTGGAATCAGTCACTTCTTTAAATAGCCATCCTCTGTGCAGAAAGGGAAAGAGTTAAACAAAATGTTTCTAACTCATGTGAGTCTTGGACTTTTTCTTATATTTAAGTCTCTTTCTGATTATAACACTTAGAGATTGTAATGATTAATTATATGTGTCAACTTGACATAGCTAAGGGAGGACCAGATGGCTGGAAAAAAAAATCTTTCTGGGTGTGTCATTGAGGGCCAGACTAAAGAAGTTCACACACACCCATGTGAGTAGGCATCATCCAATCTGTTGAGAGCCCGACTAGAACCAAAAGGCAGAGGAAGGATGGATTTGTTCTCTCTTCTTGAACTGAGACATCCATCTTTTCCTGCCCTTGGATATCAGCACTGCTAATTTTCAGGCCTTCAGACTTGGACCAAATTATACCATTAGCCTTCCTGGTTCTCTGACTTGCAGATGGCAGTGTGCAGGACTTCTCCATTTCCATAATTATGTGAGGCAATTCCTTATTTTATATTTTATGCATATGGTTGGTTCTGTTTCTCTAGAGAACCCTGGCTAATACAGAAATACTTGCCAGAAAGTAAGTTATTTGGAAAAAAAATTTTAAAGTCTTGCAAGACCATTTTAAAATTTGGCTGAGGCCAACGTGGTTGTAATTTCCCCAGCTCACTTCTGGACTCCTTGGTGTTATGGTTCCTCATACATCAAGAAATAAAATTCCCTTGGAGGTTGGAGGATTCCATCTACCATGTCAACAAAATATTGAGTTATGTGATTCTTGGTAGAGAGTAACAAAAGCCCTCTATTTAAGGAATTATTTTCAACATTCAGAGGGTTCTACGGGGCTAGTTAGATCTCTAGTCTGAGTATTTTTGGAGATAAAATATTTGAGGCCCACTGAAGAAAACCGAGGAACCAACATGACTCATTATTATAGGGTTACAGACATCATATTTTTTTAAAGGAACATGATTTAGATTCAAGTAATGTGGAGAAATTGCTAGCTCTTTCCAACATTTATTCTCCTTTCTTAATTGGTGGGGTTTCACAAGTTTAGGCAGGCACATTGCCACCAACGCTTCTTTAAAGCTCTGTGTGATGCTGTGATCAAGTCTTGGCCAATGGGTTCTGAGTAAAAGTAAGATTTACAACTCCCTGGCTATACTCAAAAAGAAATGGGGTCCTGGCCGGGTAGCTCAGTTGGTAAAAGCTTTATTCCATTATGCCAAGGATGTGGGCTTGATCTCCGGTCAGGGCAGATATAAGAATCAACCAATGAATGCATAAATACATGAAACCAACAAATCGATGTCTCTCTCTCCACTCCCTCCCTCCTCTTTCCTTTCTCTTTCTAAAATCAATTTTTAAAAATTGGTCATGCTCTTCACTTCCCCTTTTTCTGCTTAATATCTTAATGGCTGGGGCATGAATATTCAAGTTAGAGCTAGAGAAGCCATCTTGGGCAAAAACATGGACGCCACATGTTAAAGAAGTCACATTTTAAAGGCAACAAGATAGAAGGCACCTACGCCCTTTTTTTTTTAGATTGTTAATATATCGCATTATAGTGATTAATGTTTCAATGTTGAATTGCCTTGCCTCCCTGAGATAAATCCCTGTTGCTTCTGGGGTTTTTATATATTGCTAAGTTCAATTTCGATTATTTGGTTGAAGATTTTGTTGAGGATTTTTTTATCTGTGTTCATGAGGTACATTGTTTGTTTTTGTACAGTCGTTGTCTAGTTTTGGTATCAGGATCTTAATGGCCTTATAAAATGAGTTGAAAGGTATTCTTTTGTATTTTCTGGTACAGATTTGTGGAATTGTGTTATTCTAGCATCTTTTCTATCTAACATATTTTCTATTGCTGTTCCTTCATGTGTAATGTTTCAGGTTTCCCACTGGAATCATTTCCCTTCTTTCTGAAGAACTTTCTTTAGCAATTCTTTTTAAAACATGTATGCTAGCTACAGATTCTCTTAGCTTTCTTTAATTTATAAAAAAGCTTGCAATTTCTTCTTTCTTCAGATAAGATTTTAAAAATGTTATTCCATTGTTTTCTTGCCTTTATAGTTTCGGATGAGAAATCCATAGTAACTCATGTCATCGTTCCCTCTGGCAAGAGCTGGCAAACTGTGGCGTGTGGGCTGACTGTGTGTTTCTTTTCTAGTTAAATTTTAACAACACCACACCTATTTGTCTACATATTGTCTATGTGCACTTTTATGCTACAATGGCAATGTTGAGTAGTTGTTTCAGACATCATAGGGCCTGCAAACCTAAAATATTTACTATTTATGCCTTTAAGAAAAAATTTGCTGATCGCTGCCCTATGGATAATGTATCCTTTAATTTTGACTTCTTTTAAGATTTCTTCTTTTTCTTTAATTTTCATCAATTGGATCATGATGTGTCCATTATGATGGTTTTCTAAGGCTTTAATTTGTTGGGGTTCGATCATTTTCTTGAATTTGTAGGTATAGGTATAGTAAGTTTTCAGCCACTATGTCTTCATGCATTCTTTCTTTTCTCCTCTGAGATTCTGATGATATAATGAACATTATACCTTTTGTTTTTGACTGCCGAGTACCTGAGGCTTTCTTCCCTTTTAAAAATTCATTTTCTGTTGTTCAGATTTGATCATTTCTGTTTGAGCTCTCGTAAAGTTTACTGGCCCCTCTGTCATCTTCATTCTATTGTTGAATTCCCCCCTCCTCGGTCATTAGATATTTCAGTTATAACATTTTCATTTGGTTTTTTATAACTTTTGTTTCATTGCTGAAACTTAATATTTTAATTTTTGTTTCCAGAGTGTGTGTGATCGCTCATTTGAACATTTGAATAATAGCTGCTTTAAAGTTTGTCACAATACCCTAATACCTGTGCCATCTCATCATTGACATCTGTTGATTATATTTTCCCTTGTGAGTTAAGATTTTAATGGTTCTTTGTATGCCAAGTAATTGATATTGTTTTGTGGATATTTTGAACATTATAAAATCTTGGATCTTATTTAAATCTTAGGAAAACTGTTGATATTTTTGTTTTAGTGAGCACTTGGTTAGATTTAATCTACAAGTTTCTATCCACTTTCTATTGGTTATTGTCCTAGAGCCAATTCTGTTTTCAATGTGTGTGTGTGTGTGTGTGTGTGTGTGTGTGTGTGTGTGTGTAATTCAGACCGTGTGACATGTGCCTCCCATGGGGCAGTCTGGGAACCAGGTAGAAGCCTTCGTATTAGCTTAATTTTCAAAGTCACTGGTATGCTAATTAGGATCAGGTTCCTGAATGTGCAAATTGGAGAAGAGCCCAGTGTTTCATAGTTATATGGGGTTGCTTTCCTGAGCTTCTGCTCAGCTAGCATCCTGTACTTCCTGGCTATTCTTGGCTTCCCAGAAACTTCCCACTTCTGTGATTGCACCACAACAGCAGAAAGATAAAGGGAAAATATCAGTGGGGCCCCTCCTAGAGCTGCAGTCAACTAAATAAGAGAGGAGGTTCCTTTTCTTCACATTTTTTCCTCCTTTGCTGCCTTTGCTGTACTACCACTACCTCCATCACAGGTTTGCCTGCTGGCTGGGGCATGAGAAAATGAAGAAGAAGGAAAGAGAATGAAAAAGACCTGGGAAATTTCTTCCACTCTCTCTGGGATTTAGCTCTTCTTTCTATCTGAGCCAGAACTAGAAGGTTCTGAGGTATTCTCTGTGTGTATACCTCAGTGCTGGGTTTGGGGATTCACACTCAGTGCAGGTACTATCCCCAGCAGGGCACAAGGGCCCATATAAGAATCAGCCAATGAATGCATAAATGGGTAAAACAGCAAACATGTGTTTCTCTCTTTCTCTCCATCTTCCTCTCTACTCCTTCTCTCTCTCTCTCTCTCTCCTCTCTCTCTCTCTCTCTCTCTCTCTCTCTCTCTCTCTCTCTCCCTCCCTCCCTCCCTCCCTCCCTCCCTCCCTCCCTTCCTCTCTCTCTCTCTCTCTCTCTCTCTCTCTCTCTCTCTCTCTCCAATTACCAAATACTTAAACAAGGACATAACCAGAAAGAAGAACAGGAAATGCAGTCAAGCTAGAGAGAGCCAAGAAAAAAGAAGAATCCACTCATAAGGTTAGAGATCACTATACTATCTCTCATACCCACACCCAGAATAATCTCTGAGTTCATAACCCTTTGAAGGAAAATTGAAAATATATATTGATAGCAGAATCCTAGGCATTTCCTCATTGGGACTGCACATGGAAAGTACCCATCTGATACTAAATCCTGGTACCTAGCATTCTTTCATGTGCCTACAAGCTGTGGTGGCTCTGTGTACAAAAAGGACCCAATGTGGCCCTAAAATCAAGAATTACATGGGCCAAGGTTGTAGGTTCGATCCCCAGTCAGGGCACAAGGGCACAAACAAGAATCAGCCAATGAATGCATAAATGGGTGAAACAGTAGATCTATGTTTCTCTCTTTTTCTCTCCTTCCCCCCGCTCCTCCTCCTCCTCCTCCTCCTCCTTCTTCTTCTTCTTCTTCTTCTTCTTCTTCTTCTTCTTCTTCTTTCTTTCTTTCTTTCTTTCTTTCTCTCTCTCTCTCTCTCTCTCTCTCTCTCTCTCTCTCTCATCAGTCAACAAATTTTAAAAAGAATTACTTGGGCAGTGGGGTGATACCAAAAAGAGGGCAAAGTAGGAGACTGCAGGCTCCATCTCCGCACAAAGAGCAACAATTAGACAGCTACCCACCAACAGAAACTACTTTGAGAGAGCTCAGGAGTCCACTTTAGAAATTCCAGCAACACAGCTCAGGACTTCACTTTAGAAATTCCCCCTTCACTGTGTTGGGGGTGGGGGTGGGGTGTAATATCTCTCAGGTAAGAAAGAACAGTTTCGTTTTGCCTGCATTACCCCATGCCCCAGGCCAGCACAACTCTGTGCCAGGAGGAAACTGAACTAGAAAGAGTTGCTATCAGCTTTCTCTGCCTTTTGAAACACTGCACAAAGTACCCTGACTCAGCTTCCCTCACCCAGAGACCTACAATGCTTGGAACAGGAAGAGGCACAGGAGATACCAAAGTCAGCCATGCAGTGGAAGCACCACAGTCCCAGTGAAATACTCTACAGACAAACTCAGCACTTTTCACCACTGAAGAAACCAACAGCCTGCACAACCACCTCAGACCCCTGCGGATTTCACTGCTTTTCACACTATAGGAATTCATGTTTACTTTATGAGGCCAGCATCACCCTGGTGCCAAAGCCAGATAAGGATACTACAGGAAAAGAAAACTTACAGGCAAATCACGCTAATGAATGTAAATGCAAAAATTCTCAGCAAAATGAATTTAACAGCATATTAAAAAGATTGTACTCCTTGGTCAAGTAGAATTTATCCCTGGGATACAACAAATATGCAAATTGGTCAATGTGATACACCAAATTAATAGAATGAAAGACAAAAAAATCATATGTACCATCTCAATAGATGCAATAAGTGCATTTGACAAAATTCAACATCTTTTTTTAAAATATATTTTTATTGATTTTTCACAGAGAGGAGGGGAGAGAGATAGAGCTAGAAATATCGATGAGAGAGACACATCGACCAGCTGCCTCCTGCACACCCCCCACCGGGGATGTTCCTACAACCAATGTACATGTCCTTGACCGGAATCGAACTCAGGACCTTTCAGTCCACAGGCCGATGCTCTATCCACTGAGCCAAACCGGTTTTGGCCAAAATTCAACATCTTTTTATGACAAAAAGCTGTCAACAAATTGGTTACAGAAGGAATATACCTTACCACAGCTTACATCATATTCAGGAATGAAAGCTTTTCCTCTAAAATCAGGAAGAAGACCTGGGTGCCCACTTTCACCACTTCTGTTCAATGCAGTGTTAGATGTCCTAGCCAATACAATTTTGCAAAAATAAATAAGTAGCATCCAAATCTGAGAAAAATAAGTAAAATTGTCTTTGTTTGCTGATGACATGCTCTTTTAGAGTCATGCACCACTTAAGATGGGGTTCTTGGTGAGAAATGCATCTTTAGACAATCTATTCATTGTGTGAACATCATAGCATGTACTTACACAAACCAAAATGCTTGCCGAAACCGGTTTGGCTCAGTGGATAGAGCATCAGCCTGCGGACTGAAAGGTTCAGGGTTCGATTCTGGTTGGGGGCATGTACCTTAGTTGTGGGCACATCCCTAGTAGGGGGTGTGCAGGAGGCAGCTGATTAATGTTTCTAGCTCTCTATCCCTCTCTCTTCCTCTCTGTAAAAAAAAATCAATAAAATACATTTTTTTCATGCTATAGGCCACTACTGTAATTGTATATGCCATACTTTATATGACTGGAAGTGCAATAGATTTGTTTACACCATCATCACCACAAACTAATGAGAATATGTTGTGCTTTGACATTATAATGGATATGATGTAACTTGGTAATAGGAATTTTCCAGCTCCATTATAATCTTACTAGAGGTCTGATGCATAAAATTCATGCCAGAGTAGGCCTTCACAGCCACAGCAGCTTCCTCAAAAGCATGGCTGCAGCTCTAGCCTCGTCCGGAATGATGTCCAGTCTAATTAGCATATTATACATTTATCATTATAGATGTGACCAGCATAGTCCAATGCAGTCTGTCATTGACCAAAGCATCATTATGCAGCGTATGATTGTATGTATAAAATCCTACAGATTCAGCTATAAGAAAAGATGAAATATCGCCATTTGCAGTACTTGGATGGACCTTGAGAATAACATGCTAAGTGAAATAAATCAGAAAAAATTAAGGACCATAGACAAAGACAATAGAATGGTAATTATCAGAGGGAAGGGGAGGTTAGTGGTAGTAAAGGGTAAAGGGGGTCAAATATATGGTGATGATTTGATTTTGGTGGTGGGCACACAATGCAATATACACTAGATCATGAAATGTTGAAGGGGTACTCTTTAAGAAGAGGAAGAAGAAGAAAAAGGTAAAGGTAAAAATTATGAACAACAAAAAAACATCAAGTGAATAAAAAATCTGAAGAACAAAATGGACTGGTGAATACAATAGAATCGGGGACATAGAAAGGGATTGGACGAACAATTATCAGGGGTAAGGGGGTCTGAGGTGAGCAGAAAGAGATTGGACAAAAATCTTACACCTATGGATGAAGATAGTGGCGGGGGTAAGGGCATGGGGTGGAGTTGGGAATCAGGTGGAGGGGAGCTATTCGGGGGTGGGGGAAGAACACCTGTAATAATCTGAACAATAAAGACTTATTTTTAAAAAATAGAACTACCAAATGATCTAGCATCCTACTTCTGGGTATATATCTAAAGGAAATGAAATCACTATCCTGAAGAGATATCTGCACTCAGTGTTCATTGCACTATATTCCACAATAGCTAAGACAGAAACAGCCTAAGTAACACTCAGATGAATGGGTATTATATACAACGTAATGTTATCCAACCATAAACAAAGGACATCCTGCATTTGCAACACGTGGATGGACCTTGGCATCATTCTGAGTCAAATAAAGGAAGACAAATACTGCATTGTACTCACTTGTGTGTGAAATCTCAAATCATTACACTTATAGAAACATAGACTAGAAGGTGGTTGCCAAGGGCTAAGGGGTGGGAAAAATAGGTAGATATTTATAAAAAAGTACAGTTAATTCATTCATGGAATCTAATGTACAACATGGTGACTATAGTTAATAGAACTGTGTTGTATCCTTTAAAGTTGCTAGGGGATTAGTGTTTTAATGTTCTCACCATAACAACTAAATGGTAACTATGTAAGGAGAAGGGTATGTTAACTAATCTTATTGTAGTAAACATTTTGCAGTATATACCAGCATCAAACCAATTACAGTGTATACCTTAAACTTATATGTGTCTATAAAGCTGGAGTAAAAAAAAGTGATTAGTTGAGACAAAAGGTATAAAACAAAACTTATTTCTGGTATAAGAAGATCATAGAAGTAGGAAAACATTTACATGGAAATGAGAAAGAATACTCGATAAGATTAGAGAAAATGTTGTGCAACCTGGTTCAAGGACAGAATCTGTAAAATGACTGCTGATGAGGGGAAGGGGGAATGGAGGAAAAGGAGTGAGACTGTTATTGAGAGAGAATCGTGGTGAGAGATGATTAAAAGAGCTGAGCCAAAAACATAATTGAAAGCAGAACTGGTTGGGACAAAAACAGACATTTAAAAAGTGAGATCATAAAGCCAATTCTGAATAGGCACAGTATTTTATACATAGAGATGAAATGGGTCCTGAGAGACTTCAAGATCTATCTCTTGCCTTGTTTTTCTAAATGAGCCTCAGTTGTAATACCCAGAAGGGTGTGGACCCTGAGAAAGAACATACCTACTAAGAAGGGTTTCTGGTGGCTTACTGGGCTCAAATTCTTAAAAAAAAAAAAAAAAAAAAAAAAAAGGCAGAGCCTAACAGCCTTTTTGACACAGGGCTCTCACGCAAACTCCACTTCAGGGAGAGTCTGCACTGAGCTGCCTCCCTCCCTGCCTTATGTTTCTGTCATCTGAGTAGGCCTCGTGAAGGAGTTCTTGAATCCCATTTCAAACAGTATGACTGAGGCTTTCCTGATCCAATCAGAGCTGTGCAACTATATCCCCATCAACATCATTTCTGACCAATCAGGACAATGCCTTTTGGACCAATCAAAATGTGAGGACTTGGAGTCCTCGTTTGCATCAAGACAGACCAATCAGGAAGGGCAGGGACTCCTGTCTATATAAGCCAATTCCCCTCTGACCCAGAGAGCACACTTTCCCTTTCCAAGGAAGGCTCTGTTTCCTTGGCTAAACTGAAACACAAAGAGGTCTCACCAGAGCAGTGTGGAGCAGACCAGCTTGGAGCAGAGCTGAGCTGTGTAGCTGGAGAGGAACCTGCCTCGTAGCTGTGCTGTATCACATTTAAGCTGTTTTTCACTGAATAATGTTTCCTTTTTTCACTGCCCCCCAAATTGGTGATTCCTCTTGGTGTTGAAGTGGCTCCAAGGAACATCTGTTGACAAAGGACACAATCCCATTTGATAGTCCTATTAGATGGGAAATTCCTGTGTGCTTTATGTTGAAGCTTTCTTTTGAAGTACAACAATGGACATGAAATTAAGGTGAGAGACAACTATTAAAAGTCTTACAATAGAAACATTAAGTTCTACTTGACTAGGGACTTTGTTTAGATAATGTGATTTGTATTTAATTTAAATACTTAAAAGATGGTCCCCTCATGGATTAAGAGCCTATCAACCCTTGACAAACTAAGCTAAAACTAAATATTCACTATATTGGTAAATATTCCTTTCCTCTTATTCCTTTGACAACTCTTTGCCTGCTTAACAGAGTCCAGTACTCATTTTAAAGGATACTTTTATTGCTGGTCTCCTAAATATAATATTATTTAAAGATGAAGAATCCTATATAATGAAACCATAATGTGCAAATCGACCAAATGGCAGAACAACTGGGCGCTATGATGCGCTCTTTCCACCAGGGGGCAGACGCTCAACAAAAGATCTGCCCCCTGGTGGTCAGTGTGCTCCCAGAGGGGGAGAACCATTCAGCCAGAAGCCAGGCTCGTGGCTCCTGAGTGCAGCAGCAGTGACAGGAGCCCCTCCCACCTATGCAGCAGCAACTACTGCAGGGAGCAGGCTAAGCCTGCAGGCAGACATTCCCCAAGAGGTCCCGGACTGCTGACTGCGAGAGGGCACAAGCCAGGCTGAGGAACCCTTCCTCCTCATCCCACCTCACCCCCCAGTGCATGAATGTCATACACCGGGCCTCTAGTCAATAAATAAAAAGAATGATTAGAAAATAACATTTTAACTGAATTTTAAGAATGTAACATGGCCAAAACCAGTTTGGCTCAGTGGATAGAGCATCGGTCTGTGGACTAAAAGGTCCCAGGTTCAATTCTGGTCAAGGGCATGTACATTGGTTGCAGGCACATCTCCAGTGGGGGGTGTGCAAGAGGTGGCTGGTCGATGTTTCTCTCTCATCGATGTTTCTAGCTCTCTATCCTTCTCCCTTCCTCTCTGTAAAAAATCAATAAAATATATTTTTTTTAAAAAGAATGTAACATGGAATAGTTTATGCAAATATTGTATATTGAATTCTAAAAAAATATCTTCCAAATTTGTGCTTCTCATTTATGAGTTTCAGGGTCCTTTTTTCTTTTTACAGTAACTGGGAACTAAGCACAGTGGAATTAAGTAATTCAATATGAATTATGAAATGACCACCGTAATTAGGTCAGAAGGCCTGGTTTTGTTATTTGCTAACGAAGGAATTAATTCTCTCTAACACCTCTTCCTATCTGTATGACCTCTACAAGATACTTCACCTCTTTCTTTTATCACCTTTAAAATGAGAATGAATATATATATATTTTTATTTACACCAGGAAGTGGGGAAGCACAAGTGAAAGAACAATTGTGAGCTGCACCATAAACTATCAGTGCGGCTGGACTCCAGGCTCTCAGGTCAGGCACAGCTGCTCCCAGAGCTCAGATCTCTAACTCGTCTTCTTGCTCAGTCCAGTCCTAATGCCAGGCTCCCTTCTTGCCTTTTGTTAAAGAACAAAATTCAGGTGTGTAAATTTGAAGGTCAGTACTAGTGCCCCAATGCACAGATTTGTGCACATTAAAAAAATTAATTAGAAAGTGGCCATTGGGGTGGGACTGGACAAGAAGGTCCAGATACGCCCTGGAGCCAACCTCCTATGGTCACTCCCGGGCCATCCGCACCTGGGGTGGCACTGCTGCTTGAAGGGTGTCTGCGAAGTGAGTGGGGTCCCTCTGGCAGGTGGGGTCCCTCGTCCTGGCCTGTGGAAATCAGGCCAAAACTGGCTCTCTGACATTCCCCAAGGGGTCCTGGATTGCAAGAGGGTGGTTCTCAGGTAATGCACCCTGGAATGGGACTTCCTCCTCTCTGGTTTTCGGGATGCATCACCCGAGAACTGCTGCTGCCAAGTCACCACAGCTAGGCAGCTCCTGCGTTGAGCATCTGCCCCCTGGTGGTCAGTGTGCGTCATACCTACTGGCCAGTCAACCGGTTGGATGGTCGCTTAGCCTTTTAGATAGATAGATAGATGATAGATAGATAGATAGATAGATAGATAGATAGATAGATAGATAGATTATTTACTATATTCCCTTTGCTGTATTTTATATCCCCATGTCTATTTTGTAACTACCAATTGTTACTTCTTAATTCATTTACCTTCACCCAGACCCCCCCCACACACATACACACACACACACACTAACCCCTGACAATCATCAGTCTGTTCCCTATATCTATGAGTCTGTTCCTGTTTTGTTTGTTCATTTATATTGTTCTTTAGACTCCACATATAAGTGAAATCATGGTGTTTAGGACATCATCCTGGGGCTGGGGGTGGGGGGTGAACAAGGAAGGGTTTTTATCATGAATATTGCCTCCTTTTTATTTTTTTTATTTTATTAATTTTTTACAGAGAGGAAGAGAGGGGATAGTTAGAAACATTGATGAGAGAGAATCATCCACCAGCTGCCTCTTGCACACTCCCTACTGGGGATGTGCCCACAACCAAGGTACATGCCCTTGACCGGAATCAAACCTGGGACCCTACAGTCTGCAGGCCAACACTCTGTCTACTGAGCCAAACCAGTTTCGGCTTGGCTCCTTTTTTTATTGGGGGATGGAGAGGGCCCATGTTACAGGTTACCTCTGTTAATTGGTGTTGACCAGAAAATTCCAGCCCTGCTTAAGATTATATTTCTGGGAAAGGTTGAAACAGTAATTAGGTCAGGTATTAAATATAGGTTTGGTATCCTGGGCTTTAGTACAGTGACACATTTGGGGGCCTGTGGTTTTCTTTTTAACACTTCTGAGTTCATACATTCTCCCACCCCCATTCTCTCTGTGTGAAAAAATGGGGATTATGTTATCGGCCTTTTAGAATTGGTATAAAGACCACCTGGAAAGCCCCTGGTGTAATGCTTAGCTCATTATCGATTCGGGAAATCCAAGTAGAAATGGCCAAGAGCCTCAAATGCCATCTAATTCAATTTTCTCTTTTACACATGAGGAAACTGAAGTCCAGAATTACTGTTAACCAAGTTTAGGTTGTAATAAAGAATAAAAAGAGCCCTAGCCTGTGTGGCTCAATGGATAGAGTGGCATCCTTTGGACCAAAGGGTTCCAAGTTCGATTCCAGCCAGGGGCATGTACCTTGGTTGCAGGCTCCTCCCCAGCCCGGGCCCTGGTTTAGTGCTCGTGTAGGAGGCAACCAATCGATGTGTTTCTCTCACATCGATGTTACTCTCTGTCTTTCCCTCTCTCTTCCACTCTCCCTAAAAATCAATGGAATATGCCCTTGGAAATCATTTTGCTAAAGATTAACAAAAATAATAATGAAAAGAATTTATGCGGGCAAAGGAGGGAATGCAATTCAGGGCACCTTCAGGTAGCAACCTAAATTGTGTTCCAAAGGGACCCAAAAAAGCAGAGTTTATAAAAGGCAATAGGAGTTGTCCTCCTTTAGCTTCTCCATGTAAATGAAGGATGTTGGCTACATCAGTTGGAATTTGGTTAGGTCTGTTATGTAAATGGAAGATTCTGGTTTTCAAGATGAAGAATGCAGATAATATGGTCACTACAATGAGGAGTAAGTCAAGTCCACATATGTCCATGTAGCAATCATCATCCAGAATGTTTGTTCTTTGGCCTTGGACTGAATTTAGCAACAGGTCAGCAACTTAACAACAGTTCCAAGAAGTGGGATAGGAGATATGCAGTGTCCTCACTTCTGGTTTGTTTTAAGTGACTCTCTTAGCAATGCTTTTTCCAATTTATCTTCTCTCTAACCATTACACTGAGCATGGGATTTAGATTCAACCCCAGGTCTCTAGACTCTCAGAGCTCCTTCTATAGCAGCAAGCCCCTGCAGAGTGTGGCAGAATAAAATAAATGACAAGGGAGCAATACTCAAGCCAAATTTCTTAGAACAGTCTTCTTGTAAAACTCGTATGAGGATAAATTGGGGTAGGAAAAGAAGGGCATAATATAATCTCCTTTTCCAGTGTATCCAGTGAATTATTAAAAATCTTCTAATTAAGGTTTTATTTTTTTTTTTTGGGGGGGGGGGCAACATATATTCTAATACATCCACACAATGGAATATTATCCAGCCATTAAAAAGAGTGAGATAGCCGAAACTGGTTTGGCTCAGTGGTAGAGCGTCGGTCTGCGGACTGAAATGTCCCGGGTTCGATTCCGGTCAAGGGCATGTACGCTGGTTGCGGGCACATCCCCGGTAGGGGGTGTGCAAGAGGCAGCTGGTCGATGTTTCTCTCTCATTGACATTTCTAGCTCTCTAGCTCTCTCCCTTCCTCTCTGTAAAATATCAATAAAATGTATTTTTTTAAATAAAATAAAAAGAGTGAGATAGATCAAATAGCACTAGCATAGAAATATATATCTAATGTGTTTAGAAAGGAAAGAAAATAGCTTTATGGCATCTACTTTATATGGTGTCCCATTCTCGTTTTATGTGACTGTAAACATGGTAATTAGCCTGGAAGGACGTCTTCAGTATGTGGTTATCCTTCCACAGAATAAAGACCTTTCCCTTTTTCCATTATATCTGTTGAAATCATCAGACTTTAATGATCTATCTATGACTTTATCAGAAAAAATAAACCTATTTTAATTTATTTTTAAAATACTATTGAAACAATTCATGATTAAGTAGCATAAAAGTACAATTATCTATGTATACAGGAAGCCAGAGTAGAAATATAAAAAAGATAAATGTAAAAAACAGTGAAAGATTAAGAGCTTTGACAAGAAGAATGGAAATATTCAGCCTCTTTCTTTCTTAAAGAATACTTATTACCTAGTAGCATTTCCTATATGAGCAGGAAAAAAATAACATTTTTGTTGGAACGTCTTTTCCTTACATCTCTCACTGAACAAGAAGAAAACAAAGCAGACATCTTGGAAACTCTCCCCAGCCCCAGTCTAAAAAGGAAATAAATCCAAATCATGCCCCACAGCACGTACACAAACTCCCTGCAGTGTTTTCACTCACTTAGTGCAAAGAATGCACAAGGGTTCAGAACAGGCTCCCCAAAATGTGCCATTTTGGCCTATAAATTGTTTTGAACTGAAATCAATGAAAACCTCGCAGGTTCATGAGGAACTTTTACCTCTCCCTTAAAGAATTTAAATTGGGGGTTTTGCCCATAATGATAGTTATCACCAGGAATAACTTTTTAAATCTATCTGTCGTCAGGAAAAACTACTAATTAATAAATATATTCTCTTCTTAGTGTCCTGCAAATGACCTTCCTACCTTCTGAAGCCCCCAGACACCTTCCCACATCCTTAGCTCAGAATGTCATATAGCCCTCATCTTAACTTTCTGTCTTTGAACCTCTCATCTATGCGGGGTCTCATCATACACTCATAATTAAATTTGGTTATTTTCTCTTATTAATCTGTCTCATGTCAACTTAATTATTCGACCAGCAAAAAAAGAAGAAAAAAAACCTAGGAGGATAGCAGAAAATTTCTTCTTCCCACACAGATTTTTAGGTACAGCAGCTAGTATTACCTAGAGGAACCCAAAGAGACACTGTGGGATTGTCAGCTGACTGGAATGACAACAGTGGGTCTGTAGTTACAGTCCTACACTTCTGTGACCTTGTGGTCTGTGGCAGGAGAGGAGATGGACTGGGATGCAAGGGGAAGTAAGGGGAGGCAAGGAAGTCAATTTGGAGTCAGTGTGAAATCCTGCACTTACTGGTACTAATGGTTGCTTCTAGGAAAGTGACAGTAAGACCGGAAAGAAAGGAAAAATCTTGCACTGGTGGGTGGCCACATCCTCCGATAATCTGCAGCTGCTTCCTGTCCAATAGCCACTATTTCCTGTGTAACTTCTCTCCCTGGGGAAATCTTTTATTTTTGCCTGAAGTAATCTCTTTCATTTGTACTAAAATTTCCCTACCTTTTGTGAAAGATTTTGTTCTGTTTGCAGTTTCAGACTTGTTTTTAAGGCGAAAAGATAATATTTGCTTTGACTCTTCTTTCAACCGGTATCTCTCCTAGGAATAGTGTGACAATATTTTGTGTGTGATCCATATAGAGAAACTTGGGGGGAGGGGGGAAACACTATGTAAATATCAAGTACAAATTATCATGAGGATAAATGGGGTGCCACAAAAGAAGACCAAGGAAGACTTTAATTTCTTAAAAGTAATTTTAATCCTCACATTTAAAAAAATATTTGTATTGGACTTGAATGAAAGGTCTCAGTTAGGGCTAATTTTTAGAAAATTGTTTATATCTTTTGCAGTCTTCCATGGGTGAAAGCATAAGCAATTAGAAATTTTCAAATTCATGAGAAAGAAAAAGCCTGGCCCAAGAGAGTGGAAAGCCTCAGATTCAAATAATCAGAAATGGTTTTATCAAAACCTTGCTACTGAAAGATTGTATTTTACTCCAAAACTAGAGGCCTGGTGCACAAATTCGTGCACAGGTGGGGTCCCTTGGCGTGGCCGGCAATTGGGGCCAATTGGGGCCATCTTGGGCCAGGTGGAGGGACCGGGAGGGGTGAGGGACCATAGGAGGTTGGCTAGCTGGGGGAGGTTGGTTGTGGGAATGCATTGACCACCAGGGGGATAATTCCTGTGTTGAGCATCTGCCTCCTGGTGATCAGTGCATCGTCAGAGCAACTGTTCAGCTGCTTGTAATGGTCACTTAGGCTTTTGTATACATAGACAGAATCGAGTTCCCTAGCTATTTGTGGCTCAGAAAAAAAGATCCTCTTGTTGGTCAGCCTCAGATATGATTTTTCATTAGAAGTGGTGACTGATGAAGAGGAAAGGTAGTTAATTATTTCTCAATAAATCTGGGGCAAGGAGGGGCAGGGAGAGGAAAGGTTAGCAACATTCGGTTTTCAAAACTGAAATAAAATTAATTACATGACGGACTGTTCACAACGTCTAAAAACACTTCATTGTGTATTGAATGCGTTTGTTTGGGGAATTTGTTTAATTTCTTTCTATACCCTCTACATAGGAATGTCATAGTGATTTCAAATAAAGGAGTCAACACCTGGACCTCTAATGAAAAACAAACACATTAGTTGTGAAATTTAAAATGCTGCCACACTAATCACTTGGGGTTATATAAAACCATAAAACCTGATTTAATTAAAAGATGGTGTTCAATAAGAAATAACTCCGTAAAGGAACACATTTCCTTACCAAAGGGGCTCTGTTTCCTAAGCCATTAGCGAGCTTGAAAGTGTGTTCATGTAAGACCACTGTCTGTATCTGAGTTTTCTCTGGCCTGGAGCGTGGAGCCACCACATGAAAGAAGTATTGCATCTGCTCTTCAGCCTCTTAACATTCCCAGTGTGGTCCCTGGACCAGCACCAACTGAGCAGCTATTAGGCCCACTCTTTATCTACTGAATCAGAAACTATTTTTAACAGGATCCTCAGGTGACATATATGCATAGTATGGATTTTTAAAATCTTTATTATTGAAAGTATTACAAGTGTCCCTCTTTTCCTCCCATTGACCTCCTCTAGGCCTTCACCACCCTATTGTCTGTCTCCATGGTTTATGCATATATGCATACAAATTCTTTGGTTGATTTTTTTTCTCACCCACCCACCTGCCCCCACCTTCCCTCTGAGGTTCAACAGTCTGTTCCATGCTTTTGTAGCTCTGGATCTATCTTGTTCATCAGTTTATTTTGTTCGTTAGAAGACTAAGAGACATATGAAAAAATGTTCAAAGTCACTAATCGAGATATGCAAATCAAAACAACAATGAGGTATCACCTCACACCTCTTAGAATGGCTGTCATCAACAAATCAACAAACGACAAATATTGGTAAGGATGTGGAGAAAAGGGAACTTTCGTGCACTGCTGGTGGGAATGCAGACTGGTGCACAGTACATTTTGAGAAGTACGGCTCTAGGACACATAAGAATGCCTCAGATTTTTATTTTTACCTTTCACTCCAAATCTTACCATAGTGTTTCCCTCTCAGTCTCTGAGATGTTTCCTTCCCATATCTGGTCCAGACCCTAACACCTCAAGTTGTAAGCCCATTGGAGGGAGGGAGCAAGTCAAAAATTATGTCTACATCCATTTTATTTCCTGCCTTTTAGTAGAAACTCAAGTACCATTAGAAGAGTGATAAAAAGGATGGCTGGCATGGCTTTTGGTATCAGACAGAATAAGTCTGAGCCTGACTCCTCCACTTACTGGCTGTGTGATCTTGAATAGGTTACTTAATTTCTCCAAGCCTCACTAAAATGGGAAATAAGTCCCTGACTGAGAGAATTCTTCTGATGAGTAAATGAAACGAAATGTATCTGGCATATTGTACACATTCCAACCTAACAGTTCTGGGCTGTTGTTGTTTTTCATGTATTCATAAGTTTTTACTATGTTTTCTAAATCTTTTAACTGTTTTGCCCTAAGTCAGCTCAGGCTACCATAACAAAATACCTTAGTCCGGGCGGCTTAAACAGCACACATTTATTTTCTCAGCGTTCTGGAGTCTGAAAAGTCCAAGGTCAGGGTTCCAGCAGGGCTTGGTTTCTGGTAAGGAGGCTCTTCCTGGCGTGCAGACAGCTGCCTTCCCACCGTGTCCTCACATGGAGCAGAGAGAGAGTGCTCAGTGTCTTCTCCTCCTTTTATAAAAACACCAGTCCTGTCAGATAGGCACCCACCCATAGGTCCTCATTTAATCTTAATTATCTCTCAAAGACCCCTATCTCCAAATATAGTCACATTAGGGTTTAGGGATTCAACATATGCATTTAGGGAAGGGGACACAGTTCAGTTCAGTCCATAGTATCCCCAATACAGAGTACCACAGTTTATACAGTTGTAACAAATATTTTCTGTTAAACTCATCTACATTAAATATAGCAATATTATTTCTATTTGTTTGGCCTTGTAATGTCTTAATGTTCCCCTCATTCCAATGTCCGTGTTTCCTTGGTGTTCTCAATCCACTTTATGTATAGAGTCTCATTTGGATCACGTCTCTAATAATTACCATTTTTCTAGATTTCTCAGACTTCTGAAACCATAGTTCTACTATTCCTGTGCTTCTTAAATTTTGAAACCTTGGGTAAATAAATAACCTACCATAAAGGCAAGCAATATTTGTAAGTATTTTTTTAAACTACATTAAGATAAAAGTAAGTTCAAATATATAATTTTAAAAATCTAAAAAGTTTGCTTTCAAAAGATTACACAAACTGACAACCTTCCTTACTTTCTGAATCCAACTCTGGATATTCTTCTGCTCCTTTATTTCTTTTAATCTTTAAAAAGCATATAATTCTTTTTAAAAAGCCATTGCCTACTTTCCACATGTGACCTATAACATTTATGTTTAAAATGGATAGGATTTCCACATAATTCCTAGATGCTGATGTGTTCTTTGACTGCAGTGAGATAAGAAAACCATGCCAACTGAACTCTGCAATATCCCCAAGAACTGCATAGGAATAGACAAAGTATTTAACTCAGAGATATACTTCACAAAAGATGTTTCAGAAATATGAGAAAAACAAATAATTCTTCTCTCTGGGAGCTGGTTGGCTAGTTGGGAAGACACACTGATGAACAAAATTTAAATAAAATGTCATCATTGATTCTCTGATGGGAGTGTCTATAAGATACAAATGATTGGTGGTGTTTTAAGTATACTTTGACTATGGTTGTAAATCAATATTGATGACAGAAAGTCTCCTCCAGAACATTGTCTAGGTTTGCTATCTTCAATTCCTCTTCTCCCTTTATTTCCTGAATATGTGCCAGCTAAGCTGAGATCCCATGACTCCACTGAAACAGCCCTTTACTGGCACCAGCTCCCTAAGTAATCCCAGTCCCCTCCATGGTTTAACGCCATTGTACATCTCACAGACTTATTTCTCCAGCCTGGATCTTTCTTCATCTAGACCAGGGGTGGGCAAACTTTTTGACTTGAGGGCCACAATGGGTTCTTAAACTGTACCGGAGGGCCGGAACAAAAGCAACCTGACATGCTGGCACTCTCATCTTGGGCTGCTGGTGAAGGAGCGGAGGGGAGAGCAAGAGAACCCTCTGCTCTTTCGGCTGGGCGGGCCAGATAGAACAGCCAAATGAGCCAGGGTCAGCCCGTGGTTTGCCCACAGCTGATCTAGACTCTGAACCATCCATTTAAATGCAAAACAGATGTTTTAAAATGATCATATCTATGGATGATCCTCAATATTCTTGCACACACTCTCTTCCATGACCATTCCCTCATCTTACTGTTCACCTCATTGCTGAGGCCCAAAACACTAAATTATCCTTAATTCTTCTCTTTACCTTACATTCTTCATAAAATTCACCAGCAAATCCTACTGACTCTGCCTTCAAATAATATCCAAACTCCAACACTTCTTAGCACTGCCAATGTTTGCCCTGCTACAAACCATCAGTATCGTGTGTCTGAGTCACTCAAGGGCCTCTTAACTGGTCTCCCTGCTTCCACCCTTCCTCCCTTACAGCTGATGCTCCGCACAGCAGCCAGAGGCGTCCTGCCAAGATTTCAGCCAAATCATGTCACTCCTCTGCTCCAAAACCCTCCAATAGTTCCCTATCTCACTCAATGCACTCAGCGGCCTACAAGACCCTACACAGTGTAGCATTGCATCCCACCTTCACCTTAGCCTCTGAGCTCCTTTCCAGCTCCTCTCCTCCACCCTGATCATGCTCCCACTCACTGGCTTCCTTGCTGTTCCTCAGTCCCACCAGGCATGCTCGTGCTTTAGGGCCTTTGCCTTTGCTGTTCTCTCTGCCTGAAGGAGTCTTGCTCCAGATGTCTGTCTGCACAGCTTGCTTTCTCACCTCCTGTAGGGCTTTGCTCAGACATCACCTTTTCAGTTAGGCCTTCTGTTTCAGGCAGGGTTCAATCAAAAGGGCTAAAACACTTGGATAGATGATAGATGATACACCTATTGCACAGTCAAATCCTGTGACAAAAATCAATTTATATATAGGTATATCTTCCTACCTATAGACAGATATAATTGATTTATATATAATATATAATTTATATATAAATTTATTCTTTCTCTGATTTCCACATAATTGTGGGAGCTTGTCAAGCAGTCTCTGTGAGGCTGTTTTGGGGTTTGTTTGTTTTTTTAACAGCTGAAGCTGGAGCTTGAAGTCCACAGATCAGTAGGTGGGAAGGAAAGATGGATATAAAATTGGAGAGAGCATGCTGGGCTCCAGGAGGACGCATTAAAACCCACAATAGTCCTCACTCCCCACTGTTGACTACAGAAGCTGGCCTCCTCTGTCGCAGAGCTAAGCACACACCTGGCCCAGGTGTCAGAGAAGCTGAAGCAGAACCCAGGGGAAGCGAACTCGGCTGCAGGCCTGGCCTCTGGCCCGCAGGATTGAAGTGGGCCAGCAGACAAGCTACAGCGTACACGAGTTACAGTAACACCTGTCCCGGCCTTTCAAGCACAGAAAAACAAAATGATGGCTGTTTTACTTCTTCCTTCCAAACACTGCACAGGAAACATACTGGGAAGGCAAACGTCATTTAGCCTCATCAGATAGTTACACTTGACAAAGCCACCCCCTTCCATGATCACTCAGTCCAAAATCATGATCCTGCCTCCAATACTCACTCTCTTGCTCCCCTGAGTTGTTTTTCTCTATGACACTGGCATTCTATGTGTTTTGTGTATTTTCTTGTTTACTGTCGGTCTTGCCCCGCTTAAATATGAGATTCCTGGACCGAATGGTTTTTTATTATTCACTGTTCCACGTCTAGGGACCAGAGCAGTGCTTGGCACATAGTAGGTCCTTTGTAAATATTCATTGGCTAAATGAATTATGTAAGCATTCCGATAAACATTTTAATAGATGTGTACTTGTTCGCTTGTAGGACAACCACATACAGATTTTCTAACCGAAGCAATAAAAGAATTAGAGGTATAGGTGATGAATTCACAACCTGCAAAATAGAGACCTAAAGAACTAATGAGTTGTAACTTATTCACATTCCTCATCCCTTAGGACCAGGGGAAAATTTTAGAGAAAAGAGTAAAGAAGCAAGAAGATGTTTTATAGAATCTTTTTTAAAAAAATATATATTTTATTGATATTTTGCAGAGAGGAAGGGAGAGAGATAGAGAGCTAGAAATGTCGATGAGAGAGAAACATCAACCAGCTGCCTCTTGCACACCTCCTACCGGGGATGTGCCTGCAACCAGTGTACATGCCCTTGACTGGAATCGAACCCGGGACCTTCCAGTCCACAGACCGAAGCTCTACCACTGAGCCAAACTGGTTTCGGCGCATCTTTCATGTAATATATGGAAAAGTGAAGATAAGAGTTTGTTAATGTAAGGAGGAGTGCTTATCATCAGATTTTGTACCTGATATATAAACTTGTCTGCGACTGATGACTGTCTTTAAACTTTTGTTTTACCTTCTACTCTTTTTTCAAAATGTGCACAGTGGAAAGAACCCTGTGCCCAAACCTGGTGTGAGAAATCGAGATCAGTACTTCATTTCCCCCCCGCACCTTGTTCAAACCCTCCTCCTCCAAGAAAGCTCCTCCATCACCCAAGGATAATATGAACTGCTCCCTTTCGTGGAATCCTTTCATACTGGTTTATCTGTGCTATAATGTATCTCTCTGTGAGTACCTGTATGCATTTCTTACATGCCCAATGTAACAGTCAGGGTCCCCACACTAAACAGGTGGCACACACACATTGCAATAATTCACAGTGAACTTGTTACATGGGTCTGAGCAAGATGTGCAGAAACCACAAGAGAGAGTCCAGAAATCCAGGCCACGTAAGGGATGCCATCACCACTGATAGATTAATTAGAGAAGGTAGCTGAGACTGGGATGCCAGGACACAGGCTTTTATTGGAGATAGGGTACTGCCCGCCGGCTGCTTCCAGAGAGAAAGAGAGGAAGAGGCCGTAAGATACCCAGGGGTCTACTTTTAAGGGGAGGATAGGGGACGGGGCTTAGGGTACTCAGCACACGCTGATTGGTGATTAGGGACCTAGGCTCTTAGGAATGGGGGCTTAAGGTATTTGGCAGGTGCTGATTGGTGGTTCAGAGCTCAGGAATGTCTGGCCATAGGTGGGGTTTATGTCTGTCAATCAACTGGGGGAAGGGAGGATCTATCAACCACCTTAGGCACAAAGGGAGGAAGGTACCAGGAGAGAAAGTTGTGGACAGTGGGCCTCCTTGAGAGAAGCTGAGACTTTCCATAACAGCCAACTGAGAGTGACGTCACAGGGGATAATCCGATCATAAAACCCTGACCTCATTCTCCTCCTTTCCTCTAACTTCTTGTCAAGACAGCCCAGTGGCTGACCCCAACCAGCAGCCAAGAACCACAGGAACTCACTGATGACTACCAGTCAATTTCCTGGGGCAGACAGCAGGTTGGGGGGGAAATGTGAAATGTGCCTGAAATGGCATGTGGAAACTACCCAGCCCCCCCCCTCCCCCAGTGAAAGCAGGGAATGGGTTCCTCCTTTTGTTTTTATTTCCCAGAGCACCTTTCACAAATTACCTGCATTTTATACTCATCGTGTACCTGTGAATCCCTGTGAGGATTACTAACCTATCTCAAAAAGTGAAGCATGGGTGGGGGTGGGGGGTGCAATGCAATGGTAAGATATGTACACATATAATAATTTAATTTAAAAAAATATCCATTTTTTAAAAAAGCCAAGCAGGGCATATAGTTGATTTCAGTTACATCTATTGAAAAAAAAATCATAGCTTTTCAGTCATGCGCCATTTAATGGTGGGGGTTTGTTCTGAGAAATGCATTGCTAGGTGATTCTGTCATCATATGAACATCATAGAAACCTGGGTAAGAAAGCCTATTAAACACCTAGTCCATATGGTAGAGTGTAAATATTCCTCTCTTTTCTGAGCTGCTAGAGAGCGGTCCAATTCCTAAGTAGGGGTGGCTGGGAATTGAGAAAATGAAAGGAGGAGACAGACACAGAGATAGAAGGGAAAAGCTGGGGCCGGGTGGGACCACTGTCCTCTGACTTGGACAGGGACGACGGGAACAGTGACTCCGAGCCCAGACAGCGTGTTCATTTGTGTTTATTTTATAGAGTGAGGAAAAACAGGAAGTTTTACTGAAAGTCAAGACAAAGAAGATTATTCGCATTCTAGGGTGGGCCCACATTAAAATATGGTAGAAATCATATTTTGATAAAGCCTGCTGTTTGAATTCTAACTATGCTAAGTCTGATTAAAACACAGGGTACTTACCTCAGCTTCCAGGTGGAGACCTGGAGGCTAAGGCAATTATCCCGTGCCTCAGACCAGAACCAGGAAATTGATTCCCACTGACTCAGTAGCTTCAGAGATAGAAACTGTAGATAACCTTTAGAGACTAACCACTGAGCTCTGCTTTTGTTTTGTGTTATGGGCTATCCTCAGCTTTTGTTTTGTGTTATCCGCTATCGCAAGGCAGCAGGATGTGACTGGGAACAACCCTGAGGGCTGTCCCCAGTCTTTAGAATGCAGTCTTTAGCCTTTAAAATTAAAACAAAGGAAAATTCCTGTGCTTTGAGCCTTTAAAAAGACTTGCCTACACCTAGAACAGCGCAGTCGTATGGAGCCGCCTGCGTGTGTGCTCTTGCGGCTGCCCTGGCCAGAAATTTCAATACATCTTTGCCTGCTTTTTTAATAAATCAGCAGCCTCCAGTGGTCTTATTTTGAACCCAGGATTCGACCCCACAACAACATCGTATTCATTCCTGGTGCTTGGCTGGATTTACATAATAAAACTGACTCCCAGGCACCTGGGAGAAATGAAGGTCAAGCTGATAACACTTCTGCCTTTTGGCAGAATGTGTTTCCAGCTTGTGGCTTTGTTGATCACTGGATCCTGCTGGCAATAATTAAAGAAATGCCCAAGTGCCTTCTCAGGCACTCTCTACAGTAGAGGCTATTGCTCCTAGGCTACAAGCCGATACAACATGTTACTGTACTGAACACTGTATGCAATTGTAACATCATGGTAAATATTTGGGTACATAAACATATCTATAGAAATTGTACGGTAAAAAGGGGGCATAAAAAATAAAAAATGCTACATGAATAGAGCTTGCAGGACTGGAAGTGGCTGTGGGTGAGTCAGGGAGTGAGTGGGGAGTGATGGGGAAGGCCCAGGACATTTCTATGCACTACTGTAGACTTTATAGACACTGCACACTTGGGCTACTAAAATTATAAAACAGCATGAGATCAGATCAAGCACAAGAGAAAATGATGCAATCAAGAAAAGCAGTGAACAAGAGATGTGTAGGGCCCCAAGATTGAGGAATTGACCTTCCCCATTGCCTGTTCCAGGATGTGACCTTTACGGTTAAAGATTAGACAGGAATGAGGTCAGTTCTTTATGGTTGAAGATTAGGCAAGAATGAAATCAGTCCCCAGAAACTCCCTACCCTGAGGACTTACCCAGAGGAATGGGAAGGGGAGAGACAAAGGGCCTTGCAAGATTACCAGATGGGACTGTTGACTAAGCATAGACCCTGTCATAAAACATGTAATTAACGATCCCAGCTCCCCTTCTTGGAATTTCTTTGTTCCCTTCTTCCCCCTCCATGTGTAACCCCACCTGCGTGTGGTTTTTGCCTTTATAAACTCATGTTCTGCAGTTACTCGGCGCTCCCAGTCAGCCAGCACTGTTGCTGTCTTCCTGAGAAGCCCCTGCGCTGCGCTTGTATTAAAACCTCATGCTTTTTGCATCAAGTTTCGGTCTCGGCGTTTGACTTGGGGTCGTCGCCCACTCCGTCGGACTCACCGGGGGTCTTGGGACCTTACATTGCATGAGGATGTTGCTACTGGCAAAATGCAGCATCCTGCTTTACAGCAAACATTTTTGTAAGTAGAAAGAGTACACTCTAAAATAATGATAAACGTGATTTTATATAATAAAAGCCTACTATCCAAATCAACCAAATAGTGGAACCACAAGTGGAACAAACAGTCGCTATGATGCACACTGACCACCAGGGGGCTGACACTCATCACAGGAACTGCCCCCAGCCTACAGGCCCCAGGGCAGTCAAGGTGAGTGCCAGCATGGTGCCCTTTCCCCCCCCTCCCCACCCCATCACTTGCCAGTAGGCCCTGATTGCCAGCCAGGCCTAGGGACCCTATACATGCATGAATTTCGTGCATTAGGCCTCTAGTCTATAATAATAAAAGGGTAATATGCTAATTAGGCCATTAGACTAAACGCCCTTCGGGGCATCATTCCTGACATCCTTCCAGACAAAACTGTTGCCAGAATGAAGCAGCCTGGGTCCCAGGTGCCGGAGGGAAGCCGGTGCTGGCAGCCAGGGAAAGGAAAGCCTACTCTTGCACGAATTTTCATGCATCAGGCCTCTCGTAGTATAACAAGTTCATAAACCAGTAACATGGACATTAATTATTATTATCAAGTGTGATATGCTACACTTTAACATGACCAATAGCACAGTAGGTCTGTTTACACCAGCATCATCACAAACATGTGATTAATGCATTGCAGTAAGGTGTTACAATGGCTACAGTATCACTAGATGATGGGAATTTTTCAGCTCCATTATAATCTTATGGGACAACTATTGTACATGTGGTCCATTGTTGACTGCAGCATTGTCACACGGTATATGACTGTTCTATAATGACTGCAGTGAGTCCTGAGGGTATCTCTGAAGGAGCAGGAATCAGCTTAGAAAAGCAAGCATATTCCATTGAGAGTTGTGATATCCTCAGAGGCGAGATTGAAGCCTAAGGCCCTGAAAGACCTTCTGAAAGACTTTTGGTCAGTTGGTAAGGTGGCCTGAAGGTACCAACAGGGTCCCCTGGGAGGGAGAAACAGGAATTGCACAATGAACTCTAAGAGAAATAAGCCACTCAGTTGCTACAATAGCATGCATTATGGAACAATGCTAGAGGGCATGAATTCTAGGACTGGGCCTCACAGTATGGCACTGGTCATTGGAAAACAACTCCCTCCTGTAAAAAAAAAGGGGGGGTTTTAACCAGTCTCACAGGTTTATCTTATTACTTGATATATTACTCTTTTAGCCTTATAACTGTATATGCCTGATTTATGGGTTGTGTTTAAGTGTCGGTCAATGACAGATATAAAGAAAGATCAATAAAGGAAAGAGAAAGGTGCCTGAGAACTTTGGAACTTAATTTTTTAGATGTCAAGTTAAGGAACTCAGGGAGGGCAACTGGGAACATGGCATATATCTTAAAAACCAATTAGCATTCTACATGCTTTTTATTAAATAGAAAGGTTCTTTAACTAGCTATATTGCTTTCACTCAACATCCTAATAACCTAGAAAGTAGTAAAACTAAATGAATACCTTATTGATTAGCTATCAAAAATATTATAATATTTCATCTTTCTCATAAAATATGTGCTAAAAATTTATTAGGACATTAATGTACAAATTCACCTTTCTAGTGGGATGAGCTATAAATCCAAAATAATATGCTTTCTTTGGTCTTTTCAAAGGTAGCATTCTTGTACAGAACTACACTTTATATATAGCAATTTTCATAAATAAGGGTTTGTCCTTGAGCCTTCCACATGTGTTCTTAGTTCTCTTTCCAGTGTTTTAAAATAGCAAAATTTCAGACAAGACCCGGGGGGGGGGGGGGGATAGCATAATTTCTTTAGGCCCACTTATAAAAATCTTAAAGAAAAAAATAAAAGGCATAAATATATATTGTTAAAGCTCATTTTTTTCATTCCTGGAAACATGATAAAAATTATGGGGGAACATCATGTTTGTCTACCAAATAGAAAGGAACCTGTTTTATTTTCCTTTGGGTTCCCATTTACAAAACTCTTATAATTTGAAATTCAAAGGTATAGGAGTTTCATAAATGTTTTAACCAATTATATAATACATATGCAAACTATACAGGTGTGTACATGTATTATCATTAAAACCCCTGCTCTAAGAATTATTAAATGAACTTAAGTGTACGACACACATGGCTTACTGCAAGGTATTTGGAATGATGCCTGCAGTAAACTTTATTAATTAGAGCCCTTTCAGCTTCTGGGAATAGAAACGATAGGAAAACTGATCCCCATGGGATAAGAGGTCATGAGGTAGCATGGGTTCCTGCGTGGTCGGTCAAGTGGGCAGCTCAGTGACATTTCCAAGGACCCGGGTTCTTTCCATCTTCCTCTATTGCCTCTTTAACATCAGCCTCATCTTCAGACTAACTTCCCCCACGGGTAACTCAGAAATGAATACAATGTTCAGAGAGACAGGAGGGAAAAGACCTTTTCTTCCCTGAGTCTCTTTTTAAAATCAAGGAAAAGATTCCCAGAATCTACTCCTTTCACATACAGCAGGCTTCTCCTGAAGGCCCCTTGGCCAAAATTGTGTTTGTGTGTGTGTGTATGTGTATGTGTGTTTTAAGGAGACTAAATTTTTAATTATTTCACAATAACTTGCCCTCCTACATTCTAATAACTGCCATTTGACCCCGATGTCCCACTTCTAGGAATATATCCTAAAAAGCCTGAAATACCAACCAGAAAGAATATATGTACCTCTATGTTCTTTGCTGTTTTTTTACAATAGCTTAAATCTGGAAACAGCCCAAGTGCCCATCACTAGATGAGTGGATAAAAATAGATACAATTACATAATGGAATACTATGCAACTGTAAAAAAATAAAAAGAAGATGATAATGATGAATCTATTACCCTTTTTGAGACAGCATGGTGAGACCTATGCTGAGCGAAATAAGCCAATTAGAGAGAGACAAATATCACATAATCTCACTGATATTTAGAATCTAATGGACAAAATAAACTAATGAACTAGATCCAGAGATATAGAAGCATGCAACAGACTAAAGAATCTCAAAGGGAAGGGGAGGGAGGAGGCAAAAAGAGATTAACCAAAGAATTTATATGCATATATGCATAACCCATGGACACAGACAGTAATGCAGTAAAAGCCTGTTGCGGGGGGGGGGAGGGGGAGTGGGAGCCAGAAGGATGGGGTCAATGGGGGTGGGAGGAAGGGACTTCTATAATACTTTCAACAGTTAAGATAATGAAAAAATATTTTTTTAAAGAATATTGCTACAAATTTCCTGTAAGTAACCTGTTGATTATAATTCAAGATTTAGGAAAGCTGTGTTTTTACTTGTGTAGCAGACAGCACTGACTACTTACCCAAGAGCAAGAAACTACCTCCTTCTCTGAAAGAATACCCTGAAAAAGGACAAAACTATGTACAGAGGAAATAATATATATCTTTAAGAAAACTCGAAGACAAGATTAATTGCTAGCAGTAAAATATTTAGAATTCTTCTTAAGAACGAGAGCAGACACTGTAAAATTCCAAGTATGTCCATCCAGAAATACATGCCAAAGAGGACTACTCAGAACAATGATTTGGCCAAGGACGACATTGGGCAGGAGATCAGTGGAAAGGAGAGGAAAAAAAGTGGACAGTTCTTCCTTAACTCCTGCCTGGCTTCAGTGGAAGGTCCTGGGAAGGCGCTGGCCCTTTACAGCTACTGGGCAACCCTTCTTGCTTGACTCCAAAATCTACCAGGCCATTTTCTCCTCTGGCCAGAATACTAAGTGCTCAAGTGTAGGACCCTGGACACGGGCGGGAAGTAATAGTTTTCAATGGTGGCTCTGGTCCCTGGGGGCCTCCACATTCTTCGTTGGTTCCCTTGGCCCTGCCTACACCTCTGTATATTTCCCCACCATTCAATTCTCTTCAAACTCCTAGCTGACCTTGCCTTCTGTTTTCTGCCAGAACCCTTCTGATACAACTGCATTTACTGAGATTCTTATCTGGGAGCTAATAAGCTACCTCTTCTGTAAGAATAGTAGAGGCAAAAAGAACACGGGTAGTAAAAATGGTATAGTTCAATAAATAATGAGGTCTAGGACTGAAATATGAAAAAAAAATAAATCAGGTTGAAGAAAACATATCAGGAAAAAGGTCTTGAGCTAACAAATACAAATCAAAAGTGTGATAAGAAAATGAGAAAAAGGTAATATCCTACTGATTTTTCCAACTAAAGATACAATTACAAGACTGGTGAAAATGCATCTAAGACACACACAGCTTTATTGGTTGCTTTGTAAATTTAACAAATTAACAGGTACTTTATCCATTTAAACAACTTCCAAATATATTCATAGAAAGAGATACAGGAGGCCAGCAATGTTATTTACTTTAACAAAATGGGTGTCAGCAATGTGCCTGCTTAAAACGGTCAAGAACAATGACTTCACGTCTGCATACTATTCGCTCAGGCCACTTGATTTACGAGGGCCATGTTAAATAAATGAGCTTCTAGCAAACACTAACTATGGGCCAGGCCCAGGCTGACGTGTTCACGGATGTCATCTCCATCTATGTGCTTAAAAACTCTGCTGGAATGTGTGATTGTCTACTTGATTTATTTGAGAGTTCCCTTCTTGCTATTGTTCCAACTTAGAGTTGAGCAATGAAGAACCTCTTGGGAGCCGGCCAGATACAGGAAGAGACTGAGGCAGAGGTGCCGGGCAAGTCTCAGCTCGTCCTCACTGTCCTCCCTGCGGAGTCCAGTGATCCGTCTGACTGTTGACCAGCTGCGGTGCCAGGATCACCGCATGATGCTTGGTTATGGACTGACACTACCCATATTTTGAATGAGAAAACATTTCCCCTTCTTGCATCAGTTCCCTCAAGAATCCACTTCCCCAGAGGTAGAGGTTGGGGATCCCGTCAGTTTGGCTTGGGCAAGCACCTAGATAGTTCCGCCAGCGCTACTAGGGCACATTGGGAGGAAGGTAACTTCTCGAAAAAGAAACCAAGGATTGGGATGGGAACATGGACATTAAGGGACCAAAAATAGCAATAAGGACATCAGATGTCCACTCCCTGCATTTACCCAAGAGGTTCTATCATTGACCAGCTAGTAATAACAAATAACATTAATTCAGCACCTTCTCTATGCCGGTAACTCAGCCATGTACATGTACTATCTTTTTTAATCCTCACTGCAGTCCTAGGAGGAAGACTCCTTTCTTTATTTTACTTTGAAGAAAATAGATAAAGTTGACATTTTGCCAGCTTTCATCCTATAAAATATAACTGGCCAAAGCTGGAGTTGATTAAAGATGTTGACTCTAGCTTCAGAAATACTAGATTTTCAACCCCAATATTGCTGGATCTTTTGTTAATCCATTATACAGTGATCTCGGTGCTGCTAATTTATATTTTAATGGCTGTATCATATAAATCTCACCCTCTTCTATACATGCACGAGGTCTATTTTTTATTATTCAGTTTAATAAGATCAAATTTTAAAACCCTACTTTTGCCTTAAGCTTTAACTGTAATTTATAATTGCTATTATTCTATTTAGCAAATTTTAGTAATCACTTTTTAGGAAGCTTTTACAATTCAGTTATTCTCAAGCCTTTAAATATTCTTACACTGGGTTTATGTGTACTATGTTTTATTTTTCAATATTACAGTGGACTCACAAACAAACCTTCTCAAGAACTCAAATGACATTTTAGCAGTTTTATTGAAATATGATCCGAATGCCATTAACTCACCCATTTAAAGCAAACAATTTAAAGTGTGTACAGGTGGTTCCTGACTTAGGATTTTTTTTTATTTTACAATGGTGCAAAAGCAATAGGCATTCAGTAGAAACTGTACATAGGATTCTGCATGTTGATCTTTTCCGGGGCTAGCGAAAGAAATGCGGTACAATACTCTCTGTGGTGCTGGGCAGTGGCATCGAGATCATTTTGCCCAACTGTGGGCTCATGTAAGTGTTCTGAGCACATTTAAGGTGGGCTGGCTATGCTATGATGTTTGTTAAGTTATGAGTATTAGATGTTTTATCATTAAAACCCATGCTCTATGAACTTACGATAATTTTCAACTTACAGAGGGTGTGTGGGGATGTAATCCCACTGTAAGTTGAGATACTTCTGTGATTCAGTGGCTTTAGTATATCACAGAGCTGTGCAGCTGTCATCACAATCAGTTTTAGAGCATTTGTGTCACCCTTAACATTTCTTATAAATCAAATAAGCTAAGTGTATAGATAAGATTAATTTTATATTTTTGTTCTAATTGTACTGTTTTTTATTTCTTTTTTTCTAATTTACTCTTTATTAACTTAGTAAGATTTTCACTAAAATCACAAATATAAGACAGTTATTCAATTACCCACTTTAAATTGAAACCAGGAGGTCCTTCTAACAGGTCAAATTACCTAAACAGACCGGCTGACATGGCTCAATGGTTGAGCACCAACCTATAAACCAGGAGGCCATACAGTTCGATTCCCAGTTAGGGCACATGCCTGGGTGAGGGGCTCGATCACCAGTAGGGGACTTGCAAGAGGCAGATGATCAATGATTCTCATCATGGATGTTTTTATCTTTCTCTCCCTTTCCCTTCCTCTCTAAAGTCAATAAAAAATATATTTTAAAAAGAAAAGAAAAAAATTATCTAAACATATACACATATCTAAATCCAGATTGTTCATTAATAAAAATGTATTAATAACATCTATTATTTACTTCATTATTTCTATATTTAATTGCAAATCTTCCCAGGGCTAAAGATAAATTGTCATACAAATATAATTTGGTGTTTGCTTTCTAGCACAAGCTTGGGAAAATACTTTTTCAGCTGGATGAAGTTACATATCAAGATATTTGGATGAGGGTTTGCGATCTAAAATCAGAGACTCCCAAATCACTTTTTCCATAACTATTAGTGACAAGCTAAGCCTACTTTTATAGACACTACTAGAGGCCTGGTGCACGAAATTCATGTGCAGTTATGGTCCCTAGGCCTGGCCTCTGATCAGGGCCATTTTCCCTGGCTGCCCACAGCCCGCCCTGTCCCCTGCCAACACTTACCCCTGCTTTCCTGTTCACCCTCGGGTGATTAGAGCCTGCTGGCTGGGGAAAGGGACCGAGAGGTGGTCAGTGTGCCCCATAGTGACTGGTCGAGTGATTGTTCTGGTCATTCAATTTGCATATTACCCTTTTATTATACAGGATATCAAAAGGATTGACTATTGGCACCTTAGTGGCAGCTGAAGAAGGGGAGTGCAGGGTGGCCTAGGAGTGAGAAGGGCCCAGGCAATATGGTGGCAGGCAGAGGATGGAGATAAACTGGTACAAGAAGAGAGTTTAGTCCCAGCCTGTGTGGTTCAGTTGGTGGAGCATCCTCCCGTACACTGAGAGGTCTCAGTTCAATTCCCAGTCCGGGTACAATGGTTCTTTCTCATCTGTCCGTCTGTCCCCCTCCCTTTTTTCTTTCTCTGAGAATCTCTAGAAAAGTTTTGTCTTTAAAGAAGAGATTTTTATGCAGTGAAAGTAGCTGAGGAATTTTATGACAGGAATGTTTACTATCCTGAGCTGTAATTACCCTCTGCTTCTCCCTGCCTTCAGTAGAAGTCTGATTGTCTTATATTTGAAATAGTGAAATAGGGCAACTGGGGAAGCCAAGAGTGATGTAGGGGACAAGGGAGACACTATACAAGCAGAGAATAGTGGGGTTTAGAAGCAGAAGCAGCCAGGAGGGTTTGTTAGGGGGGCTCTGGACTGAGGCGAGTGTGATGGGCTTGGGCCACGTTGCTTGGATCTAAAAGGAAAAGGTGACCCCAGAAGGGCAGGAAGACTGGGAAGCCCCAGGCAGCCAGGACTTCGTTAAGGAGGATGAAGCCACATGCTTTTCAAGGAAAACTCCACTCAGGAAAAGAGAAGATGAATTATTTCCTGTCATTGTTCCTAAGAAGACGGAGTCATGAGGTATCTCATCTGTGCTGATTTGCAGAATTCTACAATTATATTCAGCCACGCAGCACCTCGGCAGCCACGAAGGCGGCCAGACTGTCTCTCAACCAGCGCTCACGAAAGAAGACATCAGCTCCTTGCGCCATCAGGGAGGAAATGAGTCATTCCCCTGCCCTGGCACCAAGCGCTGTTGGATTGCCTCAGTAACTCCAAACATTTTCAACTTTGGTCTTTCTAAGCAAGCAGAATGTTTTTGCTAATTTTTTTTTTGATCAGGGTTGTTTATCTTCATAACCCTCTGATTTGACTTTATGTAAAAATTTAAAAATAGTCTTTTATGTGGGTCTGTGCTTATGTGTCTCTAAACAAGGGATCCGGTTGGTGAAGTTAGTCAAATCACCAGCATACAGAAAAAAAGGAAGCAAACTGGCTACGGCCATCATGAAGGCTTAAAAATGGGGCCTTATTTCCCACTTTTCATGACAATTCGTTAGCCCTTGGTATCTAAATCTGGCCTTTGAGCCCCCAAAGTGTACACACACAGAGTCTTGAGAACTGGTGTTTCTGAACTGCCATTTTCCCCTTGCCCGGGAATATCATTAGTAAAGGGATGTGAGAGAGAAAGGGTGTGTGTCTTGCTTCATGCCCTGGTGCCCTGGCAGCTGGGAGCTCCTTCATTCAAAACATCAGGGCCTGCCCTGGCTGTCCGTGGCAAGTGTCCCCACCAGACAGGCCCCCACGCCCCCTAAGAGATGTCAGCAAACTCTTGGGTGAGAGAAGTTGAAAAGAAAAAAAATGTGAATGGCAGCTAGAATGCTTCCACTTAACCTCCGTAAAGAGTTAGATTTAGCACAACGTGAACTTGGATGTTTCATAGTTTGCTCTGTGGGGATACCCGTTTCCGGCAGACCGGATGGCCCCATGAATGTGTGCGTAGCTTCACAACGGCTCTGGGGACAGAGAATGTGGGTGGACGAGTCCATGGAAGGAAGTGTAGTGTTCTGCCTGCGAGAGAAGGAAAGTTCACGCAAGAGTGAGCAGAATTGTAGGGCTAAGTGCTTCTTTCTTTTGTCAAGAAGCCCAGCGTCCCCTGCATTGCCCCTTCTCAGATGAAAAGCCTTTCCCCACCGGATGGAGAGCTCTCTTGGGCCTCATGCAGACCTTTTCAGCTGCACAGTGGAAACCAAGAGCACATTAGTCTTTTCAAAGGAAGCAAAATCATTTGGATATTGTTTCTCAACTCTCCTGGAAACTATGCCCAGTTTTGTTGTGTTTTATTTTTTGTTTTTGTTGTTGTTTCAAAACAATGGTAAGTTTTCTACTATAAAAACATTTGATTTTTCCCCCTCTTTATTTAATTGTGAAATGCATGTGAAACCGAGTAAATATGAGTTAAATCTTGTATGCCCTCAGAATTCATATGTTGAAATCCAATTTCTCTGAGCCTGATTTTATTTGGGCATCAGGTCTTTACAGAGACAACCAAGCTAAAGTCAGCTTATTAAGGGAGGCCCTAACTCAATGACTGATGTCCTTACAAAAGGGGACAATTTGGGCACAGAGATACGCATACAGAGAATGCCATGGGACATGAAGATGGCCATCTACAGGCCAGGGAGAGCGGCCTGAAGCAGGTCTTTCCCTCATAACCCTCAGCAGGGACCAGCCCTGCCAGTACCCAAGTTTGAGACTTTCAGCTCTTCTCACTTACCTAGCTTGTGGTAGTTAGTTACAGAGTAACAATACACGTGCCAAAACAATTAGCTTTCCTTCACCCCAGCTGAGACAGGTCATAATTTGGGTTTCTGCTCCAGAATCACAAACTCAAATGCCCGCAGTGCCCGAGCAGGTATTCCAAAGCAGTGAGCCTGGCTGGATGGACTAAAATTGGAATTGTTAAAGGGGAGCGAGGCAAAGTGGAAAGCAGGCAGTATCCAGCTCCTGCCAGCTCCTACCATCACAGATATAGGCCTAGCATTGACAGACAGTCTGACTTCTTAAAGGTAAAAATCGCCCAACTTTTAAATATTGATAACTGAGAAAGATTTGTACTACATGAAATTTGTGTGAGGACAAATTCAGGCCACAATCTAGTGGCATTTTGAGAGATTACACAGGACAATCACAAAATACGAGAGAAGTAACCCCGGGCGCTTCACATTATTAGCCAAGGACTCAATTTCCAAGCCTCCTTGCACATAGGAGGGTTTGTGTGGCTCGTTCTGACCAATAGAATGTGATCAATGGAGTTGAGGTGTGTCATTGCTAAGCTGAGATTGACAACTATCTAAGTTGCCTTCCTTTTATTGTCATCCTCTTCCAGAACCTTGGAGATATATTCTTATCTTGCCAATTTAGGAGGTCAGATTTAATCTGAAAATGACTAGGAGTATAAAGAAAATTACAAGGTGTACATTTATGGGCTACTTCTCCCTTGTGCTGATTCTAGAAAAAAGAGAAGAGACAGGAAGAAAGTTGCCTTGTATTAAAATAGAATCAGGGTGCACAGTTTCAACTTCCTCTCCTCAGTCTTGAGGAACAGGGGAAAAATTAGTTAAGGTTGAATCCCCAGCTCCATCTGCGAATGTGCACACAGTAAGCAGTGAGTAGGAGACAGCAATTATTTCTCACCCAAGAACATCTCGGCAGGTTTGGCTACCCTTTCCATATTCATTCCCCATGTTAACGTAAAAATACCATTGAAACATGTAAAGAATTTTTGTTAGTTTATTTGAGCCAAACTGTCGACATATGCCAGGAAGCAGAACCTCACCGAATTGAGATAATGCTCCAGAGAATGGCCGGTTACGTTTCTGTATTTATACATTGCCATCAAAGGAGGGACATAGGTGAGTTACATGAAATTCATAGGTGAGAGATTAAGGAGGTGGGATAAAGCAAAGCGGTGGGAAATCTCTGGAATTGGATAAAAAGTAAAATGATGGACACATACTTAGGTGGGTACAGGAACAATTAACACGGTAATGAAGAAATTTGTGGCATCTGTCCTGGCACCCACCACATTGGTTGTGCTGTAGGGCTCCAGAAAAAGGGAAGTTACAAGTTACCCAGACATTTCAAGGGTATGTTACCATAGATGCAAAAAAGACAGAGAGGCTGAGTTAAGGTAAAAGTTGACCTTGTCAGTGAAGATACTGGCCTAGGATGTAACTGCCCACCATCACTGCGTTTAGTTCAAGTTTCATTTCAGACCATCCTTTGTGGTTACTTTAGGTCACCGAGTTTGCAAGACTGTCATGCAGGCCTCCCCTGAGCTTGTCAGGTCAGCATGTGGCCCCTTTTGTCCACACACACAAGAGATCCACTCGGAATCACACAGCACATATATTGATGGCTAATGTGTGCCTTCGCCTTTTTTTTGTTGTTGTTGTTCATTTCTTATTCTCGCTAAAGATGGTATGGACAATGGCTAAGTAAAATTTTCACTTGTTTTTTCACAACAGACAGCATCAACATAATCATTGTAAAATTCTGATTGAATATTTCTTATCAGACATAGTTGACATCTAACACCTTGTTGGTTATAGAACTTAATGAAGTGGTGACATCATTAGAAATGTAACCTTTTTCTGGAAACTAGAGAACGCCACCGAAAGGCTGGGCCCTTTCTTTGGTTTTTGCAACTTGATCTTTGGACTCTTTCAAAATTCCTATTCTTGCCTCGATAGAAACCCCTGGGTCTTATGACTCTTAGATGAATACATGCTAGTCTGCCATCATGATCTACCATCATTTACTGCTCACATGGGATTATGTCCATCACTCACCTCTCTGCCAACCTGAAGGCTTTTGCTGGCTACTCCCTCCCACGCCCACTATCATTTCTTCTCTCCTAACTGCCCTGGATAAGCCCTTATCTTGGTAAGCTGACTACCCAGCATTTCCCACGTGTTTGTACTTCTGTTTAAGTCTTCATATACTGTAACTTTCTCATTGTAAATTCCTTGAGGGAAAGAACCATGTATTTTACTTATTGATTTATCCCAAGTACCTACTACACACGGTAGCCTTTTATATTTAATTACTCACATCTATATCATTTTTTAATTAATTATATGTAAATATAATGATTTACTATGTTACTTTCTACTGTTCTGTGTGTCAAAAATAAACCTTTGGTTAGGTAATACACAAGTTCATTTAGTTAAGGACTGGCATACAGAGAGAGACTGACATGTATATGTAAACTGGCTCTATCTTTTGTGTCAGTATCTGTTGGTTGATTTTGATTTTTTATTATAACATTTGACAAACCTGATGGCATTAGGGAATTACACTGTTCAAATCTTTAACCACGTGAATGCTTATCCCATATGTTTACCCTTGAGAACTAATCTGTTTTAAAGTTAAATAAACAAGTAATGCAGATACTATCTATGGAAAGCCTCCACCTAGAACACAGGGTGTTATAGAAACTGAAGGTGAGTACATATTACAGTTGTAGAATTTCCTCACTCAGCTGGAAATTTTTCTTTGTCATTTAAACATTAACTTGAGTAGGACTGAATATTACATGAATGTAAACATGTTAATCTTCCTCTCTGATGCAACTCAGAAACAGTGTGTTCCACAGGTCACCGTGCTGTTCCCAATAATTCTGAATGGGCTCCCTGGTCAAAAACTGAAGCCAGTGACATAGTAACCCCGAAGCTTCCACTTGTCGGCTGACAATTCACTGAACTGATATGCCTCCTGCTTTTGCTCTTCTTTGTACTTTTGTTTCTAAATAATCCCATTAGGGTTGTTTTCTAATGGGTATTTGTCAGCGATTTAGGCACAGTCTCTGGATGCATTTAGCAAAATGTCCTGGAGTGTTTGGGGAGTGGTTGGAGAGATCTGAAGGCGTGCAGTAATGGGGCAGCTAATGGGAGGGTAGGGAGCAGAGTGTGTGATGTAGTATCAGATAAGAGGAACACCTTCAGGGGTTTGCAGGGAGGATGCTGGAAGGTCAGACAGAATCAGGAAAGTCAGTGAAAAAAGTTCACTAAGTGGAAGAGGTAGAACAAGGGTCAACCCCCAGGAAATGGCTGCTTGCAAGAATGACCCAGAAAGCTGGCTGGCGGGTATTCAGGTGAGTTTCCCCTCTGGGGACGGGGAAAAGGGAAAGGGGGAAGGGGAAACATGAGCCCTATAGTCCTGGACAAAAGGGGGCCAAGCAATCTTCCTACCAACTTCCCAGAAGTCATTAAGGGGCCTGACAGCATGGCTGACGGCCAGGAACAGCACCGCCAAAGTGTTCAGAGCTTCCAAACCCCATTAAGCAGCAACTGGAGCAACTTTTCAAATTCCTTATTAACAGGGAAGGTTTACTGCCTAATCACCAATGTTTACTAGTAAGGAGCAAAGCAATCCACAAGTGACAGTGTACTTAGAGCACAGAGCTAAGTTGGAGTAAGAAGCAGGAAAGAGAACTGGTATTTCTCATAAAAGTACTTACCTGGGAATAAATGTATAGCATGCTTTCCTACTCAGTAAAACTTCTTTTTTTTAATTTTTAAATTGATTTATTTTAGAGAGGGAGAGAGAGAGAGAAGGGGTGAGAGAGAGAGAGAGAAGCGGGGAAAGAGAGAGAAGGAGAAACATCAATTTCTTGTTCCACTCACTTATGCATTCATTGGAGGCCCAGTGCATGACATTCGTGCACTGAAGGGGGAAGGGGTCCCTCAGTCTGGCCTGCACCCTCTCACAGTCTGGGTCCCTTCAGGGGATGTCTGCCTGCTGGCTTAGGCCCACTCCTCTGACAGGCGGACATCCTCTGAGAGGTCCTCAGTGCTGCCACAGAGGTGAGAGAGGCTCCCGCCACCACTGATACACTTGCCATCCATAAGCCCAGCTTCTAGTGGTCAGTGCCCTGTGGGAGGGCACTGACCACCAGGGGGCAGCTCTTGCCACCACTGCTGCATCTTCCCCCTGGTTGTCAGTGCATCATAGTGACCAGTCATTCCACCATTCAATCTATTTGCATATTAGCCTTTTATTATATAGGATTGGTTGACGCCTATATATGCCCTGACCAGGGATTGAACTTGCAACCTTGATGTATGGGGACAATGCTCTCACCAAGTGAACTACTTAGTTAGGGCTCCCACTAAGACTTTAATACAAATTCATTAAAATTAGAAAAAATTATTTTTAAATATGAGTTTATTAAAATGCTATACATGAGATGCCTCATGAGAAACCAAGATGGTAAACACCTAACTGCAGCCTCACACAACAATTTCAAAAAATACAACTAAAATATAAAGTGGACATTATCCAGAACTACAGGAAAGTTGACTGGAAATTCTATAACTAGAAGGAAAGAGAAAACCAGAAGGAAAATCAGAGGAGCTGTAAAAGCCTAAGGTACAGAGATACGGTGCGTGCGTGGGAAGAGGACAGAGCCAGAGAGGAGGAGTAGCTGAGTGCCTGGCTGGTGTTCCCTAACGGGAAGGAGATAAAAGCTCCGGACTGTGCTAAACCCCAGTTCCTACTGCACTGAACCCCAGTTCTGGGCGAGACCCTCAGGCCCCAGGTTGGTATAGAGGGAATCTGGGCTGTAATGTGGAAGCTCAGGGGAACAGCAAAAGGCAGAGCTCCTGAGTCATGCACATTGTGCACAGAGGACAGACTATTGATTGAGCCACTGGATTGCCCTAGAGGGAAGGAGACATAAGCTCTGGACTGTGCTGCCCCAGTTCTGACTGCACTGAACCCCAGTTCTGGGCAAGACCCTCGGGCCCCAGGCTCATACAGAGGTAATCTGCCTCTCTGTTTGGGTAATTTTTTCTTCCTTATATTCCAGATCTTTGGTTTGATTCTTGAGGTATGTTGATCTATAGTTGAGTTTCTGTATATTCTTTATTTCAGACATTGTATGCTTAATTTCTGACTGGTTCTTTTCCATATTTTTGGTATTCTCATTAAGGTCCTTGAAGGTATCACAAAGCTTCTTGGAGGTCTCATCAAGTTTCTCAAAGGTTTTTAGAAGATTCTTGAGTAATCTTATAAATGTGATTCTGAACTCTGTGTCATCCAATAGTTTACTTTCCTCCATCTCTCCCATTCATGACATATTTCTGTGTCTCCTCATTTTGGCTGCCTGCCTGTGTTGATGGAGTGGTTTTGCGTGGTAGGTAAGCTATAGGGGCCAGTAGCTTAGCTTCTCCAATCACCTGAGGCGGTCGCTTTTGGTATATCCCTTTGTGGGCTGAGTGCAAAGTCTTGGTGTAATTAAGCCTTGATTGCTGTTGGTACACTGGGAAGAATTGACTCCAGGCCAATTGTGAGGACCCGCTGTGTCTATAAAGGAACTGCTACGCTGGAGACACACCTTTCAGTGGGGCTTTGGTGCTCACTGAGTACGTCTCCCGAATATGTCACTTATGGGTGTGAGTGATTGAAATTGACCACTAGGAACACTGGCTTCTGGATCTCCAGTGGGATTCAGCTACTGTCTGAGGCCAACCTGCAGGAGCTACCACAAGAACTACAGTTTTCTCCTGTTTGCTTGGGACTTGGCGGTTTTGTTGCTGGAGCTGCAGTTTATATCATTAAGCTGCCATAGTACAGGCCATTTATTTTATTTTTTTAATATTGTTATTGATATTTTACAGAGAGGAAGGGAGAGAGATAGAGAGCTAGAAACATCGATGAGAGAGAAACATCGACCAGCTGCCTCTTGCACACCCCCTACTGGGGATGTGCCCACAACCAATGTACATGCCCTTGACCGGAATCGAACTTGGGACCTTTCAGTCCACAGACCGACGCTCTACCACTGAGCCAAACCAGTTTCGGCCCTTTATGTTAGTTTTAATTTTTAAATTGTTATGTGAGCAGCAGACCAGTTGTTTACCTATGCCGCCATCTTGGTTTCCTCTCATCTTTTGCATTTTAATTATGATGCGTCTTGGTGTGTGGGTCTCTTTGGGACTGTACTTTATGAACTTATGTCTATTTTTTTTGGCAGGTTGGGGAAGTTTTCTGTCATTATTTTTCAAATAGGTTTTCAATGTCTTGCTCTCTCTCTCTTCTTTTTGCTATCCCATGATACAGATGTTGGTACACTTGACATTGTCCCAGAGGCTTCTCATTTTTTTTTGGATTATTTTTTCTTTTTCCTGTTCTAATTGGGTGGTTTTTGTTTCCTTATATTTCAATCACTGATCTGATTCTCAGCTTAACTTACTCTACTGTTGATTCCCTGATCTTTTATATGTTGTTGAAGTTCTCACTAAGTTCATTTAGTATCCTTCTATCCAGTGTTTTGAACTCTGCATCTAGTACATTGCTTGTCTCCATTTTGTTTAGTTCTTTTTCTGAAATTTTGTTCTGTTCTTTCATGTGGGACATGTTTCTTTGTCTCCTTATTTTGGTAGTAGCCTCCATGTGTTTCTTTCTATGATGAGGTAGAGCTGCTACATCTCCTAGGCTTGGTAGAGTGGCCTAATGTAGTAGGTGTTCTTATTGAGTCCAATGGCACAGCCTCCCAATCACCACACTGGGGAATGGAGGTGCACCCTTCCATTCCCCAACCCCACCTCCGTGTGGGTGTGGGCTGTGTATACCCTCCTCTAGTAATTGAGCCTTAATTGCTTCAATGGGAAGCATTTACCCCCAGGCCAATCAGCTGCAAGGACTGGCTGCTACTACCAACTAGTGACCTCCTTTGATCATGCTGGAGGATCAGCTGTGCAGGGCACACAGAGCAGGATTTACTTCAGCAATGTCCTGGTGCCTGCTGATTCCACCCCTTGAGTGTGTTGCACATGGAGATGTTAGGGTGGTGGTGCTTTGATGTGGTTTGAATCTCTCCATTGGATGTGCTGGGTCTGGGACCTCCCAGGGGATGCAGACCAGGTCAGCTGCCATCTGTGTTCTGCCTGGGGCCACCTAGCATGAACTATAAGTGATCTGCAGATGATGCTAATTGTGCTGGGCTTGGAAGTACCCAGACAAGGCCAACCTGTAAACCAAGGCCTGTAACTGCTAGTGCCAGGGCTGAGGCCACTTAACGAGAGGTACAGGGCTTGCTGAAGCCAGATGCTGACTGTTTGAGAGACTTTAGAAAACTCTGAAGCATGAGCCAAGGCAGGCCATTCATATGGAAAAGCCACTAGAAATAACTTTGGTAGGCCTGAAAGTCGGATGGGATGGGGCCTCAGGGAATCACCAGGGTGGGGGTGAACAGTCATAGCCAAGTTGATGGGAACTCAGATATGACTCCTGCCTTCTTGGTCTCTGGGGAAAAGCTCAGAACAGGAACAAAGGCCTCTGCCACTCACTCTGAAAGAAAGCTGTCCCTCTAGCTCTCAACCTGATACCAGACACTTCAGTTCTCCCTTTGTGCTCCTGGTGCCTTTTGAGCTGCTGCCCTACTTCTGGAACTCAGGAAGTGAGTCTGAGAAGTCCTTGCATGGGCCCTTTAAGAGGAACTGCAGCAGCCTTCTGTCACCCTCCCCCTCAATCCCAGATGGTTTTTACATCCATTTATGGAGACTTCTCTTCCTAGCATTAGAACCCTGGGATGGGAGGCCTGGTCTGGGGACCCCTGACTTCTCAGGGAGGATCTCTGCAGTTAAGATATCCCTCCCAATTTTTATCTACCCCCCATGGGTGTGGGACCAGTCTGTTCCACTTATTCTACATGGCTTCATCTTTCATTTTCTAGTTGTAGGAGTTCCCTTCAATCAGATTTCAGGTGGTTCTGAATGATGGTTGTTCTGTAGTTTAGTTCTAATTTTAATGTGGTTGTGGGAGGATGTGACTACTACATTTACCTCCTCCGTCATCTTGCCTAGAAGTTCAGTTCTTTTATTTAACACCTTAGTAAATGTATTTTAACTTCCTTATGATTTTCTTAATAACAAATTTTTTTCTCTAGCTTACTTTGTTGTAAGGATACAGTATATACCGTACTTCATATGAGATACAAAATATGTATTAATTGTCTCTTTTTGTTGTAGGTAAATCTTCCGATCAACAACAGGTTATTAATATTTATGTTTTGGGGAAATCAAAAGAGGGAGAGGGGCATAGAGAGTTCAGCACTCCTAATCCCTGTGTTGCTCAAGGTCCAGGGTATATCATAGTGATGATTCTTCAGTGGATTAGTGAGGACAATATGTATTTTCTAATTTGTATGCACAGCATTGAATTATATTCATAAATAAATTTTAAGTTATTTTCAGTTAAGTCTACAGAAAAATGGTGCAAAGAAAAAATGAGTAGTACCGAGAACACATGCCATAAAATCCAGTACATTTTGTAAAGATCTCTGAGCTTTCTACAAACCAGCACAGAGGAAACTCAGTTAATTACTGAGTCATAAGTTCCATAAGATAAAAGCAAATCAATGTACTTAAGTATCATTAGTCCCATTTTTCAAGTAGAGAAACAGAGGCCTTAATTTGCTCAAAGGTGGCGCATGTGTGGCAAAAATGAGAATGAGACCCTATCCAAACGCATTCATCCTCTTCTTTTTTGTGACTGTTCAAAAGACAATGAGGTGAGAACAGAAAATATGGAGGAGGTGTCACTGAGTTGGACCAGAAGAAAGGCCAGAATTTCAGCTGTGCAAGAAAGGAACAGAAAAGCAGAAACAAAACCACGGCAGTAGAAAAGCAAGATCAGGGAACAAAAAAACAAGGTACCAGCTTATATGAAATGTAAACACTCCTTACCCTTTTGGTATAATATATTGAAATTTTTACATTAAAATTCATTAAGATCTGGTTCTAATTATGAGTGAATATCACCAAAAACATTTTCAATAGGAGTAATAATGGTAAGTACTTCATAGGAACTTTGTAAAGATGAAATGATATAGCATATAAAACATTTAGCAGTTACTTGGTATAAGTAAGCATTCAATAAAAATTAGTTGCTATTAGCATTTTAATTATGATTAAGTCAATACCAATACAATTCCTTGCAGTCTCTAAATGCATTATTTAAAAAACATCCTTTTAGAAATCTTTAAGCGTTCTTCCTTTCCTCCCTTCCTTCTTTCCTTTCATCCTTCTTTCCTTCCTTCTTCATTCTTTTTCTTTTTTCTTTCTTCCTTTCTTTTTAAACTTATACTTCAGAAGACAATGCTTCTGCCTTTATTATTTAAACTAGAAAGTGGCTGTAGAAATTTCAGGTCACATTGCCGGTCAGGCAACCAAATGAGAAGCCAATGAAGCAGAAGGTGAATCATGAAGGTAGCTGTTTGCTCCACCTTGTAAACTCTAGTCTCTATCCAGAGCTGTAGGTTTTGAGCTTGATCAAAGAACACTTATTTGAATAACACAAAGGAATCCATTTGATGTGTATTTTGACAACAAACAATATGATATTTAAATACCCCCAAATCTGGGAGATTAGACATCAGCTGATTAAAGAACTTTCCAATTCCAGAGACAGTAAAATAATGGGCTCTTTTTTCCTCTGGATCAGTAGTTCTCAAAGTGTAATACTCCAACCAATAGCATCAACTTAATCAACTTTTTGGAAAAGCAAATTATTAACCCTACCTCAGAACCTTTCAACCAGAAGCTCTAGAGGTGGAGCACAGAAATCTGTGTTTGGTTAAGGTTTCCAGGGGATTCTGTGCATGCTGAAGTTTGAGAATCACTGTTTTTCATAAGTCATCTTTTACACAGACACATTCTCACGGAATGTGAGAAAAGCATAAACAAATTGATTCTCATCACCCCCATGCTCTCATGACCAAATGGGGGAAAGAGGAAAGGAACTTTAGCCAAGATGTTCCTAAGTGTTAGTTTCTCTAGCCATTGTAGGCAGGTGAAAGAGATGGGTGGGTGGAGGCATATATATAGTCAACAAGTCTTCAGGGAAATTGAGTCTGACATTGCTTCAAGGCTGTGACATTGACAGCATGAACTGGGTGTGTGCTCTATGCATGCTGCTGTTCCAGAGAGAGAGATGGTCCTGGGGCCCTCCCTCTTCTTGGGCTGGCTGGATTTAGTGCTCTTATTGATGGGCAGGGCTGCCCGGTTATATCAAGGGAAGCCAGGCACTCTGGGAAGTAGCTGAAAAGTAAAAGAAACTCTCTAAGTCTCTTAAAACATATATCCAAAAGTCAATCACACACTAACGTTTTAAATGGAACATTGGTACCCACACTTAAACTGCTATATTTAAAAAAGATCCATCAGCCTGTTTCATATTGAAAGATCTCAAATACATTGCAAATCTGGCATCAAAGATAGAAAGCCTGATTGTAGTTAATATTTACCTGGAGGGCATTGGCCTTATCCAAAGTGATTATTCTAGACAATTCTCACAAAAACAAACTGAGGACTATAACGTTAAAGTGTCCCCACAATCACACCTTCATAGAGTTTAAAAATTTGTTGGAAAAATATTACTAGCATAATCTCTATCAATTATAATATGGATTCTCAGATCATTCTTAGGACCATTTTGTATAATTTATCCTTTTTAAAAAAAAATTTTTTATTGATATTTTACAGAGAGGAAGGGAGAGAGATAGAGAGCCAGAAACGTCAATGAGAGAGAAACATCAACCAGCTGCCTCTTGCACACCCCCTCCTGGGGATGTGCCCACAACCAAGGTACATGCCCCTGACCGGAATCGAACCCGGGACCTTTCAGTCCACAGACCGACGCTCTACCACTGAGCCAAACCGGTTTCGGCTGTATAATTTATTCTTGAAGTATCATGTCATAATTAAATATAAAGAAGACTTAAATTTTTTTATTCAATTAGTATATTCCTGTAAATCTGGATACTTGTAAGTCATACAAGTGAATGATATAGAAAAGCTGATTCTTTATGCATGAATGACTAATACATAAAAACATACCAAAGAATAAGATGTTCTCAATATGGACACTGAGTATGAACAAAAATGTCACAATCAAATTCTATGTAAATAACATACTAATTTTATGTATAACTAGAGGCTCAGTGCATGAAATTCATGCAAGGGGCTCCGCCCTCGCAGCCCCAGCTTTGTCTGGAAGGTCATCCAGAAGGACATCTGGTCTAATTAGCATATTTCACTTTCATTATTATAGATATCCTTTTTCCATCTATGCCAATACTTTCCACTTATGTTCTATTTGACTAATAAAAAAAAACATTTTTAAATTACTTCCTTAAAATGATGCCATCTTCTTTATTTCTTCTAAATACCACATTTACTTACAACCAAGGATATTTTTAAAGTTTTAGGCTTCTCTGAAGATAATTTTAGGAAAGGGTTAGATAGTGGCTTAAGGAAAAACTTTTTAATTTTATAAAAATGACCAAGTAAATGGAATTTCTTCTGATTCTAATTTGCTGGCACAATTGGTTTCCCCCCAAAAAAGCAAATAATATGGAAGTTGTTCTGTTTACAGAAGGAGAAATGTCTATGTTTTGCATTGTTTTTATTTTATGGAAACTATTTTGATTCACTCCAACAGCAAGGATTAAGTTTCTTAATAAACTCAGAGCTCTTTTGAGACTCTACTAGTGTAATAATGGTACTTTGAAAGAAAACGTAATTCCCATTCAACTGTCATCAGATTCACTGCTTTTATGGGATGATTTAAATTAGATAGAAAAGCATTAAGATTTGAGATTCCCTCATTGGTCTTAACTTTAAACATGATGGCTTGAAGTAATAACATACTGGGCTCTTTCATTTTCTGGTACAAACTTTTTCACTATTACTCCCACACTTTTTAATACTTCTTGATGTGGGAAGAGCAGAGTAAGCACAAAATGAAATGTGCCTCTCTTTAATTCCACATGCCTTCCCACCTCCAGGCCACTATTCTCTCTCATCTGCCTAGAATTTAAGGAATGAGACTTTTCTGTTTGGCTATGTGCATTGTGCATTATCTAATCTAAACTTGTTGTGGGCAGCGGGAACAGCACCAGGTGTTAGACTGATGAGGTTGGACCAGATCTAAATTCAGCAAACCTCAGTACCTGAGTTCTGGCTAGGAAAGAATTCAGGACCAATACTCAAATGATGAGAACATTTATATATATATAAGCCTAAGCAACGAGCCAACCTGCTGACCATTTGACCTTCCAACTGGTAGCTATGACATGCACCAACCATCAGGAGGCAGACGCTCAACACAGGAGCTGCAGAGTTGTGGTGACTTGGCTGCTGTGGTTCTCGGGTGACCCATCTGGAACCAGAGAGGAGGGAGCTCAATTTGAGGATGTGTCACCCAAGAACTGCCCTCTCACAATCTGGAACCCTTCAGGAGATGTTAGAAAGCTGGTTTCGGCCTGATACCAGTAGGCCAGGCCGAGGGACCCACCGGTGCAGGAATTCATGCACCAGGCCTCTAGTCTATATATAAAAGGCTAATATGCAAAATGTCCCCTCGGGAGTTTGACTGGGAGACCGGGAGTTCAATTGCTCGCTATGACATGCGCTGACTACAGGGGGGCAGTGCAGAACCAAGGAAGGCCCTGGCTGGCAGCCACAGGGAAGGCCCCAGCCAGCAGCCGGAAGGCCCCAATCAGCCCTGATCACTAGCCAGGCCTAGGGACCCTACCCATGTACAAATTTTGTGCACTGGGCCTCTAGTTTATTTATAAAATCACAGAGGTGGGAGAAGTAGTTCGTAAAAGAGATGGGCATAGGAAACAAGATATACAGGCAAAGGAATTAGCCTAAGAGGTTGGGGTGAGGAGGGTAATGGTAAAGCATCTGGGGAAGAGGTGGGGGGAAGAGAGCACTGCTCTAGGTCCTCCTCCTAAGGTTTTTAAGGGTGGAGGTTTTAGGGGAAGTCCCAAGGGGAGGTCTCAATAGAATGTTGAGCAGCTTTCCAGGTGTGTCCTTGCAGGCTGCTCTAGTTTTGCTGCTTTTCTGGGCCTGGAGATGAAGTACAACTGAGGCCTAAATGTTATCTCTAGAGCGGCAAGGTCGGAGGTCCCAACCGCATGGCCAGTAATATTCTGGGGAAGAAAAGATCACCCTGGAGGCCAGGCCCCACCATACATTTGTCCTTTGCTAGGCACCAGGACTTTCTGCCCTGATGACCTTACTGTACCTGACCCATTATCCTTGCTCTGTTCATGTCTGTTTAACTGCCTACCACAAACTTTCTAAGAAGCCATTAAGGACATTACTATTTTTCATATCTCATCTTACAGATGAGGAAATTGAAGCATAGGGATATCCAGAAACTCCAAAGCCTGCATGCTTTACCACTGCACAATATAACCAAAGACAGAGGAGGCTCAACCAATTTGTATTCATGGAGTGCACAGCTGGTACTCCCAAACTATGGGATCTCCTGCATATACCCTACTTCCAAAGACCAGGATTTTTCACAGCAGTTACCTTTTAACAATAATAGTCACGTTAAAGAAGAAAAATCTTGCTTATCAGAGATGATTTATAGTGTATTTTTTAGCGTTAGGTTTGGCTGTATATGACAGAAATTCCAAAAAATGATGGTGGCTTAAACAAGATAGAAACTATTTAAGCCTGGAGGTAGGCACCCCTGGGCTGATGTGGCAGATTCGCAAAGGCAGAGACTCAGGCCCCCTCTACTTGCTTGCTCTACCAGTCCCAAGTTTACCTCGCGGTCCAAAATGGCTGTTGAAGCACCTACAATTATTTCTGAACTCCGGCCTATGGAAGGGAAAAGTGGAGAAATGGCATGTCTTCTTCTTTTAAAGACATTCGCTAAAAGTTGTACATAAAACTGGGTTTACATTTAATAGGCTGGCCAGCACTAGACAGAGAGCCACCACAGGCTACAAGGGAGGAGGAATGTTCTCTTTATTCTGGTTGCCAAGATGTTTGCTGAAGCCTGATACTTGCTGTTAAGGAAGAATAGAACAGGGGAGGATTTAAAGGATTAATGCCCAGGGGATGGTAATAATGCATTTGTGTTGGGAGGACAGTAGTGTAAACTAGGGACTACAGAGAGCTAGAGAGCATGTGCCCTTATGTAGCCAGGTCTTTCAATTTAAAAAAAAAAAAAAAAAAGGAGCCAGAAATCTGGATTTTTGTGTGGCATTTACTGATTTTTAAATATTTCCAGTTGATCAAAATATTAAACAAAAACCCAGTGTGGGTCAAATAAGACCCATCTGTGTCAGTCTGCAGGGTGATAGGTTGCTTCCTGTGATCTAAAAGATTTTCTTTTTTAGATTTATTTCCCATCAAACAACAAATATCGATTGAGTACTACAATGTGTAAACTGTCATGTAAAGGGCATTGAAGGACAAAAAGATATAATTTCATTGGAACAAGAAAGTCTCCAATGTAAGACACAGGATCGTGACTAGAATTGAAAAAAGGTTGTTGTAACTTTTTTAGTTTGGGGTTTTTATTTTTGATTTTTGTGTTCGTTTGGGAATAGTGTCTTTATCTGACCCCCAACCCTCTCTTATTCCCCTAGGTCAATGGTCGGCAAACTCATTAGTCAACAGAGCCAAATATCAACAATACAATGATTGAAATTTCTTTTGAGAGCCAAGTTTTTTTTTACTTAAACTTCTTCTAACACCACTTCTTCAAAATAGACTTGCCCAGGCTATAGTGTTTTGTGGAAGAGCCACACTCAAGGGGCCAAAGAGCCACAGTTTGCTGACCACGGCCCTACGTCTTTCCTCAATGTTTAATAGTTTCCACTCCTCTTTTAGCTCACTCAAGTGAATAACTCTGTTCCTAGAATTCTATTTCATAAAGTTATCTTTTGGAAATATCAAACATTCTCTTACTTATTTGGTTGCCAGTGTTCTATTCTACTAAAACAAATGCCTTTAAGCCTTTCTTTGCATGTGCTAATTCTTGTAAAGTTACTCATCCACACGTCCACATTATAATTTATGTCTGAGTTTGACCTTTTGTCCTCAAAGGCAGGTGACAGGACAAAAATTATTAATATGTAAGTGTTGAGCACATCCATGCCTGCTCCTCTCAGAAGTAGAGAGCTGGGAGTCAAGGTGAAGCCACCAGCACCGCTCAGTCCATGCTCCAGGGAGAAGCGGTGAGAGTGGAGCACAGGCTGGTCTTCCCACGGGACCCGGACACACAACTTCCCACTGCCCTCTGGAGCTGCCCTACCCGGCAGACTGGAGGCAGGACCAGCTACATAGTTAGTTAGTTAGTTAGTTTGTTTGTTTGTTTGTTTTAAAATATATTTTATTGAGTTTTTACAGAGAGGAAGAGAGAGGGAGAGAGAGCTAGAAACATAGATGAGAGAAAAACATTGATCAGCTGCCTCTTGCACACCCCCCACTGGGGATGTGCCCGCAACCAAGGTACATGCCCTTGACCGGAATTGAACCTGAGACCTTTCAGTCCGCAGGCCGACGCTCTATCCACTGAGTCAAACAGGTTACGGTACCAGCTACATAGTTTGCAGGGCCCTTACTCGGAATTGTGAAGAATTTGAAGACAGTGACAACAGAGCATTAAATTAAGCACAGGTGCTTCTGTTGCTGCAGAGTCTCACGGCCATTAAGCTGACTGTGCCTATAGTAATGGGCCCAACGACACTGTGACCTGGGAAGTGGGCAGCAGGAAAACATGGGCTGAGGGTCTTTGCAGGGGCATTTCGAGGTGAGACAGGCAAAGGGACAGTTTGCCCTACGAGAAGGGAAGAAGAAAAAGAGGAGGAAGAAGAAAGGTTTTTGTTTATTTGTATGTTTAAGTCTCATCATGATCTGCATGTCTCCCCTTACGCTGTTCAAGAAATACAAGTGAGGAAACAGTGATTTTGAAAGGATGTTCAGTCTGTGGGACCTGGGTGCCACTGAGGGGCTGAAACCTGGGGGTCACGGCTGTGAACCATTTCACAGCTGTAAGTCACGTCACTGATTTGACTGATCCTTTTGGAGGAATGGTGGGTTTGTTTGCATTGATGACCCGTGAGAAAGAGGACCCCATTCTTTTCTTTTTTTTTTATTGATATTTTACAGAGAGGAAGGGAGAGAGATAGAGAGCTAGAAACGTCAATGAGAGAGAAACATCGACCAGCTGCCTCTTGCACACCCCCTACGGGGGATGTGCCCGCAACCAAGGTACATGCCCTTGACCGGAATCGAACCCGGGACCTTTCAGTCCTCAGACCAACGCTCTACCACTGAGCCAAACCGGTTTCGGCAGGACCCCATTCTTGACTGACTGAATTCCTTCCTGTAACAAATGTGAAGTCCTTCCTTATCTTTCAGTAACAAGCTTAAATAGTTCTTACTCAACTATCGTTAAAATTAAGCAAACAAATGCTTATTTGATTAAGTAAGCAAATACATATTTTCCAATATAATTGCAAAGAAGATCATAATGAATCTCATTTGTTCAAATCTCCTACCTTGTATATCCCTTCACTCAGCAGAAGCCACATCCAGGAAAAGGTCTGTCTGTTCAGGGTCTTCTTGGCCTGTTCCCTTGTCTCCTACATGCCCTTTACCCCATAGCTGACTTTCCTCCTCACTTTTTTCACTAGGCCCCTTAGAGCCCCAATACCCATGCAAACAAATGTCCCTACATCATACGTTTTCTCCCAGAAAGTTCCTTTGACCTCCTTGCCTGGAGTAGTATGTCACTTTTCACCAAAAATATAATTCACATTGGCTCCTAAGTATTACTTTCATACTATCACTTTTTAATTCCCTTGGAAAAAATGTCTCCTTCTTTGAGACACATGCCACCTGTTATCCTTCTTGTTATTGAAAGCCACCCATTTCTGCTCACTCCTCCCTGTTGAGGGGCCCTCAAAATCTTCAGCCCCCTTGTTCCTCCACCAAGTTTATCCTAAAAATGTGTAAGCTTGAATCAGCCTAACCATCCACTTCCTCTCCTACACCTCCAAAGCTAGGCGACTGGAGAAAAATCACACACATGTTCCCGTTATTGCCACCAGAAACATATGGTCTCCATCTCATTTAGGCTGGCGGTGCTCTTTGCCAGTTCCTTATATGTCCCTGGTGAATGTTCTCTCTAAATCTTCTCAAGATCTACTGAAAAAAACTCTTCAATTTCCTCCTGCTTCCTGTGCCGATACTGACCTATTTTTCTTTTCTTTTCTTTCTTTCTTTTTTTTTTTTCCTTTTTTTTTTTCCTTTTTTTTTTTTTTTAAGAAATTAACCTTTCTTACCCCATAGGAAAAAAATATATATTGCTATTAGGAGTGGACTTTTTCCATTTCCTGCCCCATATTTACAAATAAGTCTATAAATGCACCCTTTGGAAAACTGATCACATTAAAGGCCCAATTAATGGCCTCTCCTTTCCATACCATTTGCTCTGCAATTTTTTAAAGCCTTCCCATTCCGCCCCAGGGCTTTGTTCTAAGACCTTCTTTTGTGAAGGCTTGAGAAAGCACTTGTGTGTCTCCACCTTCTTTTTTTTTTTTTTGGAACCCTTTCATAGCCCTAAAAAGAAACCCCATCTAGCAGGATGAGGACACGTGGAGCAGAGTTCCATTGTCCTAGACAAGACCAGCCTTGTCCAGCCAGCTCCCAGGCAATTCCCCAGCTGACCGCAGACAAGCCCTAAGACAGGATTTGCCAACTCTCATCCAATAGAACTGCCTTGCTGACCTACAGACTCATGAGAAATAATAAATGATTGTTGTTTTCAACAATGAAGTTTTTGGGATGGTTTGTTATGAAAAGTAGTAATGCAAACTTTAACCTCCCTCTCTCCATTCTCAGAGGAAAAAGTATACCTTCTCTTTTTAAAGGCCCATTCTCCCCTTGTTCTATATATATTATTGATTTTTACAGAGAGGAAGGGAAAAGAATAAAGAGTTAGAAATATGGATGAAAGAGAAACATTGATCAGATGCCTCCTGCATACCCCCTACTGGGGATGTGCCTGCAACCAAGGTGCATGCCCTTGACAGGAATTAAACCTGGGACCCTTCAGTCCGCAGGCTGATGCTCTATCCACTAATTGATGTACACATACTTAGGTGGGTACAGGAACAATTACCATGATAATGAAGGAATTTGTGGCATCTGTCCTGGCACCCAGCACATTCGGTTGTGTCCCAGGGGCTCCAGAAAAGGGAAGTTACAAGTTGCCCGGACATTTCAAGGGTATGTTATCATAGATGCAAAAAGATAGGCTTAGTTAAGGTAAAGGTTGACCTTGTCAGTGAAGATACTGGCCTAGGATGTAACTGCCCACCATAACTGTTTAGTTCAAGTTTAATTTCAGACCATCCTTTAGGGTTACTTTAGGTCGCCGAGTTTGCAAGAGTGTCATGCAGGCCTCCCCTGAGCTTGTCAGGTCAGCATGTGGCCCCTTTCGCCAACAGACAGAGAGATGGGGTATGGGAGTGGAGAGAGAAGGAGAGATGGAGTTGGGAAAAAGCGATTGAGAGACAGAGATAGAAGAAATTTATTATAAGAAATTGGCTTATACAGTTGGGAAGGCTTGGTGAGTCCAAAATTTGATGGGGTAGGCCAGCAGGGTGGAGACTCAGGTAAGAGTTACAGTTCAAGTCCAAAGGCAGTCTGCTTACAAAATCCCTTCTTGCTCAGCAGAAGTCAGTCTTTATTCTATGAAGGCCTTCTGCTGGTTGGATGAGGCCCGTCATATAGTGGTAATCTGCATTACTAAAAGTACACTATTAAATGTTAATCAGATCCCAAAGACACCTTTACAGAAACATCCAGAATAATGTTTGACTAAATATCTGGGCACCATGCTTCAGCCAAGTCAACACACAAAATAAACCATCACAAGTTCCTGTATCCATTTTTTGTACCCATTAATTACTCACCATCTAGAGTTATCATTTTATTAATATACCCAGGATATTGATACTGCCAGTTTCTTCTTCTTTGTCCTTTTATTTCATTTATAGCTTTCCCCCCCTTATATTGCATTCTATCTGCTGCTTTTCCGTTTTCTTTATGACATGGCTTCCTTTGCCTGCTTCTTAAATGATCCTTAGGGTTGTGCTTCCCAGACTACCTGCGTCCTCTCTTGTACTAGTGACTTTAACTATCAAATCTCTATCTTTCACTGAGCCCTCTCTTCTGAGTTTCATAAAATTATTCATTTATTCACTTAAAGTGCTAATAGGACATCTATGTTATTAAATATTATACACTATGAGCGTGTGGGGTAACCTCTCAAATGGCCCCCAACATCACCTGCCTCCTGTTATTCACACTATTGTGTTAACTCTTCTCTTGAGCGTGGGCTTCTAATGAACAGAAGACAGCAAAGGTAATGAAATGCCACTTCTGAAATTAGGTTACAAAAAGACTGGCTTTTGTCGTGCTCACCCCCTGTTGTCCTTTCTTGGTGCTGTCTCATTCTGTCTTTCTTAGACCCGCTGCCATGTCATGGGGAAAGCCTTCGGGGAGGCTCATGTGGCAAGGAACTCAGTCTTGAATCAACAGTCAGCAAGGACCTGAAGCTTGCCACCAGTGATAGGACTGAGTGTGGACGCAGATCTCCCAGTTGAGTCTTGAATGGACTATAGCTCTGGAATATACTCTGATTGCAGCCTTGGAAAGATCCTGAATGAGAGGCCTTCTGTTTAGCTGCACCTGGATTTCTGACAGAAAGAAATCATGAGAAAATTGATATTTGTATATCTAAGCTGCTAAATTTGAGGTAATTTGTTTTACAGCAATAGATAACTAATAGAGGGCTACCCAAAGCCAAATAAGAACTAGCCCTGAACTCCATAATCTTCCAGATTATTACCGGCGATAGGGAAGTAGCCATGATTGCAGTGCAATATGACAGATGTCACAGAAACATACATAGCAAGCGAAGGAAGCACAATCATGCTTGAAGGATGAGGGATTCACTGAGCAGATTTTATTTTGTCATTGAAAATGAGAAGAAAAGATGATAGAATCCTTGAGGGGGAAATGAATTTTTAGAACATCTATTGAAAAGAATAGCTGAAGGATTTGGAAAAGAAACAAATGGTACCTAGGTAGTGTTGCTTAGAGCACTAGTTAAGTATACAATTTTACCTATATGTTCCCAAAAATTCTAGTTTAGCACTTCTTAGTTGGGATTCAGGAATCTGTATTTTAACAACTCCACCAGGTGAATCTCATCATGAGATAAGTTTGGGAAACACTGCAAATAGTCTCCATTCCTTCCAGAGTAAGGAACACCTGACTTTTTTTTTTTTTAAAGTGTAAATCTTTATTTTTTAAAAACTTCTTTACTGATTAAGGTATCACATATTTGTCCTCATCCCCCCATTCCTATCCCAAACCTCTCCCCAATCATGCTCCCGCCACCCTGTTGTCCGTGACCACTGGTTAGGCTTATATACATGCATACAAGTCCTCTGGTTGATCTGTCCCCATTTTCCCCACCCTCCCCTACCTTCCCTCTGAGGTTTGACAGTCTGATCCATGCTTCTAGGAAGCCCTGATTTTTAAAGGATGGAATAACAGCTGCATTTCCTAGTCTCCCATAGCTAAGCTGGTCAAAGAGATGGGGACAGGAGTGTGTGCAACTTGTGGTCTGTGCCCTTCAAGTGAAGGGGATATTCCATTTTCCTTTTACGCTTTTTCTGCCAGCTGGAATGTAGTTGTGGTTGTGAGTCAACTTAGGCCATGAGGAAGAGACTACATCCTACAGGCGGCAGAACAACAGAAGGAAGGTGTAATTCCTGAATGATCTCATAGAGCCTCTATGATCTTATGTGAGGGATAATTCAACTGTATATTTAAAGTCACTTTGAATTTGGTTCTCTGTTTTTAGCAGCTGGACCTATATTTCAACTAATTCATATATCCAGTAAAGAAAAAAAAAAAAGATAAGCTAAGAATAGTAACATGCGATAAACAAAGGCATGCATAAAAATTAAGGATACAGAGAAGAAGCACCTCAAGTCAAGCTGTGGGCTTTCTAAAGAGGTTGAAGTTTCTGCTCAGTAGTAGACTATAGGCCAGCCGTGGGCAAACTATGGCCCGCGGGCCGGATCTGGCCCGTTCGGCTGTTCTATCTGGTCCACGGAGCTGAATGAGTGGAGGGTTCTCTTGCTCTCCCGTCCGCTCCTTCACCAGCAGCCCAAGATGAGAGTGCCAGCATGGTCAGGTTGCTTTTGTTCCAGCCCTCCGGTCCAGTTTAAGAACCCATTGTGGCCCTCGAGTCAAAAAGTTTGCCCACCCCTGCTACACTGTCCTCAGGTGGTGGCGTTCCAGTCAGGCAATGTGCCTCACAGTTCATTCCTCCAGCGGTGACTCTAGAAAGCACTGGCCGTGGTAGCATGGCAGTGACAATGGGCCCATGCATCAAACACATCCAAGGAACAGTGGGACCTCAGTGTACTTTCTTAAATTAGTCATGGTACGGGTTCATGGTTCTTGAAAGGAATCATAGAAATTTTAAATGTTAGGGGTAGAATTTTTGCTTATTGATGAGCAAAACCTTCTGCTCCAATTCACTAAAAAAAATACAAGTTTCAGAGGTGCTAAGTTTTGCACTGAGCCAGGGGAGCCCAGGGGTGCCAACCCAGCGAGGGCTCAGGGATTGTCCGTCATTGGTAAAGAATCCCCGTGAAGCTTTTCTTTCTCCAGCAAAATTATAACCTCAAGTTGCTATCTGCCATGCGCCCTTTTATTTTTACCACAAACATACCTTGTGTTGGCATAGCATTCTAGCTTTCAGAATATTTTCACTTACTTTCTCATTTGATCCTGACAATAACCTTGTGCAATGTGGTGAGTGGAGGGTTAAGTAACATTCCCATTTTACTGATAAGGAAATTGAAGTCTTCAAGTGACTTTCCCAGGACAAAGAGCTAGTAATTGACAGAGGGAATTGAGTATGAAGCTCTTCACCTATCATCCACTTATTTCCCTAATTGTCATCCCCCCCCCCTCCCCAGCTTTCTATTTATTGAGGAAAAATAGAGCGTTGACAAAAAGTAGATGTACAGTCATGAGTACGAAAAACAGGGAGTTAATTCTTGTATTATTATTTATCAATTATTGTACTATTTTCCCTATGTACAACTGTAAACCTACTTTTGCCAACCCCGGTAATGTGTGGCTCATGATGAACTTGGCATAGCTTTCTGATAACCAACTATTCAGGATCTTTTTATTTCATTTTATGTTTTTATGGACTTTTTAAGAGAAAGAGAGAGAAACACCCATCACTGCCTCCTGCAGCCAGGAATCAGACCAGCAACCCCATTCAGGGTCTTTTTGTTATCTTGAACTGGAATAGCCAGTAGGAAGCCTCTAACCACCTGTGGCCATTTATATTTACATTAATTAAAATTAAATAAGATCAAATGCTCAGTCCCTCGTGATCATACTAGTCACATTTCAAGTGATAAGTGGCCACACACGGCCAGTGGCTATTCTGTTGGACCGTGCAGAGATGGAGCATTTCCTTCACATTAGAAAGTTTGCTTGGACACCCTGGAGATTTACCAGCGATGTCTCCCTTCCATTAATCCTCCATCTTTTTTTTTTTTTTAAAGGTTTTTTTAATTTACAGAGAGGAAGAGAGAGATAGAAACATTGATCAGCTGCCTCCTGCACACCTCCTACTGGGGATGTGCCTGAAACCAAGGTACATGCCCTTGACCAGAACCGAACCTGGGACCTTTCAATCCACAGGCCGACGCTCTATCCACTGAGCTAAACCGGCTTCTGCTCAATCCCCCATCCTGTCCTCAGTCTGGGTCTAATGCAAGTGGCACCCAAGCACTTCCACTTCCTAAAGGGGCCTTTGAAACTGGGAACGCCCGCAGAAGTCTTTGGGCCTGCTCCTGCTAGGAAGGTGATGTGGTAACCACCCAAGCTCCAGCTTCTTCCCCAAAAGTCAGCACTGCCCTAACCGGTTTGGCTCAGGGGATAGAGCATAGGCCCTGTAGATTTGGGGCTGGGGGGGTTCCGGTTCGATTCCTGTCAAGGGCATGTGCCTTGGTTGCGGACACATCCCCAGTAGGAGGTGTGCAAGGAGGCAGCTTGATCCATGTTTCTAACTCTCTGTGCCTCTCCCTTCCTCTCTGATACAATCAATAAAATGCATTTTTTTTTAAAGTCAGTAGGGCGAGTGGGCGGTGAACTGTAGCAGCGGAACCCAGCGCGGAGGTGGGCCTAGGCGAGTGGGCGGGGCTGAGCGCGGGGCGGGGCGGGGCCGGGAGGGGGCGGGGCCAGGAGGGGCGGGCCGCGCGCCGGCCCCGCCGTGCGTGCTCACGTGACAGGCCCGCGCGGCCCCGTCGCGCAGTCCTCGGGGCGAGCGAAGATGGCGGCCGAGAGGGAGCCTCCTCCGCTGGGGGACGGGAAGCCCGCCGACTTCGAGGAGCCGGAGGACGGAGAGGACCTGTTCACCAGCACTGTCACCACCCTGGAGGTGAGGCCGCGTCGCCGGAGACGCTGCGCTCCGTCGCTGGCTCACCTCGCCTTCGCGAGCCTTCTCCCCGCAGGAACTTGTCCCTCCTCCCTCCCCGCCCCCTCACCCTCTGCCCGGGGCTCGCCAGGACCTGGTCGGGAGGACGCCGTGACAGGGGCCCCACCTCCGGCACCTGTCAGTGCGCCGGGGTTGGTCTGGGCGGTTAGGCCTCCTCCGACCCGCCGGCCGGCCGGGGTCCGACCTGATTCCCCGGAAGGACAGGGACTGGACGGAGCATCGCGGCGGCGCCCTTTTCCTGCTCAGCTGGGCTTCCCGGGTGCCACCTGCACCTCCTCTTCCCGAGCCCAGAAGCCCTTCTTCCCCCGGGTCCCGGTGACCCTCGCCGCAGCCGCTTTGGGGAGGTGCTTGCTGCGCCCCTCCCCGGGGACGGGGTGCCCTGGGCGGGGAGAGCAGCGCGGGGGGCGCCCCGTGGCCGGCCTCCCCGGGAGCGGGTGGGTGCACTTTCCCCGGCCGCGGCCCTTCAGGCTCCGTGACGGCGGCGCCTCTTTTTCAAACTGTCTTGGTGGTAAAATGCATTTGACCGGTTTTGTCTTCTTTAGTTCCTTTTTTTTTTTTTTTAAGGATTATAGTGTTGATAAAACATAAAGTTGAAGGGAGGGAGTAGTCCAGGAAACTTGGGGTGTGTGTGTTGGGGTGTGTGTGTGTGTGTGTGTGTGTGTTAAGTTAACCGGGGAAGAAATAAAAAACAAATCCTCACTCCCTTTTCCTCTTTTCTCGCACGGTCAGCGATCTGTGAAACCAAGTGTTCCTGTTTTTTGTCAAAGGAAACACCCTCTATGAACCGGACTGTGTTGGCTCTCTCTACGTTCAGCTCACGTTTGGATGTTGCTTTGCATTTGATGAGAGTACACACACACCTCACAGCCCAACTATAAGAGTGCATATGTGTATTAAAATTACACATTTCCCATTGTTTACCTCGGGCTGTACTTTCTTATAAACTTTGTGTGTGTGTGTGTGTGTGTGTGTGTGTGTTTTAAGTAAGCTTTCTTGGCTTGTTCAATTCGGCACCAAATCCATTGGAAATTACTGTAAAATAATCTGTTTTGTGAAATTCAGTTAACCTGAAACAGGGAACTTCCCGGAAGGGTTTCAGCACTGACCACGTTCTGCTAATTGTATTTGTAGGCACCTCCCAAAACTTACCTCCTCTCAGATTCTATGCTTCTTGGGGCTAAGGACAGTGCCTTGATCGTCTAAGTGTTCCTCACAAAAGTCTTGAACATGTGCATTTAGTAAATGTTTGCTGGATTGTCAAAATCAGCATCTCCTAAGAATTAGTAAAAAAAAGATCTTGCAGCCGAAACCGGTTTGGCACAGTGGATAGTGTCGGTCTGCGGACTGAAAGGTTCCGGGTTCGATTCCGGTCAAGGGCATGTACCTTGGTTACGGGCACATCCCCAGTAGGGGGTGTGAAAAAGGCAGCTGATTGATGATTCTCTCTCATCCATTTTTTACAGAGAGGAAGAGAGAGTTTCCCTTTTCCTCTCTGTAAAAAATCAATTAAAAAAATATATAAAAATGATCTTGCAAACAAATTACTTTTTGGGATTAGTATCTTTTAGACCTTTATCCATAACTGTACAGCTAGCTACCTTATATATATGTAATGCCTTTGCCAAATTCTGTATTTTCTTTGAGGGCAACAAAGGATCCACTAGCAAAGATCAGGAGAAAGTTCACTGATGTAGAGTAAACTAGAATACTGTGGGCACTATTCATTCTGTTTAATTGTCCTCTTTAGAGTTAATGAAAATAATTATAAGCTGTATTTCCTTTTGAGGACTCTAAGTGCTCTACTTTTTTGCAAATAAAATAGGAAAGAAGGAAATTGATGCAACAGTAGATTAAAAGGTAGACATTTTAGGATTTTAATCCTTCAGGTGACTTTTATTGGGGTAGGATACACCAATGAAGATACATTAGATAGCCAGAAATGGTTTATGGGCTAGAGATGTAGATTTGGGAATCTCATAAATTTATTGAATGAGAACACAAAACCAGACTCTATGTTGAAATATAGTCTCTGCCCTCATGGAGTGTATGAACTAACAGGAGTTATTAATAAACATATCTATGTGACCAAAAACCTATAGTACTGGGTGATGCATGTGTAAATGAAGCATGCATATAGTACGGAGATACTGTAGAAGACTGGAGGGACTTAATTACATAGAAATTATCTTTGGAACACAGAAAGTGGGTGACATTAAGAGTAAGTAGAGACTTTTTTTTAAAAAATCCTCCCCCAAATATATGCTTATTGATTTTTTTAGAGAGAGGGGAAGGGAGAGAGAAACACTGATCAGTTGCCTTCTGTATATGCCCTGCCCAGGAATAGAACCCACAACCTAGGGTATGTGCCCTGACCGGAATTGAACCCACAAACTTTTTGGTTAGGGGATTGGACAATATTTCAACCACATGAGCCACACAAGCTGGGGCATTAGAAACTCTTGATAAAGAGGAACTAAAGTTTAGTATCTCTTATCCCAGCACAACAGGGTAAGAGTATGTAATTTATTTTCTTCTCTTTTGTAATCTTAGATAGGTCTTCAAATTTAAATGTATTATTTTTTTGAAAACTTTATTATGAATTATGTATGTTTTAGAGGAAAAAAAACATTTTATTACCACATATTTAAAGGCAACAGCATGGAAAATTATGAAGAGGTACAACTCTAGTTGACCACTTTCCCTTGAAGCCATTAAATTTAAGGATTTTAAAATGAACTAGAGGTCCAGTGCATGAAATTCTGCTCAGGTAGGGTCCCTAGGCCTAGCCTGCAATCAGAACCATCTTCTGCCTGCTCACCAGTCCCCAGTCCCATCCTGGTGCTGCCACCCACCTGGTACCCCTCTTTAGACCCCAGTCCTGCCCTGCTGCCACCCCCCCCACCTTCCCCACCCCCGGTTCCCCATTCGCCATCTGGTGATTGGAGCCTGCAGCCAGTGGGGGGGAACCAAGAGATCTGCTGTTCCTCTCCGCTCACCAGTCCCCAGTCCCGCCCTGCTGCCACCCACCCCAGTTCCCCATTTGCCATCCAGCTATCAAAACCTTCAGGGCTGGGGACTTAGAGGTGGTCATTGCACCTCATAGCAACTGGTCGAGCAGTTTTGGTAGTTACACTGTTATGGTCACTGGGCTTTTATTATATAGGATTGTTTTTAATACCTATAAAGATGTTATTCTCTGAAGTTGCTTGAGGCGGAGATGCTCAGTTTTTTTGCAAACTTTTCTTAAAAAGATAAAATTATCTTTTAATGTTAATTTTACAAATGCACACTTTCCTATGAAATTGAATTCTTGTGTTTTTTCTTTCATGATGATAGTTTTTAGTTGCGATGACATTTATCTCAATTTAGTAAAGCTCACTACCACCTCAGTCAAGATACAGAACACTTCCAACAACTCCCAAAAATTCTTTCCACTGGCAACCACTGATCTGTTCTCTGCTTTCTTCTGTAGTTTTCTCTTTTTCAGAATGCCATAAATGGAATCATACAGCATGAAACTTCTGTTTTCAACACTTAACGAAGGATATTTTTCCCATTGATCGTCAGAAATGGTGGAAGTGGGTAGGGGAGAGAAAAAGAAACATCTGTATGAGATAGACACATCAATTGGTTGCTTCCCGAAATGTGCCAAACTGGCCGAGAATAAAATATGTGACCCTCTAGGAATATAACCCAAGAACTCAGAAACACCAGTCAGAAAGAATATGTGCACCCCTATATTTATAGCAGCACAATTTACAATAGCTAAAATTTGGAAACATATCAGCAGTTGAGTGGATTAAAAAAATACGGTGCATCTACACAATGGAATACTATGCTGTGAAAAAGTGCTCTTACTATTCGTAACAGCATGAGTGAACCTGGAGAGCATGAAGCTAAGAGAAATAAGCCAGTTAGAGAAGGATAAGTATCACCTGATCTCACTCATTTGTGGAATATAATTAACAATGTAAACTGATAAACAAAAATAAAACCAGAGACATGAAATTGGACAAACCTCAGAAGGAAGGCAGGGGGGTTGGGGGGGTTGAGGACTACAGACGGTAGGGGATTGAGGGCATGTGATGGGGGGAGGCAGTGGCTGGGGAGAGGTCACTGGTGGGGGAAAAGGAGACATGTAACACTTTCAACAATAAAGAATTTAAGTTAAAAAAAAAAGTTGATGCTTAGTAAAAAAACAACAACAAAATTTGCAACCCTTGGAGTGAGGACCAACACTGTAACCACTGCTCGGTGGGGCCAGTATGAAACTTAGTCTAGCTTCTTTAACCTAGCTAAAGCATCTGAGATTTATCATCGTTGTTGCATGTACCAATAATTCTTTTTTATTGCTGAGTTTATTGTATAAAGCACAGTTTGTTGTTGAAGGACATTTCTGTTGTTTCCAATTTTGGGCATTAAAGAGTAAAGCCAATATAAACATTTATGTACACAATTTTGTATGAACAGTTTTCTTTTTTTTTTTTTTTTAATATCCTTATTGATTTCAGAGAGGGAAAGAGAGATAGAAACATCAATGATGAGAAAGAATCATTGATTGGCTGCCTCCTGCACCAATGGGGATCAAGTCCGCAACCCAGCCACGTGCCCTTGACCAGAATTGAACTCAAGACCCGTCCTCTCTTTCCACAGGCTGATGCTCTATCCACTGAGACAAACAACTAGGGCAGTTTCCATTTCTTTTGTATGTATAAAATACTTAGAGGTAGGATTGCTGAGTTGTATGGTTAATATATGACTAGCTTTGTAAGAAACTGCCAAATTTTCTCCCAAAAAGGTTCAATGGAGGTAAGGTACAGGGAGGTGAAGTCATTTGCTTTTTAGTCTCATGAGTTAATGGATATAGTATACAGTAATATAATTTGAGACCAAATTCAACAGGACATTGTTTTGAAAATTCGTTATCTGTTGGTTCATTAAAATAAATGCATGATGCTTCAAGAAAAAAGCATATAACTGTATTTCCTGGTATTATAAAAGTTATTTTCATATCAGATTTTACCCCTAATCAGAGAATCATGCTTTGTATATATTATTAAGTGTTTGAGTCCTGAAGACTAGCTCCACAGTACCTTTGATGAAGCTGGATATATCAATTTCAGTCTCTGGTCAGGTTTCATTCATTTGATCTCTAAAATCATACAAAATTGTAAGAGATTCTAAGAGAGAAAGCTGCCAAACTGTTTTCCCACACAAACAGCTGTATCATTCTGCTTTCCCATCAACAGTGAATAAGAATTCCAGTTCACATCCTTGTCAGCACTTGGTAGTATAAGTTTTTATTTAAAAATTTACAGTGGTGAGCTAGAGGCTAGTTTATACTGGCTCGAAAGATGATTGTTCAATTTTCAGTAATTTTGTAGACTGATTAATTCATACAGCTGTTGTTAAAAATTAAATTAGATAAATATGCTTAAATTATATTGAAAACAAAGGTAAATATCTTAAACTTAATGACTTCCTAATTCCTTTACGACATTTTACTTTTTTTCTGTTCTTGAAGTTGTATGTCTATTCTATCTGTCTGTATGTTGAAAGTACATATTTTCCCAACTTTACAGTTTTGTGAGGAGTAATCAGCCGCAGCAGGGGCATATTTACGCCACAGAAATACACAAAAGCCAAAAATCAGGGTCTTCTCTCCCTAAAACTCATTAGCTAAACGTTTACCAGCACACCACTTTCTCTTTTAGCCATTCTAATAGGTGTGGTGTTATCGCATTGTGGTTTTATTAATTATTAATGATGCTGAGTATCTTTTCATGTACATAGTCATCATCTGAAAATTACCTTTGGAGAAGTGTCTTTTCACATACTTTGCACATTTTAAAAATTGGGTTTCTTATTGGGTTTTGTGAGTTCTTCATATATTCTAAATATAAATCTGTTGGCAGGTATTTTTTTTTCCTAGTCTGTGGCTTGTCGTTTTTTTTTAGTTTTTACTGGAGGAATTTTTTTTTTTCTCCACTGATTTCTAGAGAGAATGGGAGGGAAACATTGACTTGAGAGAGACCCATTGATTGGTTGCCACCTGCATGCCATCCCTGTTGGGGCTGAGAAGCCTGCTACTGAGATAGATATGTGCCTTTGACTGGGAATTGAACCTTCAACCCTTGGTTCCCGGGCCGAAACTAACCACTGAGCAAAACCAGCCAGGGCTGTGGTTTGTCTTTTTATGCTATTAATATCTTTCACAGAATAAAAATTTGTTATTTTGATGAAGTTCACGTTTATCCTTTTTTATTGATAGTACCTTATATGTCACCTATGAAATTCTTTTCTGACGTTAACTCAAGGTAACAGGTTTTGCTTATGTTTTCTTCTATAAATCTTATAGTTTTACATTTAGGCCTGGGACTCATTTTGAATTAATTTTTGTATTAGTTGAGGTTCATTGTTTTTGCTTATAGATATCCAATTGTTCTTCACCATTTATTGAGAAGTAAGAATGTTATTAAGGTTTGTTTTATGACTCAAAATATGTTCTGTCATGGTAAATATTATGTGTGCACTAGAAAAAAATACAATCTGACGTTGGGTGGAATGTTCTATAAATGCTAAGTCACGTTGGTTGATGGTATTTTTCAGTAAATGCAACATTTTTAAATCTCAGGTGCTTTATGCTAAGTGAAAGAAGCTCTTACACTCAGAAAGTTTCTCCATTGGGTTGTCTTTGCATCTTTGTCCAAAATCAGTTGAGCATATATGTTTGAGTCTATTTCTGGACTCTATTCTGTTCATTGATCTGTTGATTATCCTTTTGCCAGTTTTATGCTACCTTGATTACTGTAATTCGAGTCTTGAAATCAGGTAGTATAAATCCATTTTGTTTTTTTAATTGTTTTGATTATTATAGTTCTTTTCTCTTTCCATATAATTTTATAATCAATTTATTGGTTTCTACAATAGAGAATTAACATTAAGAATATTAAGCCTGTAAGCCATAAGTATACTGACTGTTTCTCTCCATTTATTTACACCTTATTTGTAATTTCTTATTTGATTTTCTCATCAGTGTTTATAGTTTTCTGCATACATATTAACACATATTTTGTTAGTTTATACCTAAGTATTTAATGCACATATAGTACTTTTATTTCTTTTACATTTACTCACTGTTGAACACTGATTTTTTTTTTTTGGTAGTCTTTTTATAGAGTCCTTGAGATTGCCTATGTAGATCAGGGTTGGGGAACGTACAGCCTATGGGCTGTATAAGGCCCTCAAAATCATTTGGTCTGGCCCTACCAAGGCATTAGGGATGAGTTAGTTAAATGTTTGACCAAACTTAGCAGGCTAACTTTTAAGTTGATAATTTTGTATGGGCCGAGAATGATGATATAAATATCCAAATGGCCATTGGCGGGGAAAAAGGTTTCCAACCCCTGAAATTGTGTTGTCTGTGATTTGAGCCTTCCTTCCTTTTTTTTTTTTTCTTCCCAATCTTTATGCCTTTTTAAAATTTTGCATTAATGCACTAGCTAGGGCTACCAGCCTTATAGAAACATTGAGAGCGATTAGTCTTTCCCATTTCATGGTTATGGAAGAAAAATAATTGTTCTTTTTGCTATAAATATTAAGTTATCTGTATGTTTTTTTGTAGGTGACCTTCAGCTTTACTGAAGTCATTTATTCTGATAATTTTCTGGTGGAGACTAGGGTTTTCTATATACAGCATCATGTCATCTGCAAATAATGAGAGTTTTATTTCTTTACAATTTGAACACCTTTTATTTCTTTTTATATATTTGATGGTATTCATTAATTTTTATTGTTATAACAATTAAAATATGTAAAAAATAAAGATGCAGTGCTGTCTTCCAAATGCATTTCTGAAATATATTAATTCAGAATAGATGCGGAAGTAGCAAAGTGCTTATTTCTTTGTCTTGTCTGAATGCTATGGCTGGGACTCACAACACATGTTGAATAGAAATAGTGATAGTGGGCATTCTTATCTTCTTCCAATCTTAGGAAAGACTTTCAGCTTTTTCTGAGGCTGGTACCAATGGCAGAACTATACTACATTTGTGCAGCAGTGACTCCAAGAAAAACTATCTTTCTGGCTTTTCACCATTGAGTATAATATTAGCTGTGAGTTTGTCATGGACTTTATTATGTTGAGATAGGTTCCTTCTATATCAACTTTGTTGAGAGTTTATGTCATAAAAAGATGTTTAATTTTGTTAATCTTTTTCTGCCTGTATTGAGATGATCATATGGTGTTTATCCTATATTTTGTTAATGTGATGTACTTCAGTAATTGATTTACAGATGTTGGACTTCCCTTGCATTATTTGGTTATGATGTTGGTGTGAAAAAATAAATAAATGAATCCCCAGTTGGGGCTATTGTCTGTGGGGATTTTCTCCTACATACCAGAGATGTTCACTGTTGGGTTAATTGTCATGTCTAAATCATCAGTCTGAATGAGAGAGATGGGGGCGGAGGGGAGGGAAGGAATGAGAGAATGAGAGAGAATAAGCTCACCTTGTGATGGAAGGGCTTATGATGGAACCCTTGAGGAAGGATTGGTTCCAGGGCAGTTCCCACCTTAAGTCCTGAGCTGCTGGAACTGGCTCAAGGCAACCAGAGTCCTGTTTGAAAATTATCTTTTTAAATTAATTTTTCTTAAATGTATATATGTAATTTACATTTATTAGAAATACATTGAGTCTTTATTTAGAAGTTTGGCCAGAAATTTTCCTGTAGGAACTTTTATTAATATTCATTAGCTTTTGTATATTAACCTTATATCATGTAACTTTATTGTTCTGTAGGGTTTTTTTGTTGATTCTTTTGGGTTTTATACTTGGATGATCATATCATTTGTGAACAAAGAGTTTTATTCTTTCTTCTTAATCTGTATACCATTTATTTCCTTTTCTTGTCCTACTACGTTAAGTAGGACTTCCAGTATAGTGTTGAAAAGCAGTGGTAAAAAGGACATCCTTTCCTTGTTCCTGATCTTAGTGTTAAGCTTCAACTTTCTCATTATTAGGTATAGCTGTAGGGTTTTTTGTAGATAGTCTTTCTTAAGTTGAGGAAAGTCTCCTATTTTTGTAGTTTACTGAGAATTTTATAAATGAGTGTTGGAGCCACTGCTACATTTTCATTTAGCTGTTCTGTAGGTTATCTCTGAGTATTCAGTATTATAGACAATCTGATAGATGAACCTGTGGCTAGTTCTTAGGCATATTCATAGTTATTTTCTTAGAATTCATTTGACAGTCACTGAGTGTTTGTTACCAGGAACTAAGTAAAAACTATTAAAAAGATACTTTACTTACAGAATTTGTAGTCTCTAAGCAAGTGATAATTATTACTAGAGGCTTGGTGCTCGGATTCATGCACTGGTGGGGTTCCTTGGGTTGGCCTGGGTTGTTTGGGCCAAAGCTAGCTCTCCAACATCCCCTAAGGGGTCCTGGATAGTGAGAGGGCACAGGCCAGGCCAAGGGACCCCACTGGTGCACAATCGGGGCTGGGGAGGGACCACAGGGGGGCACCAGGGTGTGTCCAGCCCATCTTGCCCAGTCCTGATTAGCCAGACCCCAGCAGCAAGCTAACTACTGGTTGGAGAGTCTGCCCTTGGTGGTCAGTGCGCATCATAGGACTGGTTGAACAGTCAAACAAACAGGACACATAGCATATTAGGCTTTTATTATATAGGATGTGATAAGAGAAGTAGATATTCTATGGGAGCATATAGGCCAGTCACCTACTAGTCACACAGCTAGAATTGAGGTTGAGGTTGTCCGAACATCTTTCAGAAGTAATGTATTAGTTTATTTGTTTTTAAATTCCTTCAAGTGAAAATGCTTAGGTAAAGGAGTCCCACCTTTGTGAGAATTTGATTGTGTAAGAATAAGCTCCTGAAAGCAAAGAAAGCCTCTGCTTTCAATTTTTCAATAAAGAATTGAAGTTTTTAAAGCTCTGAAGAAATGTTCTCATGTCATAGAGGACAATTTACTTAAGGAGCTAACGAGAACATAATATGAATTTTGAGTGGTGGGCTCAAAAGATTATTCATCATACAAAAAGTTTACGAATTATAAAGAAAAAATAGATAATTTACCCTTACTAAAATTAAGATATTCTATTCATTAAAATCTACTATTAAGAAAGTGACATATACTGGGGGAAAAATATTTGCAGGATATATCTGACCTGACTAAGAACTCTTATCCAGAACATATAAAGAATGCCTACAAATCAGTAAGAATAATGGGCAAAACACTTGAAGAGACCCTTCAAAAAGAGGATATTCAAATGACCATTAAACATATGAAAAATTGCTGAGCATCATTATTCATCAGGGAAATGAAATTTTTTTTTAAATATATATATTTTATTGATATTTTACAGATAGGAAGGGAGAGAGATAGAGAGCTAGAAACGTCAATGAGAGAGAAACATTGACCAGCTGCCTCTTGCACACCCCCCCACTGGGGATGTGCCCGCAACCAAGGTACATGCCCTTGACCGGAATCGAACCCGGGACCTTTCAGTCCGCAGGCCGACGCTCTACCACTGAGCCAAACCGGTTTCGGCAGGGAAATGAAACTTAAACCACAGTAAAATACACTCTGCACCTGCCAAAATAGCTAAAATGAAAAAGATGGACTTTGTCAAAGCATTGACAAGGAGTAACTGAAATTTTCATGTATTGCTTGTGGGAATATAAATGATATAACCATATTAGAAGATTGTTTAATTCAGCTATTCCATTACACCTAGATACATACTAAACAAATTTGTTCACATGTTTGCTAAAAGAGATGTGTGGGTGTGTGTTCGTATCAGAAAGTTCATACACTATTGATAGTTATAAAAACTGATAATCCATGGATTAATTGTATATTCACACCATTGAATATTTTAGAGGAACAAGCATGAGTAACCTATTACTACATACAACAATGTAGAATAATATCATATACATAACATTAAGAACAAAACCAAACACAAAAGGGTAAATATATGGCTACCCTTTTATGAAGAGCAAAAACAGGAAAAACTAATCCATGCTGGTAGAAACCTATGTAGGGGAAGGGTGAAGAGTGGAAGAGAGCGTGAGGAGAGTTTCTGGGTTTGCTGATAATGTTCTCTTTCTTGATCTAGGAGGTGCTGGTTACACAGGGACGTGAAATATCTAGCTGTGCACTTTTTTTTAACTCCTCACCCAAGAACATGCTTTTACTGATTTTAAAGGGAGAGGGGGAAAGATAATGAGAAACATCGATGTGAGAGAGAAAAATCTGTTGGTTGCCTCTCGCATGCACTCCAAACAGGAATTGAACCCACAACCAGGGTATGTGGAACCAGGAATGGAACCTGTGGCCTTTTGGCTGTATGTGATGATGCTCCAAACAAGTGAGCCATACATGCCAAGGCCAGCTATGCATTTTTGACATGTTATGATGCTATGTTGTTACTTTTTAAAAATATCGCTTTTAGCCAAAATCGGTTTGGCTCAGTGGATAGAGTGTCGGCCTGGGGACTGGAAGGTCCCAGATTCAATTCCGGCCAAGGGCATGTACCTTGGTTGCGGGCACATTCCCAGTAGGGGGTGTGCAAGAGGCAGCTGATTGATGATTCTCTCTCATCAATGTTTCTAACTCTCTATCCCTCTCTCTTCCTCTCTGTAAAAAATCAATAATATATATATATTTAAAAGTATTGCTTTTAAATGTTATAAGAAAACTATAATAAAGCTGAAAGCTTTACCATCTAGATTTCATTATATTGGTCATTAAACTTTAAGGTTAAAAAGTTCAAAAATAGTCCCTTAGTTAAATTGAAATTTAAATGTTTGGGGAGAGGACATAATTTTAGAATAATTATAATCTTAATTCTACTAGTATTAAATCTTCCTCTTACAATAAAGCAGCATTTTGAACTTCTTACAATTGTAACATGTTTTCAAGATTTGGTTTTGACTATTACATACTAATCAATTTTATTATATATGACCAAAGTATTAAATTTTTACTTAGTTAATTATAACACAACATGAAAAATTCATATCTCGCCAAAACCGGTTTGGCTCAGTGGTAGAGCGTCGGTCTGCGGACTGAAGGGTCCCGGGTTCAATTCCGGTCCAGGGCATGTACATTGGCTGCGGGCACATCCCCGGTGGGGGGTGTGCAGGAGGCAGCTGGGCGATGTTTCTCTCTCATCGACGTTTCTAGCTCTCTATCTCTCTCCCTTCCTCTCTGTAAAATATCAATAAAATATATTTAAAAAAATAAAAATTCATATCTTAAAAGGGGTGACTGGAAAAGATTTTTTTAAATCTTAAGTGATTTTTTATTAGAAAAAGAGAGAATATGAATAAAAATGTGTTTGGGGTTCATTCTTACCCTCAGAAGAGGAACTATAAATAACTGTGCTTATTCTTTCTCCCCTTCCTATTAAGGGAGTGTTCTAGTTATGTAATGTATAAAGACATAATTATAACAGGTTGTTTGTTTTTCACAGTCAATTCCATCTTCTCCAGAACCAATTAGTCTTCTTACAGAAGATGTTAGTACAAACTCCAATGGTCCAAAACCTGCAGAAGTTGTGCTAGAGGATGACACAGAAGATCTTTTTGCAGGTAATTGTAACTATCTTTGTTTTTTCTTAATAATAGGCAGTTATAGTCCATATCCTGTTAGAAAGTATTCTATAAAGCAAAACTAACATTTTATGTAAAATGTTAGTGGTAGCTTTTCGTGTTAACAACTTAGATGGATAAGAAATTTCTAGTTAGATAACTTTGTGAAAAATGTAAAATATTGAGAGAATCAAAAATGGAATATTTCCTGGCTTTAAGCATGTGAAAATAAATCACATATTGTAATTTCATTGTTTTGATCAGAGCTTAGAGTAAAAAAATTAATGGTGTGTCATTTATGTTTTGAGAAATAGTTGTGATTATATTTTTTATTAATTACATGTTGTCACAAATCAACATTAAACTCTGGATTTAAAAATTACTTAATTTAGCCAAAACCAGTTTGGCTCAGTGGATTAGAGCGTCAGCCTGCAGACTGAAAGGTCCCAGGTTCGATTCCGGTCAAGGGCATGTACCTTGGTTGTGGGCACATCCCCAGTAGGGGGTGTGCAGGAGGCAGCTGATCGATGTTTCTCTCTCATCAATGTTTCTAACTATCTCTCTTCCTTCCTCTCTGTAAAAAAATCAATAAAATATATATATTTTTTAAATTACTTAATTTATAATACATACTTAAAATCTGTTTTTTTTTAATGCATCAATATTTATCACATCTTCCATTTTAATTCAATTTTAGGTGAGAAAATTTATGTTTCAGGAATTTTGATATAAGGTCAGGGTTTAGTGTAGTCCATTCTACCTTTAAAAAAACTGGACTTTCTTCAAAACAAATTTAAATTTTAAGTATAATTTAATGTTTGGATATTAAAAAGCCAAATCCTCCTTAGAAGAATGACACAGAAATATAAAATAATAACTGTGTTGAACAGTTATGTCCTTAACTTTTATAGTATTTGAATATTCAAACCATTCTGTATTTTTATACAATTTATATAATTATGGTGAAGGTATAGTCCTCCATCACAAAGATCTATATAATTTCTTACTTGGTTAGCTCCATGAAAAGTTTTCACTAGCCATAGCTGGTTTGGTTCAGTGGATAGAGTGTCGATCTACAGACTGATGGGTCCTAAGTTTGATTCCAGTCAAGGGCACATGCCCAGGTTGAGGGCTCGATTCCCAGTTGGGGGCATGCAGGAGGCAGCTGATCAATGATTCTCTCTCATAATTGATGTTTCTATATCTCCTCCCTTCCTCTCAGTAATCAATAAAAAATATATTTTAAAAAAGAAGCCAGTTGCAGTGCAAATACTGATGATTCCACTTATATGAAGAATCTAAAATAGTGAAAAAAATATAAAAGAGTTTTCACTGTAAATGAATTCATGTATTTTATCATGTCAGAAAATTTTAAATGTTATACCAAATTAGAGGTCCAGTGCACGAAATTTGTGCACTCGGGGGCGGGGGGGGGGGGTCCCTCAGTATGGCCTGTGCCCTCTCACAGTGCAGGAGCCCTCAGGGTATGTCTGACTGATGGCTTAGGCCTGTTACCCTTTCGGAGCAGGTCTAAGCCATCAGTTGGACATCCTTAGTGCTGCCGCAAATGTGAGAGGCTCCCACCACCATTGCTGTGCTCGCCAGCTGTGAGCCCAGCTTCTGACTGAGAGGCGCTCCCCCTGCCGGAATGCTCCTTTGTTGAGTGTCTGCCCCCTGGTGATCAGTGCATGTCATAGTGACTGGTCATTCTGCTATTTGGTTGATTTGCATATTAGCCTTTTATTATATAGGATACCAATCATATCTTTCCTTTTTTATAGCTACCTAATAGCGTAAAAAAAAATCATAATTAATTAAAGTTAAAATGTTCTTTTGTTTCCTTTCGTGGACTTTCCCTGGGAGTCCTTAAAAGTTTTTTCATAGCATTTATTTTGTTCTAAAAGTTGACTCCTTTCTATACTTATATAGGTAGTATTAATCTAGAATTGTGTGTATTTCTTTTCTAATATGGGTCTTGTATTACCCATTTTATTAAAGAGTTTAATAAAATGGGTAATACAAAACTTCTATATATGATATAGAAGTTTTGTATTACCCATTTTATTAAAGACTTTTTTACCTTAAAGTCACATAAAATGTGCTGAAACTAGAACAACAGAACTCTGTGTGTGTGTGTGTGTGTGTGTGTGTGTCCGTGTGTATACGCATGAGCCCAAGGAATGAGTGTGTGTGTGTGTGTGTGTGTGTGTGTGTGTGTGTGTCCGTGTGTATACGCATGAGCCCAAGGAATGAGGATTTGGGATTTTTTTTAGAGTGTGCAATTTGCCACGTGAAGCCTAACAGTTACATTTATTTGCCCACTTAACATGATCTTTTTTATGTTTTAGTCTGCCTAACAGTGTATACTAAATATTGTGATTCAAATATGGTCAATGCCCATGTTTGTTTTAAAAGAAAAGAAACAGGGACTGAACACTAAACATAGTCATGTTTCCTTTGTTATTTGCAAATACTTTTTACACTTTATCTTTTTTCTAGACTCAGCTGCATTTCATAATCTGATCGTTTTTATATGAATGAGTTAATACTACACTTGCATTTTATTTATGAAGGCTTTAAGTAGATTTATCATTCATTCCCCCTTCAATGGAGGAGTATGGTTCTAGGAAATCATAATAGAGAACAGCAATGTTACCAGAATGGTGAAAACTATTGTCCAGTAATATACTTATTTCCCCTATATCAGAGGAGAAAATATAGATATTGCTGTAGTGATTTAGTCAATTTGATTTTTAAACCATGTGGGGATTAGATTATATTGGTATTTATACTGATGCATTTTATGTAGCATTTCAAATATTAGTTATGTCAGAAGTGGTACCAAAAAGTTTAAGTGTGTATGTTACTATTATTAACTTAGAGAGTGCTCACCAAATAAGGTTAGCTTCAGAGCCCCTCTCCACCACGTGTTACATTCTGCACTGTACTTCACTGAACATACTTTAGGAAACTTTCCGAGAGGAGTGAGTGAGGGTGTGCATATTGAAATTGTCTTAGACTTTTTCTGCAACAAATTTTTAATCCCAGTTGGGATAAATCTGGGCAGCTTTCTGCCTTAAAATTTGTGTTTATATATATAAAATAATAAATGTTAATCTGAATAAAATATTTTGGAAGGTAAGTTATCACGAGTATATTACATATTACAAATCTAAACACAAATGAGGGTGGAATTATCCACAACACTGCTTTCCTACTAGTTTTATTCCTACCACTAGATGATTATGTATAGATATTTAAGTTCACTTAATGGAATTCTTTCTAAAATCAACAGTCACTGTTGGTTTTTGAGTTTTGATAGAAAACTAAAGAAGGATTCATAAAATTATAACAATTATTTGTAAATAACATTTTGGTATTTATTTGTGGGAAGTATAAAATATTTTTCATAATTCATTTATTGTTATCTAGACTTTGGGAGTTTCTTACCAAAGTCCTTAACTGACTTATTTAATTTGTATCTAGAAGCCACAGAAGAAGTTTCTCTGGACAGTCCAGAAAGGGAACCTATCCTCTCCTCTGAACCTTCTCCTGCAGTCACACCTGTGACCCCTACTACACTCATTGCTCCCAGAATTGAATCAAAGAGTATATCTGCTCCTGTGATCTTTGATAGATCTAGGGAAGAGGTATGGAAAAATTTTATATATAATTTTATTTTTTAATTAAATTTTTATATGTGTACACATCTTACCATTGCTCCCTCCCTCTCAAATATGCCCTCCCTCCCTAGTGTTTTGTGTCCATTGGTTATACTTATATGCATGCATACAAGTCATTAGGTTGATCTCTTATCTCCCCCAGATCTCCCTACCCTCCTCGCTGTCATTTGACAGTCTATTTGTTGTTTTACTGTCACTATATCTATCTTATGGTTCATCAGTTTATAATGTTCTTTATTATCCATAAATGAGTGAGGTCATGTGTTTTTCTTTCATGTTCTGGCTTATTTCACTCAGCATGATGTTCTCCAATTCCATCCAGGTTGCTACAAATGATAAGAATTCCTTCTTTTTAATGGCAGCATAGTATTCCATTGTGTAGATATACCATAGTTTTTTGATCCAATCATCTGCTGATGGACACCTAGGCTGTTTCCAAATCCTAGCTATTGTAAATTGTGCTGCTATGAACATAGGGGTGCATATATCCTTTCTGATTGGTGTTCCTATTTTCTTGGGATATATTCCTAGTAGTGGGATTACTGGGTCAATGGGAGTTCCATTTTCAGTTTTTTGAGGAAGCTCCATACTGTTCTCCACAGTGGTTGTAAAAATTTTATATTTTAAATTAATATGTAACTATTAAGTTTTTTGTTCTCTACCCAACATCACTATCCTGTTAGTCATTTCTAATTAAAGCTTTATAACATTTTGGGAAAAGAACATTGGACTAGAGTCATGTGACTTGGCTTTTTAATTCAGTAACTTGGGCAAATCACTTTCCTTTATTTATTTTTTAATCCTCACCTGAGGATATTTTTTGAAGAAAGAGAGAAACATAGATTAGTTGCCTTCCATATGCAACCGACTGGGGATTGAACCCACAACCTGGGTTTGTGCCCAGACCAGGAATTGAACCTGCAACCTTTTTGGTTCATAGAACAATGCTCTAAATGACCAGGGCAAAACCACTTTCCTTATTAAGGCAAGGAGTTTGTCATTTGGGATCGTATCATCTGTGCCTCTCAAGATTCCTATGCTAGTCAAATAAGATAATGTATGAAAGTGCTTTGAAAACTTAATCACAACAAAGTGATATTTTGAGCAATTTCATTTGATAAAAGCATGCAATTAATATTGGTTGTTGGCAGGTTGGAGGATAGGTTCTAACTGGACAGGAAGCATAAGAAGGCCATTTAGTGTATAATGATACTCTTCGTTTCTTGATCTAGTTTGACTTTGTGAAAGTTATTAAATTGTGTACTTAGGAGTTATATACTTCATATATATTACATATCAAATATAGCTTACTTTTAAAACTGTAAGAGTACAACCTGAAATAAAAAGATTGTAGTTAAAATACTCACTTTTCTTTTAAATTGTTTTAGACTTTAATATTGCTTTTAAAATTACCAATATTTAACAATTTCTGTGCTGCTTGAGAATAATAAAACTTTCCTGCAGAGTTGCTATTAGGATTGTTTATTTTAAATGCCATTAAAAAGTATTTCTGTGGTCTCAAAGTATTATCATTTTTCTTGCTTATGTTTTTTTTTCCAATGAGCTTTATAGTGCTTTCATTGGCTTTAAGAACATGTGTTTACTAGGTAGTTAAAGAAACCAGATGCTAAAGTTGCTTATTAGTATAATTTCTTTATCTAATAATCTACTGGCAAAAGTAATGGCTACTTGCTGCTTATTAAAGAATAGAGATGCAACTGAAAAATGCTGCTGTTAAAAATAATGAAGGAGCTAATTATTTTAATAATCTGAGACTGAAGATTTGATATATAGAAAAAAATCCACAGTATCTCTACAGAAGACTAAAATGGTTTTTCTTCATCTAAGGAATTACAAGAATACAAGATTTTGTGTTACTTTTCCAAGTGGCCCTTTTCCTATTTCTTTGTGTATATGTGTTTTTACATAGTCAGGAAATACAAAAGCTTTTATCTTTTTAGAAATGGAGTGCTGAATGGCTTTTTATTTTTATTTTATTTTATTTTTTAATTGATTTCAGAGAGGAAAGGAGAGGAGAGATAGAAACATCAATGATGAGAGAGAATCATTGACCTCCTGCATGCCCCCTTTGGGGACTGAGCCCCAAACCTGGGCATGTGTCCTTGTCCAGAATCAAACCCAGCACCCTTCAGGCCACAGGCAGCTGCTCTATCCGCTGAGCCAAACCAACTCTGAATAGCTTTTGAAATTGATTGGTGTGACAGTGACCTTAGTAAAAGTTAGATGATAAAAAATATAGTGATTAGTGTTATGTCAGTAGTATAAATTGGAATTTTTAACTCCAAAAAAAAAATCTTTTCTAGATTGAAGAAGAAGCAAATGGAGATATTTTTGATATTGAAATTGGTGTATCAGATCCAGAGAAAGTTGGTGAGTCAATATTTATTATATTTTTTACTTGCTTTTTTAATAATTAGCTTGTTGTTAATAAATACATTGTTACAGTGCTAAATGGTACTTTTATTTTTTAGCTTTGGGGGACTTTTGTTCCTTATTTTGTTTTGTTTTTTCTTAGCTTCATTGAGGTCTAGTTAAATAAAAATAGTATATTTTTAGGATGATGATGATTTGATGTATATATACATTATGAAATTAGCACAGTCAAGTTAATCACATTACCTCACACATTTAGTTACGTGTGTGTGTGTGTGTGTGTGTGTGTGTGTGTGTGTGTGTGTGTGGTTCATGTTTTTTAATAGTATTATTTGACTTTTCTTATAGGTGATGGCATGAATGCTTACATGGCATATAGAGTAACAACAAAGGTGAGCCTTTTGCTCCTTTAAAAAATATTAGTCCTCACTAAGTATAGTACAAGGGTGATTCAGGTGTAAGTGATCCCTTTATTTACCAAGGTGACCATCCAGTAAAGATTGCAAATAGATTGCTACATTGAGTTGTGAGTGGTTTGGTAGGTAGAGTATTCTTTGAAAATATGCAGGAAGGGGCCTAATTAGACAAAGGTAGGAGGAAGAAATGAGAATAGCATGTTCCAAGCAAAGGAATTTGCTTGTGTAAAAGCCAAAAGTCAAGAAAGCATTGAATCTTCTAGAATCTGCAAGAAGTGGTACCTGATGGAATTATTTGGCACTAAGCCTCCCTATACTATAAATAGCCACCTTAAGGAATTCGAACTTCATCCTGAGGATAATAGAGAGCCATTTTTGATTTAGAAAGATGACTGAGAGTCAGTATGAATTGGGAGTATCAAAGCAGAGATCAGGATTTCTAATTAAGAGGCCGCTGTGGTTTTTAAAAAATATATTTTTATTGACTTCAGAGAGGAAGAGAAATAGAAACATTAATGATGAGAGAGAATCATTGACCGGCTGGCTCCTGCACACCCCTGAGATCCAGCTTGCAACTAGGGTATGTGCCCTTGACTGGAATCAAACCTGGGGCCCTTCAGTGTGCAGGCTGATGCTGTCCACTGAGCCAAACCAGCTAGGGTGCCATTGCAATTTAAAAGAGGATTGTAGGCCTTCAAGTCTTAAAAAGAAGAGAGATGGTCTGTAGGAACTCTAGCTATGAGAAGTAATACTTTACATAAGGAATTGGTTCTGAGGGTGAGTGAAATAAAAGGCTTTTTGAGTTGTGTAGGAGGTAGAATCAATAGGCTTTGGATGTAAGGCATGAGGGAGGGATCCTGGAGAAAAGACAGCACAAGTGGAGGAACACTGTGGACGGGCGTGAGATTTGTTAATTCATTGAACAGATATTTATTAAACACTCACCATAGGGTCAGGCTATTTTCCAAACACTAAGGTATAATAGTAAACAAGTTCCAGGAGGGGAAAATACGGTGAATTTGAGGTGGCAGTGAGATTTAAAAGGAGGTGTTCCTTGAGCGTTCCAATATGTTGTACTGAAGCTCAGAGGAGATCTAGGTTGGGGGAAAGATTTAAGAATCATTAGCATAAATATAAGTAGAGTCAGTGAGATGAGTAAAGCAAATATTTTCTGTCCCCTTAAGATTCTATGGAAAACACCCCTGATTTATTAGTTGTTTTTTTCTTCTTTTTTTGTTTCTTTTTTTTCCATTTGTTAGCAATTTGGATACCAAATTAGCTACTCTGGATTCTTTTATAAAGTAAGCCAGTGTATGTACACACATGCATATTCACAATTATATATGACATTGACTTCTGAATAATTGCCTAGTATTCAGAATTTGAATTACCTCTTTTTCACTTGTAGACTTCTCTTTCCATGTTCAGTAAAAATGAATTTTCAGTTAAAAGAAGATTTAGTGACTTTCTTGGTTTGCATAGCAAGTTAGCAAACAAGTATTTACATGTCGGCTATATTGTACCACCAGCTCCAGAAAAGAGTATAGTAGGTAAGTGTGAATAAAAAAATATAACTTTTGTTACTGTTACTAGTTCAATTATAATTATAAATTTGTAGATTCCATGATTATTCACTATCATGACATCTCATAATATCTAAAAATACTGAATTTAAATATTTCATTTATGACAGTTATTCATCAACCAAAGACTGTAAGCTAATACAATGATGTTAATATTGGGTCAGAATTTGCCATGTTGAAAGCACTTTAAAACCCCTTTTAGGGTCATTAGAGTTCCATGTTACTGAGTAACATTTAGAGGGTGTTTAATATTATTAGCATATTAATAATGTTTTTTAAGGGATGTTTGGCCCTCAGTTACATATTTTTCAAAAAGAAGATTTGATCTAACCTTGCTATTTAAATGTAATTTATTTCATAACCTCAATATAATGTTTAAAAACATTGTTATTTATACAAATAATAAAGACTTAGTTAAGAATATGTAGAAAATTACAAAAGAAGAGAACCTCCATTGTCTCACCATTAAGACATGTCATCTCTCAAAATTTTGTAGTATTTTTTCCCAATCCTTTCAGTCATAGGTTTTTATGTACCCTACTTTATATTTCTTTATACATAAGATTATTTTTCTTAAAAATATTCTAAATTGAATTACTCTGATCTTTATATTATTTTACTTTTTTTGACATTTGAAGAACAATTTTATCTTTTATGATTTTGAAATCTGATATATTTGAATGAATTTGTTAATATTTTCTCTCTCTCTCTCTCTCTCTCTTTTTTTAATTCAAAAATCTGGTTGTACCCAGTTTGGCTAAGTAGATAGAACATCAGCCTGGGGACCAAAGAGTCCTAGCTTCGATTCCAGTCAAGGGCTTGTACCTCGTTTGTAGACTCCTCCCCAGCCCGGGCCCTGGTCAGGATGTGTGCAGGAGGCAACCAGTTGATGTGCTTCTCACATTTATAGTTCTCCAGAAGTCTTTCCCTCTCTCTTCCACTCTTTCTTAAAAAAAAAAAAAAAAAAAAAAAAAAAAAAAAAAAAAAAAGGAAAAATATCCTTAGGTGAGGATTAAACTAAATAAATAAAATAAAAATCACTAAACACATTTTTTAATCTAATTGTTCACTCCTTCAACTTCTTAATCTCAAAACTTATTCTTCAAATTTATTTAGTATTGAGAAATCTAAAAAGCTTTTATTTTTGTGGGATATATAGATATTTATTATATAGTAATGTTTTAAAATGGTATTTATTGATTCATAAAAATAATAAACTTCATTACCTGTTAACAAGTAAAATTTTGTGAAAAATAATTTTTGTAACACAAAAGTAAGAGTAGCTTGTTTTTTGTTTTTTTGTTTTTTGTTCAACGCTTTTGCAAATTTCTTTAATTTCTGGCTTAATAGAAGATAGTGATATTTTTATCTGCTTCTGCACTCAACCTGTTGTAATATAGGACATATAATCTTTTTTTTTTTAAATAAATCTTTGTTGTTTAGATTATTACAATTGTTCCTCTTCCCCCCCCCCCCAATGGCTCCCCTCCACCCGGTTCCCAACCCACTCTCTGCCCTTACCTCCCTCCAATCTTCATCCATAGGTGTACGATTTTTGTCCAGTCTCTTCCTGCACACCCCACACCCTTTCCCCCTGAGAATTGTCAGTCCACTCCCTTTCTGTGTCCCTGATTCTATTATATTCACCAGTTTATTCTGTTCATCAGATTTTTTATTCACTTGATTTTTAGATTCACTTGTTGATAGATATGTATTTGTTGTTCATATTTTTGTTGTTGTTGTTCATAATTTTATCTTTACCTTTTTCCTCTTCTTAAAGAATACCACTCAGCATTTCATATAATACTAGTTTGGCGGTGATGAACTCCTTTAGCTTTTTCTTATCTGTGAAGCACTTTATTTGACCTTCAATTCTGAATGATAGCTTTGCTGGGTAGAATAATCTTGGTTGTAGGTTCTTACTGTTCATCACTTTGAATATTTCTTGCCACTCCCATCTGGTCTGCATAGTTTCTGTTGAGAAATCAGCTGACAGAAGTTCTTAAAGGAAGAACTTCTGTGCTGGAGACGCCCTTATGAGTCAAGACTTGCTTCAGTGGGGCTTTGAGTCTGAGTCTGCCCCCTGAGTGCGTCCCTTATGGATCTGAGGAATCATAATCTGGATGGTCCTACTCTGACCCCTGTGTACACTACTCTTGGATCTCCAAGGAGGTGCTAATTTAGCCTCTGACTGAGACCACCCAGCAGGAACTACAGAAATTCCTCTGCAGATTCCTCTTCTTTGTTTTGGTTTTGGAGGTGCCCAAATGAGGCCCAGCTGTGAAACAATGCAAGCTACTGTGGGGCCTTGGGCCTTTTTTGGGATGTTCTGGGTCTCCCTGACTCAGCTGCAGTTTGATAGGTAAGTTTAGATTTCAAAGGACCAGGCCATTGATATGCAAAAGCCTCTGTGCACAGCTTGGATGGGGCATAGTCTCAGGGTGGAGCAAATAGCAATGGCTTCCTGTCAGCCCTGCCCTAAAAGGCCCCTGGGTCTCAGTGTCCCTTAGTAATCACTGCAGGCACCTCTGAGGGAAAGCCACCCTCAAGTTTCACCTGCTGTCAGACAGTCCAGTTTCTCCCCTTATGAGTCTGTGTCTCCAGAGTCTTGCCCAGAACTACAGTTCAGAGCAGTCGGGATCTTTTTTCTCCCTCTCGCTTGAGAAAGCCAGCTGTGTACTTAGTAGCCAGCCCTCTCCGTGCGTGCCTCGGTACCTCTGCACTTCACAGCTCCTGTGGTCTTAGTGTGCTTTTCTCTTCCCTTGTAGTTGTAGAATTTCCACTCAGCCAGTTGTCCTGTGGTTCTTGGATGATGTCCTTTTTGTCTTTTAGTTATAGTTTTGAAATTGTGTGAGGCAGCAGTTCAGGTGTTTACCTATGCCACCAGCTTGGCTTCTTTCACATATAATCTTTGTAAAACTTTATGGAGCTTTCATGAAAGAATGAGTAAGAAAGACAAATAATAGCTTAATATTTTTATGAAAATAGACTTTTGTGCACTACCTTCTTTTCCCTAAAAAAGTATAATAGTTTTTTTTCAAACTATTACATTTCAGAGAAATTAAGTTAAATAGAAAATTCATAGATGATATATTCATTTACCAGATATGCCAACCTGAGTAATTAATTGACTTAATTCCTAATTAAATGACTAATTGAATTAATTAGTACATAATTTTAATGACTTTACTGAGATATAATTCATATGCTATACAATTCATCCATTTAAACATGTAATTCAATGGTTTTTAGAGTTTTCTATATATCACCACATCCATTTTAGAATAGTTTTATTACCCCTTAACCATCATCCTCTAATTTCCCCATCTCTCCAGTCATAGGCAATCACAAATTTATTTTCTTTCTCTATAAATTTGCCTATTTGCCTATTCCTTTACATAAAGGGAATCATGCAATGTTTGCTCCTTTGTGACAAGCTTCTTTCACTTAACATAATATTTTCAAGGTTCATCCATATTGTAGCATGTATCAGTTCTTTATTTCTCTAGACTTGATTTTGGAAGGAAAAAGAACAGGAAAAGAAATAAAATCTGATCTTCTATATTAAATTTCCAATATAGAAATTGTTAACATGTTTACTTTTTAAATTTGAAGAGTCCTAAATATCTCTATGAAAGAGCTGTTGTTTCAATTTTTATAAAACAACCATGGTAAATATACAAGAACATGTTTTTAGAATCTGCAAGAGATAATATTTAGCAAATTCATGAGTTACACTTACTTTTATTTTTATTTTCCCCAAGGTAAGTAACCTTAATTGTTACTAATAAGAAATGATAATATTAATTGAGCTTAAATGTACTAATTTGAATTCTATTGAAATGTAAACACATTTTAGTTTAGCAGGAGTAATATATAACAGAGAAGGAATCTTATAGTCAGAAAACTACAGACACAGCTCAACCCCTGCTTTATTTACAAATACTTACAAAGTAGAATTACTGTATCATGAGTTTTAACTTCTCAAAGTATGATACTAATTATACATTTAGGACTGTTGGTCAAGTTTTAGAGTATATTTTAAATTAGGCAGAAATGATTAAAAAATCTGTTTTTATAAAAACAAAGTCACAAGTCTCATTCAATTTTTTTCAAAGGCATGACCAAGGTCAAAGTGGGTAAAGAAGATTTATCATCCACCGAATTTGTAGAAAAACGAAGAGCAGCTCTGGAAAGGTAATTCTAGATAGCTCTGCTTTATCACACTCATGTTTTTGCTTCGTAATATGTCTAATGCCATTATATGGTATAACTTATAACTCATCAAAAGTGCTTTAAACTTTTATTATTAGAAAATTGCTTCTTTGAACAATACTGTTTATTCTACTTTTATTCTACCTATTCTTGTATTGTTTTTATAAGCAGCAATATAAAGGCATAAATTAGTTGAGGATAGAATTATTATGTCATAGCTGTGGTCAACAGAGAAGTAAGAAAAAAGAATTCATGAATTTTTTGAAAGTGGGGAAAGGGTTAATAAAATTTGGATAAAAATAATATCTCTAGTATTACTTATATTATTAGGAAGTTATACTCACATTCATGTTCTGTATTGGATAATTAGGCTAATTATAGTTCATCTAGATTTTTTGAATTATTACTGGGTAAGATTATTAAATAAACTGAATAATTGGGTTTTTGCTCCCTCCTTTAATTTTGTATAATTGATTTTGACTTGAGTGTACTAAAGTATGTGACTTTTTGAGTTGACTGGATGTTTAGAGGCTAATATGCTCTACCTTCTTTTAAGTACTTGACTCAACACATTTCCCATGGCTTGGAAGATTTGTCATTATAGTAGCTGACGAAAAGTGGAGTGTAGTGGATGGCAGGATTCCCACTTCCAGAATCTAAACATTTATTCTTTTCTTGCTATGCTGAAAATGTGATAAAACAAATTTGAAATTATCTTATTTAAAGTCCAGTTTTAGAACCTAAGTACACATTGCCTAAAGCTAAAACATTTTCTAATTTCACAGGGTTTTTAAAATTTTCATAGAATGTTACTTATTTTAGTTGGATTTGCTTATTTGTTCTTTGTTTTATTTTGTTCTGGCTTAAAATAAGTGGTTGGGTTTGGGGAGTGAGGGTAGGAGAAATTTTAGTGAGTAGTATGTGTTTTATCTACAGGCCACAAATTATTATTTTTTTTAAATATATATTTTATTGATATTTTACAGAGGAAGGGAGAGAGATAGAGAGCTAGAAATGTCAATGAGAGAGAAACATCGACCAGCTGCCTCTTGCACACCCCCTACCGGGGATGTGCCCGCAACCAGCGTACATGCCCTTGACCGGAATCGAACCTGGGACCCTTCAGTCCACAGACCGACGCTCTACCACTGAGCCAAACCGGTTTCGGCCACAAATTATTTTTTAAACTATTTTTAAGGCAACTTATTTCTGGGTTTCAGTAATAAGTTATTTAAATTTTAAGACAGTGCCACAGTAAAGTAAGGTTTGAAAATTGCTGTAAGAAAAGCTAAAGGATATGCTATTTAAAATCTTATATAAGACTTAAAAGATGAGATTATGTTTAGACCTCCAGTCAAGATGGCAACATAGGTAAACATGGTATTTGCTTTCACATCAAAATTACAGCTAAAATCAGAACCGCCTAAAATTCAGCTGAATGGAAGTTTTACATCTGGGAAATTTAAAAAGAAACCAAATCAAGACTGATTAGAGGGGCAGAGACAAGGAAGGAGGTGATCCCACACCTATGTGTGGTGGATAAAAATCGGGAGGGATATCTTTACTACGGAGGTCACCCCTGAGGAGTAAGGTGTTCCAGGTCTCCCAGCCCAGGGTTCCAGTGCAGGAAGAGAAATCCCAATAAATTCTGGTTGTAAAATCCTCAGTGGGGATTGAACCTGAGGGAGATAGTGTTTCTGGAGCCCAGGCAGTTATTAAAGGTTCCACACAAGTTCTAATTCTGGATTCACTCCCTCTAAGCTCCAGCACTGGGACAGGAGCTTGAAAGGCACCAGAGACATATGAAGAGGGACTGAAGTGTTGCGCATCAGGCAAGAGTTCGGGGCGAGGAAGGGGTCAGCTTTCTTCAAGACAGAAGTGCAAGCAAAGACCCTTGTTCCTCTTCTGAGCCCAATATAGGTGGCAGGCAGGCACGATCTTGAGACTCCATCAACCTAGCTCACACTGTTTGCTTCACCCTGGTGATTCCCTGCGGCCCTCCCCCATTCAACTTTCAGGCCACCCAAGCTGTTTCCTGTGGCTTTTAAATACAAGTGCCCTGTCTTGCTTATGCTTTAGATTTTTCTAAAATCTCTTAAGTAGCATCTGGCTTAAGTGAGCCCTGTATCTCTCACTAAGTGGTCTAGGCCTGCCACTAGAAGCAGCCAGCCTTAGTTCACAGCTTGGCCTTGTTTGAGAACTTCTAAGTCCATGATGACTAGCCGCCATCTGCAGATCACTTTGTAGCTCATGCCAGGTGGCCCCAGGCAGAGCCCTGACAGTGGCTGACCTAGGCCTACACCTCCTAGAGGCACTCAGTGGACAGCTTCAGACCATGTCAGGCATCACCACCCAACTACTTGGCATAAGCCACACATTCAAGGGGTTAGATTCAGCAGGTGCCAGAGTCCTGCTAAAAGTCCTACTCTGAGGTGGGCCCTCTGTACAACTGATCCTCCATGGTGGTTAGAGATTGGTGGTTAGTGGTCACAACCAGTCTTTGAAGCTGATTGGCCTGGGGGAAATCCCTCCCATTAATATGCCAACAGCAACAAGGCTCAGCCACAAGGGTAGGGTGTATGCAGCCCAAAAGGGGGGAGCACATCTCAAGTACCTAGCTTGGGTGATTGGGAGGCTGTGCCACTGGACCCTACAGGATATTTATTACATTAGACCACTCTACCAAGCCTGGGAGATTTAGCAGCTCTACTTAATCATAGAAAGAAACATAGGTTGGCTACTATCAAAATGAGGAGAGAAAGAAACATATCACAAATGAAAGAACAGAACAAAACTCTAGAAAAAGAACTAAAAGCAATATACTAGATGCAGAGTTCAAGACACTTGATATAAGGATGCTCAATGGACAGTGAAAACTTCAACAGCATAAAAAAGGAACAGTCAGAAATGAGGTCTACATTAACCAAAATGAAAAATAATTTACAGGGAATCAACAGTAGAGTAAGCTGAGAACCAAATCTGCAATATGTAATGTAAGGAAGCAAAAAACACCCAGTCAAAACAGCAAAAAGAATCCCCCCAAAATTATGATAATGTAGGGAGCCTCTGGGACAACTTCAAGTGTACTAATATTTGCATCATGGGGTTGCCAGAAAGAAAAGAGAGAGAGCAAGAAATTGAAAACCTGTTTGAGAAGATAATGATGAATAACTTCACTAACCTGGTGAAGGAAATCCTATCTAATAAAAGAATAATATGCAAATTAACCATCACTCCACTATACAAATAAACCATGCCCACAAAGCCACACCCACTAGACAATCGGGGGCAAATATGCAAATAAACCCAACCAACATGGCTATGGCCACAGAGAACAGGAGGGAGGCTTCGGTTTCCCCACTTGACGGGGGAAGCCAAGCCAAGCTTTCGCCTGCCCTTGCAGGCCCAGGCCTCCACTTAAGGCTACAAAGTTTCAATTATAGAAGATACATAAATCCCATAGAAATGGCTGCTGCCATGGAGCAAGCAGAAGGCTTGGCTCTGCTCCAGGCTGCAAAGTTTCAATTGTAGAAGATAAATAAACCCCAGATACCAGGGCTTCCACTTGGGTCACCAGCAGGCGTGGCCGGCCTGCAAACCACCGAAGGCCTCTACCCCAGGCCACCCCACGCTGCAAGGAAACCCTCACCCTGATCCGGGACATCCTTAAGGGCAAACCAGATGATCCCCACCCATGCACCAGGCCTCTATCCTATCTAATAAAAGAGTAATATGCAGATTGACTATCACTCCAACTTACAAGATAGCTGCCCCCATGTGGACACAAGATGGCCAGCAGGGAAGGGCAGTTGGGAGGGACCAGGCCTGCAAAGGAGGGCAGTTGTGGGTGATCAGGCCAGCAGGGAAGGGCAGTTGGGAGGGACCAGGCCTGCAAGGGAGAGCAGTTGGGGGCAATCAAGCTTGCAGGGTAGGGCAGTTAGAGGTGACCAGGCCAGCAGAGGAGGGAAGTTGGGAGTAAACAGATTGTCAGGGGAGCAGTTAAACATCAGTCAGACTGGCAGGGGAGTGGTTAGGGCAGCCGTGGGCAAACTACAGCCCGTTCGGCTGTTCTATCCGGCCCACGGAGCCGAAAGAGCGGAGGATTCTCTTGCTCTCCCCTCCGCTCCTTCACCAGCAGCCCAAGATGAGAGTGCCAGCATGGTCAGGTTGCTTTTGTTCCGGCCCTCTGGTCCAGTTTAAGAACCCATTGTGGCCCTCGAGTCAAAAAGTTTGCCCACCCCTGGGTTAGGGGGTGATCAGGCTGGCAGGCAAAAGCGATTAGAGGCAATCAGGAAGGCAGATGGGTGAGCAGTTGGGAGCCAGCAGTCCTAGATTATGAGAGGGATGTCCGACTGCCCATTTAGGCCCACCGGGTTCAGGCCTAAACAGGCAGTAGACATCCCTCAAGGGGTCCCAGATTGGATAGGGTACATGCAGGCTGGGCTGAGAAAATTTAGAAGCAGTTAGTTATCACCTACAAGGGAGCTCCCAGAAGACTGTCAGCTGATTTCCCAACCAAAATTTTGCAGGCCAGAAGGAATTGGCAACAAATACTCAAAGTGATGAAAAGCAAGGACTTTCAACCAAGATTACCCAGCAAAGCAGTCATTTAGAATTGAAGGACAGATAAAGAGCTTCCCAGACAAGAAAATGCTAAAAAAGTTCATCATTACTAAACTAGTATTATATGAAATGTTAAAGGCTCTTCTCTAAAGAAGGAGAAAAAAATAAAAAATATGAACAACAAAATGGTAATAAATACATATTTATCAACAATTAAACGTAATAAATAAATAAATGCACAAACAGAACAGAAACAGACTCATACAGATACAGAGAACATTTTGATGGTTGCCAGATGGGGGAGGCTAGAGAGGATGAATGAAAAAGAAGTACAAATTGATTGTTGCAGAATAGTCATGGGGATGTAAAGTACAGCTTAGGGAATGTAGTCAGTAATTACTATGCATGTTTTCTCATGGGTGTGAGATTTATTGGGATGATCACTTAGTAAGTTATACCTAATCATTGGGGTGTACACCTGAAACTAATATAATAATGTATATCAACTGTAATTGAAAATGAAAAATGCAAAAAAGGGTGAGATTATGTCTGTGACAATCAATTACTCAGGAAAGGATTTAAATAGCATCAAGAGATGTTTAGGTTAAGCATTAGAATTGTTCCTGTTGTGAAACATGTCATAGGCTGAATATTTTTAAGATTAAAGGTAGATACTGCTCTGCCTTATTTTTGCTTAATCCCTAAAAGTATAACCATGACCCTTTGAGAAATCTTTCAAGACCTATTTTTCTATGAGTAAATTTGAAACATTTCAGATGGCATGCTTGATAAGAAACTTAATGAAGATTTATTGTACCAAGCTCATATAATTTGATTCTACATTCACCTTTCTTGTAACTTGAATGCATTCAGCAGTATTAAACATTGAGGAATTTTAAGGAAATATTGAAACCTAACCTAGTGTACACGTGAAGATAGTTTCTTTCCTGACAAATGTTACTTGTTAAATACTATTTTAGTGGAATTTGCAGCAGTGAAAGAAAGGAAACAGTATACTATTGAGGGGAAAGTTTAGTTTGCACTAGAAAGATTACTGTTAAGGTATGGGAACAAAAGAAATGGAATGAATTTTCTAAAGTGATCTGTGGCATTTCTTAAAATTGATTTGTTAGGATAGGTATATCTGTGGAACATCCAGCCTCTTTGAATCTTGTAGGTCAGAGATGTACTTTTCTTTATATGTACATTTACACATTTATTTGTTTGTTCAACTTAGAGAATCCAGATTACTCTCTTGAAAGAAAGGAGTGGTTAAGAACTCAGGTACTTCCCTGCCACACTCAATGAATTAAGCAGAAACTACTATTTAAGAGTATCTCTTAGATCGCTGTCTTGATTTTCTTGAGAGTACTTCACATCTTACCTTAAGAGCATATTGAATCTATATTGTAAGTAAGAATACACTTCTGCAAAACAGAAATACAGAATAGCATGATATAATGTGCACATTTATTTATTTATTTTTAAATATATTTTATTGATTTTTTTACAGCAAGGAAGGGAAAGGGATAGAGAGCTAGAAACATCGATGAGAGAAACATCGACCAGCTGCCTCCTGCACACTCCCTACTGGGGATGTGCCTGCAACCAATGTACCTGCCCTTGATTGGAATTGAACCCCGAACCTTTCAGTCCGCAGGCTGACGCTCTATCCACTGAGCTAACCTGGTTTTGGCAAGGTGCACATTTAGGATCCTTTTCTCTGTTGAAGCCTCCACTTTATTACATATGCACACTCTGTGTGACCTTATGCAACTTATTTAACTTCAATTCATTCTTTATTTCTAAGATGTAAGTGTATCATTTAGGAATGTGGTCATGCCAAATGTCCAAAAATCCACTGGAAAGGGCTAAACAGTCAGCATAGACTGATTAATCACTATTTTGCATCAAGAAGTTTGGAGCATACGCAGATGTTTTAGGATTGTTTAATTCATCAGCAAATCCTATTGTTTCCTTCTAATACCTGGAATATAACCATTTCTCACTAGTCCTCTTCTAATCCAAATGTCTGAAATAACTACGGTTGGCTCCTAATTCTTCCGGTTTCCATCCTTGCACCTCTACTCCTTTTTTTTTTTCCTTTCAAATAACTGTTTATTTTTAAATTACAGTTGATATATAATATATATTAATTTCAGGTGTACTTCACTCTTTTTCAATATAGCAGCCAGAGTCATACTTTTAAACCATGAATCAGATCATATCAATACTTCCCATTTCATTCAATAAAAGCCAGAGCCTTTATAATGGCCCACAAAACCTTACATGCTGTGTGCACTGCTCACTGTTATCTATCCCTCTCTTATCCTCCTTGATCACTCACTCTAGGCCACACTGATCTTTTTGCTGCCCTGCAAAGATCCCAGACAGTTTTCCACCTTAAAGTTTTTCACTGGCTGCTCCCACTGGCTAGAAAGCTTTTGTTTCCAGGAATCTGCGTAGTTAATTCCCTTACCTCTTTTAAATTCAGATATCACCTGCCAATAAAATGTTTTCTGATCATTGGGCTTTATTCAGACTTTTTAAAAATCACCACCAACAAAACCTTACACACTTGATCCCATTTGTTCTACTTTCTATCCTTTCTTCTTTCCATGGCATTTACTACCTTGTCACATAATTTACATTGTTTATTGTCTATATTATTAAAATACAACTCCCACTAGGGACAGGAACTTGTTTTCTTTTTTCTTCACTGATACATTCTGAGTCCTCAGAACAATAACATAATGTAGTAAATGCTTGGTAAATATTTGTTGAATGAACACCTGTATGTCATGAAAGAATCAGTTCTTTTGCCCTTTTTAATTCTCATTATTAGCACATGTGTTTGAATTTCGCAAGGAAATATTTTTGACTTTGTTCCTCATAAGCATTTTGTATAACTACTTCATATTTTGTTTTGTTTGGGGTAAGTAAATAGTAACTTGAAAGCCCTAAGTAATTATTCTAAAGTTATGACTAACCTTTTCTTAGAGCAAATATGAAGAATAACTACTGACTACCTCTTGTTGAGTCTGATACTTACTTTTCATTAATTGCATTGCATCTTTCATTTCTGTTTTCCTTGTGTGTTCCTTCTTTCTTCCCATACCCCCTTTCAGTGGTCTTCCTACATGCTTTCCTTTATATGTCAACAATTCTCCCTCACTTAATTCTGAATTCGGGTGTATTTACCAATAGTAATTTTATGTTTGTTCTTAATTTTAACATTATGTAAGATTAATACTTTTGTTTTTAATGGTTAGTTGCTCTTTACTTTCATGTAATCCTTAGAAGAAGAAAAATTTTACTGTATTTTTTTAGAATATCATTTTCTATAATCAATTCCTCAACAATGCTAGTATGTGGTAGGGTGAATAAAGGAAATCTGTGGTCAGTTGAGTTTTATTAACTAAACCCTAGGCAGTTTATTTCCTGCAGTACTTTTCACAGCACCTAATATGCTGCTGTTCATTATAAACCTTAAAAGAATATGTTATGTAATATGAATTCACTTTGGAAAGCTATTTTAGAATATACCGTATTTGCCGGCGTATAAGACGATTTTTTGGCCCTGAAAAATACCGTATTTGCCGGCGTATAAGAGACTGGGCGTATAAGACAACCCCCTAACATTTCCACTAAAAATACAGAGTTTGTTATATACTCGCCGTATAAGACTACCCCCCACTTGGAGGCATATTTTTCAGGGCCAAAAAATCGTCTTATACGCCGGCAAATACGGTAAGCAGTATTAGGTATTTTCATGTAGGTTTGAAATATTGGAATATTTCTTCAAGGTTGTGTACTAGATGTTTTGTCTTCCTTCTTGCTTGTTCATGTCACAAATGTCTAAGTGCTAGCTTTTTACCAGCTGTTGTGTGTACTCAGATGAACAACTTACTCAAACTTCCTTAAGCAGTAAGCAGTCTAAACTATGAAGTAACTTACTTTAATAGCTCTGGATAAATCCAGTATTAAAATTGTAAGTAAGATTCCAGTGGGAAAATACCAACTTTTCTTAAATTTACTGGGTTAGTGTTCCTGCTACATTTCTTTATTAGCTTGATTATGTAGACAGCAAATGCTATTTTAAGCAACAGTGTAGACTGCATTGCATATATCTACTAAATGCTCTATTATAAAGACTTCTTATGTGTCCTAATAACTTCAAGTGAAATTCAATATGGTATATATTTTACTTAAACATACAAAAAAAACCAACACATGATAAAACAGTAATTTTAATCACTGTAGAATTTCATTTTAGAGAAGGTTTTCCCCCCCCAGAAAGTTTATCTTAGCATATATAGTAATCTTGTAAAAAGGTAGAAACAATGCTGACTATATTTATTATTCTATAGAAATAGAATAAACATCTTAATTGTGAGGTAAAATATAATAGAAATGTTTATATAATCTTTAATCTGAGGAAAAGCAATTTTTAATATGTTTTTAATTGATTTTTTCCTATTTTATTTTATTATAATTTTTTTTTTATTGTCTAAAGTTTTACATATGTCTCCTTTTCCCCCATTTGGCCTCCCTGTCCCCCAGCCATTCCCACCCGGGCAAGCCTCCTGATCTATTTTATAGAGAAAAAGGAAGGGAGAGGGAGATAGAAACATCAATGATCAATCGCCCAACCCTAACTGGGGGTCAAGCTCACAATTGGGGCATGTGCCCTGACCAGGAATCAAGTCAGCAACCTTTTGGTTCATGGGTTGAGGCTCAACAACTAAGCTATACCAGCTGGGTAGGAAAGAGCAATTTTTAAAAAATAGAATTAGATCTGTAAGTAATCAAGTATCATCAATAGTGAACCTTTTGGTAATTTATTATCGATGACAGGGAAATGTGGAGGGGGTTAGTACAGAAAATGTCTAAACTTGGGTTAATAGTAATTTAATAATGATGTTTCTTTTTACTTTCCTGTTTTATATAATTTCATATAAGGAAGACAATTATCAATAGCAAAACCTTCAAAATAGAAATATTGAAGAAAATTTAGTTCTTGTCAAATAAGGACAAACGCTGATTTTTATAATTTAAATCTGACAAGGAAAAAAATTGATGAACTATTCTCCATTTTGATAATACATAGTAAAAATATATATACAATAAAAGCATAATATGCTAATTAGCCCAGACATCCTGCCAGGCTGTGAGGGAAGCCTGGGTCCAGGGTGCCTGCCCGGAAGCTGAGGGAAGCCCGGGTTCTGGTGCCAGAGGGGAGGCAGTGCCAGCAGCTGGGGGAAGGAAGGCCTACTCTTGCACGAATTTTGTGCATTGGGCCTCTAGTATATATATGATTGATTGATATATAGTGATGTGTTTCTTAGGACTCTGAAGTAATAACTGGGAACATAGTAACTATCCAAAATTAAAATTATTTGACAAACTCATATTTAGTTTTATACTTTGCAGTGAGAAGTTTGTATATTATTTAACCTCTCCACCACCACTTCATTCTTTGCAATATTTTTACATAAATACAAATTTTCAAATGAACAAAAAACTTTTTAATCATTAAATTGCTCTATGATTCTAAATAGAGTGAGGCAGACTGACATGAAAGGAGGAAGACTGAGGACCTTTTTTTTCCTATTTATTATTTTGTTGAAATAAAACTTAAAATAAGGTGCTACTGATAAGTAAAGGAGCAATTTTATTCTTAAATTTAGGTATCTTCAAAGAACAGTAAAGCATCCCACTTTACTACAGGATCCTGATTTAAGGCAATTCTTGGAAAGTTCAGAGGTATTCTACTTTAAAAGTTTGTATATAAATATTCTCAGTATTTTTATTTTTCAGTGTAATAATTTATATAAGAATAGAGGTGCTCAGTAAATAAGTGGATTAACAGATGAAATAAAGCATTAATTTTTTTGCTTAGTGCTTTAATTAGCTTTAATCATCTAAATCACTAGCAAAATGTCTTCTTTGCATTGATAATTATAGGATTATCAGTGCCAACCAGATTTAAAAGAAAGTCTTATGTAGTCTAATTTTCAGTGTCCTAAATTGTTACTTAGGCATCATATTGAAGTAAATTTATTCAGAGCACATTTTTAGAGATAGCTGTTGAATGTGTTTATGTGTACATTCTAATGTTCTGATTAAGGTTTTGAAATGCAAATTTGTAACTTGAAAGACCTTAAATTATAATAACAGTGCTGCTCTTTATATTTAAGGTTTTTTTTGGCACAATTGCTACCTTTTAAGATCTTCTAAAAATATTTTGAATCCCAGAATATTTTAAAAAGTAAATCATACAGTTTTAACTGAGCATAAGGAGATTTTTCTCAAGGCTTTCTTCTTTTCTATGAACAGTGTATTTCTGCTAGCAAACAGGTGGCTAGTGTTAAGGTGCTTGGCAATTACTTAATATATTTTGACAAACAAGACTGTTGTTCCATTTAAATGTAAACGTGCAGAAGAAAAACAAATGGAAAGTCTATTTTTTAAGTTTTCCTTTGAGAATGTACAGGTAGTATATTTGAGAAATTAGATCTCACTATTGAAATGTATGAGAGTGAAGAAAATACAACCTTTTTTTCTTCTTTTTGGGGGGGCAAGAGAGGGTGGACAATCCCTTTTGTGCCCAGTTAAACCTCCAGGCTTTTAACCGGTTTGTTTGCCCTTATTTGTCATTCAATTCCAGCTGCCTAGAGCAGTTAATACACAGGCTCTGAGTGGAGCGGGAATATTGAGGATGGTGAACAAGGCTGCCGACGCTGTCAACAAAATGACAATCAAGATGAATGAATCGGATGCAGTAAGGGCTGATTTTTCGACTTGAATAATGAGATGAATTAATGAGCCCAACAATTGCATTTTAAAGCTGTACAAGTAGAAAATAGGATATTAATTTGCTTATTGAGTTTAGTTCTCAGCAACATCAGTTGACTACCATGGTTACCCATGGTTAATTTGTTGCTTTAAAACAAGGAATGGTGTTTGCTATTGGTAACCTAATTTACAGTGGTTTGTTCTGGCTAAATTAGCTCCATTTTTCTTTTTTGTTGTTGTTGTTAGTGGTTTGAAGAAAAGCAGCAGCAATTTGAAAATCTGGATCAGCAACTTAGGAAACTTCATGCCAATGTTGAAGCCTTGGTCTGTCATAGAAAAGGTTTGTTTGCTTCATTATTTATCTGTTTAGCACCATGAGTTAGTTGAAACGTTTTATTTAAATTTTATTAGGATGAGTATTTTGAAGGCTTTATGAAAGAGAGAAAACAATAATTTAAGAGAATGTTTTTCTATTTCAACTTTGTTATCTAATATATTTTTGTTCTATTTAACTTTTAGTTTAGAAGTAGAAAAATACGGAGCTTATATAACTATATTTTGAATTATGGATTAAAATTGTTCACTTGATTAACTCTTGGTTAAATGTATTTGCTACTCAATGAATAAAGATATCTTAGTAACTGATTATAATAAAAAATATGAGATTCAATAATGGATATTTGAACTTTTTCTTTAAAATATTTGTTTTGTGCCTGCCTGTATTTTTCAGAAACCTCTGAAATATTTTCTTCATTTTTGAACCATTTTTTTTAAATCTGGGGTTTTTGTTAAAATTTTATAGAAAAGTTGAGTTGCAATTTTTAAATTTCATGGTTTTATTTTTAATTTTTAAAGAAGGCTTTTTATGGCAGATTTCTAAAATTCTTGATAAGTAATTTAGTATGTGTCATTACTTGCAATACATTTTAATCAAATAATTACAAAATTCTAACTTATTGAAAGCAGTTTATAATAGCTTTTGCCATTTGTGTATTATCTTAGTGAATGGGCTTTCAGGTTCTTTTGGAGCACCTTACGTAATGCAAAGCGACAGAGCAATTTTCAGCAATGTAATTGTTAGTCATTGACCAGCCTATGGACATCTATTTTTATTTGAAGTATCTAAAATGATCATGTTCACAATCTTTAGAAATTCTTAAAAGTTCACTAAGCACTATTGCACACAAAGAAAAAAAACAAATAAGATCTATGAGAATTGTATGTTCAGTTGGCTAAATATTCTCATTCAAAATTACATACATTGTTTTTTTGACAAATAAATGTTTAAAGGTAAAGTAGCTAAATCAATTGTGTGTTCTCAATAGTTTTCATATTAAATATAAATATATTTTTATATATACATTTTAAGGAATAGGCAAAGAGAGTAAGCACTTCAGGAGAAAAGGGGGAGGCAGATTATTATATTAAATTATTAAGCATAGTCCATATTCTGGGAAGATAGGCAGTAGTTCTTAATTTTCAGAAGAGCTTTAAGCAGTTAGCATTTATGCCTTTATGTTAATTATCTTAAAATATTTGAGCAATTCGTGACTAGATAAAACTTAGAAGGTAAAAAATGCATTATTTTAAAACTTTACTAGTGAACATTAAAAGTGAATACTTTTCTATTTCAGAACTTTCAGCGAACACAGCTGCCTTTGCTAAAAGTGCTGCCATGTTAGGTAATTCTGAGGATCATACTGCTTTATCTAGAGCTTTGTCTCAGCTTGCAGAGGTTGAGGAGAAGATAGACCAGTTACATCAAGAACAAGCTTTTGCTGACTTTTATATGTTTTCAGAACTACTTAGTGACTACATTCGTCTTATTGCTGCAGTGAAAGTAAGCCTTGTTTTGCAGTCTTCCTTGAATTCTCTTACTTTAGTGGTTTGCTTATAAAGGAATTTGGCATGAATTTAAGTGTGGAAATACTATAGTAGTACATCTAAAATGGCTTCAAGGTGATTATTCGTAGCTTAAATTATTTTTTCTCTGTGAGTTGGACAGTACAATAGACTGAATTGATGTCTTTAAGGGGCCTGAGAAATGGCAAATAAAATAAAATAAAATGAATTTACATTTACTTATATACAACTTTGAATCTAACTGGTAGCATTTGTTTTTTCATTGTAGCATGCACTGAAACTACCCACTGGATTTTACTATCATTAGTAAGCTATATTGAGAAGGACAAAACCAGAATTAATTTTTTCTCGAATATGTTTAATGGTAGCTTTCACTTGCATTTGGACTGTAAACAAACATTTTGAGTATAATCTGAAATGTATAGTCAGCATGTTTTTATAAGATGAGATGGACTAGATTAGTTACTAAATTTTAATTATCTAGTGGCAATGTTTAAGGATGAACAATCTTCAATTTCTGAATAGTTGGAAAAATAATCCAGTAAACTAACAAAAATCAATATTCTACAGTTAACTCAAATTTTCAAACAATTAAACTAAATATTATTTATCTTATGTTTCAGAAGATACTTTAAGATCTTGTTTTTGAATTGTTACTATGAACATTAGTTATGGAATGGGGAATTGAGAATTTACCTTTTACCTTGTTCCTCACTTTCTAATGTAAATTTTTTTTAGCTGATGCCTGTGATAAAATTAGTATTCGTCTGTAGTCAAACAGTAATACATTGTACATTTCTTAATGATTAAGTTCTAAAACTAATGGTGACAGTTTACTAAAAGGTTCTTAGCTTTCTTAAGAATGGTGCTTTCTTAGGTTTGGTAAAATTACCAATTTTACTTAAATTTACTCTTAGATATACTCTTTATATTCCTGGTGGTTAATTTTTCTTTTCAGTTATTTAAATATATTAATATAGATAGCAGTTATCAGCATATACTTCATTTTATATATAGGTAACTTGAGTTCTACAGAAATCCAGTTTACAGAAAATGGTTCCTTTTTATATTTCACCTCATTCCAGAGCTCCCACTAGCATGAAAGCTGTTGTAAAAAAGTATAACACATATAAAAAAGCTGTGGGTACAAAAGGGAAGCTTGGCAGTGTCTGTGAGGAGGGACCTGCTGAGAAGAGCTAACGTGGGGGGAAAAATACTACCTGGCACTGATGGCCTGTCTGTGTAATCAATGTTGATCCCTCAAAAAGAGCTTGCCTAGCCGAAACCGGTTTGGCTCAGTGGATAGAGCGTCGGTCTGCAGACTGAAAGGTCCCAGGTTCGATTCCGGTCAAGGGCATGTACATTGGTTGCGGGCACATCCCCGATGGGGGGTGTGCGGGAGGCAGCTAGTCGATGTTTCTCTCTCATCGACGTTTCTAGCTCTCTATCTCTCTCCCTTCCTCTCTGTAAAATATCAATAAAAAAATATTTTTTAAAAAAAGAGCTTGCCTAATGCTGTCTACATCTTGCTGTATTTTTACGTTTTATGGAATTACAGTTATATGCATGTTTCCTACAGTATGTTCTACAGAACACTGACACCAAAAGATATACCACAATCAACTGAGTTTGGGATATACTGTATACAATATCCCTGTCCATTCAGAGTACATGTAAAAATCTCAGAGATACCTAATATTAAAAAATTAAATATTTATCTTTATTTATAGACTTCCAATTCATATGAACAGTAATCATTTTCCACTTAATATATTTTTACATATATGGAACACTTTTGGGGAAAATACGAATTAGTGATTCATCAACTAAAAGAGTTAAAGAGCTATTGTAAAGTTATTCCTTGAAGTAAATTAAGCTCTTTCAGATTGGTTTTCTAATGAAACCTAGCACAGGTCAACTGCTCCAAGGAGTTGAGAAATTATAGAATAAGGTGACAGGGAATATTTGTGGTCTTTATTTATTTTTGTTTGTTTGTTTTAAACTAATTTATTTGTATTTGATTATAGAGTACATGCATATAATAATTCTAATAGACCAAAAAAGTAAATTTCTTTTCTACCTAAGACCTCTAATCTTTCTACCCTCAACCAAATGCTCTTAGATTCTTGTGTTTTTATATAATTATCTATATATATATATATATATATATAAAAGCCTAAGCAAGAGTTATGACCGAATGACCAGTTGACCAGTCACTATGATGCTCACTGACCACCAGGGGGCTGACACTCAATACAGGAGCTGCCTCCTTGTGGTCAGTTTGCTCCCATAGTTAACCTCCTTTGGACCCTTCCCTCTCCCCCACCCCCCAAGCTGGCCAACCTCTTGTAGTCCCTTTCCCTGGCTGGCCAAGCCCCCCCCCCCCCCCAATAGGCCTCAAATTGCTGGCCAAGTCAAGGAATCCCACCCAAGCACGAATTTGTACACCAGGCCTCTAGTTCATATATATGAACTAATTTATTTTCTTTCTCTTTTTTTTTTGTCTCTCATTTCTCTCTCCATTTTCTTTCTTTCTTTAAAAATGAGCATAATCCATGCACAGTTCTTTGCCTGCTTTTTTCACTTACTCTGTTTTAGAGCAGTCTCTATATTAGCGTGTTACATTTTTAATGGTTGCATAGTATTCCATCATATAGCATATAGGTGTACCTTGAATTATTTAACTAACGCAGTCATAAATTAAGTATTTTTATAATAACTGTTTGGGCATAAAGTTCTTAGAAATAGAATTGCTTGGCTAAAGGGTATATGCATTTCATTAATTATTGCCATATTACTGTCTGGAGAGGTTATACTTCTTTGTACTCTCATCAACATTTATATCCATCTCTGACCAAGTAATAAAGGTGTTTTTTGTATACATTTTGATTTCTTTAATAGTGTGAATTTAAGCATCTTTATAAATGATAAACCATTGCATTTCTTTATATATAATGTCCTTTATATATACCGTATTTGCCGGCATATAAGACGATTTTTTGGCCCTGAAAAATATGCCTCCAAGTGGGGGGTAGTCTTATACAGCGAGTATATAACAAACTCTGTATTTTGGGTGGAAATGTTAGGGGGTCGTCTTATATGCCCAGTCTCTTATACGCCGGCAAATACGGTATTTTTCAGGGCCAAAAAATTGTCTTATACGCCGGCAAATACGGTAATAAAATCTTATTTCTAATAGCTATTTAATATTTATTATCCTTTTGTTTTTCCTACTAAGACTACTTCTCTGATGATAATTTTGAAACTATAGAATTAGAATATAGAGCCAAAATGGAAGCTAAGAACATCAGAAATAGGGGCCCAAAAGAAAGATAAATTGTACATGTTCAAAATATTGCTTAGTGCTGGCCTCATATCCAGGGAACTCTTGTTTTCCTCTTTTTTTTTTTTTTTAAATAATATGTTTTATTGATTTTTTACAGAGAGGAAGGGAGAGAGTTAGAAACATCGATCAGCTGCTTCTTGCACACCCCCAACTAGGGACACCCCCACACCAAGGTACATGCCCTTGACCGGAATCGAACCTGGGACCTTTCAGTCCTCAGGCTGACACTATTCACCGAGCCAAACCAGTTCTGCCTTGTTTTCCTCTTTTTTACAGTACAGTGTCTCTGATATCTAAGACATTATATTTTGGCTGGTACCATTAGCTAACATTTACTAGTATGAAATGGTAAATTTACTACATGCATTCTTATGTATTTGCCCTCTGTGAACCACTAAAGTAGGGTCAGGGATTGAGGGTGGTAATGTTTATCATTTTTAGTATTAGAACTCTTTATTAAGAGTTCTTACACTGAACCCAAATTTATAAAATTTATGTACTGAAATATATATTTAAAAATCAATAGATGCGTTCTCCAAGGAGTTTAAAAGCTTCATTGTTTGATGGTAACTAATCAGCTTCCTTTCAAGATTCCAGGAAACTGAGCAGCATATTTTCAGATTTACTGAATTAGAATATGGTGTTAATTAATTAAAATTGCACATCAGATTTCATGTTCGGTCAGGAAAAATCAACTGCAGCTTGTCTAATCTAGATGAGCTTACATCCAAATGTGTATCATAAATTTGTGGCAGGGGGATAGAGTTCCAGAGTGAATCGTCAGTGTAAATCTATCCCTCTTATGGAGAAGGCTATAGAGTGGATTATCTTGACATACAAAGATAAACATTGTTGTAACTGAACTAGAGGCCCAGTGCACGAAAATCATGCAAGAGAAGGCCTGCTTCCTCAAGGCCCTGTCCCTCACCCACTGGTCCTTCGGGAAGGTAGTCTGGCAGGTTGTTCCACCATCCAGTCTAATTAGCATATTATCTCTTTATTATATAGGTTTGCTTTTTAAGAGCATTTTGAGAAGAGCAAATATAGTTCTGGATCTTTTATTTTTTTAGTGTTATAAGGGTAGAAAAACAAATGGAGAAAAATTTTAATTCTTATACAGATAAGACTAATTTTCCCCTGATGTAACCTGACTTTAGTAGTTTTACCTTTATCATAGCTCTTACATTTATCACAGCTTCTAGGATTTTCTGTGTCTAACTTTTTCCATTTTAATTATGATGTGTCCTAGTGCGGCCTCTTTGAGTCCATCTTGTTTGGGACTTGTATGTCTTTTTCCTTCACCAGATTAGGAAAGTGTTCAGTCATTATTTCTTCACATAGGTTCTTAATCCCTTTCTCTTCCTCTTTTTCTGGTTCCCCTATGACCTGGATGCTTCATCTTGTCCAAAGTCCCTTAAACTATTCTCTGCTCTGATTGGGTGTTTGTTTGGTTTTTTTAACCTTGTCTTCCAAATTACTGATTTGACCCTCTGCTTCAGCAGTGCCAACTGTTTATTCTGGGCTCTTACATTTTTATCTAGTCACAGGGATTTCTGTTTTAAAGCAAATGAATATGGAATTTTATATTTTTTAAAATTTATTTCCAGTACTTTAGTATATTAGAATAAAATTTAAATACTGGGTTTTATTGCATTTAATATTACAGCACTTCTAGTATAAAAGTATCTTAACATTAACTGTCACTTAATAGCATTATGTCATTCAATTATAGGGTGTGTTTGACCATCGAATGAAGTGCTGGCAGAAATGGGAAGATGCTCAAATTACTTTGCTCAAAAAACGTGAAACTGAGGCAAAAATGATGATTGCTAACAAACCAGATAAAATTCAGCAAGCTAAAAATGAAATAAGAGAGGTGATTAATACAAAATGCTTCATTTATCTCTTTACTAAAATTTCTCTTGAGTCATTCATATATGCATAATTTTTCATAAATTTATTTCTGAGCCATTCTATACCTAGCTATTTTTCTATAATTTTATGAACTGTGTTAGAATTACCTTACCATTTTGATTTTTCACTAAAATCTTCAGAGCTTTTTTTTACATTCACATGGTCATGGAATCAAAGAAACACAAGGAAGAGATTTACATTTATATTTAAGTTTTGATTTCAGATAATTAATTATTTTGTGTCTAAAAATAGATTTAGAGGTGGATTTGTTCCTTGTTTAGCTGTACAGGCAACATTATCCCCCATATATATGTATTATATATGGTATTTTAGTAAATTTGTAGAAGTTTATTATAATTTATACACTTTTTTTGCCATGCTTCAATAAGGAAATTGAAGAGGTAGGACAACCTTTATATTATTCAAAGTAAATGTACCTGCTCTTGGAAGAGTATGTACCACTGTTTTGGTTACATAGGGGGCAAATATCATTTCATAGCTTAATCCTTCAGTCATTTTATTTTAGCTATTTCATTCACTAATCACATTTTATTATTGCTATACTAATTTTAATGTTTATCAATAGGTCTTTAGTAGACCATAATTCCACAAATTTTTTTTTTTAAATCTGGACATTCTACTGTTACAAAAATGTTTTTTTAAATGTTTGTCATACAGTTTTCCTAGTTTAAAGTATTTCCATGTGTATATAAATTGTGATGAACATGTAGTCTTGAAATTAGCAGAATATAGTTTATATATTTTGAAATAATTGATATAAAAAAGATGAGAAAATTAAAATCTAACACTGCTAAATTATTTGATAGTGAATTTTATACTTAGAATTATTTCATAACATTGTAGTTATAGTTATCAGAAATGGATATTATAATTCAGTAAGTCCGAAAATATCCTGATTTTGAATAAATCTGACAATGAAATATTTTCATGGAAATTAAGCTAACATGCATCTCTTCTACTGGAAAGTTAGATGTAAGTTTGAATGATGCTCAATTGGGCTTTGCCAGTATTAAGCTTCCTTAGGGTTTTCAGGTATTCCATTAAACTAAGTGAGTGATCATGACAGCTAATTCTGTAATTTTTTTTCCAGAATAAAATAATTATGCATTTTTGTTTGTTTTAATTAGTGGGAGGCAAAAGTACAACAAGGAGAAAGAGATTTTGAACAGATCTCTAAAACAATTCGAAAAGAAGTAGGAAGATTTGAGGCAAGTATAATAATTTTACACTTTTCTTAACAATGGTCATATTTGTTGCGATTTTATGGTAAAATCAAATTTAGTTCTATACTAATGGACTTTTTTTCATGTATTATACTTTTAACAGAAAGAACGAGTGAAAGATTTTAAAACTGTTATTATCAAGTACTTAGAATCATTAGTACAAACACAACAACAGGTAAGCCAATTGTTTTATAATATAAACTTTTTCTAGAATTTATTTTTGGTATACTTTTTATTTTAAAAATGGTAATCAATGAAAGGAGCTTATAAACTTAAATAAAAATAAGAAATGAAGTAGAGAAAATTAATAACAGCAAAGGAAAAAATGGGAGCTAAAGTAATTGGAAACTCTCGGCTCCTTTTTGCCTCTACTCTTTCTAACCACTAGCTGAGATATACTTTTTTCAATTTTAGGCTGAGCAACTTTTCCTTTTTCCTATCTTCCTAACTTTATTTTCCTATCGATCATACCTGTTTGAGTAAATTATTATTGTAAGTTCTTCTCTTCCATGAAAGATGGAACTTAAACTAAAAATAAAATGCTTTAGATTTTTAAAAATCCTGTTTTAATTTTTATTTAAATCTGGTTGATTGTGATTGTATGCCACAAGTAGTGGTATTTGTCTCCTTAACCCACAGAGATAATGATATTCCTATTAGATTAAATTAAAGACTGACAAGATAATAGCAGAGATGGGTTTTTTTTTCTGTTTTTATATAAATTTGAGTAATAGATCAAATTATTTTTTTTAACAGAGAGCTTGACTTTTTTAAAATATATTTTATTGATTTTTTACAGAGAAGAAGAGAGAGGGACAGAGAGCTAGAAACATCGATGAGAGAGAAACATCGATCAGCTGCCTCCTGCACACCCCTTACTGGGGATGTGCCCGCAACCAATGTACATGCCCTTGACTGGAATCGAACCCAGGACCTTTCAGTCCACAGGCTGACGCTCTATCCACTGAGCCAAACCGGTTTCGGCTAGATCAAATTATTTAATGTCTCGAATAGAAGGGTTTCTTTCTCTAGTTCTAAAATATGTGATTAAAAGCTTGCCTATATAATTTTTTAATTAGGTGATAACGTATCTTCAAAATGCGTATTTTTATTTTTTAAATACTGAATTCATAAAATCAGATTTTTTAAATATGATAATAAGTTTTATAAGTTTGTTTTTAAAGGAATTATTTTAAATGTAACTTTAGTTTTTAGTTCAATCTATTCTCTGGTATATCCAGGAAAGACTGGCAGTTCATTCTTCCCAGTCTCTTTTCCCATTCTTCTTCAGTCTTTCTCTCTCCTTTTTTCTCATTCTTTTTGGCTAGCAATAACATAACATATGAATATTCTCTGGTTTAAATGCTATCACTTGATATTGGAAAAAGCTCATTATAGTTTTATTTAAGTTAATCTCTTTTATACTAACAAATCTTTTTATTTACAGTTTCGCATAAGACAAAAAGATCTTGTTTTGGATATTTTAAAAATTATATTGCTTACGAGGGAGGGGGCTGGTCCTGGGGTAGCCTTAGAATATCCTAGCATCCCTGAAAACGGGAAAAGGGTGGGAATTCAGGAGCCTAGAAAGGCAAGGGTACAAGGTGATGGTCCTTGAGTCCCAGGGGACCAGTATGTTTGGGTTCTTGCCTCCACAACACTGGGAAATAGGAATTGGGCATAGCCAGCCAAAAATAAATAAATAAATTATATTGCTTACATAAAAAAACAAGTTAGCCAGAAGTAAGTAGTAAGTTATACATGAATTATATTGATAAACTTCAGATAATGGAATTAAAATGATTTTAGGAACCAGACTTTAGTAAAATGTTAATCACTACTAGCTATTTATATAGGGGTTTTTTTTAATGCTCTATAGGATATATGCATATAAATGACAAAAAGGTAATGAGACTATCTTTTCTCTTTATTATTATCCACAGCTGATAAAATACTGGGAGGCATTCCTACCTGAAGCCAAAGCCATTGCCTAGCAGGAAGACTGCTCCTGTTAAGATCTTGGAAATTTGTTCCAGTTATGCTGATTCCACAGTGAAATCATTTAAAACCATCTAAATAAACCACTATATATTTTATGAATTACATGTGGTTTTTATATATATATATACATATACATATATGTGTATATATATGTGTGTGTGTGTGTATACATATATATATATATATATATATATATACACACATATATATGTATATACACACAATCTGACATTTTATTACAAGCTGCATGTCCTGACCCTCTTTGAATTAACTGGACTGTGGCATGACATTCTGCAGTACTTTGCTGAATTGAACACTATTGTGTCTTAAATACTTGCACTAAAAAGTGCACTTCAAGGCCAGAAAACTTTACAAAATTTTTTTCTTTATATGTTCTATAATGTGTTCACCCTCTTTATGAAGTGAATTATCAATGCATTGATTACTGTTCATTTATACATTCCTGTACAGAAATTATGATATTGCGATTACAGTAATAAAATGATATTCCTTGTGAAATATTAGTAACAAATTATTTCGGTATATAAGTATATTAGGGATCCTTTAAAAGCATTTTTAATAGGAAGAAACTTTTCCTTCTATATATATATTTTTTTGTTTTGTTTAATTGAGAGAGCTGAACTCATTAAATGAGTAAATGAAGCCTAAGTTTTCTTATGAAGTTACTAGAGGCCCAGCACACTGAACAGCCGGGACCAGCGCACATGTGCCAGGCCCCAGCGGACACCTCTGTGTACTCCTTCCCTGCGGGGGGAGGGGGGAACCAGCCCCCGACAACCCTTTCCCCTATCCCTAACCCAACCAATCAGGGGTCCATATCCCCTATTCCCTATCCCTAATCCAACCAATCATCCCCATCCCTAGCCCAACCAATCCCTTATCCCCTATCCCTAACCCAACCAATCAGGGTGATATGCCCCCGGGTATAAAACCCATGGAAATGGGACTTTCGCGCTCTTTCTCGCCTCGCTGTTGCCGGCGTTGGTGGGACTGAGCTTGGGCTGGTCCGAAATAAATCCAGGCTTCCTGCAGTTACATCGGATGCGGCTCCCTGATGGTCTTTGGTATTCAGGTACAGGGGCACAACACACACGTTATATTGTGTGTGTGTAGGGTCCCCTAGGCCTAGCCTGCCATCAGGGCCATGTCTGCCACCTCCGTGACACCTCCTATACTCCATGGACACTGCTGGTGCCCTGTGACACTACCAGCTTGCTCCCTTCCCCAGCACACCTCCTTCCCCGCTGCCAGCTGCGTGTCCTGTCCCTCCCCTCATGGCAGGAGCACCTCCTCTCGCCACCTGGGGGCCTCTGCAGTTCACCCCACCTGTCCAGGACCCATCTCCCATGCCCTCTCTGCCACACAGCCCCGCCCACCCACTACCCACCTTGCTGTGCCCTCTTTGCCACGTGCCCCCCACCCCCACCAGCCCTGCCACTCGAGCCACAAATCCACCCCACAAGAGGTGCTCCATACACCTGGTGACAGGTTGTTTGGTCTTTACAGCATCACTACCACAGGCCTTTTATGATAATAGACTAGAGGCCAAGTGCATGAAATTCATGCACTGGCAGGGGGATGTTCCTCAGCCCAGCCTACACCCTCTCCAATCTTTGACCCCTCGGGGGATGTTCGACTGCTGGTTTAGGCCCATGGGGATCGGGCCTAAAATGGCAGTTGGACGTCCCTCTCACAATCCAGGACTGCTGGCTCCCAACTGCTCACCTGCCTGATTGCCCCAACCAGTTCTGCCTGCCAGCCTGATCACCCCCTAACCACTCCCCTTCCAGCCTTATCGATGCCTAACTGCTCCCCTGCCAGCCCGATTTCCCCCAACTGCCCTCCCCTGCTGGCCATCTTGTGACCACATGGAGATGGCCATTTTGTGCGAGGGCATGGTGGTCAATTTGCATATTACCTCTTTATTACATAGGATAACAAACCAAACAACATTTATCTTTTGATTCAACTCTAAGAAATGGCCTCTTAAGAGAAGGAGAGAAAACTTGTCTTTGCTTATTTTTATCCACCTTTATTATAAGTGCTCAATTTAAGTATTAAGAAGTGTATTTATATGCTTATAATACAAGCCTTACAGATTTTGCTCATCTGCTGTTACCTTTAAAATCCAAGACTTTGCATAAACAATTTATTCCCTTGCATTTCTTTTTGTTGTAAACTGAAAGTCGATCTTTATGGTCATAATTGACAAAGAACGGTACCATGCTAAAATAGCCTGTGATTTGATAACTAACCAAGGATGCACAAAGCAAATTGGAAGTAAAATGAAATTTGTCCTTGGCAACTTTCTCACCTATTCTGTATCTTGTTCAGATGGCTATTATCTAATCCTTAATACTGGTGAAAGTTTAACTTGTGACTGGCATTAGACTTATTTTCATTTTTAAAGAAGTATTCTAAAAGATGTCTCACTTCTCAAGCTCAACAACTTTAATATCTCCCAGAGGAGTAAGATAGTCTATGTGTAACTGAGTTCTCTGTAGCAGCTTACTAGGTACAATTAGTATGTCAGAGTACAGTATCCTCAGGATATGTTTGCTTTCACCACCTATTTTAGTTGAAATTATAAGCATACAATAGGTCTTAGTCATATTTATATCCCTAGAATCCAGAAGAGTACCTGACACAGATTACTAATAAAGACTTGAATTGAACAGGAAAAAATAATCCTGGAAGATGCAAAATAAGGTTTGCTCTTTTAAGAAGAAGAAACTGAGGCAGAGAGAATATTGCCTTCTTTATTACTCTTATTGGAATAATAAGAGTAATTATTATTAATTAATAATAGTAGAAACTTTGGAGATATAAGTAATTTGTCATATTATATATGTCATATATATCAGATGCTATCTTGTTTACCCATTAACATTGACCAAAATATAGGCTTACTGGGAATAGTTTCACTGTGGTGATGTCCTAGCATGATATCCATAGTTATATTAACTTCCAAAATACAGTTTAAATATAGGATAATATATGTAGTTATATATACCAAAACCATTCCACAGTGGTATGTTCATTAAAATATTTAGTATCTTCAAATAAAATATTTTCTGTTTTGATCAAGCTGAAGAGAGTAACAGACCCCCCTCATCCCATTCCAAACTTCATTCCCCATAACAACCTTTGCTAAAAGATAATGAATCTGTTGGAAATTTCTAGTAAATTATATGAGCCCCTGATACCTACCAACATTTTAAAAGGATTTAATTTCTGCTTGATGAGTGAACTGTCCATTCCCACCCATTCTTCACACCTCCTATTCATATTACTAAAATACTTCCAAATAAATAGAACAACAAAGCATTATTAGTCCCGATAACATAATTTTCCAGTTGTATAGATTTGAATGTGAAAGAAATTTTTTTTAACTAGATAAAAGTTAAGGAAGGACTAAAGAAGCATAATACAGTTGAACAAGCTGATCTTGGGATCAACATACATGTGTTCAGTTTTGCTTCCATCACTTAGTAGATACGTGACCTTGGGCATATCACTTAAAGCTCATCTATAAAACAAGAGTATAATACTCTGATTTCTGAAGTATCTTCTATTTTAAAGTATTTTATGAATACCAAACTTCAATATAAACTATTAGTCAAATTCTAATCAAAACCACCTTTTATTAATAAAACAAGCCTAGAGCAAAATAAATATTTGATAGTATGATTTCTAGTACATACAAGTAAGTTTTCTTGACTATTTTTAGTGAACCAATTTCAACTATTTAACTTGTTTTATAAATATAGTTATACTAGCCTCAAAATGCCCTTGTTTCATTGTTGCTGTCCTTTTTAATATTTATATTTTATTGATTTTTTACAGAGAGGAAAAGAGAGGGATGGAGAGTCAGAAACATCAATGAGAGAGAAACATCTATCAGCTGCCTCCTGCACACCCACTACTGGAGATGTGCCCGCAACCAAGGTACATGCCCTTGACTGGAATCGAACCTGGGACCCTTCAGTCCGCAGGCTGACACTCTATCCACTGAGCCAAACCGGTTAGGGCTGTTGCTGTTCTTTAAACTTGCTAATTTTATTATTAGGATCTAGTAGAATTTTACAAAACCCTTGTACAAATTTTTTCATGAATGAATTTTATTTTTTTTATTTTTTTTATTTTTTGAATAAATAAAAACTGTTTATTTTCCTTAATTAGCAAAAGACATCAAGTCATGGACTCAAAAAGCATTACAAGCCCCAAGCAACATAAATACAAAGGGGCTCTAACCAGTGTGACTCAGTGCATAGAATGTCAGCCTATGGACCAAACAGTTCTGGGTTTGACTTTGTTTTTGTTTTTTTTTTGTTTTTTTATAATTATTTTTTTTATTAAATTATTATCTGTGTACATATATTACCATTGCCCCCCCCCAAAAAAAACAAAACATTCCCTCCCTCCCCAGAGTTTTGTGTCCATTGGTTATACTTATATGCATGTGTACAAGTCCTTCGGTTGATCTCTTATTTCCCTCATATTTCCCTCCCCTCCCCGTTGTAATTAGACAGTCTGCTTGTTGCTTTACTGTCGCTATATTTAACTTATGGTTCATCAGTTTATAATGTTCTTTATTATTCATAAATGAGTGAAGTCATATGGTGTTTCTCTTTCATTGACTGGCTTATTTCACTCAGCATGATATTCTCCAGTTCCATCCAGGTTGCTGCAAATGATGAGAATTCCTTCTTTTTTATGGCAGCATAGTATTCCATTGTGTAGATGTACCATAGTTTTCTGATCCAATCATCTGCTGACGGGCACCTAGGCTGTTTCCAAATCCTAGCTATTGTAAATTGTGCTGCTATGAATAAAGGGGTGCATATATCCTTTCTGATTGGGGCTCTTATTTTCTTGGGATATATTCCTAGTAGTGGGATTACTGGGTCAAATGGGAGTTCCATTTTCAGTTTTTTGAGTCATGAATGAATTTTAAATATAAAATGAATAGCCCTATTAAATCAGGTTTCTTTAAAAGAAGAAAATCAGATGAGTAGAGAAGAACGATTTTATTCCTTTAAAAAGTGCTTCTAGCTGAAACCGGTTTGGCTCGGTGGATAGAGCGTTGGCCTGTGGACTAAAAGGTCCCAGGTTCGATTCTGGTCAAGGGCATGTACCTTGGTTTGTGGGCACATCCCCAGCAGGGGGTGTGCAAGAGGCAGCTGATAGATGTTTATCTCTCATCAATGTTTCTAGCTTTCTATCTCTCTCTCTTCCTCTCTGTAAAAACTCAATAAAATATGTATTTAAAAAATAAAATAAAAAAAATAAATGAAAAGTGCTTCTTGGGGTCAAAGACTTCCATTTTTCTGCCTTAGGTAAACCATGTGACTAGTTATAAAGCTGAATGGCTACTTCACTTTTCTGTGGCCCTGCATGGGCAGTCATAAAATTAAAATGAGTCAAGGAGACAGCAGAAATTCAGTAACAGTAACTACAGATAGGATAGGCAAACACTTTTGTCCTGCTTTAACGGAAGGGAGGTCCCTGTAGTGAGAAGGAAATATAAACCTGGGCAAAGGAAGTCCACTAGCTTGGAAATTGAAGGGTGCAGGAGCTTGGGGGGAGGGGCATTTCCATATGGTATTCACCAGTTGGGGAATGTGTATGTTATGCTCTCTCTCTGAGTGACAGTCTCTGTTTCAAGGCATTGAAAAAAAAGACTTGCAATAGGATTATGTTCCTCTTCCTTATGCAAACTCTACAATCATTCCTAATCCTCACAGTAAAGGATATGGTTTCAAGTAATAAGGAATGTAGATGGTTGGCCAGACCCAGAAGAATTACCAACAAGAGAGGAATTAAAGAGTGGTATGAATAATTGTTGGTTACTCTTTGTAATAAAGGCCAAGAAGAGGATAAGGTCCTTAGATTTTAGACCAAAAGAATTGTGAGCAACATGTAATTTTCTAGTGCCAAGTTTTATTTTATTTATTGAATTTATTGGGATGATATTGATTAACAAAATTATATAGGTTTCAAGTATACAACTCTATAATACATCATTTGTATATTGTATTGTGTGCACCAACCCAAGTCAAATCTCCTTACATCACCATTTATCTCACCTTTACTCTCTTCTACTCCCTCCACCTCTGCCACATACACACACACACACACACACACACACACACACACACACACATACATACACACACACACTCTAGCCAAGTTTTAAAGAGTAAAAGAAACCAATAAAGCCCTAACCGGTTTGGCTCAGTGGGTAGAGCATTGGCCTGCGGACTCAAGGTCCCAGGTTCGATTCTGGTCAAAGGCATGTATCTTGGTTGCGGGCACATATCCAGTAGGGAGTGTGCAGGAGGCAGCTGATAGATGTTTCTCTCTCATTGATGTTTCTAACTATCCTTCTCCCTTTCTCTCTGTAAAAAATTAGTTAAAAAATAAAAATATAAAAATAAACCAGTAAAATTGATTTTACTATTTAGCCTAGTAGCCCTAAAATATTTTAACATGTAATCCCATATATTAAAAATTATTGCAATATTTTACATTCTGCTTTTCCTGTTGTCTTTGATATCCAGTGTGTATTTTACACTTTCATCACATCTCCACTCAGAGTAGCCACCATATATATATATATATATATATATATATATATATATATATATATATGTATATATTGATTTCAGAGAAGAAGGGAGAGGGAAAGAGAAACATCAATGATGAAAGAGAATCATTGATTGGCTACCTCCAGCATGTCCCCCACTGGGGATTGAGCCCGCAACCTAGACATGTGCCCTTGACCAGTTTCAAAACCCTTGACCTTTCAGTCCACAGGCCGACACTCTATCCACTGAGCCAAACCAGCGAGGGCGAGTAGCCACTTTTTAAGTGATCAGTTTAATAACTGGCTAGTGCCTGTGACATTGAGCAGCACAGGTGTCTGCAATGCCTATGGAAATGGAGAGTAAGTCCAACAGTTAGTTATTTACTACCTCAGATTCAGCGAAGAATTCGAAACTAGTAAATAAAAGGACTACTTGGTATTGCTCTCAAGACCAGGTACAACAAAACTTGCCATAGTCAAGTATCGCATTATCTTGATTTTAACTTCTAGATCTTTATTTCAAATGTTCTTACTGTATATGTGTATAAGTATGAGTGATGTATGTGTACATAAATGTGTGCACATGCATGACAGTAAGTCTGTCAACCAGACTTAGTTTCTAAATTTCAGTGAAAAATGTTTCTGAGCCTCTAGTCACTGAGACACAAATACTTATCTTCTCAGTTACATTACTTAGGTATCATTATTTTGCCAAGACCAACTTGAGTTGCTTCTGTTTCTGAAATCTAATCCCTTCTCATATCTACTTTTTCTCTCTTAGGATCAAGATCTTGTGACCATGTTTCAGAGCTATCTGAAGTCTCCTAGGAAATAAATACACATTCTTTTAGTCTCCCTACACTGCCAGTCCTACAACCTGATACTGAAATGATCTTCCCAAAGAAGACGTTGTATTACAATGCTGTACACAGAAATCTTCAGTAGATCCCTAGAGACTACAGATAACGTCCCCATTATCCAAAATCTTGTCTCAAACTATAGTTCCTGTCTTGCTCTTACCCCCTTGTCTTCACTCACCTGTTGCTTTAATCTAATTATGTCCCTGTCTTGTGAGCATGCTGTATGCCTTCCTCAATGCTGTTGATGTCACCATGTCTTAGTTACCTTTTCCTGTTTACCAGCAATTGTTTAAACCTTATCTATCCTTTAAGTCCACATCTTCTGTATGTCCCTTTTAGTCTACTAACTAGATGGAACCTCTCTGTTGATCTCTCAATAGGACTCAAGTAACACCTTGTACCTTTCAGATTATACTTATGGATATCTGTCTTGCATTATAGTTGTTTGGTCTTACTGCCATGACTAGTCTGTATGCTTCATAAGGAATGACTATGTCCTTGTTATTTCTCGTAGTTAAACATTTAGCCTTCCAGTTTGAATGCTGGCTCAAGAATCTAAATTCTTGACTTGGAGCATGTTATTTTTCTCAAAAATTTGGTTTTCTTATCTGTAAAATGGAAAGTAATAAATAATAGTACCTGTTCAGGGACTCTTTAGGGGGCTTAAGATAATTGATGTGAATTTCTCAGCAATAGCAAGTGCTTGATAAATATTAGCTATTATGCATTCAATAAGTCTTTACCTGCATTTTTATTATTTCACCAGACCTTAGGGCTTCTTCCAAACAATGGGCATGTTCTTGACTAGGGTCTCAATGGGCTTACCAGAAGGGTTTCCTCTCAGAAGAGATTGCTCTGAGATCTGCTCTCAGAGCCCTTAGGGTCTGAGGATCAGAGGTGGAGGGGAGGAATGCTTATAGTCAAAATCCCCAGCAATAGTTTAGAACTCGCCCCACTATAAAGATACTCTAGTTAAATTAGTCTTGTCAAGAAATGAACTAGGGACCTTAAAAGAAGCCTGTGAAGAGAGGAAAGAAAGGTGAGTTAAAAATGTGGCAATTGCTTAGGGAAAGAAATTTATTTTCTTGAGTATGCTGTAAACTACGGGAAATGGTAATCAATGAAGAAAAAAACATGGAAAATGATAATGGTTGACAGACTGGCATTCATCCAGCCAAGTGATGGTAAGGACCTGACTGCTGTAGAATGAGAAAATCTAGGAAAATGGAAATAAAAATGGGTAAATGTTATTCATTCAATAAATATATGTTCAGTCCCTACTATGTGTCAGGCACTGAAGTAATGGGTCAGGTATCCGGGAAGAATAAGAAAGATGTCTAGGATGATGCCTAGTCATCTGGCTTTGGTGACTAAGGATACTGATGCTTTGATTAACTGACATAGGAGGTACAGGTTTGGGGGAAGCTGTTCTTTATGCTGTTTTTGAGGTACATTTGGACATCCAACATGAAAACAAGCCAGGACTAGGTATTCCATCATCAACTTAGAAATATGAACTTACTCTGTTCCTTAAAAACCATGGTTGTTAATGTAGACATCCTCAGAGAACAAATGGAATGTGATTGACCTATTGAGGACAAAACTCTGGGTAATGCTTATGGGTAAACTCTGGGTAAGGGGAGAATGGAGGTGAAGAAGTCAGGTAGATGGCTAACGTCTCAGAAAGAAGTAGGGATGTTTTCTTGTTTTGAACAAAAGGAAAAGGAAGAGTAAGTGCACTTGTAAATAAAGCCCAAATGCTGTTATTTTCTTGGTGAATTAGAAAATTAAGCCATCATCAGGGAGAGATATCAGAAGGAAAGCAAAAGAAGACAGGAGGTGTAAGAACAATGGAGCATGGTAAGAAAGGAGTCGATGAGAAAGAACTATTGATCAGTACTGATTTTCAAATGCGTTTGAAAATCATGAATTTACAATAAGCCAACCAAAGAAAGTATCTACTTTTTCAGCCATGAGAAGTAGGACTAAAACAGATTGTTGGATTCATTTAAGATTAGGGATTGTTAGTGGGTGTGTGAGAATGTCCGGGTGGGGGGGCGGGGAGGAATTTTGAAACAGTTTAAAACTCTAAAGATGAAGGCAATAGAGGTGACAGGCATACATTGGGGGATATATATGTGGTTATGAGGGAATTGGAGAGAAGAGAGATTGGTCAAAAGAGGAAACCTAAGTTTCAGAAATGACATGCATTGTTAGTGTACTGGCACTTTTTAAAAATAACTTCAATAAGGCAGACAGCTATCTAGGGCTGTTCAGTACTGACACTATGGTTATTCCTTTGGAGTCCTTAAATTTACTTTTTGATTTGCCAAAGTAATTGCAAGTCACTTTAGTCTTTTGTGATGTCAGTAAATAAAAATTAACTTCAGTTTATGTCAGTAAATAAAAATTAACTTCAGTTTTCTGGTCTTTAAACTAATATCTATTTCAGTAAATGAATACATGCGCATAGTTTGAAAACTAAACTAGCATAGGAAAGCTAAGTAACAAAATACAGTGGTTCTAGGCCTCACTTTCTCCAGTTCTTTTTCTCAAAGATAGACTCCTTTTACCCTTAGCTATCCTGCCATTTATAAACCTTCACATTTCTAAACATAAAAAATGCATATATTGGTATTTTAAAATCTATTTTAGACATCATCTACTTGTCTTTTTGTATGTTGATGAGAGTTGAGTTCTTACTCTGCCATTTGTCTCTTTCACACACACATCCCTTCCAATGTAGTTGTTATAATTTTTAGTTAACTCAGTATTCAGTATTTCCATTATTATGCCTTTACAAATATTGTTCACCAGTGAAAGTTGTGTATGTAATCATGATTTTCTTCATTGTTTAAGAAAAACAAGCTTTATTTTTTAGAACCGTATGGTGATCCTGAGGCTTAACCTTTGCTTCTCCCCTGGGTTGTGTCTCCTGTTCTCTCTACCCCATGTTTCCTTCTTTCTTGATTTATTCCCTCATTTTGGTAGATACACAAAGTCCTGAAAATGGTTACATGGAAACCATACTTTTGGGACTATTTTACCTTAGTCCTTGATAGTTAAGTTAGCTGAGCATGTATTGAAAAAACATTTTCTCTTTAATTTTGAAGACATTACTCTATTGTCTTCTAGCTTGCAGTGTCACTGATGAGAATTCCAAAGCTATTCTGGTCTTTTTGATATGGCCTGTTCTTCCATCCTTGCAGACTGTAGGATCTTTTATCCCCAGTGTTCTGAAGTCCCACAGAGATTTGCTGAAGTGTACATCTGCTTCCGTGCTGTGTGGGTGCTTCAGTCTGAAAACATGACATTCAGTTCTGGAAATCAAGTTGATTTCCTCCCTCTATTCTCTGTCTTCTCTTTCTGGAAGACTCCTCCCCTTCCCCTTTTTAAAACATTTGGGTAGTGGATGGCCTGGACTGCTGCTGTTAGTTTTTTTCCCTGTTTTCCATCTCTGTCATTTGGGTCTGTTTTCTGAGTGTACTTTGTTTTCTGATTTTTAAGTAGCTTCTTGTTATTGTTTTATCTTTATTAAAATATATTCTTATTGATTTCAGAGAGGAAGGGGGGGGGAGAGAGAGAGAGAAACATCAATGATGAAAATAATTGATCAGCTGTATGCCCCACACCTGGGATTGAATCAGGAACCTGGGCATGTGCCCCGACTGAGCACTGAACTGTGACCTCCTGGTTCATAGATCAATTCTCAACCACTGAGTCTCACTAATCTGGCTTATTGTTTCTGTTTGTTTGTTTGTTTGTTTGTTTGTTTGTTTGTTTAAATTCTCAACTGAGGATATTTTCCCCCCCATGGATATTTAGAGAAAGTAAAGAGAGAGAGGGAAGAGTGGGAGAGAGACATCAGTAGAAGAGAGACACATTGATTGTGTAGCCTCCTGCATGTGCCCTGGTTGGAACCTGCCCTTCACTAGGATATAGAACTCAGATATTTTGGTGCCAGGGCCAACTCTAACCACTGAGCAACAACAGCCAGGGAAGCTTCTTGTTGTTTTATAAATTCAGTGTCTTCCTCTATCTCTCTCTGAAGATATTAATAGTTTATTTTTCAAAGTTTTTTTCCCTCCTTGTTTGTTTCCTCAAAATTTTCCCCCCACTTTGGTCTTTCTTCCATTTCAGATGCTTTCCTGAGATGCATGTTAATCTTTGGATGTGTCCTCATGATTAACAGTGGGAATTGAAAGCTGATTAGAAGCTCCGGGTGTAGACCTGGGCCTGCCGGATTTGAGTGTCCCTGAAGAGTGATCTCATTGGGCTGTTCGTAGGGAATTTCCAGGGTTGTTATCTCTAGATTTTTCCTCTGGGGCTGGTCACATTTCCCAGAGAATACTTCTCCTGTTTCCTGCCTGGAAGGTACAGTTGTGGCTGTCAGCCTCTACAAGGTTCCAGCATTGGTCATTGGATATGTATATGGTCACTTACCCCCAGATTCCAACTATTTTCTGGTAAGTTTCCATGTCCTCGGCTGGGGCAGTCAACTTCCAATACAAAGACTCTTTCCCTTTCTCAGGATATGTCTGTCCTCCAGAATTATACAGAGTGGGAGGAGGGGATTAAGAGATCTTCCTGATTCTTAGATTTCACTGAACCTTATTTTAGCCCACTGCATCCCATTCTAGAGGTACCTGCTGTTCCCTGCCTCCAAGTCTTTGGGGGTATTGTACTGTGTAAATCAGGTTGACATTCAGCTTTCCCACTGCTGGCTTAAAATTAGCTTTTTCTGGTTTGGTAAAAGTTACTTCTCATCCATCTGTTCTCTAGCTTACAAAAATATTGTTGCAGTTCTCTCTCCTGTTTTTCCTATCTCTATGGGTTAAGGAAGCTGGAAAAATTTCAGTTTTACTGGGGCTGGAAGGAGTGAAATTAGTTATGTATGTTCAGTTTGCTATCTTAGCCCAGAAATCTCATCAGCTTTTTCGACTGCAACATGGTGTTCATAGTACAGATACATCAACATAGATTTACCCGTAATATAATTTGGTCCCAATTTTTTGTCATTGTAAACAATGCAGTATACTTGTACATACCTTTCCTGCCCTAAACATATGGAGCTACTTCTAGAAGTGAAATTTCTGGACTGAATATGTGTTTGTGAAATTAATAGTTATTGTTAATTTGTCATGTATAAAGGCTTCCCTAGTTTACTGTCTTATCAGCAGTACTCATTTTCTCATTTCTTTGCCCAAATTGGAATAATCTTGGAAATTCTTGCCTACCTAAAAGTTGAAAAAAACAACAACCATACCTCATTATTTTAATTTACATTTCTTTGACTACATTTGGATTTAAGTAAGCATCGTTGCTCATGGTTATGTGCTGTTTAGCCTCTGATGGTCCCAATTAATTGTTGTCTCCTGAGACTTAAGCCATTGTGCAATTCCTTCCCATACTGAATAGTGCTAACCTGTATAGCCAGAAATGATGAAGTATGTCCTCTGAGGGTAGATGATAAAAAGTCTTATCATTTCTGCCCTGAGCTCTTTTGGATCTTGCTTTGGGGGAAGCCAGGCTTGATGTCTTCAGGACATTCAAGCTGCCCCAGGGAGAGATCAAAGTGGCTAGGAATTAAGGCCTTCTGCCAACCATCAGCATTAACTTGCCAGGCATGTGGGTGGACCACCTCGTGTGGATCCCGCAGCCCAGTAGAGTCCAGAGATGACTGCAGCCTTGGTGGGCATCTTCACTGTAACCTGCTCTCAGATTCCTGACCCATGAAAACTGTAAAGGATAACTATTTATGCTTTAAGCAGCTTTAAGCAGGAGTAATGTGGTAATAGATAAGTAATACATATTTTTTGGCCCATTGAAATTCTGTGAATTGTCTGTTCACAGTGTGTCCATTTCCTAGTGTGCTATTAAATTTATGTAGTTGTTCTTTCCAGATGAAATATATATTAATTCTTTGTTATACTTATAGTAAATATTTTTCCTACTTTATTGAAAGTTTTTAAAATTTATGGTATTTGGTTTACAATTATTTTTTTTTATTTTTTATTTTTATTGTTCAGTTTATTACAGTTGTTCCTCTCCGCCTCCCCCATAGTTTCCCTCCACCCAGTCTGACTCCACCCCATGCCTTAACCGCCCCCCCCCCACCACTGGCCTCATCCATAGGAGTATGATTTTTGTCCAGTCTCTTCCACCATCTCCACACCCCTTTCCCCCCAAGGATTGTCAGTCCACTCCTTTTCTATGCCCCTTATTCTATTTTATTCACCAGCTTATTCTGTGTTCAACAGATTTTTATTCACTTGATTTTTAGATTCACTTGTTGATAGATATGTATTTGTTGTTCATAATTTTTACCTTTTTCTTCTACTTCTTACAGAATACATTTCAGCATTTCAAATTATCCTAGTTTGTTGATGATGAACTCCTTTTGCTTTTTCTTATCTGTGAAGCTCTTTATCTGCCCTTCAATTCTGAATGATAGCTTTGCTAGGTAGAGTAATCTTGGTTGTAGGTTCTTCTTGTTCATCACTTTGAATATTTCTTGCCACTCCCATCTGGCCTGCATAGTTTCTGTTGAGAAATCAGCTGACAGTTGTATGGGTGCTCCTGTTTTTCTCTTGCTGCTTGTAAGATTCTCTCTTTGTCTTTTGCCCTTGGCATTTTATTTATTTATTTATTTATTTATTTTTAATATTTTATTGATATTTTACAGAGAGGAAGGGAGAGAGATAGAGAGCTAGAAACGTCGATGAGAGAGAAACATCAACCAGCTGCCTCCTGCACACCCCCTACCGGGGATGTGCCCGCAACCAATGTACATGCCCTTGACTGGAATTGAACCTGGGACCTTTCAGTCCGCCAAACAGGTTTTGGCTGCCCTTGGCATTTTAATTATGATGTGTCTTGGTGTGGTCCTCTTTGGATTCCTTTTGTTTGGGGTTCTGTGTGCTTCCTGTACTTGTAAGTCTATTTCTTTCACCAGGTGGGGGAAGTTTTTGGTCATTATTTCTTCAAATAGGTTTTCAATATTTTGTTCTCTCTCTCTTCTTCTGGCAGCCCATAATTCTGACATTGATACACTTGAAGTTGTCCCAGAGCCACCTTACACTATCTTCATATTTTTGGATTCTTTTCTTCACTTTTCTTTCCCGGTTGAGAGTTTTTTTGCTTCTTCATATTTTAAATCTTTTACTGTATTCTTAGGATCCTCTAGTCTTCTGTTGGATCTCTGTATATTATTTTTTATTTCAGTCATTGTATGCTTAATTTCTAGTTGGTCCTTTTTCATATCCTCAAGGGTCTTACTAAATTTATCGGCCTTTTCTAGAAATTTCTTAAAGAACCTTATAACTGTGGCTTTGAACTCTATATCCAGTCATTTGCTTTCCTCCATTTCTTTCATTTGTGACCTGTTTCTTTGTCTCCACATTTTGGCTGCTTCCCTGAGTTGATAGAGTGGCTTTGTGTGCTAGGTGTTCTATAGGGCCTAGTGTCCCCAGTTACTAGAGGTGGACATTCTTGGTGCACCCTTTTGTGGGCTGTGTGCACAGTCTTGTTTGTAGTTAAGCCTTGATTGTTGTTGATGTCACCGGGAGGAACTGACCTCCAGGCCAATGGCTGTGAGGATCAGTTGTGTCTATGATGGGAGAACTTCTGTGCTGGAGACACCCTTATAAGGCAAGACTTGCTTCAGTGGGGCTTTGGTGCCCACTGAGTGTGACCCTTATGGATCTGAAGAGTTGTAATCTGGATAGTCTCACTCTGCCCCCTGGGTACACTGGCTCTTGGATCTCCAAGGAGGTACAAAGTCAGCCACTTCCTGAGGCCACCCAGCAGGAGCTACAAAGAGATCTGCAGATTCCTCTTCTTAGTTTGGGTTTTAGAGGTGCCCAGATGAGGCCCAGCTGTGAAGCAATGCAAGCTGCTGTGGGGCGTTGGGCCTTCTTTTGAATGTTCTGGGCCTCTCTAACTCAGCTGCAGTTTGATAGGTAAATTTAGATTTCAAAAAACCAGAGGTCCCTGAGTCTCAGTGTCCCTCAGTAATCACTGCAAGCACCTTTGAGAGAAAGTGCCCTTGACTTTCACCCCCTGCCAGACAGTCCAGTTTCTCCCCACATGAGTCTGGGTCCCCAGAATCTTGCCTGGAACTGGAGTTCAGAGCAGTCGGGAGCTTTTGTCTTCCTCCCGATTGAAAAAGCCAGCTTTGTACTCAGTTGCCAGCCCTCTCTGTGTGTGCGCACGTGCTTCCGTACCTCTGCCTTTACTTCCGCAGCTCCTCTGAGTCTCAGTGTGCTTTTCTCTTCCCTTCTAGTTATAGAATTTCCTCTTAGCCAGCCTTCCTGTGGTTCTGAATGATGTCTGTTTTGTCTTTTAGTTGTAGTTTTGAAGTGGTTGTATGAGGTGGCAACTTCAGGTGTTTACCTATGTTACCATTTGGTTTTTCCAGTTTACAATAATTTTAAATCTTTATCTAATCTAAAATAAAATCTTTCCCTTAATATCTTTGACATTTTGTATATTGTCTACCTTAAAGTTTTATAACTTTGTCTTTTTTTCGTAGAGCTTTTTACTATATGAAATTCATTTAAAAACCTGTTTTATTTTTCTCCCAATTGGGTAGCTAGTTATGCATAAACTATTTCATATATCATTTATTTAAATCATTTTTAAGATTTATTAAAACTTTCCTATTAAAACTATTTAGATACTATTTATTGATAGCTTATATTCCACTTCCCACTATGCGTTTTAAATATCATTGTAATTTCATACCATGTTTCCATATATCTGGAGATCTGGTTCAGGACTATTTGGTTCCCTTGATCATTGTCGAATTCTGCTCCAGGATCACACAAAGTCTAATTACTCTGATTTCATAATATGTTTTGATGTCCTATAGATTAACTTATTCTCTCATTCATTTTCTTTTTGTTCCAACTTGCCCTGGTTATTCATTTTTCAAATGAATATTAGAAACAGTTTGTCAATTTTCTTAGCTTGTTGGAACTTTGATTGTATTAACTTCATAAATCATTTTTGATGAAAGTTTACATCTTTAAAGTATTGATTTTTCCCATCCAGAAACATGATATAACTATTTTCAGATCTTCTTTTATGTCCTTTAATAAAGTTTTCTATTTTTTTAGGGTTTTTTTTTTCATATTGTTCTTGCTCATTTACTTTTATCATTAGACATTGTAAGTTTTTAGTGCTGTTATTAATGGAATCTTTTGATTTTCCATGTTATTTTTCTAATTGGTCAATGTTGGTGTGTAAGAAAGCTATTATATGTGAAATTTATTGATTATATATGTTGATTTTAAAATCTGGCAACCTGTCGAAACCGGTTTGGCTCAGTGGATAGAGCGTTGGCTTGCGGACTCAAGGGTCCTGGGTTTGATTCCGGTCAAGGGCACGTGCCTTGGTTGCGGGCCCATCCCCAGTGGGGGTTGTGCAAGAGGCGGCTGATCGATGATTCTCTCTCATCGATGTTTCTAGCTCTCTATCCCTTTCTCTTCCTCTCTGTAAAAAAACAATAAAATATATTTTTAAAAAATAAAAAAAATCTGGCAACCTATGAAAAATGTACTAATACATTTTGTGAAAGTTATTGACCCTATGATGATGCTTCCTCGTATGATGTTGAGTGGAATATTCTTTCAAATTTATCTTTATTGTTGAAAATATTACAGATGTCCCTCTTTTTCTTCCATTGACCCCCCCCTCCACCTTATACCCACCCCCATATTTGCTGTGGTGTTATGGTAGTTAATCTTTATCAAATTAAAGAAGTTTCTTGCTATTTCTAGTCTGTTAAAAATTAGTAAGAGGTTTACTGATTTATTAACTTTTTAGTAACTATTGGGATATTCATTTCTATTTTCTAATCTGACAATATTGAGAAATACATCAACAGATTTCCTAATGTTTAACCTTCTTTATGTTGCCAGGAAAAGTCTTATTTGGTTATGATGTGTTGGTTTCATAATTGAGTTTTGAGTATTACAATACATTCTAGATAGATTATGGTCAAAATTTCTAACATAAGTTGATATTTAAAACAGTTTATCACTAAATCAGCTGAAATATATTCCTACCCAATGTGAGATAAATGTGGTATTTTTAGTGTAAGATTTGTATACCCAGATTCCAGCAGAATTTTATTATTTTTCTTATGTTATTTTTTTGCTTTTATTAACAAATACTAACTATTCAATGTCTTAAATCTATACTTGCTACATATTTTTATTTATTTTTAAAAAATATATTTTATTGATTTTTTACAGAGAGGAAGGAGAGAGGGATACAGAGTTAGAAACATCGATGTCAGAGAGACATCGATCAGCTGCCTCTTGCACACCCCCTACCTCGGATGTGCCCACAACCAAGGTACATGCCCTTAACCGGAATCGAATCTGGGACCTTTCAGTGCGCAGGCTGACGCTCTATCCACTGAGCCAAACCAGTTTCGGCAGCCACATATTTTTATTAATGTGATTGAGCAGATAGACCCTCAAGAACACACCCATGTATTGAGAGGGCTTGTATACATTTTCAGAAAGGCAAATTAATTACCGTATTTGCCGGCGTATAAGACGATTTTTTGGCCCTGAAAAATATGCCTCCAAGTGGGGGGTAGTCTTATACGGCGAGTATATAACAAACTCTGTATTTTTTGTGGAAATGTTAGGGGGTCTTCTTATACGCCCAGTCGTCTTATATGCCGGCAAATACATATTTTTCAGTGCCAAAAAATCGTCTTATACGCCGGCAAATACAGTATATATAGCTATTAGAATATAGCAGATAGGTTTCAATTGGACCATCTGTCAGATCTTCATGGACCCACACATCTCTGCCTCTTTACCCAGCTGGTCAATAAGTAAACCACACCAGACAAAAACAGATGTGCCAAGCTACTAGCAGACTGCTTTGGATGGATGGTATAGAAAGCATCTTAAAAGATTGACCAGCAAGCTGTAGCCCAAGGATTTTATTATTGCACTAGAGGCCCGGTACATGAATTCGTGCACAGGTGGGGTCCCTCAGGATGGCCTGCGGAGGTCAGGCCCCATCTCATGCCCCAGCCTTGCAGCCTTACCTGGCACTCTGCGTTGGCCTGGCATTGCCTCCTCACCTGCTCCACCATCCCACCTGCAGGGCAATTGATCAAGGAAGGGTCTCTGGCCCGGCTTCCGCAGGCCCTGGAAGCCAAGCAGCAGACCCGCTCCCCTCTGCTGCCGCCACTGGTCACCATCTACAGGGTGATCAGTAGGTAGATTGGGCTCCACTTGCACCCACCTTGACCTGGCACCAACTGCTTACCTGCTCCACCATCCTGCCGCGGTCCCACTCTCATTGGGGCCCATTGGGGCCAGCAGTACCTCCACTGTCACCAGTTGCCAGAGCCACATCACTGATGCCCGCCATGTTCTGTGCTACCCCCTGGTGTTCAGTGTACATCATAGCAAATGGTTGAGCTTCTGGTCAAACTCTCAGTTGAACTCTGATCACCCGAGGGGACAGTTTGCATATTAGGTTTTTTATTATGTAATAGAAGCCCGGTGCATGATATTAGTGCATGGGGTAAAGGGGAAGTCTCTCAGCCTGCAGCCTCTTGCAATCTGGGACCCCTTGGGGGATGTCCTACTGTCTATGGGATTGGGCCTAAACCGGCAGTTGGACATCCCTCTCACCATCTGGGACCACTAGCTCCTAATTGCTCACCTGCCTGCCTGCCTGATCACCCCTAACTGCCCCTGCCTCGGCCCTCACTGTGGCAGCTTCATCCGGAAGTATGTCCAGAATGACTTCCAGAAGGTGGTTCAGCTGTCCAGTCTAATTAGCATATTAGTATTTTATTTTTTATTAATAAAAGCATAATATGCTAATTACCCCAATGTCCTTTCGAATCTATAACAATAAAAGGGTAATATGCTAATTAGACCAGATGTCCTTCTGGATGACCTTCAGGACAAAGGGGTGATAGCGGTGGTGGGGTGGAGCCCCTTGCATGAATTTCATGCATTGGGCTTCTAGTATAGGATAATAGTGGGTTACATTACTCAGTGAGATTTTAATAATCTGTTTCAACCAGTCTTAAAATTGTTTTTGGGTCCTCTGCCATCAGGAGCCATTCTTTTTAAAAATAAAAAAAAACAGAAACACTACTTTTAGTCCTTATAAATCTTATTGCACATAACACTTCCTGTGGGGTTGTCAGGAATTTTCAATGAGACATAGAATGCAATGGCATAGTAAAATACCTGCTGCATTCCATTGGTTTTGTAGAGATGAGTATTTAAATTTATAAAAATGAAGGTGTAATATGCTAATTAGACCAGACATCCTTCCGGATGAAGCTCAGGTCCTGGGTGCCAGAGGGAAGCTGGTACTGGCAGCTGGGGGAAGGAAGGCCTACTATTTTTTTTTAAATATGTATTTTATTGATTTTTACAGAGAGGAAGAGAGAGGGATAGAGAGTTAGAAACATCGATGAGAGAGAATCACCGATCAGCTGCCTCTTACCCCCTACTGGGGATGTGCCACAACCAAGGTACATGTCCTTGACCAGAATCGAACCCGGGATCTTTCAGTCCACAGGCCAATGCTCTATCCATTGAGCCAAACCGGTTTGGGCGGAAGGCCTACTATTGCACGAATTTCGTGTATTGGGCCTCAAATGTTTCTATAAAGCTTTCAAGAAAAATGGCAATATGGCAAGCAGGGAATAACGTGTGTGTGTGTGTGTGTGTGTGTGTGTGTGTGTGTGTGTGTGTGTGTGTACTTTAAGGGTATCTTCCCAAAAACTTAGTGTGTGAGGGAGATAAATCACACAATACCATGTGACAGTCACCGGGGGCTGAGGGACCCCACAATCTGGGCTCCAGACTCAGACAGCCTGGAGTCCATGGAGCTGTTTGGTTGCCAAGGGGCCAGTAGAAGAAAAGAGGAAAGGAGGTCTCGCGTCCAGGGCAGAGCTTTGCTGAGGCGTGGAGTTCGGAGGGGCAGACACACATTGCAAGCGAGTGGGTGAGTAGGACGGGCCTTCAGATGAGGCTAACGCAGAAGGCATCGCAGGGCCCACGCCACGCAGGCTCTTAAATCGAAGGGTCGGACTGTTCTCTTTTCCAGGGCTTAGGGTCTCATCACAAACGTCAGAGCTTTTCCTAGTTGAAAGGCCCCCCTGGCTTCCAGCGCAGAGTTAGATGCAGCTGTTTGCAACTCCAGAAGCTCCGCAGGTGAGGTCTCCCCTCTGACCCCAGAGTCACCTCCAAGTTCCTCTTCTCTGTTGCTCAGGAAGAAACTCGGAGTGTACCAAGGTAACGGGTCACTTCATCTTTTAGACACTTTCAGGTGCTTAGGTGAGGCAGCATTTTAGAATGGGAGCAAGAAGCCCACGCGTTTGTCTCAGTGACCAGACGACTTTCTTCCGGGCTAACGAGAATCTGGGGATGTTTGGATACAAGTTTGGATACAAGTTGGAGGGTTCGCTGCTATTGCCAGCGGAAGAGTTAAAAAAAAAAAAATGAAAATCCAGCCGACAGGCACCACGCGAAGAAACTCCGGGCTTTTCGGTTCCTGGCGGTCTAGCAGTCTGGTCGGGGTGCTGTTTCCCAAACGGAAAATGGCAAACCCGCCGGAGGGCAGGGAGCGCCCGCGGCCCGGCCCCGCGCCCGCGCGGAGGTGCGCCCCGCCGCCGGCCCCGCAGCCTCGCAGGTTCCAGGCCCCGCCTCCTCCGGGCCCAGCCGCTCTCCGCGGACCTTAGGCCTGGAGCCCGGCGCCCGCCCGCAGCCCCGCGGCCCGGCTCCCGCTCCCCGGCCCGTCCGGAGCGCGCGGGCGGCGGGATCGCGGCGGCCCTGGGTCCACGCCGCGCGGCGCCGGGGGCAGAGGCGGGGCGGCGGGCCGGGCCAGGCCGGGGCGGAGCGGCGGCCGCGAGCCGAGCGCCGTCCCCGCTCCGCGTCCGCCGGCCGCCAGGCGCAGCCATGGAGGTCTACATCCCGTCCTTTCGCTACGAGGAGAGTGACCTGGAGCGGGGATACACGGTAGGCGCGGGCCCCGGGGCGCGGGCCGAGGCCGCTGCGTCCCGGAGGCGCCCCTCGGGCCGCCGCCGCCGCGGTCCCCGCGCGGGGGTCCCTGCGCTCCCTCCCTCCCTCCCTCCCCTCCCCCGGCCCGGAGGAAGGGCTGCGCCCCGGGGCGGTTGTCAAGGAAACGGGCACCTCCCGCCCGCCGCCCCGGGGCCGCGGTTCCGTCCCTCGGACCTCCCGGCCCCGCGCCGCCGCCGGGTCTGGGAGCCAGAGCCGGGGAGTCGGGTCCCCGGACGCGGCGCTGCCGTGCGCCCGCCGCCCGCCCGGCCTCCGGAGCGCGGCGGGGCTGCTCCGCCTGCCCGGACGCTGGTGGCTCAGCGGCGGGGGGATGCGGGCTTCCAAGTTCTGTGGGTTTCCATTCGGATGGATAGGCCGATTTTTCAAAAATCAGCATTTGTTGTTATTAGCTGAAGTGAACACATGAGATGCTTTTAGATGGTTTCCAAAGTTTTTTTGTTCCCCCCTCGTTCTGTGCCATGAAATGGCTAAATTAGGTCGGTAATGAGCACCTGCCCCAGACGCAGAGCTGTGAGCTCTGAGAAGTGAGAGCCAGGCCCCTGCCTGCCCGCCGCCGGGGAGGGGTGGGCGGAGGGCGGAGACCAGGGCCTGGGACCTTTGGGTAACCGGTGTAGTGAGTTCAAGCGTAGGTGGTTGGTTTCCCAACGAATTCAGACATCTTCTTCCAGACAGTCAGTCCTTGCTGGAGGGAGACGTGCCTCTGGCTGGGTAAGACCTTGGAAGAATTTATTTCCAGTTGTTAAAGAACCGAGGGAGGGCTTTGGAGGAGAGGGTTCCAGAGGGCAGGCTGAGAGTTCAGATTGTTATTTTACTCACTACTCATTCACTCACTTGCTAAACCACCTGTTACACCGATTTAGCCGCCAAGTGTTTTGACCTCTTCTCCTCTTGCACAAGTTAACCGGTTTTGGGGACAGCCTGTTGGGTACCTGGCCTTTTCCATAGGAAGGATTAAAATCATTCACTCAAAAGAAGTTTTAGAATTAGGAGTCCTGTGGTGATTGGGGAAAAAAAATCCAGGGAGCATGTGAGTTTTTAGAATTGAGTAGACTATATTGGTCCAAGGGTCCCGAAACAAGTTGGGCTCTGTGGTGGTCATTACTTTTATAGCTTATACTTTCCCATGAATTAACATGTGGTTAAATATTGGGTAGCTTCCTTTAAACAGGGTGGGAGTTGAACTTAAATTTGAACTGTTGGAAGCTTTTTCCTGAGGCCCGAAACCTTGGCAGTCTTTCATTTTCCCAGTTCTCTCGCCTCTGCCACCAGCCTCCGCAGTCAGGAGGGCCCACCACCTTTGGGGAATTCTTTGAGGATCTGAAGATAAGGCTGCTTTGGGGGCACGTTAGTCTTCAGTTGAAGGTGTTCTCAGTAGTCCGAGCTCCAAGTTAATCACCTCCCCCAAACAAGCACTTCTGAGTAGATTAAAATTAAGGTTTATTGTTCTTATTGATTTTCTTCTGTTGGAGGATCTGTGTTTTCCTCCCAACTCTTCAAATACCCTTTTATTACCCACCTTATTGCCAGGAATGTGCCAGGCTCCAGGTTGTAAATTAAACTGATTTCAAAGGAGGACACCCCCCCCCACTTTTTTTTGTTTGTAAACTTGTTAGTTTGAAGATTGCATAAGTGATGAGAGTTTGTGTGCTTTAAAGAAAAATCCTAATTTATTTAGCTTGGTAACCATATTGTAAAGATATGGTTTGCGCGTGGTAATTGTCCTCTGTGAGTTTGTGAAGCAGCTTTGAGATACTTTGTTCCCGGTGAGCAACTATTTTATGCTCGTACAACAGCTTACTCATTCAGCAGATGGGAACTGAGTGTCTGCTAACATGTCTCTTGCAGGTGTTGGGAATAGCCAAGAATAACAGTTCATCTTTTAAAAAAACAGCAACCCAGAATTCAAAAAGATCTCCGTTTCCTAAACAAGAAGTTGGTGAAATAACGTATCCGTTAGTATATACATAACTTTTTACACTAGTGATTATGTTTGTGTGTTAATTTTTAGAAGCATATCTCATTCTTACGAATTCAGTGTCCTGTGCCCTTGGGGATAATAAGCAGAGGCGACTGACTCCGAGTGACTTTCCTCCTTATGTTGTGACAACATTCGCTGCTGCTTCCTTTGGATAAAGGACAAGATGCGGCTGTAACTCACCCCCCACCGGTGGCTCTCTTTCCGTGTCAGTGGGGAGAGGTCTGTCTCCTCCTCGCAAGGTGCCCAGGGACCCTGTGCAGATGGAACCACCACGGAGTGCTTGTCCCGATCTCTGTGCATGGTGTTGCCGTTTGTTTCTGATTTTTGACAGCTGTGTCACATGTTGAACTAAGACATCCCTGCGCATGCTTTTTCCGCCTCCTGCTAGTTCTGTAGAACATTAACTGGAGGTGGTGCTGCTGGGCCTGTCTTTTCGTAAATATTGCTCAGTTGTTATTCAGAAAGTTTATACAAAGGGATGCTCCATGTACCACGTACTTTACACTTAAAGAGTGAATATTTTACCCTTTTAACATGCCGACGACATTCACTGTGAGCCCACACTGCGTCAGGTGGGGAATTCAAAGATTGGAGTATGTTGTTTCTGCCTTAGGGCTTCCTAGCCCTTTGGATGGCCAGGTAGGGAAGGGTTAGGGTTAGGAGGGGAGGGTTAGGTAGAGAAGGGTTAGGTAGGGAAGGGTTAGAGTTAGGTAAGGATGGGTTAGGGTTGGGTAAGGAAGGGTTAGGGTTAGGTAGGGAAGGGTTAGGGTTAGATAGGGAAGGGTTAGGTAGAGAAGGGTTAGGTAGGGAAGGGTTAGAGTTAGGTAAGAAAGAGTTAGGGTTAGGTAGGGAAGAGTTAGGTAGGGAAGGGTTAGGGTTAGGTAAGGATGGGTTAGGGTTGGGTAAGGAAGGGTTGGAGTTAGGTAGGGAAGGGTTAGAGAGAGAAGGGTGAGGAAGGGAAGGGTTAGGAAGGAAGAGGTCAATGGGCTCTGCCTCGGGGTGTTGTGCCCAGGGGGGTGGGGGGGGATGGAGGGCGCTGAGGAATGCTGACTTGAAATCTGATTAGGTTTTTGCTGGGATTGTGAATTCTACAAAGAGGAAGTGCAGGGCAGATTCTCATCTCAGCAGAAAGGCATTTCAGACTCCCAGATTCTCCAAAAACAAAGGCAACTTCTAAATCCTTTTAGTTTACAAAGAAACAACAGAGGATATTGTAACAAAATGCCGATGAAGTCAAATATTACTTCACCCGGAGGTTATTCTCCCCACACCAAGCTCCCCAGCCCCCACCCCCGGTTTATTTCTTTAGTATCTGTTTCCCTGCTCGGCCGTGAGCACCTCGAAACCAGGACAGTGTCTGTCCCCACTGCTGTGCCCCGCGCAGGCCTGCCACACAGCAGGAATGACGCCTGCCCGCCCAGCAGCGAAGGATGGAGCTTCTGAGAGAAGGAAGTCAGCAGAGCGGGGTAACCCCTGGCCTCGAGGGCTACAGAGGAGGATGGACTTCACCCTCAGACAGCGGGAAGTCAGGGGCAGTTTTAAGGAAGGAAGTAACATGATGAGCTTTGCATTTAGAAAGATGACCCTAAAGCATTAACCATTTAAGAGAAGTTTGCAGGAACTTCATAGAGAAGAGGATGAGAGCCCGAGCTAAGGCAACTTGGGAAGGAAAGGGGGTGATTACAGGCATCCCCATGTCAGACAACAGGGTGACTCGCATGCGTGTGTGTACCGGAGACCAAAGAAGAACTGAAGTTTGTGTGTGTGTGTGCGCGTGTGTGGTCAGGGGTTGGGAGGGTGGAGGAGAGGATGTATTTCATCTGGGACCTGTTGAGTTTTCCATGGTGGGTGCGGCCATTTGATTTTAGAGTTCAGGATATATAATATAAGATCTGGGCTCTAGGAGTTCACTCAGCACAAAAGATAAAAAGCGGACAAGTTGATGTTGCTCCTAGGAAGAGCAGGTGGAGTGAGGAAAGGGAGGAGGACTGTAGGTGAAACCTGGAACTTGCATGAGCAAAGAATTATTGGTAGAGCATCTAGAAGCAGAGATTCTCAACCTTCCTAATGCAGCGACCCTTTTACACAGTTCCTCATGTTGAGATGACCCCCAACCATAAATTATTTCCCTTGCTTCTTCTTCACTGTAATTTTGCTACTGTTATGAATCGTAATGTAAATATCTGTGTTTTCCGATGTTTAGCATCAAAAGGCTAAAACTCAAAATGTCAGAGTGTGAGTAAGGAAAAGCTTATTGATCTAGAAGGCTCAAACCAAAGAAGTGGGGAGACCTGATTCTAAAATCCAGTTTAAGAAGGTACAGACTTCAGGCCTCTTTTATGTCAAGGGAAGGGAAGGTGGGAGGGACTGTTTGTGTGAAAACTCAAGGCCCAGGCAGAAGTCTCCTCACGGTGAGCATGTCTAACCCAGGAGCTATCACCGGTAGGTGGTGGGAACAGCTCCGGCTTAAACAAGGTAGGGTCACAGGGACCGAGCACTTCCCTGTTACTGTAATCTCAGTGCTAGTTGTTTTTGTTGTTCCTAACATTACCACAGTGCCGATATTGCCTTGGGATTCACAAGGCCCTGCAAGAAGTGTTGTTAGTGCCATTTCACATTTGTGAGAATGAGACTGGGAGGCTGAGGTAGGAGGCCTGGCTCCCGGAGAGTGGCCCTCCTCTCTCTGTTTGCTTTCATCTTCAGAGTAGCTTCCACCCGGTGAAAAAATGGTCACAAGCTGTAGATTAAAAAACAATTTTGTGTGTGTGTGTGTATTATGACATTTAGAGGAAGAGAGGAAGGACATTCCCCTCCCAGAAGCTCTGAATAAATGCATCTCTCTTCATCTCTCATTATCTCAGGTTGGTTTCTCAACTGATCCTGCCCCCAGGGGAATCCTGTGTGCTGATTGGCTGAGGCCAGGGCTAGGTGAACCAATCACCATGGCGAGGATAGGTTAACCAGAGAGAGTTAAAACAGGGAAGGGCAGTCATTCCTGCCACCACCGTGGGAGGAGGTCAGAAGGACAGTGAGAGCACAATGCCCACACAGCACCTTCCAGCCACCCATTGTGAGCTCCGCGATGAAGGAGCCCTTTGTGTGGCAAACACAAAGCTGGCGCGCTGCCTCGCTCATGGTAAGCACACAACAAACTGAACATGACGTTCATGCCGAGTGATTAAATCTAACATTTGTAAGCTCTGTTGCTTAAGGACAAGAAATACAGTTTGAAAATATTCTTGAACATTCACACTAAGAATACTCCGTTCCCTTAAAAATCAAAATAGGTACAAGAGGATTGGATTTTGTCCAAATATGATGCTGAGAAATTTGGGGACAGAAGTAAATGTGATTTCATTGAGCTAGAAATACATTTTAATCTTTTTCCCCCCCAAGTAGTTTTTACTTTGTAATTGATCCATTCTTTTAATATAAACTTTTAATTTTGAAATAATTTTAGATTTTCAGAACAACTGCACGGTTGGTCATGAACATGCCTACACACCCTTCCCCCAGTTTCCCCATTGTTAACGTGACCCATTACCATTGTAATGTCACAGCAAGGAAACCAGCGTGGTTCATTACCATTCACCGAGCTCCAGACTGGATTGGAATTTCACCAGTTTTCCCACTAATGCCCTTTTTCTGTCCCCGGATCCGATCCAGGATACCACGTTTATGATGTTTGATGTGAGTTGGTAGTCCAAGTCATAGCACACTGTCGCAAAAATGAGGCAAGCGTGTGGTTAGAAATGAACCTGTGCAGATCAAATGGAATATTGTTTACCTCAGATGCTTCCTGGGTAGGATTTGCCAGTTGGCAAAAGCCCATTGATGTTATTCCGCCCGTTTATGGCAGAAGCTGACACAGCCTCCAGGTGAAGGGCACAGGCTGTGAACTGTCTGCATTCAAGTCTGGCTTTGAACATTTAGCCCAAAGCCTGACTTTGGGCAAGCTCCTTCATCTCCTATGCCTTTTTTCCTCCGCTGTAAAAGGGGAGAGAATACTAGTCCCTACCTTGAAGGGTGGTTTGAGGATTAAATGTGGTTATTTTTGCAAAGCACAAGGAATGGTATCTCTGGCTGTGTTCTTGATTGAGTCTTGTTATTTTGAGTAGGGACTGCCTTGAAGCCTAATTTTTCTTAGAGCTCTTTAATGTGAATTAATAGTGTAAACAGAAGTCCAGGAATACTTATTTTATGCTATTTAAAATAAACTCTTCCCAAATACTTTGAGTACTTCAGAAGTAGCAGTCACCTATAACCAACTGATCTTGTTACAACTTTCAAGTTGTATATATTCAGGTTCAGTTTGTTTTTTTTTTTGCTACATTTTTTTCCCCTTCAAAATCATAAAGGCTAGTGCATATACATATGTGATTAGGATGTAGTATTATAGATGGCATAGAGAGACATATTTCACCTTCTCTTCTCTCTTCCATTCCCCACTGCATCCCTCTAAAGCAGTGGTTCTCAGCCTTCCTAATGCCGCCACCCTTTAACACAGTTCCTCACGTCGTGGTGACCCCCGACCATAGAATTATTTTTGTTGCTACTTCATAACTATAATTTTGCTACTGTTGTGAATCATCATGTAAATATCTGTGTTTTCCCGTGGTCTTAGGCGACCCTGTTAGGGGTTCTCAACCTGTGGGTTGCCTAAGACCATGGGAAAACACAGATATTTACATTGTGATTCATAACAGTAGCAAAATTACAGTGATGAAGTAGCAACGAAAATAATTTTATGGTCGGGGGTCACCACGACCTGAGGAACTGCGTTAAAGGGTGGCGGCATTAGGAAGGCTGAGAACCACTGTCCTGGGGGAGCTTGGTGGCCACAGGTAAGCAGTAAGTCTCTGCCAGGGCCCAATGGCAGGCCAAGGGCCATTTCTCTGAGGAGAGCAGCCATCACGGAGGATGGCAGGGCTTTGCTCTGGAACCCTCAGGACCTGCCGCGTGAGTCACTATAGAGTCAGCCAAAGGCTCCAGACAGCACCCTGTCTGCATGGCCTCTTTAAGCACCACCCGTCGTGATGCTGGTCCCCGTGGCAGACAGAGCAGCTTGGGCAGCAGCCGGGACCTGTCGCAGGGCCTGCTCTCGTTAGGGCCCAGGGCAGAAGAGACGAGCAGCTTTTCCAGTCACTCGTAAAGGGGCTGCAGTAGCACACCCCGAAGATGTTGCCTCCGAAGTTCCAAAAGGGACACCCCATTACGGAGGGCCGTATGCTTTACTTGGTCTGAAGGTTTATATATTCATCTCACCGAGAAAAATACCTCAATAGAAACACCCAGGATGTCTCGTCAAATACCTGGCCACCCCATGGAGACATTACCTGTCACGCATCCTTCTAAAAGTGAAAACGGGCGTTTTCTCCATAAGTAGCACTGTAGTGTCTTTCTCCCTTTTGTTTTAGTTCAGAGGAACATAACTCATAAAACAAGCTTTTGTATTTTATTTATTTATTTATTTATTTTTAAAATATATTTTATTGATTTTTTACAGAGAGGAAGAGAGAGGGATAGAGAGAAACATCCATGAGAGAGAATCATGGATCAGCTGCCTCTTGCACACCCCCTACTGGAGGTGTGCCCGCAACCAAGGCACATGCCCTTGACCAGAATCGAACCCGGGACCTTTCAGTCCACAGGCCGACGCTCTATCCACTGAGCCAAACAGGTTTCGGCAAGCTTTTGTATTTTATTTGATACTTTAGACTCCGTTTGGTTCTTCCTGAAGTTGGAAGGTTTTTACTTTTGGCTGTACACCTATGGAAAATGAATGTCGCCATTAAAAAAAAATGGATTGATTTTATTTTTTAAATTTACCTTTGTTGTTGAAAGTATTACAAATGTCCCCTTTTTTCCCCACTGATTCCTCCCCAGGCATTCACCACACTATTATTTGTTAGAAGAAGAGAAGGAGGGAGAAAGGAAGGAAATGGAGGGAAGGAGGGAGGAAGAGAGAGAGGAGAGAGTGCCCGTGAGAGAGATTTGTTGTCCCATTTATTGATACATCCATTGGTTGATTCTTGTCTGTGCCCTGACCAGGGATCGCACCCACAACCTCGGCGAATCAGGACAACGTTCTGACACCTGAACTACCCGGCCAGGGGGCTGTGTCTCCATTTTTAAAAAGTGATCCTAGTGCAGGGAATAGAAGTTGATAGAAAAGCTCTGTTTTCCTTGTTTATTAGTGAACAATTAGATCTCATTGTCAGTAAAAATTGATGGCTGCAGCTTTCAAACTATTGAGCCTGTGTTAATAAATGCAACAGTTGTTCATAATTTGGTGGTAAATGACCTTTAAGTGTAGATGTTTACAGAAGCTGTCCCTGGGGAACAATTTAACTTCCAAATGACACCCATGAGGACTTGTTATCATTTAAATATGCTTCCTTTTGTCAATAATAGAATAACAAATACTGGTTAGATTTCTAATGTTGATTCAGATACCGGGAAACCTGCTGTATAAATTAGTGTACACTTGATTTATATTGACCAAAATTTTTTTTTACATTGCTGTGTTACAGGTCAAGGTGACATGCATTTAAATGCATTCTAGACCAGAGGTCAGACTTGACTGACATGAATGCTTACACTGGTTTTAATTAACTTTTAAATATTATCCTAAAATTCCTTCTCAAGCACCACATTATTAGGAAGAGGATTGAAATGAATTTAGGACATTAGTGGAGACCTTATTTTAAAAATCGATACTCTTGATCTTTCCCATAAAAATTACTGGAGTAAATTATTGCTACACTTTATCTTATAATTTGTATGGAAATCAGATCCGCTTTTTCCATGATAGACTCTGAATTCATTGTCTGTGGGGTTCCCATTGATGGTTTTGCATTAAGGAAAGCGAAGTAATGAACAAAGTCTTAACCTACTACAGGAAGTACTTTGTCAAGCAAACGCACTTTCTCGGTACAATGAACTTTTCCACTGGCGATGCATGTGGAAGGAGGGTGGGTGGCAGGGTGAGGATGCGGATTAGATTTGCCGGCCATTCGTTAGTAGCCCAGAGTAGTCTATGCTTTAGGGAAGCCTTAGTCAACATATGATTTGCCTTTCGAGAGAATTATCTTCCAAGTGAATGCTGCTGCTTTCACATATTAATATTGTTGGATAAAAATCATTTGCTTCCAGTGTAGAAAATTTCTCGTCTGTGCCCCACGTGAGGAGGTCGAACTCAAAAGTTTAGAGCCGAAATGTACCAAGGTTTTGATTTTTCTCGACCATGAGGATCTTCGTTGTCAATCAAAAAGTGTGCTTTGCCGGGGAGGGCTATAAGGGGTCAGTGGGGGGAAAAAAGGGAACGTATGTAATACGTTCAGCAATAAAGACTTTTTTTTTAAGTGTGCCTTGGATTCCGTATGAACTGTTACCCATGTAAGCAGAGCTACCTTCCCGAGGGGAAAAGACACCGACTTGACCATCTTCCGACAACAGATGCCTAGGAAGCCCGTTTAGATTCAGCCACCCGGTGCGTCCTTAGCCTGTAGCTTTGTGCCCACGTTTCACGCACCCAAAATAGCATCGACCCCTATTGTCCACGAGGGCAAAAGAAGCGTTGGCAGTGTTGAAAATGCTGATAAGGGAAGGGGAAGCGGAGATGATAAAAATTGAAAGTGACGAGAGAATGAGGAATGTGGCTTGTGCGTGTGAGATGAATCATTCAGTAGCGGGAATGAATCTGAAGGACAGAGGGGAGAGGCGAGCAGCCTTTCCTGTAAGTGGACACGGCACTTAGGAGGTGACTGGCAAATGGGAGGTTTTGGGGTGTCATCACCAACTCCGGGTGCCCGGCGCTAAGAGAGAAGGCAGGGAGAACGGGGAAAAGACTAATTGTCGATGTGATGGAATACTGCCCAGAGGAAGGCCTGGCTTCCAGGGCCGATGACTGGCGGCCGAAGCTGTGGGGCTCAGGCGTGCTGCATCCTGGAGTCACCCGGAGATCTTTACAGCCCACGATGCCTGGACCCGCCCCTAGACAGCCTGAGGTTCCAGGGTGCGACTCCCTCATCAGACTTGTTAAAGGCTCCCGGGTGATCCTGTTAAGCCGTCCAAGCTGAGAACTGAACTAAAGATGGCCCCCAGAAGCTCGTGGAGATCATTTGCCCCAACACATCTGTGGTTCTTGGGAGCAATAATAAAAACAAAAAAAGCACAACAATTTTCAGGCTCTATCCCCAGAGGTTAGGGACCACCAGGCAGGCAGGCAGGTGAGAGATTAGGAGCCAGCAGTCCAGGATTGTGAGGCCTAAACCACACAGACAGACATCCCCTGAGGGGTCCCAGATTGGAGAGGTTGTAGGCTGGGCTGAGGGGACCTCCCCCCAGCCCCCTCCACACACACACCATGCTTACATTTTGTGCACTGGGCCTCTAGCGATGTTATAAATATCCAAATGGCCCTTGTCAGAAAAAAGGTTCCCAAGCCCTGCTCTAAAGGATCGGTGCACATTCTGATTCAGCAAAAGCGTACCTAAGACTGAGCGCCAAAACCACACTTGCGTCTGTAGATCCATAAACAAGTGAACTTAAAAAAGGCTTTCTTCCCTCGGCCACTTTGAGGAACTTCTCCAGAGTGTCGTAACGAAGCTTCGGAGCTAGGCGCTTGGTTCCACATTCTCGCAAGTGACTAGTTCCCGTGAGCCTCATGTCCCTGAAGTGCCTGCCTCCATTTCCCCCAACGATGCAACGTAGGTCCCGAGCCTGTGGGAAGAGCTCCCTGAGTGGAAAGCTGCTGCTGTTTTGAATGCTTCCCATCAAGCTGTTTCCAGTGGAGGTTAATATACCCTAGTATGTTTTATCTTCCCTTCATCCAGAATGAGTTTTCCTTTTTTTTCTCATCTTTGAATACTTCAGTATTTATTTTAAAATAAATATATTTTATTGATTTTCCACAGAGAGGAAGGGAGAGGGACAGAGATTTAGAAGCATCAATGAGAGCCGAAACCGGTTTGGCTCAATGGATAGAGCGTTGGCCTGCGGACTGAAAGTTCCCCGGTTTGATTCCGGTCAAGGGCACGTACCTTGGTTGCAGGCACATCCCCAGTAGGGGGTGTGCAAGAGGCAGCTGATCGGTGATTCTTTCTCATCGATGTTTCTAACTCTCTATCCCTCTCTCTTCTCTGTAAAAAAAAATCAATAAAATATATTTTTTAAAAATCAATGAGAGAGAAATATAGATCAGCTGCCTCCTGCACACCCCTCACTGGGGATGTGCCGGAAACCAAGGTACATGCCCTTGACTGGAACTGAACCTGGGACCCTTCAGTCCGACCGAAGTTCTATCCACTGAGCTAAACTGGTTAGGGCTGAATACTTCAGTATTTAATTCACAGGTTTAACGGAATTCTCTTCCAAAGCAGTGCTTTCCTTGCAGAGTTTTCCAATTAGAGAATGAAATCTGAAGTGCCCTGGTCCCTCAAATATAAGAACAAACGAAGAGCGTTGGGCATGTGGTTAAGTCAGCTGTCGTTGGGAACCGTGCTTTATTGGTCAGAGTGCTTGGATGAAATCGTGAATTCGTTTCCTGCTTTCTGCAGATAAGAGAAGGTGTTTTGAGAAACGGCCAGAAGAGTTAAGGCTCCATTTGTACGTGTTTCAGTGTGTGCTCTGGCCTGGCACTGGGACGCGGCCAGCTCCCACCTGGACCTATTTTGGTGTGTTTTGCTGTGGGCAGAAGTAGGACTTTGACTCCTGACTCACCGGAGCTGGGGGTGAGCCAGGCTCAGAGGAGGCCAGTGTGATCGAACGTCAGCTTAACCCGGGGCGCTGGTTTTGAAGGGGCTGCCATGGCCCAGGCGTGTTCCTTCGGTGAGTTCTGGGCCTAGACCAGCCGTGGGCAAACTACGGCCCGCAGGCCAGATCCGGCCCGTTCGGCTGTTCTATCCGGCCCGCGGAGCCGAAAGAGCGGAGGGTTCTCTTGCTCTCCCCTCCGCTCCTTCACCAGCAGCCCAAGATGAGAGTGCCAGCATGGTCAGGTTGCTTTTGTTCGGCCCTCCGGTCCAGTTTAAGAACCCATTGTGGCCCTCGAGTCAAAAAGTTTGCCCACCCCTGCTCTAGACGGTTCTTTGGAGCTCATCTTTCTGGGGCTCAGATCATCTAAGCCTCTGGCGGGGAGGCTGGCAGGCTTTTGAACTGGAAGTTTAGCTCAGAATTGATGCGATTTGCTGTGAGCACGTTCTCATGCAGAGTGCGCTGTGGGGCCCGGTGAGGGGGCTGGCGGGGTGGGCAGGCAGGGCCGTGAGAGGTGGCAGGGAGGTCCGGAGTGAGGCCCACCTTTGTCAGCGTCAGTGTTTACTTACATTCACTTATTCAGCCAGCAGCTCTTGATGACCTGCGTGCGGTGTACCACGCACGCCCTGGGTCCTGGGGATGCATCCCCTCCAGCAGTTTTCTTCCCAAGGCCCTCAGGACAGCCCAGATTTCTCTCCCAGAGGGATGCTTCCTGTTTGTGAACACAGCACACACTGGAGTCAGCTAATCCTGCGTGGCTTTGTGGAGCGCTAAATGTGTAAATATGGTTATGTTAGCGAAGCTTTCATAGGAGCAAACTGTTAACCTCAGTTCCCTCCTCTTTATCTATTTACTTATTTATATTGTTCATGTCACCAATTTTTAATGGTTTTTTCCTTTACAAATACACCAGAGAATCAAGCAATGCTGCCAGCATTGGATGCAATCCTGGGCCACAAATCTGCACACTCCTTTGCAACAGGTCCTGTGATGGCAGAGCCTTTCATTTCCCCTTTATTATTTACTGTGACCCCCGCATTATCCTCAAAATAAAGAAACACGCCATCTTTCCTCCGGCATGACTTCTGCTGTCTGATTACCACTGCTGGATGTGCCTTCTTCCTGAGCTCTGGTTTGCCTTTTCTTACTGTGGCCATCACCATGTCACCCGCACCGGCAGCAGGAAGCCTGTTCAGTCATCCCTCGATCCCCGTCACAGAAATAATGTACCGATGTTTGGCTCCCGTGTTGTCAGCACAGTTGATCACGGCTCCCACTGGAAGACCCAGGGAAATCCGGAATTTCGCCCCAGAGGACCCACCACGTCCTCTCTTCGACATCTTGGACGCCCTCAAGAGTTTCCTCATCTCTAAAATGGGCTGTCTGTGGCACCCAACCCATAAGGTCATTGCCCTGATCAGGTGACAAAATGCCTGTGAAATGCACTGCCGTGGAAAAAGGTGACCCACAGCCCGGGGAGCCCACAGGGTAAGACTTCATTTTTATGGGGGGAAAGTGCCCAAGTCTTCTGGATTGCCCAGGCACATGCATAGGCACTTCCAAAGAAGTCTCCTTTTGATTCTTTGCCATCCTTTGCTTGAGGCGTGTGCATCTAGGGGAAGGTGCTCCGGACTGGGTTCTCGCCCGCACAGGCCTCCTCACGCCTTGGTCCCCGCCTTTGTGAGACAGCAGATTGCCAGCACCGGGAGTTGTGCGGCTGGAAACGGAATTGATATCATCGGTGAAAAGCACCTCACGCTGCTAGGGAATGTACTGAAAACGCAGCTGCTGCTGTTTTCCGGGACCTGAAAAGCAGGAGGATAATGGCAGGTTCTCTTGATAGCAAGCTTGATAGTTCTCTTGATAGAAAGCACTCATTTCGCTGCTTCTCGTGTCATCTCTGCCTCCAACCTGGGCAGCCGCTCTCCTGCTCAGAGCCACCTGCCCGCGGCCCGGTTGAGACCACAGGAGGAGAAGGCACGTGGGTTCTGCTGCGGAGGGTGGGAGGAAGCCTGCTGTAATTCTGTGCTGGGAGCAGCCTTTTTGCTGTGCAGTTACTCTCCCCTGGACAGATGCCAGCTGTCCCGGGGCCAGGATCTCACTTAACCCATTCCGGGTCCCAAGGCCTCTGGCCTCGGTTCTGCCCGAGGGGTCTGGGGGACGGAAGGGGTCACGCTCTTGCCCGATGGGGATGTTCCTGGGCGTGCGAGGGATTGGGAAGTAACGTTTGAAACTTGTACCCAGTTCGTTGGGGGTTAATCTAGGCAGCCGAAGAGTTGTCCAGGATTGTTATTAATACCGGAGAGGAACTTGAAACAGAAACTCGGTACAAAGGATGGTCCATGTACAATGAGTTTTGGTAATTCAGCGAAGTGTTTTGTAATGTGGTGAGTCAAAATATAGGAAACACTTTCGCCATCAAGAAATGGATATGGAAGTGCCAGAAACTGGCTTATTAAATAATGTTGGCTGGACGTGATTTAAAACTTTGTGCGTGTGTTTTACCATTAGATTACGTGAGAGCTGGATTGCGTCACTCCTGTTTGACCTGCCCGGTGTTTGCCTCCGTTGGCGGCCCAGGGTGTGCGGGAGCATTTGCTGTAGGAGGCACCGTGGCGCTGTGGCCTGTCCTCCACAGTGTCCTCGGACCGTTTTGTACCTGAGCCTTCATAAACAGTTCTACCGGTTTTCCCCAAGAACAGACTGTTCTTAAAATAAATACGGGGGGATGCCATTATAAGTTGGCTATGGTGCTGTCATTTTGAAAGAGTAAAAATTAGAATTGTAAACATTTTACCATTGTAGATTTGGAGGGTTTCTTTCAAGCAACATTGACTTTACGTTGGAGATGTGTTCATTTTTACGGGCCATATCTCATAGCATCAATTTATCAAAATGAAGACATATTACCCTTGGAAAGCACCTCAGCGTATTTTGAAGTGATCACTTGCTTACTTAATAGATGGGTAACACTGTAAGATAGTTCATTGAAAGGATAGGTTCCATAAAAGTTGGATGGAGATTATGAAGAGCAGGGCCGTCGAACCTCTTTGCTCTTAGTCTCACATGCAAAAATGATCAGCAAAGCAGTGGTCTGTGATGAAGTAGCATCGTTGGTCAGTGTAGCTCACTGAGTCAAGTCTCTGAATGCCTGGTTGGTGCCAGCTCCAGGCAATTGACAGTCCTAAGGCATGACTCGAGCCCTCACGGAGCTTGCGGTTTAGCTGTGCGCCGACCGACAACAGCATCCACGGAGGAACAAGGCATGCTTTGTGGTAGGACATAGCAACATGGCGGGCTGTGTGGAACTGAGATTTGGAGAATGAGATCAGTGAAGTGTCTGGGAGACATCTCGCAAGAAGTTGTGCTCCAGGTACATGGTGAAGCCCAAGTGGGATTCAGAGAAGTAGACAGAAAGGATAGGGCTTTGGTGTAGGAACTCAATTCCCCCAAAGAAAGAAAGATGTGGGTGAGCGTTACACGGTGGAAGTGGGAAGAGAGCAGCGGCCAGTGTGCAGTGGGGGGAGGGGGTAGAGAATGGCATATGTTGGGCACCTGGGCCACATTGTGGAGGAAGGACCCCCGGGCCTCCTTTGTTCTGCCTGCTCCTGGGGGGTGGGCAGCCGCCAGGGAGTGGGGACAGGAGGGCACATTCCAGCAGGCGGGATGTCTGAGTTGCTTTGGGCAGATGGGTGCCGAGGAGAGAGTGCCCATCGCTGGCACCAGGGAAGGGTGATCGGAAACTGAAATCTGGTAACGTTGTGCAGAAATCAACAGGATGGCGTAGCATGTTTTTGAACAGCAAAGGGGCATGACAATGGGAAATCACGTTGATTAAACTTAGCGTGGTGTACAGGTGCCAAAGGGGGAGCGATTGGAATCCTCTGTGGGGCCGTTGCTGTGGCCCCGGCGAGGCTAGGGGAGGCAGCAGTGACCAGGAGGGAGGTCTGGACTGGGCAGTGGCGGAGGGCTGACCGGCGAGGTCCCGAACAGAACGCCAGTGGGCTTTAGAAACTGTCTGGAATTGGCAGCTAATAGAAAAGGATGAACGAAACAGTAAAATTAATCTGGGAACTCCATCTCCTCTCTCCTTAGCTCCAGGCACTTCCTGCCGTTCATGCCTGAGCTGCTCCCGGGAGGACTGGGGTTCCCATGACTCTGAGAATCGTCCCTGGGCACGCGGGAAGCCTGTCCTGCCCCCTTCTCCTAGTTAGTTCGCTGTTTCTCCTTCCAGAACCAGTTCTGGTTTCACTTCTGCCTAGTAGCCAGCGGTGAGATTTTTCACTTTTGCCCAAGAGTTTTCTTCTGATTCCCTCATCTTCAAGCCTGTGAATCAGTGAGTGATGGTTCCCCGTGGCAGGGCTGGCTTTTCCACGGGGAAAGCTGGCTCCCACATGTGGCTGGAGTCAACTCTGTTCAGATGATGCTTGAGACTCAACCTGATTCTGGCTTTTTCTGGACAGGAATGTTGGGTTGAAGGGACCCTACAACAGAAAGATGGCCAGTCCGAGTGATGGTGTCCTGCTGTGAGTGGGAAAGAGGATCAGGAACAGCCAGCTGCACTGAGCCACATCTGCCTGGAGCAAAAGAATTCCTAGATAATAAGAGAGCGTCCTCCTTGGGATCAGGGTGGGAGAATGGAGTGGGGTCTTTGCTGCTTCCGATAATTCTATTTCTTCGCTCCCTGGGGCCTGGTTGGTGTTCAGTTCCATTGAGACATGTGGGTAGGCAAGGCTCTGGGTGGTTAGGGGGCCCCACAGGGCTCTGGAGAGGGCAGAGAAGGCGGAGAAAGGGCCTGTGGAGAAGAGAACCTTTAGGGGTTGGGGTTGGGGTTGGGAAGGGCATGGAAGTCGGATTACAGCGAATCGGGGAGCTGGACAGAGTGAGGAAAATGAGAGTGGGCCCAGGCAGACCTTTGAAAGAAAGGGGAGGTCCGAGCTGCAGAAGGGAAAGCTGGGTGAGGTGAGGCTTTTCCTACGTCAGAAGACGGTGAGTGTTTCCAGGTCAGGGAGAGGAGACGGTGGGTAGTGTGAGCCTGGAGTTTTGTAGGGAGGCGTGGAAGGGGGTGCAGCTTCCAGGGAGGCCGGCTGCTGCTGTGGGTGGTGCTTTTTCTGTAGGTTACTGGCTTGTGTTGGTGATTCAGCCCCAGAGAATCTGGGATTAGGGAGGAGCTTCAAGCAGCATGGTCCCCGAGAAATAGGATGACGCAAGCCACATCGGGATCTAAACTTCTCTAGCAGGCATGTTTTAAAAAGTAAAAAGAAACAGATGAAATGAATCATAGTAACGTAGTAGCCCAACAAATCCAAAATACTACTTCAAATGTCATCAGTGTAAAAACTATGGAGACGCTTTATATTCTTTTCTGTGGTAATCCTTTGAAATGTGGTGTGTGTTTTACACTCACAGCAGGACACCATCACTCGGACTGGCCACATTTCAGACGCCCAACAGGCCATTTCAGATGCCCGTGGCCAGTGCCGCTGTACCGGGCAAGGCAGACAGAGGAAAGGAGGGGGCCCACTCACAGCCAGACCTGTGGTGGGTAAGGAATAAAGGTGTCCATTTGGGGAGCCGAAATCTCAAGTGTTAGCTCCTGTGGCTGCTGCTGAGAATGTAATCTCACTATGATTTGCCTGTACTGCCCCCATGAACGCTCTCCTGTGCTTGGTGCGGGCTCGGAGAAAGGCTTTAGGCTTGGCGTCAGCCTGGCCTTGGTGGCGCTGTGGCTGGGGAGCGGTGCTCAAGGGCGCCAGGCCCTCTCTGGCCTCGGTTTGAGCTCTGCCACCGCCCGGCTGTGAGCCCCTGAGCAGGTTCCTTACCTTCCTGCGCCCCTGTTTCCTGGTCTCTGAAAGTCAGATAGTAACCTCACTTGAGACTGTGAATTTTAAAAGATATTTGAGTTCATGTTAAACATCATTATAGATTTAAAAAAAAAAAAACTTTCTAGGGACTAGCACTCTACGAAATGTTGAGAGGTTGGAGTTTAAACAAATAAAAAAAAATATTGTCTCCTTAAATCCTGTGTTTTTCTGTGGGAAAATATGAAAATGTAGATAGAGTTTCACATTTACTAAATTAACATATACGGAATAATAATTAATATAGTAGCCTTAGGGTAGGTGACAAACTCTTTAAAATACTTCACAAATGGGGAGCAAACCTGAATTTAGAAGCTCTGGTGATTCTGAGACGTGTGCCAGAAGGCAGCTTGCTTCTAACTGCATCCAGGTCAGAAAAAAAAAATTATTAAGAATATATGAATGGGCTGAAACCGGTTTGGCTCAGTGGATAGAGCATCAGCCTGCAGACTGAAAGGTCCCAGGTTCGATTCCAGTCAAGGGCATATACCTTGGTTGAGGGCACATCCCCAGTAGGAGGTGTGCAAGAGGCAGCTGATCTATGATTCTCTCTCATTGATGTTTCTAATTCTGTATCCCTCTCTCTTCCTCTCTGTAAAAAATCAATAAAATATATTTAAAAATATATATATGAATGGCCCTAGCCGGTTTGGCTCAGTGGGTAGAGCGCCGACTTGCAGACTGAAGGGTCCTGGGTTCAATTCTGGTCAAGGGTACATGCATGGATTGCAGGCTCAACCCCCAATGGGAGGCATGCAGGAGGTGGCTGTATATTTGTAGTACTTTAAACAATAAAATTAGATTTTAAAAAAATTTCATGAACAAACTATGAAGAAAAAAGAAAAAGAAAAAACTACTGCGCATGTGCCCTATATCTGTCAGTCAGTGCCCCGTTTCTCAAATGAGCTTTTACAATATCCAGAAGGCTGGGGCCCCTTCTTCAGGGGAGGCAGGAACCGGCCTGCCTGCTTATGTCCATCCAGCTCAACCCTTCTGACGGAGCCCCAGTCGGGCTTTGGCCTACAAAAGTGGAAAACGTGCCTGATAAAAATGTTTAGTCTGCAGGGCCTCCTTTTATTTATCATATCAGAAAAGAACAATGTTTTGTTGTGTTGTGGTCAAAACAGAAGCCGACCTTGCTTGTTCACAAAAGCTCCGCTCCCCGAGATAAGGGGGGCAGAGTAATAGAGTCCAATGGGAAGAGTGGGGTGTAATTATTTGTGGCTTGTCAGCGGGAGCCCTCTCCAGCCCCCAGTGATTCAAATCTGGGGACTCTGCACAATTCTGTAAGCGAACCACCACCGGCATCAGAGAGATCTCCGCCGGCCCGCAGACAGCACTGAAATTGCATCAGTTTGTCATGCGCCGAGCGCGCCGGCCTCACACAATATCATTTGGTTGCAAATGGGGCTGCCCCCGAAGCCCTGGAACACGCGCCGTGGTATCTGACGCGTGGCCTGCGATTTGTCATGTCCCCGCAGCTATCAGCGTGCGGTGATTTTAATAGATTCTGATGGTTTCCTCGGAGAAACGCAGGGTGCAGCTGGTTTGGGCCCGGGGCACGGGAGAGACGCGCCTCTGGCGGAGGACAGCGGGCGGGTGTGCAGGAAAACTGGAGAGGCGTTTTATTTCGTTAAAAATGGGTTCTAGGTGCTAGCGTTGTCTTTTCTGAATTAAAGAAAGAACAGGTCACTGCGCAGTGTAATAGCTGTGAAACACATGGCTCGTTTTTTTTTTCCCCCTTTAAAGTAGTTACCTCTCTGGAAATGTATTGCTGGCAGCAGCCTCTTAGAAGTCACGGCTGTCACGTGTGGAATCAGCCGAAGGTAATTGTTCAGTTAGCCCCTTGCTACTCAAAATGCCGTCACCCGCCTGGGTAGCGGTGGTGGGAGCTTGTTAGAAAGGGAGACCTACCGGGACCCCCCAGAAGCAGTGTGCGTTCTCACAAGAGACCCCGAGGATGTGCAGGAGCATTACAGCTGGAGAAGCTGAGAACCTCAGGCTTAGAGCACAGGCCCCAGAGCCAAAGGCATCTGTGTTTAAACTCCCAAGTATATTTTATTGATTTTTTTTTTTTTTTTTTTTTTTTTACTGAGAGGGAGAGAGGGATAGAGAGTTAGAAACATCAATGAGAGAGAATCCTCCTCCTGCACACCCCCTACTGGGTATATGCCCTTGACTGAAATTGAACCCAGGATCTTTCAGTCTGCAGGCCAACGCTCTATCCACTGAGCCAAACCGGTTTCAGCTAAACTCCCTCTTTTTGACTCAGTAAGTTGGACTTTGGGCAGTTCATTCCATGTGCTAAGCTTCAGGTTCCTCCTCTATTGGGAAGATTATATAACTACACCACATGGCTATTTTGAGGTTTAAATACAATTATAGATACATAGAGACACAAATATCTCTACCTAGACCTCCCTGCTTACAGTGCCTGACCTAGGAAAACACACACTAAATGAAAGGTGCGTAGCGGTACCTTCATGGACTTTGCCGTGAGAGTCTTAGAACTTGTCTAATCGTGAAAGCATCCACTGAAATAATTTCCACGGTGCAGGGAGTGTGGCTTCTGTAGATCAACTGCAGCTGCCTGTGGCTGCCTTAGTGTCCCCTCCCGCACACCCATCTTGTTAACCTTGGTCCCACTGCATTGTTGTTTCGTGACTTAGAATACATGGAGGAACCATGGACAGTGCTGGCTGCCCAAAGAGGGGTGCCAAATGGACCCTCTGGCTCCTGGAGGTTGGGCTGGGGGCCATCGCAGTGTGGACCAGACTCTGGGCCCAGCACCCTGCCCTTGGCACCTGGCCTCCTGGCCCTGGCTCACCGGGGAAGAAGCTCCCGTCTTTGTCTCTAAGTCCTGCTGGGGGCGCTCAGGGCTCTCTGTGTCCCCAAATCCTCCTGCTTGTCATAGGCAGGGGTACAGGCACTTCCCCCAGTATGGACCTGGGGGAAAAATAGAGGCAACAATGAACAGCTAGCTGTAAAACAACTTCCGTTTTTCCTAGAAAACAGTATTATTCCCTCTTAAAAAAAAATTTTTTTTATTGATTTTTTACAGAGAGGAAAGGAGAGGGATAGAGAATTAGAAACATCGATGAGATCAGCTGCATCTTGCACACCCCCTACTGGGGATGTGCCCACAGCCCAGGTACATGCCCTTGACTGGAATCAAACCCGGGACCCCCTAGTCAGCAGGCTGACGCTCCATCCACTGAGCCAAACGGGTTTCGGCAGTATTATTCCCTCTTTTTCTCTTTCTTCCCCCACCCCACCACTAATCTCTCATTCCCTCTCTGTAAATGTGAAGTTTTCAGTTCATTGGTTTTTACAATTATGAATAAGAACGTAAAACTTTAGTTAAATCGCCTGAATAGACAATGTATTTCCGTATCTGGACCAGTTAAAGCAGGAGAGGTGGGAGGCATACAGGGAGAGATGGGAGTGGGAGAGGGAGTGGGTAAAGCTGGGGCGGAGTAGGACTGGGTGGGGGAGGTCAAAGCGGAGGAAAGCAGAGAAAGGAAAAGGGAGTGCGAGACCTTCGAAGAGAAGTCAGTCTGGCCACTGACATTTGTTCAGTGTCAGCTAACTAGCTCGTCAGGGTTCCAACAATTAGGAAGTACCTGTCCTTCAACCCGGGCTCCCAGTCTTGAAATTACATGTGAAATCTTGCATGCGTGTGTTTGTTTCCACAGAGGTCTTCAGATTTGCAAATCTGGGACCCCAAGAAAAGTTGAGACTCACTCTAAGTCACATCTCCAAATGCCCTCCTCCTGCAGAAGCTGAAACCGTTAAGTTGTATTTCTGTATATTTAAGGTTTCCCCTTTTCAGTAAGTTGCAAATAGTAGCATCTTTCTGAATTTGTTATATATGGCTAGGATCTAGTTAAATCTCTGATGGGTCTTGAAATGAAAAAATGGCCTATCTTTTGGAATATCGCCACTACTTTTTTTTCTTTCTTTTCAAATTTCAAACTAATTTGATTAATTGGTTGCTTTAGTGATGGTTAGCTTCTGCCATAACTCTGTGGATTTCTATTAATGTTTGCATATTACATTAACGTGTTAATATATCCAGTACGCTTTCAAAACTGTCAGAAATGTATTACTCAAGATTGTCACATCATTGATTCCTACAGAACTTTGCCTGGCTGGATTGATATATATTTTCTGTGGTAATCTCATTGGGTCTCTAGTGGAAGCAGATTTAGTGTCAGAGTATTAATGAACACTATTTGATTTATTCAACTGAATATGTAAGTATCCACTTTAACTTAGGAAATTAGAATTTGGAAGTCTTGTATATGAACGTTTTCTAACTTTTCCTTGGGAAAAGTTATTCCTATAAGAATAAGTCGGGCTGACATGAATTCAAATTTTTTTTCTACATATTGTTCTATTGAATTAGCTTCAGTAGTTCCTTTATCTCACAAAACTATTTTGTTCAATAAAGTCTGTACTCAATAATCACAGCCCCAGCCTAAGATGACTCACTTTAAACTTCAGTAACAGAGAATGAGAAATAGGGAGTGTAAAGGGTGACAGGTGAAGATCAAGAGCAAGTCTGGCTGGAAGAGTGAGGATGGGAGACTGAATGGCAGGTCCCAGGGAGTAGGGGGAGCTGTGTGGTTACCAAAGGGGAGGAGCATCGTTCTGCTAGGGCTCTGTGTTCGAGTGGGAGCTGTTTCTCTGAATGAGTAGCAGCAGACATCTACCTGGCTCCTTAGAAAAACACATCCACTTCAGAAAGAAAAGTACATTTGTATTAACACTTAACCTCTGACAATTGTACCAGGTTGGCACATATATTCTTAAGAATCCAATGGCCATTTCAGAGGCATGTTTTTGTGGAAAAAGACATATATATTTGAAATGAGATGGGTGTAGGCAATTTAGAAGTAAACGGGTCAAACAGTTGTTTTTAAGGTTCTTCAAGAGTTTTCTAAAAAAGGCCGATAAATTTAGTGAGATCCTCAAGGATATGAAAAAGAACCAACTGGAAATTAAGCATACACTGGTTGAAATAAAAAATAATATACAGAGATCCAACAGCAGATTAGAGGATCACAAGAATCAAGTTAAAGATTTGAAATACAAAAAATCATAAAACACCCAACTGGAAAAGCAAAAAGAAAAAAGAATCCAAAAATATGAAGATAGTGTAAGGAGCCCCTGGAACAACTTCAAGTGTACCAACATCCAAATTATGGGGGTGTCAGAAGAAGAGAGAGAGCAAAATACTGAAAACCTATTTGAAGAAATAATGACAAAAACTTCCCCTACGTGGTGAAAGAAATAGACTTACAAGATCAGGAAGTGCACAGAACCCCAAACAAAAGGAATCCAAAGAGGACCACACCAAGACACATCATAATTAAAATGCCAAGAACAAAAGACAAAGAGAGAATATTAAAAGCAGCAAGAGAAAAAGAGTTACCTACAAGGGAGTGCCCATATAACTGTCAGCTGATTTCTCAACAGAAACTAAGCAGGTCAGACGGAGTGGTAAGAAATATTCAAAGTGATGAATAGCAAGAACCTACAACCAAGACTACCCTACCCAGCAAAGCTATCATTCAGAATTGAAGGTCAGATAAAGAGCTTCACAGATAAGAAAAAGCAAAAGGAGTTCATTACTGCCAAATCAGTATTATATGAAATGCTGAAGCGTATTCTTTAAGAAGAAGAAGAAGAAAAAAGTAAAGATAAAGATTATGTACAACAAATATGTATCTATTAACAAGTGAATCTAAAAATCAAGTGAATAAAAATCTGATGAACAGAATAATCTGGTGAATATAATAGAATCAAGGGGCATAGAAAGGGAGTGGACTGACAATCCTCAGGGGATAAGGATGTGGGGGGGGGTGCGGATTAAGGGCATGGGGTAGGATGGGGTGGGAACTGGGTGGAGGGTAGCTATTGGGGGGCCTGAAAAAGAGGAACAGCTGTAATCTGAACAATAAAGATTAACTTTAAAAAATATATATATTTTATTGATTTTTACAGAGAGGAAGAGAGAGGGATAGAGTTAGAAACATCGATGAGAGAGAATCATCGATCAGCTGCCTCTTGCACACCTCCTATTGGGGATGTCCCTGCAACCAAGGCACATACCCTTGACCAGAATCGAACCTGGGACCTTTCATTCCGCAGGCTGACGCTCTATCCACTGAGCCAAACTGGTTTTGGCAAGATTAAATTTTAAAGAGTATTAAAAAAAAATATGAAGAAGTGGAAAAGTGAGTCTCTGAATAGTTTGCCTGAAAACAAGAAAAATTCTATTGGGATGGTATCCACAAATTACCTGAAAGATGGGGAAATATATGACTAGTGATGGACTTTACTCTGAATAAAGCACTTTTGAGGTTTCTCTTGAAATTATCATGCTTTCTTTTATTACAAAATCCGCCATTATTAACCAATACACCTAATAGACCGAGGTTTGGAGGATTCTGAGTTTGTGAGAAGGAAGAGCAAAGGCACTGAAATGGAACTGGGTATAGTGTGTGCTTGAGGACCAGAAGGACCAAGTGGTTGGTCTCAGGAGGGTCAGGAGTACAGGTGATCATAGGTAAGGGAGACCTATGAGACCTACAGCTTCATGGTGATAGCTCAGATATGATTTTTTTTAAAAAAAGTCTTGCTACCCTTGCGTCCTCTGCACATTTCTAAAGCTAACCTTTTATTGGGTTCAGGTTTATACTTCTTGGGTTTCTCTTTTGTATGTACACACACTCAGTTATCCACAATATATCACCATCTCAAATTATATTTCCATTTCTTATTTTTCCTTTCTTAACAAGTACATACTATTTAAAATCCTTCATTCTTGACTATTTTTCCAGTCTATATATCCTAGAGAGTGTTCTGTATGAGTTCATAAGCGTCTTCCTCATTTGTAACGGCTGCATGGTACATTTTATCCAGCTAGTCTCCAATGCTTGGGCATTTGGGCAGTTTTAGGTATTTTGCTCCTACAAAGAATGTAAGAATTTCTGTAGGAAATTTTTAATGAGCAACCTTTCTGGACAAGCCATTGTCTTAGACTACTTGGCGATTTGGTGAAGAAGAGGTGTATTTTCTGCCCTTCGAGTGCTTAGAGCAGCTGTGGGCAAACTACGGTCCGAGGGCCGGATCCAGCCTGCGGAGCTGAAAGAGCGGAGGGTTCTCTTGCTCTCCCCTCCGCTCTTTCACCAGCAGCCCAAGATGAGAGTGCCAGCATGGTCAGGTTGCTTTTGTTCCGGCCCTCCAGTCCAGTTTAAGAACCCATTGTGGCCCTCGAGTCAAAAAGTTTGCCCCCCCCTGGCTTAGAGTCTAGTGGAGGGAAGTTGCCCCACGTGGGCTGGGAAGGGAAGTGGCCCATACCTTGTAGTTTAATTTAGTCTAGGAGTTGTCAGGAATTTTGAGTATCTAAATGCACATTCTCATAAAAGCAGGATGAGACAAGTATATGGAAGTGCATAGTATGCTGTAGTTCTGCTTCCAGTAAAAGAAAGAGAAACCTTTAAGGTGAAGGTAAACGCTCTTCAGTAAATCAATGTCTAATATATCGAGTTACAAGTGCTAGGTTTTAAGAAATCCTTTTAGTTTAACAGCACTTTTAAAAGGTAAAATATAGTTAGAGAGTTGTTGTTTTCTTACTAGTACTCTTCAGCCAAAATAGTAAGCCTGGCTTATTTATTTTATCTTTCTTTAACTTTATATCTAATTTCCATTCCTACATAAAAAAAACACACATAAATATGGTTTTGTTTTGGGGAACCGGTTACCTTGGTTTTCAGAGAATTTATTTGATTTTGAAATACTGTTTGTAGAGTCACATATTTAATGTATAATACATCAAAATTCCTTTTTGGTTCCATTTATTTGCTGCATGGTATGACAGAATATTTAATGTAGAAGCCTATTCTGTGTATGTTGGCATTCACTGCAAATTATGTGTAGTGTGTATCTATACGTGATGATCACTGTTTTGGTTTTAGGTTGTGGTTACACCTGGACTGTATATATATTGACTCAGGGAATTTAGAAATTAAGCATATGGTTACAGTTTTCCTGCTGACTGTGAGCAGTATTTAGCCTCTCTTGAATTCTCCTTCCTCATTATATAGGTTTGTCCTGCCTTTGTAACTGCCCCATTGCCTACTCACACTTGTCATTCATTCTGCAGGGGTCAACCTCCCAAATACTATAGGTTCTAATTTCCAGAGAAAGTTTCAAATAAATACTCCCTGTATATGAATGACAGTTTTATAAATCTTGCTAACTTTTCAAGGATAGCTTACATTTTATTTTAATTAGGCTAAAAATAAAAACTTATGAAAAACTTAGAGATGATACAATTCTTACTAATTGTGTAAGAAATGTGATCTTCTGTTTCATCAGGTTTCTCCCTAATTCCTTTCTCATAATTATTTTCATACTAGTGGCCTGGTGTATGAAATTTGTGCATGGGAAGAGGGGGTTGTATTCCTCAGCCTGGCCTGCATCCTCTCCAATCTGGGACCCCTTGAAAAATGTCCTACTGCCTGTTTAAGGGATTGGGCCTAAACTTGCAGTTGAACATCCTTTTTGCAATCTGGGACCGCTGGCTCCTAACCACTCTCCTGCCTGCCTGCCTGATTGCCCCTAACCACTTTGCCTGCCAGCCTGCTTACCTCCAACTGTCCCCCACTGCTGGCCTGCTCATCCCAAACTGCCCCCCCTGCTGGTCTCCTTGCCCCCACCTTCCCTCCCCACTGGCCTGTTCACACCCAACTGGCCCCCCTGCTGGTTTGCTTACCCCCCACGTCCCTGCCCCCCACCAGTCTGATCACCCACAACTGACATCCCATCCTGGCCTGATCATCCACAACTGTCCTCCCCTCTTGGCCTCTAACTGCCTCTAACTCAGCCCTGCCACCGTGGCTTTGTCTAGAAGAACGTCCAGAAGGTCTCCTGGAAGGTCTCCAGTCTAGTTAGCATATTACCTTTTTATTGTATAGATAGAGGCCTGGTGCATGGGTGGGGGCCAGGTGGTTTTCCCTGAATGTTGTCCTGGATCAGGGTGGAGGTCTCACTGGGGTGCCTGGCCAACCTGGGTGAGGGGCTGAGGGCTATTTGCAGGCTGGCCATGGTCTCCAGCATCCCAAGCTCCCAGCCTCCCCCCCTTTTTTTTCTTCAGTGCCCCTTGAATGGAGGCCAGGTCCGGCTAGAAGCAGGTATCTGGGAGTTATTTATCTTCTATAATTGAAACTTTGTAGTCTTGAGTGGAGGCCAGGGCTGGCCAGGGCAAGCGGGAAGCTTGGCTTCCTCCATTGCTGTGGGGGACTCAAGTCTCCTGCTCACTCCAACTCCATGGCCACTGGCACCTTGGTTGGGTTAATTTGCATACTTGCTCCTGATTGGCTGGTGGTCATGGCGGAAGTATAGTCAATTTGCATGTTTCTCTTTTATTAGATAGGTCTAGTGTCTTACTCTTAGGGTACTTAATTCTTAATGGTTTTCGTAATTGTGAATAACCTTCCTATGCTACTTTGATTTCCATACATACCATTTCAAAATAATATAAACCATGTTTATTTTTCAGCTTTTAGAATCAATTTATAAGCAAGGGGTGAAAATTTGCTGGTGGTGTCAAAACATTATAAATATTAGGGACTTTCAACAGTATAGAAGTAAAGGAGTAGCTGATGGATGATAGAAGGTGAGAACGGTTTGGCAGAAGTTTAAAAGTACAAAGCATTATTTAAAGTTACAAAAGTAACCAGTGGAAGAACTTAAAATAACTGTGATATATCAGGGAAGGGTGAGCAGAGTGGGGAGTGATAAGATGAGCAAAATCCTCATCTTTCATGTGAGGATCATTAGATATTTTTTAAGGTTGACAAATCAAGACATAGAAGATTATGCATATTAATCCAGTTCTGGAAGTAACGACCATAAGACCTGAGAGTAGAAACCTGTGTAAGGGCCTGGTTCTGGGTTGGATCAGGAAAGTATTGCTTTAGTTTATAATGACTTGTCTATGCACTTGATATGTTCCTATGTACACACATTACTTAAAAGTTGTAAATATGTATTTGTAATAGAAATGTTGTAAGACAGAAAAGTACAGAGGACAAAAACAAACCCAGGGAATAGGTTTAGCCATAAACTTACCTGATTTTTATTACTTTTAGACAAAGCACATCTAGATTTTAACACGATGTCATCTCTAATGGAATATATTACAGCCGGGCTTAAAGGTCAAGTAATTGACTGAGGGTGAGTCCATTGCTGGTCAGATTTAGGAGCCAGCGGCCCTGAGATAATCCCCTCCATCTCTTATCCCACACCTTGAGCCAAGGGTGTTGGCACGTTTGAGTCCTGGTGACTTGACCCAGAGCCCCTCCAGGGCTGTGTTCTTTGTGTTAAAGGCCCTCAGCTGGGAGGCCCACCCGCCACCCCTGTCAGAGGAGACCTCTGCTGTGTGTGTTCCAGCAGCACCACCAGCCCCTCCCTGGCCAGGTCCGTGTGCCCTGCTTCTGCGATTGTCCCTGGCGACAATTTGTCTCTCCAGCCAGCCAACGAAAATCTCCCCTTCTTACAGCCAGGATAGGACTGTTTTCAAAATCAGGTTCCCTAGAAACAAAGGGCAAAACCAAATACACAAGGAGAAAATTGGGCTAGAAATAGGTGAGGTTAGGTTAGAGTTGTTATTATTGATTTTTTTTTTTTTTACAGAGAGGAAGAGAGAGGGAGAGAGAGTTAGAAACGTTGACGAGAGAGAAACATCGACAGCTGCCTGATGTGCCCGCAACCAAGGTACATGCCCTTGACCGAAATTCAACCTGGGACCTTACAGTCCACAGGCCTACGCTCTATCCACTGAGCCAAACTGGTTAGGGCGTTGTTTCTCTGCCTTTTAATCTCAGGCTGAGGAAGGCGCAGGTCATCAGCACAAGTGTTTTTTTCCTCCTCCTTCCCCACGGCAGACATTGCTAATGGATCCCAGCACTCTCTTCTGTTGACTCGGCCTTGGGAAGCTTAGCAGCACAGTGGAGCCATCCTAGCCAACCCCACTGGGCTTGTGGGATGCATAGCCTCCTCTTGGCATAACGGCATTCTGTCAACAAGCTGTCTTCGCAGACAGAACTCCCCACACACCTGTCTGCAGCCCACTGGCGGTTCAGCGTTCTGCCTGACTGGGCGATTTGGTGGCTGTTGGCTAAGGCTGGGTCTGCCCTCAGACCCCGGTGGCCTCCAGGGCAGCCACCATTCCTGTCATCTCAGAAACCTCCCTCCTGTCCCCACCCCTTCTGTTGCTATTTTAAAGTTAGACCACCTGTAGTTTATCAGACTTCTGACTGATACTCCACTCACTCGCCCATATTATTTCCACCGGCTTCGTCTACAGTTTATTTCTCATCCCTTGGCCAAATTCAACAATAGCATATATAGTATAAAAAAAAAAAAGAAGTCTTACAGGTCTTGCCATGTTCCTGTGACAGAGCACAGCTTGTTTATAATAGGCCACAGCTTGTTTATAAAAGCAGCTAACTCCTCCCAGCTGCTATTTTCTTGGTTTTCATCATTAAAAAATATCACGTTATGTAACTGCCCTCAACCAAACCTATTGACTTTATAGCAAGACCTGAGGTTTCACTTCTACCACCAAAGATAAATGCTTACGGTTTTTGAAAAATGTGACGCGAACGCTTAAGTAAAGACTTTGGGGTTCGGTGTGTGCTGGTCTCACGGTGCTCGGTAACTTAAAATGGAAAAACAGGACCGAGGGCTCGCCTCGGGCTCCTTTCTGTCGTTAGGTCAGTATCTCATTGTAGAGTATTGGACTTCCCTGACATGTAACAGGAGATGCGCGGAAGGATGTATTTCAGAGGCCGCTGCCTATGTCTGAGTGTCCCGATCTTGTCTTCCTTGCCTCATCAGTATGCCAGTAGGTGTCACTGTGTACATTAAATGGAAATCAAATATGTCACTAAGCGCATTTCCAAAATTAAGTAGCATTACAGTTTTTTTCCCAAAGAGAGACCTCCCCAAAGTAAGCAAGAATATTTTTTCTCCTTCCCTTTTGTATTTAAAAATATTACCTTCATAGGCTGTTTTAAGAAAACACGACCGTATGTCACTCTCCTGTCAGAACTTTATTGCTAGAAACTCTTTTCTGCAGGGAAAGGTGAGGATTTCTTTCTTCCAAATCGTTAGCTGGGACAATCTGAGTAAGTAGTGTTATCTCCGTATTCATTCGGCTACTCTTCAGATTTATAAATTTTTTTGTGACAGAAAAAAACTGTTGTTCCCTGATCATGTTTCCAGTAATATTAATGGGCCTTAATTGTTTAAATATCTGACCCTTTTTCTCCGGGTTGACAATTTTGCTCATTTTTTTTTTTAAGCAAGTATTTGACTTTTGTCTTCTATTATTTTGGGGGGCGGATGGGGTCAAGATGCTCACTTATTCAATTACAAGGAGCTTAGTTCTTAAGATCAGCAGTATCCTAGAATGCTTTCTTCAGCTTAGTACTACAAATAAAAATTGTACAAATGTTCTGGATAGCTCTGTGTGTGTGTGTGTGTGTGTGTGTGTGTGTGAAGATTGTGTTCTGTTATCTGAAATATTTGTGTGATTTTTCGGTTCCGAGGAAAGTTCACGTTACTCACACAGAGTGGCTTAGGGTAGCTTCATGGGGACTCAGTGTGCCTGTGGGAGACTTTAGGGCGCAGGTGTGACATACAGAGTCAGTGCTAATGTGTCTCTGACCTCTCTTTTCCTGACCTACATGATAAAAGTGGAGGTGTCTTCTACGTGATGGCAAGGGGGAAATTGGCTGCAAGGTATACTTAATACCTGTGCAATTAAAATGCAGTGGAGCTTACTCAAATTTCCTTTCCATGCATGCGTCTTTAGATGGACAATTAAAATCCCTGCAGGCAGCGCTGCAGTGCAGGGAGCCGCGTGCCCGTGTGTGAGGAGCAGAGCCCTGGCCAGCCCACCAGGCCCCCTGCGTGTTCATGGCCGAGTGCAGACTCCGAGTTCCCTGGCCTGGGAAAAGGGAGACCGTGTTGTTGTGAAGGTTCAATATGGGTTTAGCTGAATCAATCACATTTCGCTTCCTAAAAGAAAAAGTGAAATCAAAGTCAGTATGGAAAAATGTAAACATCAGTTAAATCTTAATGATGGGTAGATGTGTCTGTTTATAATGCTTCCTACCCAGAGGCTCTGATCTCGCTGGTCTGGTCGGCGGCCTGGACGCTGATGTTTTTAAACTGTTGTGCGGGTCACGGATGTGCACCCAGCATTGAGAGCCATGGGTGTGCAGGGCTTCTTGGAATTAAGCAGGAATCTATGTGTGACTGATGGGGCAGTTCTCAAATCAGAGGACTGGAGTCAGAGGGTTCCCCATCCTTTGGTGAGCGTGGGACTGGCTAGAGGCTCACAGTGTGTGAGCATTATTGCTGGTGGGCTGTCTTGGCCATTTCTCAGAGCTGCTGGTTCTTGGTGCCATTTCCCTTTGCTGTGAAAGCCCATCGCCATCTCACCACCTGCCGGCAGCCTCCAGGGCGAGACCTCTGCCTTGTCCAAAAGAGGTCTCGTGCCCTGCTCTTGCCCTGCGGTGGGTGTCAGCATCCCCTGGCTATGGGTGTCAGCGTCCCCTGGCTGTGGGTGTCAGCGCCCCCTGGCTGTGGGTGTCAGCGTCCCCTGGCTGTGGGTGTCAGCATCCCCTGGCTGTGGGTGTCAGCATCCTCTGGCTGTGGGTGTCAGCGTCCCCTGGCTGTGGGTGTCAGCGTCCCCTGGCTATGGGTGTCAGCGTCCCCTGGCTGTGGGTGTCTGCACCTCCTGGCTGTGGGTGTCAGCGTCCCCTGGCTGTGGGTGTCAGCGTCCCCTGGCTGTGGCTGTCAGCATCCCCCTGGCTGTGGGTGTCAGCATCCCCTGGCTGTGGGTGTCAGCGTCCCCTGGCTGTGGGTGTCAGCGTCCCCTGGCTGTGGCTGTCAGCATCCCCCTGGCTGTGGGTGTCAGCATCCCCTGGCTGTGGGTGTCAGCGTCCCCTGGCTGTGGGTGTCAGTATCTCCTGGCTGGGCGTTGTGGTGACCTTGGAGCCGGAGTAGTAAACCCCTTGCTGGCAGGGTTCTGGCAACATCTGGGATAAGGGAGGCTTGCCGTGGGCCGTAGCAACAGCCTGAATGAACTCACTTCTCTTGCTGTCATGAAGTCAGTGGAAATTCATGGAGTCATCTAGAAAGTGTGTGTAAATTTCAGTTCTGTGCAACCATGTGGAGATGGGCATGGTGTGGCATTAGCAAGTGTAACCGGGCCGGAACCGGTTTGGCTCAGTGGGTTGAGCGTCGGCCTTCGGACTGAAAGGTCCCGGGTTCGATTCCGGTCAAGGGCATGTACCTTGGTTGTGGGCACATCCCCAGTGGGGGGGTGTGCAAGAGGCAGCTGGTCGATGATTCTCTCTCATCGATGTTTCTAACTCTTTATCCCTCTCTCTTCCTCTCTGTAAAAAATCAATAAAATATATTTTAAAAAAAAAAAAAGAAAGTGTAACCGGAGAAAGATAAAATCCTACCTGCCAAAGATCCAAGAGCCATCATTTCGTTCCTTTCCTCATATAAGAATTGCTCCTTTTTGAGAGGGAAAGTGGCCTAGATATTGTAAGAGGACAAAACTTTGCTAGTTTAAAGAAGTAATTCATATCACCCAAGTTTCCGATTTCTTGATATATAACTTGGTTTCTTCACATCTAGCAAGTATTTCTTATGTTCCTGCTTCATGCCTTATACTGGGGGGTGATACTAAGGGGAATTTTTACCAAAAATCATAAAATGTAGTTTCTTTCCTGTAGGAGTTTTTAGGCTATTTGAAGAAATTGCAGTTCCAACAGTGAAAACTGCCATATGGTGGGAAACAAAATAAAGAGATGGTAAGTGGTCTTAGAATTGGGGGACGGCCAGCCTGGCCCAGAGGGGCCGTCATGCTGTAGATACTCAGGCGTCCCAGCCCCACCACGGCCCCGTCCCGGGCCTCGGCGCTGCTCTGCGCTCTTTGTCACACACTCCTCTCCAGTGCGAGGCCTGGCCTCTGGCTCTTGGCTTTGTCTCCTGCCATTGCCATTGGGCTTCTAACATCTGACCTTCCCTTCTCTCCCGGGAGTGTCTTGTACACTGGTTCCTGTTGTACCCGACCTTGGCCTCCGGGGGTAACACAGTGCCCAGTGAATGCCTGCTCCCAGGACCCTCTGTCACACGCGTGGCTCATTCGGAGCCCCTGCCTCGTCTTGCTTCTTACTGGGAGCTGGGGGTGTCTGCTTCCAGATCTCTTAGGTACCTATGTGTCTTTGAATCCGGGCATCACCAGCTGCCCAGGTTCCCAATACAAAACCTAGGGGTCCTCATTGTCGCCCCCTCATCTGGGCATTCGACTATTTAGCAGAAACTCCTGTTGTCCGTGCCCCATCTCCTCCACTTTCGCGGGGACTCCTGGTGGCGGTGCCACCTCACTCTTCTGCAGGAGGCTCTGCTTTCCTTCTGAATATTTCTGCTGCCTCTTAGCAGACTATAGTCTGAAGGTCAGACTTGTAGGCCTGGTTAAGAAAAGCCCTGTCTGCCTCTCTGACCTCCTCTCAACCCGTCCCCCCTCCCTTTATCTCCCCTTCCCCGGGACTCAGCTGAGTTTCAGCACATACCAGCTGTTAAGGTTGCACTTTGCACTTAGTGTCCCTTAGTCCGGAGCCGGAAGCCGGCTCACCCGCTGGGACCTGGCCTGCCCTACACACAGAGCGCCCAGCACCAGCTCAGAAGCTTGCTTCTCTGTGAATCATTGCCTAGCTGCCCCAGGTGGAGTGGTGCTCCCGTCTGCACCTTTCCCATACTGTACACATCACGTGCTTAAAGCCCATTTATGCCTCTGATGCCAACTTTTGTATTGTGTTGTAATGATCAGTGAGTGAGTCTGTCTCCCCAACTGGTCTGTGAGCTCCGACCTGCAGATTATGCTTTGTGCATCAGCTCTCCTGTGTGCGAGGTACCTGCACAGCATCCGTTATCTTTGTTGTATGAAAGGAAGGCCGTGTTGAATGGAGTTCTAAAACTGGGAGCTTTTGGCCATGTTCATAATGTTTGGTTTCTTACTTATCCTTAAATTTTTGTTTACCATAGTGTATCTACCCCAGGCACCTTTAATTTAAAACATAATTACTCTGAGGAGAGTATGTTTCTTAATTTTTTACACTTTAAAAAATGTTTTATTGATTTTTGAGAGAGAGGGAAGAAGAGGGAGAGGGAAGGAGAGAAACATTGATCAGCTGCCTCTGGAGACTGAACCAGCAACCCGGTGTGTGCCACGGCCAGGAATCGAACTGGCAACCCCTCAGTGCATGGGACCACGCTCCAAACAACTGAGCCACACAGGCCAGGACTACATTTTTACACTTTTGATAACCTCCTGCTTTGCCTCATTTATGATGATGCTCCATGTGTTGGACTGCTGTTTCTAATTAAAATTCTCCATTCACTACATAGAGATATTCCGGTTCTCTTCCTTTCCTAGGTATACAGTTGTCCCAGTAAGCACATTAAAAGATGTACATGTTGGATGCATATTACAGTTCCAAGCATAAGTGTATGAATGTGTGTAGTTGGTCCTACCAAGAGTGAATGGCACAGCACAGACAGGATACCTCAGGTGTGTGTGTGTGTTTTTTTTTTTTTTGTGTGTGTGTTTTTTATAGCTTGTGTGAATTCTTGGGTCTTGTCCGTTAAGTTTAACTTAGTTTCTCTTGCTGTGTTAAATGAGAATGATCGGTTGTTGAAGTAAAGGAATACCTACCCTTTTCTTAAAAATAAAAAGTACAATATTTAGTTTTAAATAAAGAAATATATATTTCAGAGAGGAAGGGAGAGGGAGAGATAGAAACACCAATGATGAGAGAGAATCATTGATTGGCTGCCTCCTGTATACACACCCTCTACTGGGGATCACCTCCAACCCAGGCATGTGCCCCGACTGGGTATCAAACCTGGGACCCTTCAGTCCGCAGGCAGATGCTCTATCCACTGAGCCAAACCAGATATGGCAATTTTTTTAAAAAAAGATAAATGTCCAAGTACCCCCCCCCTTTTTTTTTTCTAATTTAGAATTATATGGTCCTAGATTTAAAAAAAAAATCATCGCATAGTTACAGCTTCTGTCCATATTTTTAGTCTTTAAGTTATTAGTAATTGACACCATCACAGATACGTTGGCTCCATGTGACTAATCCTATTCACCACGTTACTGAAAGTGATCTCTGTGACCAAACACAGCGAAGAAAGTCGAGTGGCTCTCATTGCAATGCATCCGAGATTAATTCCCCTTTTGACTTTGACTTAACCTCCTTGGAGTTTGCCTGGGGAGGAATGCCGCCGCCTTAGGTCAGGGGCCCGAGCGGACAATGGCAGCCTGTTGCTCGGGCGTGTCTGGAGCGGCCGGCAGGCTGTGACCCAGGCCTGTCACAGTCGGCTTGTAGGGGCCTGGCCGGGGTGTTGGCTCCAGCAGTCTTGTTAAGTAAGTGCGGAAGAATGTGGGTGTTTTAGAAAAGTTCTTCTAAGTCCTGAATGCCCTCAGTAGAAGTGTATGCTAGAGCATGCTGTGTATTTGTAATCCACAGTCCTCTGCGTAGATGCAAAACAGGGCTAACATGGGCGTGTCGGGGGTTGTTTGATTATTGCCATTAGACAGGGACCCTGATGTCCTCCAGAGGCTGTCTGAGAATGGGGGGGGGAGGGGAGTGGAGGGGGGTGAGGGACTGGGAGGTGGGTGTGGGGAAGGTTGTTCTGCCTGTACACAGGAGAGGTCCCGCCCCCATGGGAAGTGGCGGTGCCTCTCCAGCTCCACTGTGTGGTGAGGGGTGGCCCGTCCCGGCCACTCCTCAGGAGGGGCTCCTGCCCTCTGCACCCTCCGTAACAGGTGTCACAGCTTACCCCCGGGAGCGCTGCGTGGAGATCTGCCCGAGTTTCCTGCGCACCAGTTTAGCGACCGGTTTAGCTTCCCAGCGCAGCTGTTACTCCGTATGTGAGCTCCATTTGTAATCATGCTTTTCAGAGTCAGGGACATTACCGAAGGAGTCAGGTTTTAAATGAATTTTACCTGGCCATTGACTGCCTCCTTCTTTAACCTAGCCCCCTCCCTCAGGTATAGTCTAGTCCTTAAGAATCGTAGATATTTCAGAAGTGATCATTCCAATCACAACGTGTGATACCCACTGTGAAATTGCAGCGAGGTCTCCAGTAAGCACCGGAGACAGAATAAGGGCTAAGACGGGCATATAAAAACAAACGCTCATACAACAATGAGCCGCACGCAAAGAGAAAGCGCTCTAGGCCACAGAACTGGCATGGGATGGGGGTGGGGGGTGCCCCTGCCTTCTTAGAGGGACCACAGATCTTACCATTCAACCTGACGCCGTTGTGAAAGTACGAGTTGGCGGCACTGATCCCTGTTCCGGGATAACGGGGACACTTCCCCAGCACGTGTGCCCGCTCTGTTCCCGGAGCAGTTCTCCACGTCCGCACGCAGGGGTGTCCCTGTCACCGAGGACAGCGAAGTGCAGAGGGTACATGACTTGGGGTCGCACAGAGAGAGGAAGGGTCAGGGTCCATGCCCGGCAGCCAGCCCGCGTACTGCCCAGCCGCTGAGTTTGGACACAGGCCCCTGGTGCCCAGGAGATGCTGCCGGTGCCTCCACCTTAGCTAACACTCATCCCCACGTGAGAAGGTCCTTCCCCGCACCATTCCCCGCATCGTACCGACCTTCAATCCTGTACCACCCCCCCCTACCCCCCACCCCCCATTCCCCTAACATTCTCCCGGAGCTTGAACTTGGCTTTACTCTCCCGACCTCTCTCTCTCAGGAAAAGAGCCTCCAGCAGGAAGCATAGCTTTATTTTTTTTAACCCTTTTTATTTTTTGTTGTTGACATTATTACAGATGTTCCCCTGTACCCCCCTTTTCTCCCCCCCTCCTTTACCCAGGCCTCACTACCTCCCCCTGGCCTTCACCACACAATTTTAAAACTTTTATGTCTTTATTTTACTGAAGTAAAAAGGCTATTTAAAGAAAAATACGAAGTCCAGATAGGATGCAGATGTGGCCAGGTTGTGAACCGGTGTGGGAATGCACCATTTGGAAGAGCACTTCTGCCTCAAGAGAGGGATTAAGGGAGGGAAAATCAGACAACTTAACTCCCAGGGTGAAGTTTTAGCATCCCCCCAACCCCCTCTCCCCCTTCCCTCTCACCTCCCCACCCCCTCCCCCCCAAAGGAGTCAGGGAGGGCTGGTAATACCATCCAGTTTGCTGCCTTTTTCTTGTCTTGTTTGTGCAAAATCTTTGGGGCCTGGCTGGCTTATGGCCCTGCAGCAGACATCTGTTTTCAGAGTCAGGGACATTACCGAATGACTTTGTATGACGTCACGGCCCTCCCTCTGCTTGGGCCATGGCGATGGGAAGTGGTTTACGCTGTTCTCCTTAAAAACCGGAGGGAGCACTTCGTGTGCAGAGCTGTTTGACTTCCTCAAAAGAACAAACTTCTCCCGTTTGTAAGTAAATGTTGAGTGTATCTCACGTTACCCTTATTAAGTTTTCCTGACCGTGTCACCAGAAGCAGGGACGTGCCCACGTACACGTCTTTCCGTAGCGCTGCAAAAGTTTTCAGCTGAGCAGTTGTGGCCCGGTAAGGGGTCACCCTCTTTTTTCTCTTTCCTAAAGGACAGCACAATTAGATTTTAGTAAGATGGAGACCTCAGCGTCTCCCGGTGTATTTGTCAGGACAGATTGGCCCGTGGTTTGCAAGCGTTCCTGGCCGCATCGGGTTAGCGATACATTGATGCCAGCAGAAGGAGATTGTCCTCGTCACCGCATAGACAAAACAGCCGGGAGATGGGCCGGGCGCGGGGGCCGCGAGTGGCATGATCTAATGAAGTTGTATTCCATTAAGCTCTGCGTACGGGGAGCAGAATGTCATCGCCCGAAGGTGGCTGCATTTCTGCGATACAACCTCATCTGTTCCGTCAACTAGTTTTGCTCTGATCAATAAGCAGTTTTCTGTGGCCTTTCACTGCTGTCAGATGTCATCGAGTGATGTAAATGCACATCAGAAACTAGAAACTTGACAGCTCACCCAGAGCGGGAAGGGAGCGGGGAGAGGGAAACCGCTGCGAGAGAGGCCGCGGCTGACAGCTGACGTCTCCTCTGGGTACCGATTGGATGCTGCAGCAGCCGGCACCTTTCCCGTGTAAACAGGAGGGAAAGGATCCTGGTTCGTAGGAAATACGGAACAGATGTTGTAAAGTAATGGTAAGGGGGGAGATGATGATTATTATTATTATAAACTGCAGCCTAGTGATTGTGCAGAATGTTTATGCAAAACATACCCCCAAACAATTAGCTGCTGTTCGTTTGTGACTGAGAGAAATTAAGGCAAATGAAAATAGGATATTCCTACCCATTTTCTCCAATCCCACACTGCTAAGGCTATGGTTAGGAAAGTTGGTGTCAGCCTAGAAAGAGGCATTTATAATAACCGTTTCCGGGCCATAGGATTTTCTGTGGCAATAAGAGGACAGCGAGGACAGTGAGCAGGGGGCAGAACAGAGCGTAACGCCCGGGTGCCCGCCTTTGGTGCAGAGGGGAGGAGCACCGTGGACGTGCACACAGGGCAAGGCCGGAGGGTCTGTTCCAGTACAGGGTGTGACCTCTCACGGTGTGTTTTTGGGTTTTGAGGAAGACTTCACTGTTTAGCTTTATATAGCTTTTTTTTTTTTTTTTAAGTAGTGTCTACATTTTTATTTTTAACTTCTTAGATGATGACATGGTTAGAACAACTTATTCCATTTCTCACTTCTTGCTTTTGTGTTTTTGCTGTCAGGCATTTTTTTTTTTAATTGCCTAAAGATTTACCTATGTCCCCCTTTCCCCCAATGAATCCCACCCCCTTCCCAGCCATTCCCACCCCGGGCAAGCCCCCACTGCCCCAGTGTCTGTGTCCATTGGTTATGCTGATATGCATGCATACAAGTCCTTTGGTTGCTCTCTAACCTTCCGCTTTTTTTTTTTTAACCATATGAATATATTACCTACTCAAAATATTGAATTATAAAAAGACATGTATTTCACATATGAAAGTGTCTTAAATACTCCCAAAGAAATAGAGTAGCTACCGTATGAATACAGGACACGTATTCTAAGAACACTCTGATTCTTCATTCCCAAAGCTAGAAAAAGGCATTTAGACAGATTACAACGACCGGTCATTAAAATTCAGGGATGCTTAGGACATGAAAATAATAACACCTGTTCTTTGTTAAGAGTTTATACTAGACACCATACTTGGTGCTTTATGTATATTAACTTATTTAAATCTCCACAGAGAGAGTATCACTGTCTCCAAAACAACTGTCGCCCAGTGACTCTAAATCACTTACCGTAGGACACACAGTCAGGGAGTGGTAAAGCTAGAATTCCAACCCGGGCTTTTAGTCTCCAAAGGTAAGTTCAGGGTCTGAGTCTCAGGGTGGAGAGAGCTGCAGACAGCACGGGCGTGCAGACCACGGAAACAGGTGCCCTGGCCGGTCTGTGTCGCCAAGAGCAGCGGGCAGCGGTAAATCTCCGGGTGTCTTTCGTTGTCCGGACTAGGCCAGTGTCCCCACTGAGGTGACTTCAGCACCGTCTACTTTTCCTTTCTGGTCCTGCTTCAGTCTTAATCACGTGCTTGCAATTGGTTAACCTCTGTCTCTTCCCTGAGCCCCACGGGGAAGAAACCATGCCCCTTCTGCTGCCCACTGCGTCCCGCTCAGAGCCCAGCCCCGGAAGGAATGCAGTGACTGCATGCTGAAGGGATGACTGATGGCGAGGGGCCGGCCCTGTAGTAAGGACGGGATTGCCGCACGTACGTTGGTGTGGCTGTCTCTGGCAAGCTCCCTACTGGAGTGATTCTCTCTGTTGCATGCCTTCCTCTAGTGAGGAATGCAGCACTGAGGCGAGAGTGCGTTGGGAGTGTGTGTAGGTTCGAGGCAGAAAGATAGCAGTTTACCATATAAATAGTGAACCATCACTTTACTACTAGGAGTAGCAGCTGCAAAGGGAGAAGATTGGGGCGTTAAGGAAATCTCCAGAGGTAAAGTTCACTCTGAGGAAGAGAAACTTAATTGGAAAAAAAAAAATCCAGTGGGACACCGCTGCAGTAGAACGTGAAGCCTACCTGCCATTGTGGTGCTCAGGGTTTGGCGTGGCCTTCGCTTGTGGCTGGGTGTCCCGAGACCTCTGCTCTCCTAGGCCAGTGGTCGGCAAACTCATTGGTCAACAGAGCCGAATATCAGCAGTACAATGATTGAAATTTCTTCTGAGAGCCAAATTTTTTAAACTTAAACTTCTTCTAACGCCACTTCTTCAAATTAGACTCGCCCAGGCCATGGTATTTTGTGGAAGAGCCACACTCAAGGGGCCAAAGAGCTGCATGTGGCTCGCGAGCCGCAGTTTGCCAACCACGGTCTTAGGCTAATCCTCTGGCTACAGCCCAGGCTGTTCCTCTGTTCATGACCCCCTCCCGCCTCCATCTCTACTCTTTTAATTATATATATATGCTTATTGATTTTTAGAGAGAGGAAGGGAGAAAGATCAATATAAGTGTCTGACAGAGAAGCATCATCAGTCACTGCCCCCTGCACGCCCCCTGCCGGACATTGAGTCTGCAACCCACGCATGTGCCCTGACCAGGAATCGAACCAGTGACCTCGTGGTTCATGGGTCGAAGCTCAACAACTGAGCCACACCAGCCGGACTCTACTCTTTTTGTTTTTGCATTTACTTTTGAAGTTCTTTTCCTCTTTTATTTTAGGACCGAGGTTATGAGGACATGGAGAGGGATTCAAAAGTAAGGCCCTCCTCACTGCCCTCCAAGGCCCAGCCCGAAGAAGGCAGGCTGTGCTGGATGAGCGAATGAGTAGAAGGAAGGTGGGGGTGGGGGTGGGGGGCGGCCCTATTGAGTCAGTGGTTCCTGACCATCTCTGCCTCGGGTCAGGTGGAAGTGGGGTGGGAGAGAACGCTGCTCCTGGAAAACGGTGCACCTTTTCCTAAAACCGGCTTCCAGCGCCTTTTCTGTCCTCAGCACTTCCTGTGATTTAGAATAAGCTGCAGACACTTATTCTCCTGGCCACCTTCTCCCAGGCTCGGCCTCGTGGCTGGTACTTCCTTCTTATTCCTCCGAATCATACTCCCAGACTAATCATTACATAGTTTCCACTGTAACCCAAAGGTGGTCATTGCAACCTTGCAATCCCAGTCCTAAATAGATCACAGCCCACCCCCTGGCTGTGGATCCTTGTCGTCAGGTGCCTGGCTGCAGAGCTAATCTCAGGGACCTGACGCTTCTCCGCCACATTGGCCGTGATGGCACACTCACAGTTCTGATTCTCTTTCCAAACTCCGTCCTGCAGTGGTCCCTCCTCAGCGGTGATTCTCCTGGGCGCGCCACTTGTTCTCTTTGCCATTGGACGTACGCGGGCAGCTGGCCTCAGTCTGGTCCAGCACTGAGGGGGCCCGTGGGTGCCTTCTGATTTTGCCTTTCTCCGTAGGCCAGCCTGTATGCTAGGCCCCCGCCTCTCCCCTCCGTGCGCCCACACCCCGGCCCCACTCCTCAATTTGTTCTGTCTCCTCTGGGAACGCCTGCGGGCTGTGCGGACTGTGGGTGAGATGGAGGGCCACTGGCCCCTCTCCCTCCCTCCCTACACCAGTGCCCTCACACCTGTCGTGGTTTTCTGTGTCATCCCAACCAGCAGAGCAGCCGTCTGTTGGTCTGGAAAGGAAAGTACCCTTTCAGGAGAGAGTTCTTAAAAGGTTTCTGGTAAGTTCATTTTTAAAACGCCAACTATCTACGCCCTAGCCAGTTTGGCTCAGTGGATAGAGCATCGCCCTGCAGACTGAAGGGTCCCGCGTTCGATTCCGGTCAAAGACATATGCCCAGGTTGTGGGCTCAGTCCCCAGTAGAGGCTTGTAGGAGGCAACCAATTCATGATCCTCTCTCATCGTTGATGTTTCTATCTCCCGCTCTGAAATCATTTAAAAAATATGTTAAAAAGCATTATTTAGCCGAAACCGGTTTGGCTCAGTGGTAGAGCGTCGGTCTGCGGACTGCAAGGTCCCCGGTTTGATTCCGGTCAAGGGCATGTACCTTGATTGCAGGCACATCCCAGGTGGCGGGTGTGCAAGAGGCAGCTGGTCGGTGTTTCTCTCTCATCGACGTTTCTAGCTCTCTCTCTCCCTTCCTCTCTGATAAAATATCAATAAAATATATATATATATATATAAAGCATTATTTAAAAATAATAAAATAAAATGCTATTTAAAAAAAACTTTTAAAGTCCTGGCTCTCTAATTGTTATATAACTGAGTTCATTTTTTAGTTGATATAGTATAGTTATATCAATGAAACATTAGAAAAAGAGTTTTTCATGTGGAATAGAACTTTGCAGGAGACTTTAATAACTTCCTACTCTGTCTTCCCCATCCACTCTGAGCTTATTATTTTATTATTTTATATATCTTATTGATTTTTTACAGAGAGGAAGAGAGAGTGATAGGGAGTTAGAAACATCGATGAGAGAGAAACATCGATCAGCTGCCTCTTGCACACCCCCTTCTGGAGATGTGCCTGCAACCAAGGTACATGCCCTTGACTGGAATTGAACCCAGGATCTTTCAGTCCGCAGGCCGACGCTCTATCCACTGAGCCAAACCGGTTTTGGCTACTCTGAGCTTTTTAGAATCCATCATTTTGCCGCCAGAAAGGTATTTCTGGACATCGGATCAGGTCAGCTCCTGCGTCCAGTGTTTGAGTGGCTTCTCACTGCTCATTGGGTAAAGGCAAGCCAATCCTTAGGGTGTCTTAAGAAACCCGAGTGTCTGGCCCCTGCCGACCTGAGTAGCTATTCTGGACCCTTCAAGTGAAGCTACTTCTTTTGTTAAACGAACCCTCCCCTCCACCCCCCTGTGGCCTACGTCCCTCCACCCTCCATTTCCCGTAGCCGCCACCTCTCAATTTCATCACCGCTGTCTCAGCAATGTCTTGTCTGGTGCTCTCTCAGGAGTCTTTCCCTCTGGGCACGCATAGACCTGTGCACTGTGCTGTGAGTTCACTGTGTTCCCGGCATCCAGCACATGTTTGCACATAGATGTGATCAGCACATTTTTCACTGAATAAACCAAGTAGCCTGAGCCAGAAGTGAGAGTGAGTGGTTTTCCCCAGGTATCGAGGCTACTTAATATCGGGAGTAAGACAAAACCCGCTGCGCTTCCCACTGCTTCTGGCTTTTGTTTCTTTGTGAGGGGTCCGAGTCCACCCATGTGACTCGCTCCTCTGACTGCATGAGCACATGTGCCCCTGACTTTGTTTCCAGGGAGACCTGGGTCCCTGCTTTTTGCTCTCAGATCCCCTGGTGCATTCCCTGAGCCCTCTCAGGTTCCTCTCTGTCCTCTTGGTGTTTTAGAGCTAGGCGTTGAATGTTCCCCCACTTTTCTTAACTCTTTAGAGTGACTGTTTCAGATCTGTGTTTTAATTATTTGTGCTTTTGCGTTTTAGAAGCCTTCCTTCTCAGTCTGTCTCAGTGCTTCCTTACAAAATGCTTTCTGTATCATTGACTAGTAAACCTGGGGCTTTTATCTTTAACATTTTGCTTGTTGAGTTCTATGCTAATTATTTCTATGGCTTAATGACAGCCCCACCCTTACTGACTCACTTTCAAGAAAGAGGCTGTTTACTTAACAGTGGCATGCAGCCTGCTTTCCCCAAATACAATCTCCGACCCGAACTGGCTGGTGTAGCCCTTGCTCACAGGAGCTGCCCGGACGCTGTCAGCTCGGCTCTGTCCGGTGGGTGGTTTGGGGCGAGGGGCTCCTTATACTTGCACCGCAAACTTGATCCTTTTTCTCAGCTCTGGACAGAACATTGGTTAGATGGCCTTAATTCTGTCATTGGGATCAACAAAACTTCACCGTGATGCTTTTACTCATCTCCTCTTAGAGCCTGCTTCCCCGGGATAACATCTCTCCCGGCTCCCCAAATGCTCTAGGAAAAGACCTCTGCTGGCTTTTGTAGCTTCTCCATAGAAAAGGCTCTTCTCTGTGACAGTGACCTGCCTGAAATGTGGCATCCAGGCGATCACAGTGCTCCTTTAAAAAATTTTTTAAAATTTATTTTTTGTACAGATGAAAGGGAGTGGGATAGAGAGTCAGAAACATCAATGAGAGGAAAACATCGATCAGCTGCCTCCCGTGCACACATACCACCACCCCCTCCAGCCCCATAGGGGATGTGCCTGCAACCAAGGCACAAGCCTTTGACTGGAATCAAACCTGGGACCCTTCAGTCCGCAGGCCAACACTATCCACTGAGCCAAACCAGTTAGGGCACAATGCATCTTTAGAAAGGATGAGTCCACGCATACCTACTGTACAGATTTCAGTTTCACTGTGGAATTAAAGGAATAGTGTGCTGCACTTGCTTGTTTTCATTGTGTGTGTGTGTGTGTGTGTGTGTGTGTGTGTTTTCTCCCATTGGCTTCAGATTTTCCCGAAGGAGGATTTGAAGAAAACTCCACAGTGTGGTTTTAAGTTTAAGATGTACCCTGAGGTAACAGTGGTAGAGATGTTTCTCATCATAAATTTTTAGGCCTTGATGTAAGGACACTGTCCAAAATCCATTAACACAGGATCGATAAATTCTGAAGTTCTTCACAGAGCCACTAAATTAGTATAACGATAGAAGGGATTGCTAAAGCTCTATGGCATCCAACACAAATAATACAGACTATGTTGAGAGGTGCTGACACACCAAGGAGCATCACTGAGAGCCCCAAGGATTTTCCCCAAGAGTGAAAATGTCACAGGGGCAGAAGCGCCTGCGGCCTTATTCAGTGATTAATTTTACGGAAAGTGGGCCCGCAGTCAGGTCCTGGAGCACGGACCACGTGCTGATTAGCTGTGAGGCTTTCGGAGTGCTTTGCTTTTCTGACCCCCAGTCTTCTCATCTGTAAAGTGAACACAGTCACCTGTTCCGGTGTCTCTCATGAATTATTAAATAATACCACAATACTGAGGTAACAGTGATTAGGTGATAGCTGGATGACTATTAAATGTTTCAGAGGCATTTGGGTTTGGGAATAAGGGCTCCATTCGAAGAATCTATTGTTTGTCCAGCACCAGTGTGAAGTGGCCACAGCATGAATGCTCCACTGTTTGCCTGTAGGTAGGAAGCCGCAGCATATAACTTGGATGCCTCCCAAAGAGGGCGCATCCCCCATTGACATGGACCGCTATCCCTTAGGACATTTTGGAAAGATAATTGGGTGTAGATCCTTGAGATAGCACTTATGTATATTACTGTATAGGAACTGTATTGGTAATTAAGTTATTTACATTAATTATATTTTTCTTCTTTCCTACATTTTAAGCCTTAGAAGCGGAGGATTAGAATTTGTAGAATATCTTACTCTGTCTGGCCTGTGTGGAGGCCTGAGCCTAGCAGAGATTAGGAATTTAACAAACATCTCAAAGACTTAAAGGAGCTGAACAAGTCCTCGGTGGCCATGCGGTTCCACATCCTCACATATTTACAGATGGGGAGAAAGAGGACACCCAGGGCAGTTAACTGGTTTACCAACGTCACGGAGTCCTGGAGGCAGAGGAGAATGTGGCCTTTCTGCTCGGTTGTTTACAGCAGACAGCCCTGCCTTTGAATAAAGTTTAAACGAGGGTTAAACCTTGAGTTTTAAGAGGGGATGCTTTATATACTGTTTTAAACATGTCTCCCCACATACAGATTCAAGGGTGTGTGTGTGTGTCTAATCCGTAGAAAAAAAGTGCATGTAATACTCTCCGTGCAATTGCAACTTTTTTGCCACTTATTAAGACTTCAGAGATACAAACCAGTAGCTCAGTAATTGCTTTCTTGAATCTGCCTTTAATAATTACATTTAGTAAAGCTGTATTGAAAATTAGAAAGGCAGAGACTAATGGAAAACTAGATTTTTCACTGAATTAGAAAGCAAGACAATCCATATATTGACAACACTTCAAGTTGAAACAGATCAGGAAAACTGTTTTGGACTGTTTGCGCAAAGAGGCAAACTTGGGCCTGATGGGCAGTGGCATCCGCATTTTATGGAAGCAGAGAAACTCTAAGAGATTTCATGCAAATCGGCATCTTGAGCCCAGAGAGTCCAGCTCTGATTTAGATACAAGTCATTTGAATCTCCGAAAGCCTGGAATTTCTCCGTGGTGCTAACAAAGAAGTAAAGAACAAGGCATGGTGCTAATGAAATGGGAATATCTTTTAATTAAAAAAAAAAAAGTACAAAATCCATTGAGGGTCTGATCTTGCAAGAGCAGGAAGGCTCCACTTAACTTGCTTCCGTGGTGTTTGAGTAGTGGTTTCACTTCAGGGCCAGAAAAATTAGTCATTTAGTTTAATTTTATTTCAGAAAGCGTATTCGAGGGATCCCAACGGTAGATTAACTCAAAGTTGTTTAGATCTTAGGGAAATAATGAAAACGGATACAATGATGTTTACAGAAACAAAACACGGCTCCCTCTTCTTTGCTTCTTAGAGGGGGATATGCACGTTTGCACAATAGTCAAGAGATGGGCCGAGGAGCCCCTCTGGCACCAGCTCCCGTCCCGGTGCCAGTCTGGGCATCAGCAAACCCTTCTCGTATGATGTAGGCACAGGGCTATAACAACGTCAGAAAAGTGTGGGCCCGATTTTACGTGTCACGTTATCACGGCTACCCTAGCTGAACCCTTGTAACAGTGTGTAGTCGGTCTCGTCCATCCTGCCTGAGAATGAGGGCGCGTGTTTGCCCAGCCTCTGGCAGCGGGAGGTTGTGTGTCCCTCCACGATAAGAGGACATGGCGAACAGTCACACATAGCTCTGCTGCATTCCCTTTCAGGCCAAGGAAGCTTGAGAGGGTGAGCATATTGGGGAATAAAAGGCGCTGGGGGGATGAGAAGTGAGCAGACCAGTGTGTGGTCTGGTCTTTTTCGTGAACCCCTGTCACGGCTCAGATCCACCGAGATAGAGCCTCTGATTTCCCAGCCGGAAGCTGCACACAAGGTAGGAGAGGAGAGGAGGACAGGGAGGGCAGAGGGAGGGAGGTCTGCTTTGAGAACGGAGTGTGCTGTTTGGTAAGAGAGCGCTAAGTGTGAGACAACTAACTGAACAGAATCAGACCCTGAAGACGATGACTCAGAACAGGAAGGTAAGCATGGGTGGTTAGTGGTGAATGAATTCACATTTGTTTGCCCTACTCAGTGTGTAAACCGTGGCACAAAATATGTGCATACGGCACAGTCTCTACCTTAGAGCAGAGTAGGAGAGGAATGTATGTGACAAAGCAACACATAGTTACACGGAAGTGACATACTCAGGTGTTAGAGAACATCTGCCAACCCCCTCATGCTACACAATATGGATCGGCCTAGAGCTGATTAGTGACTTTTCTGTCTGTCTGTCTCTCTACAGTGTGTTAGGGAGGGACCTGGAACCTAAATATCTCATTTGCAGCTTATCTGTTCTCATCACAGCATGTTTTCACTCAAAATTTTAGCAAATGCTATGAGATACACATCCGTATTGCAGAAAAATTGGGGCGGGGGGCTGAAAAGTTAAAGGAAAAAACATTATCCATAATTCCACCAAAATTTTGGTGGGTTTTCTTTCTCCCAGTTCACACACACACACACACACACACACACACACACTGTTATGTACATACTAGTGGCCTGGTGCATGGATTTTTGCACATTGAAAGGAAATTAATTAGAAGAAATATTTTAATATCACTATTCTCTATAATAGAAGTGTCAACCAAATTCACGATCAACAATGACAGATCAAAACACACCCGTGCGATTGGCATCAGTGAGAGCTTTATATGTATTGCATATGCATGAGTCAATATATATATTTGCTTAATTAGACCTGCTTTCTGATTTAGCTAAATTTTTACAGCCCATTGAAGCACCCCAACTTCTTCTCTTTCAGGTAATTGTCAGCAACACAGCAGTAAACATCAACACGAAGCAAATTATTGTAGATGATGCAGAGAGAACAAAGGGTAAAATATTTAACTGCATCTGTGTTTGACTATACACTGACTGGCCAGATTATTATGACCTCTGAACGCATAATAATCTGGCCACTTCCCTTGAGTACCTTATTTATTTGATATCAAAGATACTATAAATTGTGCACCTGATCAGTTTTCTATTTTGCACTGGCTGATAGAAAGCTCAGGGCAAATAGATGGTTATATCCAGCAGAAGTCTAGAATACTTTTGGTACCCATTTGAGATACAAATACACTGAGTTGCAGATTATTATGTGTTCAGAGATCATAATAATCTGGCCACTCAGTGTATTCTGGACCGTGAGAAAACCTGAAATCATTTTCAGGGTCCACCATTTCTTCTTTTCAGTCAGGTCAAGTTTCTAAGCCTTCTAAATCTCCATTTTCCAGCTAATGAAAAGAAAATAGGACTCTGCCGAATCTCCTATCTACCTATTGCAGGACTTCTGTGAGGATCAAATGAGATGAGGCAGGGGAAAACACTTCACAGACATTTGGTTAAAGTGTGAAATATTTGCACCTGGCTATAAAGCAAGTTGTGTTCCTGGACTGAAGAAACTGCAAGGAGGCTAGTCACTAGGAGAGGAAGCTGGGCATTGCTATATGACATCATTACCCGGTGCCCACAGGGACTGTTTCCAGGCTGGGCTGGGCTGTGGGCCGCATTTCATGCCATGGGGTCTCGGCAGCGTTGGCTGCGATTTGGTTCGGTGTCGCTCCTGGGTGGTGGTGGGGCCTGTGTCCCACTTGGGGGAAGTTGGGTGTTGCTTTGTGGGCACCAGGTCTGTGGTGCCATTTCTCTATAAATGGCCAGTGCGTGTCACAGCAGCTCCTGCATTGAGCGTCTGCCCCCTGGTGGTCAGTGTGCATCATAGCTACCAGTTGGATGGACACTTAGTAAGTTAGCCTTTTATATATATAGATATTCATATAAACATAAAACAGTATAATCTTTGTATAGTGTGCTCTTATTTTATAAAAATATTGACAAGATGATACCAATTTATATTAATAAATCTTCTGAAATATGATATGAATGGGCTATCATTTATTAACCATTCTACTAAATATTAGGTTGTGTACAATTTTTATGATTATAAATATGCTTTTTCATTTATAAAATTAATATTTCAATTTTGATTTGATGCCACAACAAATAATTCATATCATTATTTGTCCATACATTAATTGATAAATAAGCATACTCATATTTTTGTCTTATTTCTTTCTTCAGATATGTTTAGATTATTATTTTCTTTTTTTAAAAAAAATTCTTTATTGATTAAGGTATTACATATGTGTCTTCATCCCTCTATTAACCCCTCAACCTCTCCCCATCACCCCCCTGGTGTTCGTGTCCATTGGTTAGGCTTATAAACATGCATACAAGTACTTTGGTTAATCTTAGATTATTTTTGTGCTACGTCCTATGAAAAGCAACATAACAAAACTAATATGACTCTCCTTTCCTACTCTCGGCTCTATTTAAATAGGACATACTGTTTTCTCTGAGGGCCAAGCAGCTCACGTCTGGAAATGTTCTCATGTGTCCATGTTAGGCTGTGCTAGTGAACTTCAGTTTGTGAAAGGTCAGCGTTGGCAAAGCCGTGGTGAGAGGTAGAGTGGTTGGACATTAGCGAATGCCTGGAAAAGGACTGAATTAATTGTGGTAGGAGGGGTTAGTGACCTATCTTGTGAGCCATATTTCCCCCCAGAAAGTACTTCATCAAAAAGACTCCTTAACTTCTGTGTGGCCCCGGTGAGATGCCCGGCGGGAGGTTCACATAGCACCTGCTCTGTCCACGCGGAAACACCGGGGAGGGAGGGAAACAGTGGTCACATCCAGGTGCCGCCGGTGATTTAACTGTGAACGTCTGACACCGTGAACCTAGAGGTAAGGCTTGTGGCGGAGGCTCGCCCTTCCCACCAGTGGGAGCCGGGGAGCGTTTTCCAACGTGGGCTGCTTTAGAGTTAGCTCAGGCTCTGGGGAACGGCCTGAGTTAGAGTTTTACATTTTCCGTTTCTCTGTAGAGACCACATATGTCATATTACTAAGGGGAAATAACCCATACAAACAGCAACAACAACAACAAAAAACCCTTGCAGAATGATTATATTTCTGCTAGTCAACACCTTTTCTTGAATCCATTGTTCTTTCTTTAAAGGAGTCAGACAAATTAAGTGATTATGATATAGCATAGAACTAGGAGAATCTCTTTGTTTCAGGTAAAAGAAATCAATATGAGGAGCTCTTGGAACTTCTTTCTTTCCCTCTTTAGCAGCTCCTTATACATGGGTTTAGAAATGCTGATTCTACATGAAGAATGACAGTGATACATGCTCAGGCCTGGCCTCATTAGGCTCCGAACTTCTCTCTGAGAGTCTTTGCCACTGGTGTGTGTTATATGGATTTAGAAAAGGTGGTTACATACAGAAATTGAAGACTTTGGTATTTAAATATTTTTCTGTACTTAATTTTTAATGAATGTAAAATTTTTATTAGATAAACTTAGTTTTAAAAAGGTGGTATATCAGTGAGTTTTTTAAAAAATAGATTAGCCTTTAAGGTAAACAATAAATAAAAACCAATACTGACTTAGGATCTGTGATAATAACTTCATAGTCTTCAGTTGCCATTTTCTCAAGGCTGCGCACTCCGACAATTGTATTTAAAATTGTAACTCCCCTCCTAACCCCTTTACCTGGCTCCCCCCCCCCAATACCATTTTCTAAAACATACTGTATAACTTAGTTATTTTTTGGTATCGATTGTTATCTGTCTCCCCTGCTAGAATGCCAGTTTCATGAGGGTGTAGCTCTTCGACACTTTACTTCGCTGATAGCCCTTATTCTTTTGTCTTTTTTTTTCTTCTTTTTCTTTCTTTCTTATAAACCCTTGTGTCGAGGGCTGACGTTCAATCTCTGATAGCCCTAGACACTGAGCAGGGTGGAGCATATAGTAAGGGCTCAAGGAATCTTTGGATAAGGAAGTATTATGTTTGTTTCATGTGTAAAACATAGTGATTAGACATTTGTATAACTTACACAGTGATCATCCGTCTGACAGTGTAATGGTTTTTAAAGCAATCATATCTTGGGAGAGTAAAATACTTGACAAATATTTTTCTCAAGAAGAACTAAAATTCTGAGTTTTGAAAGAAGGCTGAGGATTCTACTCCCTTCATGAGGAGGATCCTCAGCTGTAGGGTTTGCAAAGTGGTCTGCGTCCTTTCCTGGGCACAGAGCCTGTCCCTCGCCACCTGCTCCCCGCACGTCCGTCCCAGCGGAGCAGCAGAGCTTTGAAGGGGCAGTGGTACTGCAGACCGTCTGTGACAAAGCAGCCCTCCCTTCCTGGGTCCAATAAAGACCGCAAGTTCGGTCAACCAACATATGTTTTCAGGCCCTCATAAACAATATTCTTTTTTTTAAAAAAATATATTTTTTATTGATTTTTTACAGAGAGGAAGAGAGAGGGATAGAGAGTTAGAAACATCGATGAGAAGAAGCATCGATCAGCTGCCTCTTGCACACACCACCTACTGGGGATGTGCCCGCAACCAAGGTACATGCCCTTGACCGGAATCGAACCTGGGACCTTCCAGTCCGCAGGCCGACGCTTGATCCACTGAGCCAAACCAATCTCAGCATGAACAATATTCTTTTGACCAACTATAGCAAATTTTCCATAGGAAACATCTTATTGCCTTAAAAAAAGAAATCTTCAAAAATTCCAGTTTATGCTGCATAAAACACATCAATATGAAATAGTAGTACATTTGCTGAAAATCAGAGAGTGTGGCTGCACTTTAAATATGATTGTGCCGTTTAGACGATCTGTTCAAAGGGGAGGTATGGGAGGCAGTGACGCCTGAGGGTCTCAAAGGCTCTGAATGGAGGTGCAATTTCACTTGGCTGAAAGGAGGTGGCAGGGTAGGACCCCTCAGCCAAGAGAGGCGCCGTGAGTGGTGGCTGGGCTCTGTGCGGTGGGTGTCTCGGGTGGGGAGGGTTTAAGAAGGACTGAGCTGGGATTGGCTCCTCCAGGAGAGCCGTGGCTTGGTGGGTTGGGCAGATTCTGGAGGAATTGGGGGGGCAGGTAGAAGAGTTGCTGAAGCCATGAGCTAGTGATGAGGAGATGCAGTCAACCTATAGCTAAGTAGTTTTAGAGAGGAATGGTGGATTTTGTTGTTGTTGTTCCTCCATAAAACAAGTTATTTCAACTACAGATCCCTCCCTTAAGCCCACTGTGAGGAAGGCTGTCCCCAAATGCCCATGAAAACCATTCTGTGCTTCCTGCTGGAGACTTTGTCTTCCACTTCATGGTTGGTGATGATTCGTTTTATTTCAAAGCACCACACAGGGCACCAGGACATTTATTTTCCAGCAAACTGGCACACGGACATCATCCTATCATTCTGATTTTGGTAATGGCTCCACGTTCAGATTTGCCCAAATTAGTAAGTAGTGCAGATAAAATTTATTTATTTATTTCTATTCTTTCAAAGCAGGTCATGAGGAGAATAATAAAGCTCATTTGGTACTTACTTTCCAAAATTCTTAATTGTTTGACATAGTATGTGATTTATTACCACAGCAACTGAAGTAATCAAAGTACGAACAGTATTCACATTTACAGAAAATCTAAGTCAAACATATGTGCTATTTGAAATTAATAATAATTTTTAAAAGCTATGTTATCCAACCAACATGTATGACCTGGTGTATTTGAGTGCACCCCCCCCTCACCCTCAATTGATTGATTGGTTTGGAATCATATAGATACAGTTTAAGAGTAAAAGAAAAAATGGAGACTTTCATAATCAAATAATGAGTCAAGAAGCTGCAGCTGAAATCAATTCGTACTAAGGTTTAAACTGAAAACATGCAAATCTTGTCTGTTGTAAATAGGGCTAAGTGAACACAGGGCTGCATATCTTTTTTTCAAATCAGTGTTTCTGGTTTCTTTGGATACACTCCCAGAAGTGGGGTCACTGGGTCAAAGGCAGTTCCATTTTTAATTTTTTGAGGAAACTCCATACTCCCTTCCGCAGTGGCTGCACCTGTGTGCTTTCCCACCAGCAGTGCATGAGGGTTCCCTCTCCTCCACATCCTCACTCACCAGCACTTGTTTGTTGATTTATTGATGATAGCCATTCTGACAGGTGTGAGTTGATATCTCATTGTGGTTTTCATTTGTACTTCTCTACTGGTTAGTGGCGTTACTCAAGATGCACTAGGTCTTATTTTCAGGGGATGTATTATGTTTTCATGAAGTAGGTCTTATTTTCGGAGGATGTCTTATTTTCGAGGAAATACGGGTACTTGGATTGTTTGTTTGTTGTTGTTGTTTTGGTTTTGAGTTATATAAGTCCTTCATATATTTTGGACATTAACCCCTTTTTAGATGTATTATTGGTGAATATGTTCTTTCATTCAGTGGATTGTCTTTCAATTTTGTTCATGGTTTCCTTTGTCATGGACAATCCTTTTAATTTGTTATAGCCCCATTGGTTTATTTCTTGTTGCAATATTTTTTTCTGCTATAGCTTCTTGGGCAAGGGAAACAAAAGGAAAAAATATTAAGTTTTTTAATTGTTTCAAGTAGGAGGTTGAATCTGTTCTTAGTTACTCCATCTTGGCCAGAAGTGGAAATCACCCTGACCTCATCTTAACTTAAAAAAAAAATATTTTTCAAATAGGAATGAAAACAAATAGCCCTTGGCTACACACTCCCAGTACGAAATTCCAGAGGCAGCCATATTCAACTCCTGTACACTTTCATTCCCTTCAGATTTTGTACCGCTCCCTGCCTCTCTGTTTAGAGAGGCCTTCTCTAACCACTCTGTCCAGCTCTGTCCTGTTACCCTGATGCATTGTTCTTTTTTTAAAAATTTCTTTATTGATTAAGGTATTACATATGTGTACTAACCCCCAATTGCCCTCTCACCCCTCCCCCTACTCATGCCCTCGCCCCCCTGTTGTCTGTGTCCATTGGTTAAGCTTATATGCATGCATACAAATCCTTCACACTCCTCTCTTTTTTTTAATTTCTTAATTTTTTTTATTAAGGTATTATATGTGTACATAGCTTACCATTGCCTCCCCCCTCCCCCACCTCCCATTCATGCCCTCCCTCCCCAGAGTTCTGTGTTCGTTGATTGTACTTAATTCATGCATACCAGTCCTTCGGTTATTCTCTTATCTCCCCCCCAGGTCTCCTTCCCCTCCCTGCTGTCATTTGACAATCTACTTGTTTTATGGTGACTATCTCAGGATCACATGAATAGAATCCGCTCCTCATTTGGCAGTCTGCTTGTTTTATGGTGACTATCTCAGGATCACATGAATAGAATCTGCTCCTCCTCTGGTTCTAACTGCCCCTCCCCCTGGGTCCCACTGCTTCCCCTGGGACACATGGCTCTCTCGGGGCACACGGCCCCCTGGGACACATGGCTCACCTGGGGCACATGGCCCCCTGGGACACACGGCTCACCCGGGACACCCGGCCCCTTTGGGGGACACGTCTCACCTGGGGCACACAGCCCCCTGGGACACACGGCTCACCTGGGGCCACACTCTTCTCATTTCTTGACATCACCAGGTCTGCTCATATGTGTACAGTCAGCCTTCCTCACTAATAGGACGCTCTCCCGCCTGTTTTGTTCACTGCTGAATACCCAGAGTCTCTAGAGCAGGGGTGGGCAAACTTTTTGACTCGAGGGCCACAATGGGTTCTTAAACTGGACCGAGGGTTGGAACAAAAGCAATCTGACCATGCTGGCACTCTCATCTTGGGCTGCTGTGAAGGAGCAGAGTGGAGAGCAAGAGAACCCTCCGCTCTTTCGGCTCCGTGGGCCGGATAGAACAGCCGAACGGGCCGGATCTGGCCCGAGGGCCGTAGTTTGCCCACTGCTCTAGAGCAACTCCCTGCACGTGGCAGGCTCTCAGGAAATAGCTGTTAAAAAACAAGTGATGAATGCCAGGTACTGTGCCTGGAGCTTTCCCAACATCGTCCTGTGCTGCGCCCTCCGCAGAGGCAGAGGACAACCCAGGGTTTTCCAGGACAGCGGAGCCGGAGAAGGGTTTCTGGGCAGCAGAGACAACATGGATCAGAGCTCTTAAAAACAAACAAACAGACAGACAGACAAACAAACAAACATCAGTCTGGCCCTCACCAGTTTGGGTCAGTGGATAAAGCGTCATCCTGAAGACTGAAGGGGTCCTGAGTTTGATTCCAGTTAAGGGCACATGCCTGGGTTGCGGGCTCCATCCCCAGTAGGTGGTGAGCAGGAGGCAGCCGATCAATGATTCTCTCTCATCATTGATGTTTCTATCTCTCTCTCCCTCCCTTCCTCTCTGAAATCAATACATATATATATTTTTAAAATCTGGTATGAAATTCAGGGAAATGAGATTTACTAAATTGACTCTATTTCTTGCTTCACATTGTCATGGAAATTCTGATTAATCTGCCTCCTTTCTAAGATGTTCCCCCAGAATTATAAAGGGGGGGGGGGAGGGAGAACAGTATCAAATTATTTTGCATTTTAAAAATAGCAACATAATTAAAATATTAGAATTAAAATTTCTCCACTCCTGTGTACACCCACCCCCACCTCCACCGCGTGAATTCAGTGACAGTGAAAAGTAACCGTGGAACTGGGCAATGGAACCATCTGGTCGATAGAAGGATGACATTCCGTGAGGCAGCCGCTGTGTCATGCGTCTCATCTGGCCTCCAAGAGGGGCCACCTAGAGGGGTGACCTAGTGGGTTGAACCTTCCCAAGTGGTCCTCTTCCTCCTCCTCTGGGTTCTGCAGCAAACCTGCCAATTAAGGTGGTGGTTTTGTGTTGAAACCTCAAGTCACTGGACTCGGAACATGACTTCATTTATTTCTCTCAGCCCCGCGGATGGAAACAGCTCTCGTGGCTCCCACGTTGTCCCGATTTAAATCTGGGACCTGACGCTGGAGAGGAGGCTCTGCTTCCTGTTAACCAGGCCCTCAAGCTGTAGCGGCACTTCTTTTGTTTGTATTTCTCCGGGAGTTTTCTTTATTCTCCTCCTGGCAGGGTCTTTGAAGAAGGACAGTTTTCTTTAGTGAATTAGTAAACAGTTATTTTTGAAAAAAATAATGTAGGGATATCTGAGAGTTTGAAGCATCTGTGCATGTTTTTAGAAGAAAGTATTTTCACAAATTCACCCAAGGAAAGTATTTTTAGGGGGGATTACTTAGAAAAACACAAACGTTAGACTAAAATATTGATTGGGTGAAAATGTACCTCATTTAAGTAGGTGGTGTTTGTCTTAACTGAGCCCTGCAACACAAGATTTTGTTTCTGGTTTGAAGAAGCACAAAAACAGAAACACGTTTTGTCTGATGAGATAATGTTTGGCTTTCCATAAAAAAAAAAAAAAAGTTGTATTTACACATAAGGCAGAAATATAGAGCCAAAGGGGTCTGGGTTAATAATGACAGCATGTGAACTTGTATCTCTAATTATTTTTAAGGATAAGGTAAAGTTGCTTTTACCTCTACTCTCTTTTCATGTGACCTCAGCTTTAGTATGTTTCAGAGGGGCAGTGGAAACCAGAAATGAGGCTTGCTAAGTGATTGAACAATCTTCCCCCATCCCTGCGTGGACAAACACCCGCTCACAAAACCGGAGCCAATGACCAAGCCTGGAAACAGCAGAGCACCGACCGTCTCTGCAGTTCCTGCCGGCCCGGCCCGCTCCCCCCGCCTCAGCGCTGTGTTTTCATGAGCATTTCACACCACTGCTCATCCCTTGTTCCGGTCTTGACCCAGCGACCTGAGAATCAAGAAAATGTCATGTTAGTGCCTACTAATTAGTGCGCACAGAGAGCCTTTGCATCTGGCCTTTCAACCTTCCCGAGGTGGGAGCGCAGGCTGTCACTCGTGTCACGCAGGGAAAATGAACCTTCACCGCGAGCTCCCTGTTTGGCAAACAGCAGAATCACTCCAGCTGAGGCTAGAGATGAATATGCAGGGTTAGGAAGAAATTAACCTAAAAGGCACTACCGTTTGCATGATTGTCTTGCCCGTGACACAGCACCGCCGTCACCGAAACACCCAGGATAGCATGCGGCGGGCCTGCGATTCTTACCGGACTCTCTCACTGGGGTATCACGCTTTTATTTCAATGCCATCATCTGCATTGGGTGAAATAATTTAAAGGAAGGAACATCCTTCGGGTAAAATGTTAAGGTGCACTTTAAGGCATTTAAGTTTCCGTTGTTTCTAGACACGGGGATGCTGCAGTTTGTTAGTGAGCATTTGGCTCCAGGGCTCATTAATCAGTGCTGTTGGGCCAAGGGTCTCCTGGGCCTTCTGGGTTTTGGGGGATCAGCTCCTGTAATTAAAGGTATGAAATATATCATGGTCACAAACTTACCACATCAGACAATTGAGGGTTTCAAACTGGTAGAATTAATCTTTTTTTTTTTTCCTTCCCCCTTAGGTGTTTAAGATAGAAGTGCTAATGAACGGAAGAAAACATTTTGTTGAGAAAAGGTACAGCGAGTTTCACGCCTTGCACAAAAAGGTAACTCCCCCCCCCTCCCCTTTCTCTGTGTGGCAGATGGTATAACGTTAGGACTGCTTTTGGGGTTCCTAAGAGCATTAAGAGTTCTGAAAACAGTGTGCTATCTTTTATCATGAAATAAATTTGATTTTAAAATCCATTACTTAGTTCTTTACAGGTGTGCTTTCTGAGTGGGTGGGCTTTCTGATAAGATCTTTTGCGTGAGCAGAGGTGAGACGGCAGACTGTTTGCAGTGTGCTGTGCCAGGGATGGTAGGTTCAGAAAGAAGAAAATCCAGACCCTATTTTAGCCGTGAAATGTACTTAATGGGCCTTCCAAAAGGGAAAGAAGAAAAGCAAACTATTTTATTTTCTGGGGAGAAACTTATTAAAATCAACGTATACTTGCATATACCCAGAAAAGATACCTCCCACGTGTGCATAAGGACTTGGGCAACTTGTGGAAGAGGCTCGCTGCCTTTTGTTGAATTGTAAAAGCTACAGAATAGGACTGGCATTTCATTAAAAGTCTGAGATAAAAGAGACAGAAATGTAAAAGGAATTGCTGAGTTTTTGGAGAAATGGTCAGTAAAGAGCAGAAGAGTGAATACTTTCTTATTTTATACAAAAAATGTAATGTTTTGCAGATTATGGATTATCATTGGGGTGCTGAAATTACTTTATTAGTAGAAATACTTCACGAAATTGATCAGGAAATCAGTGTATTTGAGTTATTGCAACTAAACTATTTTTCTTTCAGACGTGCATATTCATATGCATGTATATGTGTGTATATATTTTTGTATATGTGAACATATATACACACATATGCACACATACTTTAATTTCCTCACTGTTGTCACTTAGGTAAGACATTAGGTGGGAAGATTTTAAGAAAGAGTCTATTTTTTTAATTGCATTAAACACGTCTTAAATTCTCTGGGATATGGCAGGGCATAATTGATGTGATTTCAGTGCTTTCTTTGTTTTAAAAGTTCTTTAGCATTTTTTATAATTAAATTTTCCCACTTTTTTTTTTTTAAAGGAGAATCCCAGGTATAGGTTTTGTTGTTGTTGTTGTTTGTTTTGTTTTTTGAGAATGGGGTTTTGAGTGGAAACTTTAATGGGATATTCTGGAGAAATGAGTGAAACTGTTTCCCTCTGTTTCCTTTAACCACTTAACTGCCACGATATTTTGAATTTAGTTAAAAAAGTCCTGCTGCTTGCGTCTATAGACACTTATGGCTTACAAATGGTTAAAGAGGAGCTCTGTACACTCTTCTACTAAAGTTCAATCACATTTAATTCCCCAATTAAAACTGTGTTACTTCCAAGTTTATTTCCAGAAGAAACAGCACAAGCTCAGGCCTGGTGTTGCCAGCTGACTTCACAAAAGCCTCAACCCAGAGGCAAGAGAAACAAACTTGGGCTGTGAGTTTCATGTCCTCCTCAAGAAACTCCGTTTTGTTTACTGTTCTTCAAGGAAACAGACTCTTGAGAGATTTCTACTGGGCAAATCCTGAAATAAGTCCTTCCAGTGAGATTAAAAGCAGAGCTCCATCCCCAGCCCAGCTCTGAATAACCAGGCAGCCTGTCATGTGTGAGCCTCCTTCCTGACCTGCCAGGTCAGTGGCCAGCTCTCCATGACCCCACACAGCCCAGCTGTCCCCAGGAGGTACTCAGGGACCAACTCCACTGGAGGCACAGCGGGTGGCTCCAGGTAGGCTGCCCCTAGCACAGGCCGCGCTGCTTCCTGGAGTGGAGGGTCACTCACCCTCTTCTCTTCTCTTTGTTTTTTAATAAATTTTTATTGCTCAGATTATTATAATTGTTTCTCCCCCCCCATAGCCCTTCCACCCTGTTCCTGCCCCACCCTCTGCCCTTATCTCCCCTCCCCCCCATTGTCCTCATCCATAGGTGTACAATTTTATTTATTTATTTATTTATTTAAATATATTTTATTGATTTTTTACAGAGAGAGGGATAGAGAGTTAGAAACATCGATGAGAGAGAATCATCGATCAGCTGCCTCTTGCACACCCCCCACTGGGGATGTGCCCTCAACCAAGGTACATGCCCTTGACCGGAATCAAACCTGGGACCTTTCAGTCCGCAGACCGACGCTCTATCCACTGAGCCAAACCAGTTTCAGATAGTTGTTTTTTAAATTGTTGTGTGAGGTGGCAGCTTAAGGGCTTACCTAGGTAGCCATCTTGGTTCTCCCCCTCTTCTCTTCTCTTATACAGTCCATTTTCTTCTGTAGAAGACGACCCTCATCAGTGATTGTAGGCAGTTCTTAGGTATGCACAGACAGAAAAATACCAGATTTTCTAGGACTTCTCTCAATTTCTACAATTCTGTTAATTATTTTAGCTATTCTTACGTCAGCAGGCCTAGTAGAGCTAAGAGAATAGGAATTCTCAGATCTCTCAAATTTGCATGGTTCTAGCAGCTTTGTTAAAACATCCTCACAAGGACACAGAGGAAAAAAATAGCTTTTTTGGAGAAGAATTTTAATTGAGAGACTCTCTCTAACCGTATTTACTTCAGAGCAGAAAGCAGCTGCTGGAAAGCTCCACTGTATTTGTAGAAGATTTGGCAAAAAAAATAACTACGAAAGTACAGATGATGGTAGGGTTAAAACAAGTCTGTAATCTTGACTATAAAAGTGTTTTAAGAAGAATTGAAATGGGCAAAAAATTAGAATATACAGACTTTACTGATTATTGCTGCCAGATTACATAACTCTGTAATTTTATTAGATTTTTGGTATCCCAATTCCCATATTTGAGTTTTCTGATGCGCTTTGAATGTTATGTTTTTACATTAAGTATTTTCCCTTTAAATGTAGTTAAATTTATTTTCATTTAAATTTTTAAAAAATTCAACTATTTCTGCAGTGGATGCAGTTTGCTCTCTTGCCAGTGTCCTGATTTTTCTCACACTTTACTGTGTATTTATCACATGTTAAAAAAAGGTGTTTAGCCAGTGACTCCAAGTTAATCCTATCTAATAAAGAGTAATAGCAAATTGACCATCACTCCAACACACAAGATGGCTGCCCCCATGTGGTCAAAGTTGACTGCCCCCATGTGGACACAAGATGGCCAGCAGGGGAGGGCAGTTGGGAGAGACCAGGCCTGCAAGGGAGAGCAGTTGTGGGCAATAAGGCCGGTAGGGGAGAGCAGTTGGGAGGAACCAGGCCTGCAAGGGAGGGCAGTTGGGGGCGATCAAGCCTGCAGGGGAGGGCAGTTAGGGGGGTGACCAGGCCAGTAGAGGAGGGAAGTTGGGGGTGACCATGCCCACAGGGGAGGTCAGTTATGGGTGACCAGGCCTTCAGGGGAGGGAAGATAGGGGCAATTAGGCTGGCAGGGGAACAGTTAGGCATCAATCAGGCTGGCATGGGAGTGGTTAGGAGATGATCAGGCTGGCAGACAGAAGTGGCTAGGGGCAATCAGGAAGGCAGGCAGGTGAGCAGTTGGGAGCCAGCAGTCCTGGATTGTGAGAGGGATGTCCAACTTCCCATTTGGATCAGGCCTAAACGGGAAGTCAGACATCCTCCGAGGGGTCCCAGATTGGAGAGGGTACAGGCTGGGCTGAGGGACATTCTCCCCCTCCCTCCCACCCCGTGCCCAAATTTCGTGCACAGGGCCCTCTAGTTCTGAAATAATATGGGAGCTATTAACCAGTGCTGTGCATCTGTATAATAATAGATGCATGGCTCTTCTCCATGTACCAAAAACATACAGAAAGGCCTCCTGGCTTATTGTCAGGCTAATTTTGAGGCAGAAAGCCATTTTCCATTTGACAGTTCATCTGGTTGTCTGAAGAAAGTTCTTAATGATTATTATTTCTTCCAAACTTTTGCAGTTGTCAGTATTAAAATATGAAAACAATATTCTAATCATTTATACTTTTCTTAGGATTTCTTTTGAACTTTTTTGAAAAATTCAGGAGGTTTTGGTTTTTGTTTTCCTATGTGCATAACTTTCTTCCCCTTACGTAATTCAGGTTTACAAAGCTGGATCTTGCAGAAAAGATGGGGTTTGGAGAAATAAACCATTGTTACCCACACATATTTCTACTCTCCTAATACAATTCCTTTTTTCCTTCTTTTCTTGCCCATTTTAGTAAAACAAACACTGCTGCGCTAACCATGGTCCCACATGGTGGTAGCAATGATGTAGAAATGCAGTGTGCTGTCCCTTACCTCCCCTCACTCTTCAAGTCCTTGGAACAAGTCACATGATCTTTCAGTGCCTTAGGTTTCCTATTCTTAGTATGGGACTAATTAGAGTATTAACTTATTAACTTCATTGACTTGTTTTACAGACTTAATGATATGCATATTGCACAATAAACTACCAATAATTGATAGTCTTCATTGCCTATAATTCCCCCCCCCCCCCATATTCAAGAGTGTGTCCTTAAGCTAAATTACTGCAGGAAGCATTTCTGTCAAAGAATATGGTTATGTTTGCAGCTGCTGACATATATTGCCAAAACACTTCCAAAATGGTCTAGTGGATTTATAATACAACCAACAAATGTGAAAGTAGCACAGCATCTGATCAGCTTTGAATATTACCCCGCCCCCCAATGATATGTTTATTCAGCAAGCAATCTTTGTTGCCCTGTTGCTGTTTTAATTGGTATTCCTTAAGTTTGTTTATGGTTCTAGACCTTCTTTTTGGAATTCTGTTTACTCGCTTTCCCATTTATCTGCAGGGGTCTCAGTTGTTTTTGCTCGTTAGTTTATGTGGCCTGTTAATAAAATATTAGTCATTTGCTGAAAGTATTTTTCACCAGGGACCTTTTTATTTTGGCTATGATTTAAATTTTTATGTTGTCTAATATGTCAGTTTTTGCCCCTTCAGATTTTAAGTAAGATTCGTTGTTTCTTCCAGAGCTATGATGAGTATTTGACTTCATTTCCTTTTAGTTTTTCTTGATTGGTGTTTTTCACGGTGTGAACTTTGGATCACCTGACTCAGAGCAGTGTTTACTGAAGTGCAGAATCTGGGAATCGCCCAGACTCGCTGAGTCAGCCTTTGTGATGGAGCCCAGTCAGCTTCATGTTAAACTGGCCTTCCAGATAATCTTCATGCCTATCAACATCTGAGAATTCCTCTGGGGTTATATTTTCAGAGGTTTCTGTTAGACACAACCCTCGGACCCCCCCTCCATCACAGCACTGAAGCCACAAAGTTTGACACCTTGGAGGTCTTTCGTACCTTTTTCTTACCTTCCGTGTCCAGAGTGTCATTAAGTGCTATTGGTTCATTCTTCCAAGTTTCTATTATATGCACCATTTCCTGTTTCACTTATACGCTTACCATCCTAAAACAGAGTCTTGCTACTTTATGTGAATATTTCTTTTAACTGTTTTTGACTCTTGTTTTCTTATTCATTCTTTGCTGCAGATCAGTTTTCCTAAAACACTGTCTTCATCTTCATTCTCGGGTTCAAATAGATTAAAGTGGGTCTGTGTTGTCTCCTAAATCATGGACAGTAACCCTTGAGGCCAAGAATCTTCAACCCTGTGTTAGTGTCCTGTTACTGCTGTAATAAATCATCACAGACTTTGCTTTAAAACATACATTTGTTATCTTACTCCAAGTGTGTCCGCAGGGCTACATGCCTTCTGAAAGCTCTGGGGGAGAATCTGGGTCCTTGCCTTCCCAGCGTTGAGGCTGCCCACAGTCCTTGGCTCGTGGTCCCTTCTCCATCTTCAAAGCCAGCAGTGTCATCACTCCAGCTTCTGCTTCCATCATCACATCCCCTCTCTCTGTCTTGGACATCTCTGCCTCCCATTGAGATTACAGTGGACCCACCTGAATATCCAGGATAATCTTCCCATGTGAAGATGCTTGATATAACCACATCTACAAAGCACCTTTTGCCAGGAAGTTAATGCATCCACAGGTTCCAAGGATTAGGACATAGACATCTTAACGGGGGGGGGGGCATTCTTTTATTTACCACAAACCCCTTGGCCAGCCTTACTTCTCTCTGCTTCGCCTACGAAAACATCAATGGCAGTCCCCTTCTACTCCCCATCCCTGCCCTGCCCCATACGTGAACATCACTGTTCCCTTTGCCATGCTGGAGGTCCTTCCCTTTGTGTTCACATGTGTTCACTTCAAACTAAAACTTTTCAGGTTCTCCTTCTTCCCTGTGAGTTTCTTTTATTCCCTTGTCTCATTGTCCATAGGCTTCTTTCCGTTTAGAATATAGATTTCTACTTAAATTAAAAACATATCAGAGATTATTAAAACTTAGTTGTCCCCAAGTTTTCTAGCTAGAAGATACTTTTTTTTTTAAACTTAGGGCTCACCCTGACTGGTGTGACTCAGTTGGTTCAAGCATCATCCTGTTCACCAAAGGTTGTGGGTTCAATTACCAGTCAGGACACATACCAAGTTGTGGGTTCCAGCCCTGGATGAAGGGAGTATGGAAGGCAACTGATTGATGTTTCTCTCTCACATCAGTGTTGCACACGCGCTCTCTTTCTCTTCCTCCCTTCCTCTCTCTAAGATCAAGAAAAATAAATAATAAAATCAAATTATTAAAAAAAATAAGTAAATTAAATAAAAGGAGGATCCATGTCTTTTGTATCTTTCTCACCCCCCATTAGCACTGGGCACATATCAGGCATTAAATTAGTATTTGGCAAATGGGATATTGGAGAACATCACCGCGTATTGATGACTCACGGGAGGAATGTTTATTGACAAGAACACTTTTTGTGTGTGTGTGTGTGTGTGTGTGTGTGTGTGTGTGTGAGTTTAGTTCACTATAACTTTAATTCCAGGGTACACTTGTGCTTCCTTTGTAGCTCTGCTGGTTAAGATGGGAAGACACCACCACCACACTGAAACCAAAACAAACCCCTACCCTAGTCTTCTCATTCATGTTTAGCATAGTATTATTAAAAAGAAAAAGTTACAGGGCGCTCTCCCTCTAGCCCAGCCCGGCTGTGAGGACAGCAGGAGCCTTAACCTCGTAGGTGCCTTTTCCATGGCCCACAGCTCTGCTCAGGCCCCGCACTGCCAAGAGCCTCACCACCTTCCAGGTGGGCCTTGGAAACAGCGCCTCCTCCCTAGGTCCATGCCCGGGTGTAGAGAGGAAAACGTTGGCAAGCTCTGAGTGGATTTCACATCCTTTCAGTGGTTTCCTGTCATTTGCAGCCCATCCTTTTATTCATAGGGCTTCCAAGAAATACATTGCTGGTTTGCTCCTCAATTAACTCTCCTCATTCCTGTTATTGTCCGCCTTTGGCTCAAGTAAAATATTGCATCCTCGTATTTCATTTAACGGATGACATATTTCAAAGAACCAAAAACCTGCCATCTAGGGTTAAACTAGAACCCGTAGTAGTGTCTCCATGGTGTGTAGTGTCTCTAAAGGGAACCCTGAGGATATAGGGGTGACAACATGGAGTAAAAGATTGAATTTTACCCCAAATGTCCCTCATTCTTACTTTTAAAATATATATATATTTTATTGATTTTTTACAGAGAGGAAAGGAGAGGGATAGAGAGCTAGGAACATCGATGAGAGAGAATTATGGATCAGCTGCCTCCTGCACACCCCCCACTGGGGATGTGCCTGCAACCCAGGTACATGCCCTTGACCGGAATCGAACCTGGGACCCTTCAGTCCGCAGGCTGACGCTCCATCCACTGAGCCAAACCAGCTTTGGCCCTCATTCTTCCTTCCTTCCTTCCTTCCTTCCTTCCTTCCTTCCTTCCTTCCTTCCTTCCTTCCTTCCTTTTTCTTTCTTTCTTTCTTTCTTTCTTTCTTTCTTTCTTTCTTTCTTTCTGTCTTTCTTTGTTTCTTTGTTTCTTTCTTTCTTTCTTTCTAAATATATATTTTATTGATATTTTACAGAGAGGAAGGGAGAGAGAGCTAGAAACATTGACCAGCTGCCACCTGCACACCCCCACTGGGGATGTGCCCGCAACCAAGGTACATGCCCTTAACCGGAATCGAACCTGGGACCCTTCAATCTACCACTGAGCCAAACCGGTTTCGGCGGCCCTCATTCTTTCTTTAACTTTAGTTTTCTTTTCATATTCTTCTTTATGTGCTTGGGGAAACTATTATTTCTGCTCCTTTTTGTGGAAAAACGGGTACTACAGTCAGTGCACGTGCGGCGGGTCTGTGCAGAGCAAGTTCTGTGGAAACTTCTGACACTGCGAACGGGAAAGGGGTGGTCGCGCAGGCGAAGGGGACTGTGCTTGCGGTATCGTGGGATCTGCTGGCCATCGGGGGGGCCAGGAAGGCCGTCTGCTGGACGCAGCGTGGCCAGGACAGTTCATCATCGCGAGGAGTGGCAGGGGTTATTTGTCTTGTAAGCAGCTGAGCCCTACTGGAAACGGATCGTCCCAGGTTTGTCTCTCCTCATCTAGAGCAATTCATTACTCAGCTGCAAACGCTGTCACAGCCCACAGCAGCTGTGATGATCGGCTTTCTCGGGACTCCTGACATAAAGAAAAAGAAAACATGTTTCCAGTGCTCTATCTTCACGATTTAAAAAAAAAAAAAAAAGAAGAAGAAGAGAGACAGATAATGGAGTTGATTTTCTCTTCTGCGCTAAAAGAAATATTGTGCTTCGTGAGTTAAAGGAACTTTATGTTTATATCGAAACCTACTAAGCTGATTTCCACAGAATAACTTAGCGTTTTTCTTGTCTTGTTGTTGTTTGAGAAATACCTCAAATAGTGTAGAGACGTGGTATACATTCTCTGACAAGCAAAAATTCCTTTCCTTCTCTCTTTCTCTCTCAATATTGGAGCAGTCTCCATTGATACATAGCGTGTATTTGCCATTTAACAAGATAAAACGTGCCTCTGACCCCATGCCTCTCTCCCTTGTTCATCCCCTTACTCTCCTCTCTTAGTATCATTTCTTGAAAGAGGGGCCTACCTTCTGCTTCCTACTCTTTTTACCCAGTGTTTTTGACTTTCCATCATCAGCCGCACGGTCTGATCATGCCCCTTCCAGGAACGTTATCCTGGCTCAGTGTACTGTTCCACCCCTCCATCCTCACCGCTTACCCTGCTCCCCTTCCCTGCCCCTCAGAGTTGGATGTCTCCTGCTCACGTGGGATTCATTTTGGCTGCAAGTGACTCCAGAGAAAAAATAATGGTGACATTAACAGACATATTTTTCTCTCACATAATGTTGGGCTGGTGTGGCAGTTTCTTTTTTTAAAAAAAATATATTTTATTGACTTATCACAGAGAGGAAGAGAGAGGGATAGAGAGTCAGAAACATCGACGAGAGAGAATCATTGATCAGCTGCCTCTTGCACACACCCCACTGGGGATGTGCCCGCAACCAAGGCACATGCCCTTGACCGGAATTGAACCCGGGACCTCTTAGTCCACAGGCCGACGCTCCATCCACTGAGCCAAACTGGCCTTGGCTGGTGTGGCAGTTTCGTGATCATCAGGGACCCAGGCTCTTGTGGCTTTGCCATTCTCAATATGAGGCGTTCACCTCATGGTTGAAGGGGACTGCTCCAGGTCTAGCCATTACATGGGCAATTCAGCCAGTAGGAAGAAGGAAGGTCCTTCCCTTTGAGACCACTTCCTGAAGGCTACAATACATGTCTGTTTACCTGCCTTCGACCAGAATTCAGTCAGAGGGACACACCTACCTTCAAGGGAGATTGGGAAATGTGTTATTTATTCTGGGTGGTCATGTACCCAGCTGAAAATTAGGAGCTCTGTTCTGTAGAAGAGAGGGGCAGTGGATTGGGGGAAAGAACTAGCGTTCTCTGCCACTTATCCAAATGTGGCACCCTGCCACCAGCAGGCAGGTCACCCAAAATATGACTGCCAAGTGCGGTCAAAAACCTTACGACAGGGAAGGTCTTGGAGCCATTCTGATCACGCCTGCTTTCCACATGCTCCCACCGCCTTCTCCTTCTCCCACCCAAAGCCAGGACATGGTTCAGTTCACCGTCATCTCTCGCCTGGACGTCTGCAGGAGCTTCTGACGGGTCTCCTTGCTTTGACTCCAGCCCCCTCCTAGTCCATCTTGCTGGTAGAATCTCGCATGGTCTCTTTAAGTAAAAATCGCAGCAGGCCATTCCCTTTCTCAAGAAATTCGATTTGCTTCCCATTTAAAATGATATGCAAATTCCCGCCTTAGCTTCCAAGGGCCTACAGGGTCCGAGGCTGTCCCTCTCTGAACCGGTCTCCTCCTTTCTGTGCGTTGAACACTGGGCTTGGTCCTCCCTTCCCATTGCTCTGTCTTTGCCATACATTCCTTCTCCAGCTCCTTTCCTGGCTCCCTCGCAGCATGAATCAGGTCACAGACATCCCACCTCTCACAGGCCTTCCCCCGCTGCCCCCACCGCACACCCTGCTGCTGCTCTCGGCCCTCACCCAGTTTTAGTAACTTGCTTATTTCTTACTGTCTCTTTCCTGGTATGTAAGCCCTGTGAAGGCAGGAGTGTCTCTAGCACCAGAATAACACCTGAAAGTGGAGTGTCTTCTGTTACATGACCTTTAGGGAATTATTATTATTTTTTTTAATACATTTTATTGATATCTTACAGAGAGAAAGGGAGAGAGACAGAGAGCCAGAAACATCAATGAGAGAGAAACATTGACCAGCTGCCTCTTGCACACCCCCCCACCGGGGATGTGCCCGCAACCAATGTACATGCTCTTGACCAGAATCGAACCTGGGACCTTTTAGTCCGCAGACCGACGCTCTACCACTGAGCCAAACCGGTTTTGGCAGGGAATTATTATTTTTAAAAATGTTTTTAATATATATTTTTATTTATTTAGAGAGGAAGGAAGTGAGAGAGATAGAAACATCAATGATGAGAATCATTGATTGGTTGCCTCCTGCATGCCCCCTACTGGGCATCAAGCCCACAACCCGGGTACATGCCCTTGATCAGACTCGAACACGGGACCCTTCAGTCTGCTGGCTGATGCTCTATCACTGAACAAAACCAGCTAGGGCTATTTTTAAATGTTTTTATTGATCTTTAGAGAGAGAAGAAGTGTGAGGGATAGAGAAAAACAAACATCTATGAGAGAGGAACATCATTGATCAGCTGCCTCCTGCATGCCCCCTCCTGGGGATTGAGCCCACAACCTGGGCATGTGCCCTGACCAGGGATTGAACCTATGACCTCATGGTTCCTGGGTCATTGTTCAACCTCTGAGCCATACCAGCTAGGCACTAGGATTTTTTTTTAATAGACAAAATGATAATGTATTTTATCCTAAAATTTATCCCTTTTATCCATACTATCCATACAGCTGAAATCAACTGTTTTCCAGGAGGCTCCTCTCTCCAAGCCCTCTGACCCTTTGCTCCAACATAGACTGGTGGTTCTCCAGGCCGCTGTGCTCAGCTGTCCTTGGAGGTCCCTTCCCCACGCTGATGGGGCAGAGCTCTAAGGCCAAATCCTATTTTTCCTCTTTCTTGCATTTATCCTCAGTTTTCCAGAATTACATGCTCAACTTTATGTAAAAGGAGACATGGAAGGTAAATTTTTCGAGTCCTTGAATGTCTGAAAATGCATGTGATCTCTCACACTTGATTAATGGTGCGGCTGGTTCCAGAAATCCATTTTTAAATTAGATCCTTGAAGCATTCATTGTCTCACATTCACTGCAACTGATGAGAAATCAGTTGCCAATGCAGTTCTGCTTTCTTTGTTTATCACCTGATCTTTTTCTGTTAGTAAGTGTGGGTTTGTTTTTATGTATTATACCTGCATTCAATGGATTCTTAATCTGAAGGCATACATAAATCATAAAAAAATTATTCTTTGAGGAATTTTTCTTATTCTAATTAGAGGCTTATTAATTTTATATTAAGTTTCCTGAATTAATTCTGTATGTGTTTTATCTTTTCACCTGCCTTTTCTCTCATTTTGTTTATGCTATAGTACTTTAAGAGATTTTTATATTCTACCTCTTTTCATTTTTTAAAAAATTTCTCTACTTGAGGCCCAGTGTACAAATTTGTGCATGGGTGGGGTTCAGCCAGCCCTGCCCCCAACTGGGGTGTTGGGGGCAATTGGAGGCCAGGCCAGCAGAGGAGGGTGGGGTGGAGATAGGGCCCAAATCAGGCTGGTTGGCTGTTGCAGAGCACGTCATAGCCACTGGTCATTCTGGTCGTTTCTCAGTTCTGATTGCTGGACTTTTATATACATGGTTCATGGTTTTTAATTCCCAGTGCCTCTTTCTTATTCTCTGAATTATTTTTCATAGCAACCTGTTGTTGTCTTATAGAAGCAATATTTTCTTATATCCCTGAAGATACTAGTCAGATTTTTAAAGATCTCTTCTGCTATTTGGTTTATATATTTTCCTTTGGGATTAGTTGTCCCATTTGTTTTTCTTGTCTTTTCTCTTTCATAGTGCTGCTTGTGGAAGTGATCCAGAGTACCCATCCAATGAGACTGTTTGTCATTGGTTCCTCTGTTTGGGGTACCTAAGTCTGGTCCTTCTGTAGGGTGTGTCTGCTAAAGGACCTCATCATCGGGAATGAGGGGAGAGAGCCAGCTATTACCCTGTGGACCCCATGAAAACCATTATGTCCAGAATGGCAAAACCCTCATTCAACCCAAACACTTCATTCGTTTTCTTTCTTAATGGGGTGTATGTAGTCTGTGTTCCAGGGATAAAACCAGGCTGCTACTCACGCTGCTGTGGTGGGTAGGGTAGAGTGCCCTTTGGCACAGGCTGATGGTATGGTCTAATCCCTCTTCTTATGCCAGTCTTGAGCACAGAGCCTCTCAGGGCTGCTAAGAAGATTGGAGTTCACACCCTTTGTCATCCTCTTCCTGAGGGGGTCTGGGCCGGGCCTTCCCCTGCTCTGCTTTCTTCCTTGGCATACTCCTGCTTTCTGTCTTTTAGAAAACTGTTCCTCTCTCACAAGGCGATGATCTCTTTCTCCCTGCCCTGTTCTATTCGTTGTTCTGTGCCCTATTCCCTTTGGCTTTCTTCCTTTTCTTTTTTTTTTAATGTCTACCAGGATGAAATCCAGGTACATAAAACAGAAAGCCCAAATACTAGTAACCTTAAAAAGAAGGTGGGAAGGGGTTTATCTTTTCCTCTTAGAAAACAACCGCACACACGTTTGGAAGTGGGCCGGGGGCTGTGTGGCAGCTCCAGGAGGACGCCGGGCACACTGGCTCCTTCTTTCTTTCTGCTCAGTCATCTGGAACATCTGGCTGCCAGCCTCAGAGCTGCCTCATGGTGGCAGATGGTCGTGGCAGCTCCAGCCATCACCATCACATTTTATTAGGCAGGAAGCAGGTGAAAGGGGGTTAGGATAGAAAGTATAAGCCAGCTGACTCTGCTCCATGTTTGATGAGTTTTTATTTATTTTTATTTTTTTACTTTAAAAATATATTTTATTGATTTTTTACAGAGAGGAAGGGAGAGAGATAGTTAGAAACATCGATGAGAGAGAGTCATCCATCAGCCGCCTCTTGCACACCCCCCCACTAGGGATGTGCCCGCAACCAAGGTACATGCTCTTGACTGGAATAAACGGGGACCCTTCAGTCTGCAGACTGATGCTCTATCCACTGAGCCACACCGGTTTCGGCAATGTTTGAAGAGTTTTTATAGAAGCCCTCCTCAGTGACTTCTGATTAACTTTGGCTTCTATTCTCTGCAAGGAGACTTGGAAATTGTAGCTTCTTAGCTAAATTTAGAAGACTACATTATTATTCTCAATAATGCAGTTCTATTGGTGAAGAAGAATAGATCTGGGGTTTCAGTTTGTCTTTCACAGGTGTGGAGGGAGGAGATAAACAGGATCAGCACTAGACAGTTTGATCTTCGAATTTCCCAAGGCCCCCTTCTTTTGCATCACGTGCAACAAATTTTAGCCTAGAATGGTTAATGGTGAATATATACTGAGTGGCCAGATTATTATGATCTCCAAATGCATAATAATCTGGCCACTCAGTGTATATCCTATATAATAAAAGGCTAATATGCAAATTGTTCCCTTGACCAGGAGTTCAACCAGCAGGCAGGCAAGCCGGCCAACCGCCAGTATCCCCTCCCACTGGCCAGGCTGGCCGGACCCCCACCCATGCATGAATTCATGCACTAGGCCTTTAATACATACACACACACACTGAGTAGACAGATTATTATGCATTTAAAGATCATAATAATCTGGCCACTCAGTGTATGGTAATATATGGGAAGAATTTTATATTACAGTATTAGTTCCTGGGATTTAACTGTGCATTTCCTTAAAGATTATTATGCTGTTTCTTTGCATGTGTAGTAAAGGAGCAATCTCTGTAGGTTTTCCTAGTTCTGGAGTAGAATATTAAAATTCATTCCATTTTGGGGGCAGAGTATTAATTTCCTATTGCTGCTGTAACATGATAACACAACTTTAGGGGCTTAAGCAACACAGATTTGTAGTCATATACTTCTCGAGGTCAGAAGTCCAAAATGAGTTTTACTGAGCTAAAATCAGGGTGTCATAGGCTGTAAGAGAGAACCCATTCCTTTCCCATTTCCAGCTTCTAGAGGTTGCCTGGGCTCAGGACCTTTCCTGCATTACCAAAGCAAGCCGCTTCCATTTTCTCTCTCACTGTGACCCTCCTTGAGCCCCAATGGATAATTACATTGAGCCCAACTGGATAATCTAGCATAATTTCTCATTGTGAATCCCTAATTTAATCAAATATTCAAAGTACCTTGATATGTAAGGTAATATTCACAGGTTTAAAATGTGGATATAGTAGGGTACACCTGACACAAGTTTTTCTAACTCAACTTCCAATATAATTATTTTTCATTTATATGTTTCCTTAAAACTACTGCCCCCAAAAGGCTTAAATGAGAACCATCATTCAGTTTTCATGAACGAAATTTGGACCTAATACTTAGGAATGTTGGAAGGAACAGCTTCTGTTTTTTTAGTTCGTCCTATATAATAAAGATGTAATATGCAAATGGTTGTTATGCCGTGAAGCATAATGACAGACCGAGTAATGACTGGATCACGGATCAGCAGGAGGGTGGGGCAGCGAGCAACAAGGGGGCAGTGGAGAACTACAGGAAGGCAGCAGCAAACTACTGGCTACAAGTGGGTGGTGGAGAGCTACAAGAGGGAGTAGGGCAGAAGCTATGAGGGGGGATGGGGAGAGCTACAGGAGGGCGGGGCAGTGGGTGGAGAGCTACTGGAGGGTGGCAGAGAGCTACTAGCAAGCTACTAGTACACGGATTCATGCACAGAGCTACTAGTTCTATTAAAAAAAACTCTCCACATGATGTGATCTATCTCAGATGGCATTTTAGGTATTATGATGATAATAGCATTTTGTTTTGCTTTTTTATATGAAAAACTAGAGGCCCGGTGCATGAAAATTCATACACTGGAGGGGGGGTCCCTCAGCCCAGCCTGCCCCCTCTCCCTGTCCAGGAGCCCTCAGGGGTGGGAGGCGACCTGGTGATCAGGGGAATGTGACGCTTCCATCACACCTCTGCTGCTGCCACTGCCGGCAGTGCAAGCCTCTGCCAGCCCTGGTTTCCTGAGCCTTGGGTGGCTGGGCAGCTGACATCCGAGGCTTGCCTGTGCCAAAATTTTATTATATTAATTGATTTTAGAAATTAAAAACTTTTTTAGATTTTTTTATTTTATTTTTTTATTAAGATATTATATGTGTACATATCTTACCAATTCCACCCCCCCACACACACTTCCATAGATGTCCTCCTGCCCCAGATTTTGCATCCATTGGTTATGCTTATATGCATGCATTTACTTTCTTTATAATTAATGTACTGAACTTTTAATTTTTTAGAAAACAATAATTCTAGTTTGAAATACAGATGATGTACAACAATAGCAATGACTATCTAAACCACAAAATTTTTATCCTGAAATCTGAACATTTAGGACTGCTAAAAAAATTTTTGACAGATTTTCAGTGTTATCATATTTTACTCTTTTTATTGGCGATAACAATTGTTCACTTTTTTTTATTGGCTCCCCCTAATAATGTCTTTATAATTAAGATATATTTCCTATATTTTGTTTATTTCTGTCTTTATAGCTTAAGAAATGTATTAAAACTCCAGAAATCCCTTCAAAACATGTGAGGAACTGGGTTCCAAAAGTGCTGGAACAAAGACGACAAGGCTTGGAAACATATTTACAGGTAAGATGTGTTTAGATGCTCAGTTAATACAGCATAGCTTAAATAGCCATTTATCTCAGTACTTTTTCCTCAGAACTTATGGGTGAGATGCAAAATACATGAAGCAACCAAACCTTCTAGATTAAAATAAAGTTTAAAATTATGGCTGTGTTGTTGGTTGGTTCATTTAGCTTAAATTGGGTTCTATTTAAAATTGGTTATGTGGATCAGGGAAGAGAAAATTTAGTATAAAGGTAAAAACTGATGTTGAAAGGGTCTGTTTGTCTTTATAATTCAGCTCTACAAATAACTTTGTTTCCCCCCCACCCCCACACCCCGCCCCGAAGTTGTATTGCTTTATCGTAGCCTTTCTTGCCTTGAGGTTTAGGGTGTTTGAGAGATGGTAAGAGGCACTGAAATTTTTAAAAAATATATTTTATTGATTTTTTACAGAGAGGAAGAGAGAGGGACAGAGAGTTAGAAACATCGATGAGAATCATCGATCAGTTGCCTCTTGCACACCCCCTACTGGGTATGTGCCCGCAACCAAGGTACATGCCCTTGACCGGAATTGAACCCGGGACCTTATAGTCCGCAGGCCGATGCTCTATCCACTGAGCCAAACCAGTTTCTGCAGCACTGAATTTCTTAGTGGGCCGGGCTAGTCCATCTATGGGATCATACTGAGAATGAGTGTATAAAATTTGCCTCTGATGAAGTGCCAACTTCTTTGAAAATTAGCATTTATGTTTTTGAAAGAAGGCAGTAGGATGCTCTTTCCTGCAGCTGGGTCACAAATAGAACTACCTAAATTCGATGAACAAAAGTACTCCCTTTCTGCCATGTGACAGAAAAAGCAAAAGGAGAGTGTCAGCTTTTCCAATATCTAAAACGATAAAGACTGGAGGGCCCGGGTGAATGTTCGGTGTAGCTGTCACTGTCCACAGAACTCTACCCAGGGCAGGTGCTGAGCTGAGCTTGGGGCAGGGGCAGGGGCAGGGGCAGCATGTGGAAGCCTCGTGGTCAGGCAGGCCCCCTGAGCCCACGTTAGAGGCTGACACCTGAGAACGACTGAGATGGTGTGAGATGGGGCGGTCGGGGAGTCTTGGCTCACAAAAAGAAAAAGTTGGACTTCACCTAAAGTTATGAATTTACCACCATGATCTATCTATCCATCTCTAATACATGTTACAGCAAAGAAATTGGCAGCCCAGCCTTAATTCTTCCATTGATATCTTCCTAACCCCATCAGCATTGATTTTGGTGCGGATTCTGTGTACCAGAGCAGCTATAAGCTGTGTTAAGCCAGCATACTATTTCTTCTACAGAACTTTTCTTTAAAAAAATTTTTTTAATTGATTTCAGAGAAGAAGGAAGAGGGAGAGGGAGAGAGAAACATCAATAATGAGAGAGAATCATCGATTGGTTGCATCTTGCACACCCCCTACTGGGGATCCAGTTGTAACTCAGGCGTGTGCCGGGAATTGAACCGTCACCTCCTGGTTCATAGTAGTTCAACGCCCAACCGCTGAGCAACAGTGGCCAGCCTCTCAGAACTGTTCTGAGTGGTTTTGCTTGGATAGAAGCTGAGGAGAGGCAGTCACTAAACTTGGTGATAAACTTGGGGGATTCTCTGGCTGCAGGAAGATGCTGAGCCCTTTCCTGGCCTCCTGCAGTCTCCCCGGTCCTGACGCTGCCCAAAGAGGAAAGCCGGCAGCTGGCAGCCCCGAGCAAGTCTGAGGAGGCCTCTCTTCACTGTTTTTTGCTCTTTTGCTTTTGAACATGGTGGCGAGTCCCTTGGCTGCCTCTGCCTGGGAGTGGGAGATGAAAGGAAACGGGGACCACAAATGACAGGAACGTGTGCGGCCTTGTGCTTTGAGAGTCTGCGTATGGAGCGGAGAGACTTTCAGAGCTTCGGGCAACACCATAGAACAAAACCCAAACAAAACAAAACAAACAAAAAAAAACAACACTAAAAAAAATGAGACGTTAGGCCTTGTATGCAAAGGGTAAAATGCATGTTCTGTGTAATTAAATGGCATGGGTAAACATTGCATTCTTATTTGTAAGGCAGATTTTTTTCCACAGATATTGCATATCCTCAAGCTTTAGCGCTGAAGAAAGCTTTACTCTCTTCCCTGCCATTGTATTTGACACATGACTTCCATTACTCCTCAGTGTAAACATTTTAAGTTGTTTGTACTTGGAATATAAATATGCGGGTAAAATCATCTGGCACAGAGAGGAGTTTACAGTGACACTCAAATTGAGCTTGGAACTTTCTGGTGTCGGTACGAGGCTTGAAAGATGTGGTTGGAGGACGGAGTGGGCCTGTTTCCTGTTGTGCGTTTAATATTCAATTTGTTGTGTGTGAAGTCCCTGGGCAGCTCACGGCGCTTCCTCCCCCTTCGCCACCCGCCACCGACGCTGTCTGCAGGCTTTGGGCGCGGGGTGGGAGGTGGAAGGATGAGTGGGAGTTATTACAATCCCAAGTGAACTAAAACCCCCGGCGTAGGTGTCTTCTCACCATAACGTTTGGAATGTAAGTCTAAATAAGTAAATAGTATTCGGAAACTAGAAAAAAGAGAGAAGACTTGTGACTGGTCCTTCTGCTCGCCCCTGTAACTCCAGTTGGAATGTCTCACCCTGAGCAGCTGCACCTGAGCCTGCGCTCCCCGGAGCAGGGGTCACCAGCACTCCTCAGCAGGCGCCGTCCTGCAGCCAACCCACCTGGGCACACGAGCTGGCAGGAAGGCCCTGTTCTGGTCCATAACCCTGAGAAAGTATTAACTCCAATGCCACACCATTTCCATCTCGCAGGGAACACGGGCATTATCTAGCCCAGCTTGCCTTCTGCCCTTTGGTTGTGGTCTTGATAATCTCTATGGCCTCAATTTCCCACCCATAAAATGGGCAAGATTAAGTCTTTTTAAAAATATATATATTTTTATTGATTTTGTTACAGAGAGGAAGGGAGAGAGATAGAGAGCTAGAAACGTCAATGAGAGAGAAACATCGACCAGTTGCCTCTTGCACACCCCCCCACCGGGGATGTGCCCGCAACCAAGGTACATGCCCTTGCCCGGAATCGAACCTGGGACCCTTCAGTCCGCAGACCGACGCTCTACCACTGAGCCAAACCGGTTTCGGCCAGATTAACTCTTGAGAGAACAAGAGAAAACAGTTCTTCCTCCTCTTGTCCAAGAACAGCTTGGTCCATGGCTGAGTACAAGACACACATTTCCAAAGGTGCTCTTTTAGTTTAGAGATGGAGAAACTAAGGTCAGTGGTGTACGAAACTTGCTGCACCTCCTGTAGTATGTTGGAGATGGGACTGGAAGTTTAGTTTCTTAGCTCCTAGTGTAGGCTCTTTGCATTAGGCATTGCGGATTTTCCAAGTCTGAGAAGGTTTTTCAGTCTTGACATATAATTTTACTTAGGGAAGTAATAATAATAATAATAATAATGAATAATGGAAAGGACCTTATAACCATCAACTATCATAATGTAATTGACTAATATACACCCCAGCTCCCTTGGTAGATCAGTAGATTGGTGATTCTTTCAATCCATAACTTGAATATTTCAAATCCTGTGAGAAATATGAGTATGTGTCTGCTTGCTGTGTTAAATCGTTTACATAGAAGTAAAAATCTTAAGAACAAATTAATTGGGGTTTCCCAAACTGATTTGACCATCAAACTTGTTTTATATAATAGTTATAGCTCCTCATTTGAGATGACTTCCCATCTTTCCCGAGATCCAGCTGAAATAAAAGTATAAAAATTTTAAGAAGGAATAAATTTTGACAGTTAAGTAATAGATGGACAGGGGAAAGAGAAGATCATCAAAGGAAGAAAAAAATTTAACAACTTTCTGTAAGATGAAAATTCATGTACCATATCATCTGAATTCTCATGATAGGTTTTATTTATGCAACCAACCTTGCTGTATGTACATTATGGAAGCCACTAGTCACATGTGGCTCATGGACATTTGAAATGTAGTCAGTCTGAATCAACATGTTCTAATAATGTAAAATTATACAGTTTTCAAAACCATAGAACAAAAAAGAATGGAAAATATTTCAGTAATTTTTATAATGACTATATGTGAAATAATATTTATATATGGAGTTAAAATACATGTTGATTCTTTTTACTTTTTAAATGTGGCTACTGAAACATTTAAATGTTAAATTTGCATTAAACATTATGACAAAATACTGCGTATATGTGGCATTGATATAGGTTACAGCATGTGAAGGTGTTTATTTCTCATTCTCCTTTCCTCTAGAGATGTATCCTTCAGTGGCTGTATTTGGAGCTCCCCTCTCAGGGTTCACAGCTTACCCATAGGACAGAGCCAGCTTTGGTTATCTATCAAGATTTTTGTTTACATTCCATTTAAGTCTGCTTTAGATTCCTTATTTCTTACCACCTCAGTGATGCATTTTTAAAATCATATATATATATATATATATATATATATATATATATATATATATATGATGCCCAAAAAAATGTGGACACACACTCTGAGTAATTATAAAGCCAGTGTTTATTGAAATGCATTTCATTTTCAAAATGGAGCTATCAGCTGTTCAAGTGTGTGTATACATTTTGGGGAACACCCTGTATATGGCATTTTCGGGTCCTCAGGATTCTTTTCAAAGGAAAGCTTAGCTCTAGTGAGTGCGCTAGTGTTAAGTCACTCTTCTCAGTTGTCCAGCTTTTGCAATGGGGGCATCACTGAGCAATGAAATATACTGTATGTTTTCCTAGAATACATTCTTCAAACATGGCGAGTTTTGGAAAACAAGTTTAATTATTTTACTGACCATGAGATTTTAATCTGACAATGGATTTCACATCCTGTTCATTCAGGGGCGGTAGTGAGGTTATGCAGCGTTCTCTGTTAGGGTCCATCTCTGGCAGCAGTGACTGCTCAGACTTAGAGTGCATTTCAACTCAGGCCAACTGGAGCATAAACCTTTATAAAAATGCAGTCTGTTGTACTTGTACACATGCGTACACCTGGGTTATAAAGTAGACCTTCAACATGTCCATAAGATAGTCCCAAGAGAGGTTGCAGCATGACCATTTTAAATAATTTTTTATTATTTATTACCCAGCCTGTCTGTAGGCTTAATGTCAAGGAATTCACAGCGTACTAGTAAGAGTCTCTGTGTCTCGCCCTTTACCCTTTTCCACTTGCCGCCCACAGCCATGCCTACTTACCAAGACATTGCCTCCCGGAGTAGGCTGCCTTCCCACTCCCCGGGGCGAATTTTCCAGCCTATTCTCTTTCTCTTCCCCTAGCTTCTCGACTCTCCTAACGGCTCTGCAGCAGCGTGGTTCCCTTCCCCATTATGCTACTGTTCACCCAACAATGTTCTCTGTAAAACACCACTTCAGTTTTTAAAATCTGGGAAAGGTGTTCTATATAGACATTGTTGGGTAAGCAGTTGCTCTGCTTGTCTGGGCGATTGCCTCTTACCTGTTGCTGCATGAAGATTCTTAGACAAGGTGCCAGTTCCCTCCAGAATCACGTGGCCATTCCATGTCAGGCAGGTGTCTGGTACCACCTAGTGTTTTCTCAGAAGAGTTCTCTGACATGGCAGGCAGTTTCTGCCCGAGTTGGAACACGCCTTTAAGCCATTTTGTGAGCCACATTTTCTTACTTCCACGCTAGAGTGTGTTCGTGGACTTACGTTTATGATTGCAGGGCACTTGTAAATTTGACACTTGACCTGATGTTACCTAAAATACTTATTTTATGTATGGCCAAGAGCCATTTTTAGGTATATATTTCTACCTTTTCTTCACTTCATTAAAGAATGCTATCAGCCAGGACTGGTTTGGCTCAGTGGATAGAGCGTCAGTCTGAGGACTGAAGGGTCCCAGGTTTGATTCCGGTCAAGGGCATGTACCTGGGTTGCGGGCACATCCCCAGTGGGGAGTGTGCAGGAGGCAGCTGATTTATGTTTCTCTCATATCAATGTTTCTGTCTATCCATCTCCCTTTCTCTCTAAAAAAATCAATAAAATGTATTTTTTTAAAAAAGAATGCTATCAATTAGTACTCCTTTAGGGGGGCCTTTTCTCCAAGTCTTATGCAGAATCCCAGAGGTGTTTTTTGTTTTTTTTTGAACCATTTCATGACAATTGTAGGGTAGGCAAAATTGAGCTGAGACTACCAGACGAAAGGAAACCAAACTGAGATCCAGGTTTGTAATGTTTTCAGTGCTCTTGCTTATCTCAGCATAATTGCAAACCACTGCTTCCCACCTGCTGCTGAGGTTGTGAGCCGTCAGTACTGCAAAGCTTAAGTGTAGAACAGGTTTCTATTTAAGATCTCTTAGAATTATCATGATCCCTACATTTAAAAGTTAGTTTTTACTTTTAAAATGAGTTTTCTCATTATTACCACTCTTATCGTCATAGATATTTCTAAAGGTAAAACATTTATTATGAAACATATTTTTACCCTTTCTTTCGCTCCACTTTCCATTTTCATGCTTTTAAGCTGGACACACGTGTCTGTTCCCAGCCGTCCAGTTCTGGCTGAGGAGGAATTGACATTTGCTTTCTTAACCCACCACCGCTTTCCACAAAGGCCTTGATGAAGCTGAGTGAACTCAGCACGTGGCCAAGAAACCCCTCCTGTCCTAATGGCCACCTGACCCCTTAGCTTAGGTGCTTACTAGAAGCAGAATTTTGAGTTTAATTCCCCAAAAGATAGATATAGAGACAGTAAAGCAACAAGCAGACTGTCAAATTACAGCGGGGAGGGGAGGGAGATCTGGGGGAGATAAGAGATCAACTGAAGGACTTGTATGCATGCATATAAGTACAACCAATGGACACAAAACTCTGGGGAGGGAGGGCATGTATGGGAGGTGGGGCAGTGGTAATATATGTACACATAATAATTTAATTAAAAAATATTTTTTTAAAAAGAAGTGTTGCAATGGCAGCTTCCCTTCTTACAAAGGACTTCCTCTCCCACCCCCCACCCGCCCCTTAATCCTCCCCTGAAGATATTTTCCCATTGGTTTTTGAAGAGAGTGGAAGGGAGCAGGAGAGATGGAGAGAAACACTGATGTGAGAGAGACACGTCAAATTGGTTGCCTCTCACACAGCCCCCACCAGGGCCAGGGATCAAGCCTGTAACCGAGGCTGCAACTGAGGCACGTGCCCTTGACCGGAATTGAACCCGGACCCTTCAGTTCGTGGGCTGATGCTCTGTCCACTGAGCCAAACCAGCTCAGACACAAAGGATTCTCTTGAACTGCAACCGAAGTAAAGAAAAGGACCTCCTGCAGAGGGAGGGCTGTGTTGGTGAAAGAGAGATGTGCGGTGCGGGCTTCAGAAAAGCACTGCCGAGCCCTCCGGAAGTCACAGTGTCCGCGAAGGTCCTGCTTATAACCTGAGACAAAACTGTTCTTTGTTCTCCTTAAAGATTGTGAACAGTGTGTTAAATAATATTAATGGCCCGGATTGTCAGTATTTAACAGTACTTTCCTTGTACAAGTGATTTTATTGATCGATACGGACTCAGTGTAACAGGGGCAGATTATTTTTACTGATTTTATCAAAACCTTAACCAAGTTTGTTAGTGCACCACATATCTTTAAATAGATCTAGATGATGATATAGATTAAGAAAAGCAAACCACCATCCATCTCTTTTTGATCTGTTAATAACTTAGATCCATCATTGCTGGCGAGGGTTCCCAGACTCTGCCGTGCATACATGCTCCCGTGGAGCCGGTGAGGAATCCTGCAGCCTTGTTCACTGGTTGGTTTTCACACAGAAAAAACCCCAACCACTCGGCCAGAATTTGGCAGACACGTTTGTCATCATATTTTGTGAAATAATTGACAACACGTGAATTAACAAAACAAAAAAACACTTTAAAAGTCTCTGTTTCCTATTTTTAGTTTTCATAGGCAGGGACCTACCGATTCTTGGGTTTTATGGAAGTTCAAGAAGACTTTTCTGTGCTAAGTTAAAACTTCTTTATGAAGGCTACAAATAACCACCTAGCACTATGTATGATACTACTCCTCATTATATATTTTAAAGGTTTGCTTTTTTAATCACATAGAATTGTGCTGCTTAATTTCAAGTGCTTTTTGTTTCTCAGTGATTTGCGGGCTTCCGTTGGTCTCAAAATGACTTAGACTTCATTTACAATGATTCTCAGTGCAGAACCAATTTTTTTAAATTTCGGAAATGAGTCATATATATTATCTCTTTAAAGAAAACAATACACGTCCCTTTTAATGAAATAAATTGAACCAGTATTTTAAAGACTCAGGCGACCTTGGTGGGTGAGCCTGGTGGGAGGAAGCCTGCCCCTCAGAGCTGTGGATAAGGAGCCCTCAGAGGTAATACAGGCCCATGGGAGTATATAGATTAAGAAAAGCAACTTCAGAAGCTTTAGGAACCTCAAAAATGTTTATGATTTTATGGAGAGGAGTCTGTGTGAAGGAAGGGAATGGAATATGCACTGAGAGTTCACCGGTTCAATTCCTGGTCAGGGCACAAGCCCCTCAATGTTTCTCTCTCTTTGATGTCTCTCTCCCTCTCCCTCTCTTTCTCTCTCCCTTTCTCTTTCCCCCTCTCCCTCTCTCCCTCTCCCTCTCTCCCTCTTCCCCCCTTTCTCTCTTTTCCCCCCTCTCCCTTTCCCTCTTCTTCTCCCTCTCCCTCTCTCTCAAAAATAAATAAAAACATATTTTTTTTAAAGTAAGAGAATGAAACAGGATATGCATCCCAGTATACAAAAGGTGGCTACAAAGCTTTAATCAGGCTTAAAATATAAAACATTGGGAGTTTTAAACCTATGAATCATCAAATATTGACTATCTGGTTTGCCATCTGTACTGATTAATAAAAACTACTCTCAGTAGACACTAGAAAAGGTTCAGTGACCTAAACTAGAGCCCCTGGTTAATAAAATGAATGTTTAGGGTTAACTTCTCCTCTGCCAGCCAGCTGTGCTGAGGGCAGGACTCCCGGCTGCATTCTGTGTCTAGAAAGAGGCTTGGTGGAATGTGTGGTGTGAACACCCAGGCCCACACGCGTTTCTAGAAAGCCAGCTCCAAGCCCCTTCCAGAGACACGTGCCTGTGATGCCACTTCATGTGTGTGGCTGGACCACATGCCTCTTTTCTTCGCAATTAATCTTATCTGTAAAAGTGGATGGTTTTATCTGATTAAAAAACAAAACAAAACACCCAAAAACTTAAACCTCAGAGGGAAGGTTGGGGAGGGTGAGGGTAAGGGGAAGAGATCAACCAAAGGACTTGTATTCATGCATGTAAGCATAAGCTATGGACACAGACAACAGGGGGTGAGGGTGAGGGCAGGATGGGGGAATAAGGACACATTTGTAATACCTTAATCAATAAAGAAAAAAAAACTTAACACCTTGAGCTAGCATTGTATCTGTGAATATTAGCTCCTTTAAGGCAGCTAGAGTGGGCTTGAGTCTTTCTTCAGTATTACAGTTTTCCATTCAGCGAACATTTTAGGAAGCCCGACGTTATTCTTGAGATACTTTTTATTTGTATTTTATCACATTTGTGGGTGACTGACTCAATGAGTTTTAAAAGAAATTGGCTTTTGTAGTGTGGTTTTCTTTTAGCTTGATGACTCTAGTTTAACCAAAGGAAGTTCACTGCTTTCTATAGTCATTTCTATTTTTTTCTTTTTTTTAAAAAAAATATTCTATTGATTTTTTACAGAGAGGAAGGGAGAAGTTTAGAGAGTTAGAAACATCAATGAGAGAGAATCATCGATCAGCTGCCTCCTGCACACTCACCAGCGGGGATGTGCCCACAGCCAAGGTACATGCCCTTGACCGGAATTGAACCTGGGACCTTACAGTCCACAGGCCAACCCTCCATCCATTGAGCCAAACTGGTATCGGCAGTCATTTCTTTTTTGATGCAAGTATTTTTCTTCACAGATATCAAGATTTATCTCCTGGTAGGTTTGTATATTTTTAGTATAATTGCATTTTCGTTATTGTCCTGATTTCTCCATATGTGCATATTCAGCAGTTTTGAAAACTCCAAGGAATAGAAATTGTTTTTTGTAATTCTCCCACTTAGACCCCTGGTTCTGAACCTGGGCCTTCTCCCTCCCAGGAGACATTTGGCGATGCCCAGAGGTGTTTTTGGGGGTCAGCGCTAAGGACGGGGATGGTGGCAGCACTGAGTGGGCAGAGTCATCTGTGCTGCTGAACGTGCTACGATGCATAGAGCAGCCCTCAACAGACATTGGCCACAATGTTAATCGTGGTGAGACGGAAAAACTATGACTTTGATATTTCAAAAGTATGGTGTGCTTCCTTTGTCTAGTCACTGTCCATATTTTCATCACATATCTTAAAAGATTTGTTTTGTCATCTCTAGTGCTTTATAAACTCTCCTTTTAATTTAAAAACATCCCAGACATTTACTATATATTAAATATTTCTCTAAGGCAAGATGTTTCTTTTTTTTAAAAAAAATCTTAACTTTTGTATTGACAATTTTCAACATGTGAAAAAGTAGAAGCCTATCTCACAAAGAGGGGATATGCTAATTGACCATCACTCCATCACAAAGATGGCGGCACCCACAGCTGAGGCCAAGTTCCCATAAGGAGCCTTAACCTGCAGTCAGCAGGGACCTGAGGCTATGCCCTCCCCCACCCCCATGGGGCTTAACAGGGGACCTCAGGCTGCACCCCCTGCCCTGGAGTCAGGCTGGGGGACTCAGGCCACATCCCCTGTCCCAGTACCAGGCCAGGAGACCTGAGGTCACCCCCACCCCTCCACCCCCCCGCCCAGCAGGGCTTGATGGGGAACCTTAAGGTGCACTTTCTGTCCTGGTGCTGGGCTAGGGGATCTCAGGCTGCTCCTCCTGCCCCAGTGCAGGCTGGGGTACCTCAGGCCGCACCCCCCACCAGGTGGGGCTTGGCAGGGAACTTCAGGCCACGCCCCCAACCTCTGCACCAGGCTGGGGAACTTAGACCTCACCCCCTGCCCAGCAGGACTTGACAGGGGACTTCAGGCCGTACCCCCGCCCAGGCACCGAGCTAGGGGACCTGAGGCTGTGTTCCCCTGCCTGGCTTGGCTTGACAGGGGACCTCAAGGTACACTCCCAGTGCTGGGTTGGGGGGTCTCAGGCTGCACCCCTGCCCAGTGGGGCTTGACGGGGGACCTGAGGCTGCACCCCCTCCTGGTGCTGGGCCAGGAAACCTGAGGCTATGTGCTCCCCCTCCCCACCCTCACCCCCGCCTGATAGGGCTTGACAGGGGATCTCAGGTCATGTCCTCCACCTGGCGGGCTTGATGGAGGACCTTAAGGCCTGCCTCCCGTCCTGGCGCTGGGCCAGGGGACCTGAGGCTACGCCCCTGCCCAGCAGGGCTTGACAAAGGTAGGACTGGCCGGGTCTGGATCTAGCCCAATGTGGGGGAGGGGGCAGCCGGGTCTGGGTCCCACACGATTTTGAGGTGCATGTGGGTGGGCCGGGACTTGACTTTGGATCTGGTGGTGAGCCCCAGACTCTGACAGGAGGAAGGTTTTCATATACGTTTTACTAATTTTCTTTCATCTCTGACACTTCTATTATAGAGAAAGGGCAAACAGCAATATTAAATTGTTTCCTCTAATTAATACCCTTTTAATATGCAAGAATTTCGTGCACTGGGTCACTGGTCGTATAATAAAATCCTAGATACCCAACATTCAGCTTCAGCAATTACTGACTCGGGGGCAGTCTTATTTATATTCCCATACTTATCCCACCATCCCCTATTATTTTGAAAAAACTCCCAGATATTATATTTTTACCTATTCATATTTTATTAGGTTATCTCTAATAGATAAAAGATTCCTTTTAAAAACAATTTTTAATAAGGCTCCATAATATCCTTTGCTACGGATGCATTATAAATTACTTACTTGAGAGCCTACTGTTGAGTTTTGGGGTGGTTTCTAGTTTTTTTTTCCTAGAGTTTCGTTTTTGTTTTAATCTTTCTATGGCAGATTCTCCTTGATCTACAGGTGAAGTAGCAAATGTGCAAACTAAGCAAGGCAAGAATGAGCACAAGGCCCTTAATTTCATTAAACACTGTGTAACTGGTAAAGATTAATGTACATATCTCTTGCTAATTCTTTCCAATTACTTAGTTCATATAAATTCCCAAGCCTGGTTAATTATGCCGGAGTCAGGGAGTAATTTTGAGTGGTGTTCCGACAACAAGGGAATTTTCCTGGTGTAACCTTGCCGTCTCACACAGACTCTCAGCACATTAGGCCCTCAGCCCGCAGTCCATTCATTTTCTGCTCAGGCCTAATTGCTGCCGACTGGCTGCCACAGGTACCTGGATAGCCTGCGTTTAAGGAGGCAGGGACTTCTGAGAACAAATAGGGAAAGATTAATTGTTTGTTTTGCTCCCTCCCAAGAGAAATGTGGGTGCTTAATCAAGAAAAATAATTTCTTCTGTTGATTTGGCTTATTTGAAGAAAAGATAATTGTGTAAAGGTGGATGCAAAACGATGCCTTTTATAAGAGGTATTGCCACTTACCTTACACAAGAGACAAGGGTGCAGGGAAATAAATGTAAGACACTGATGAAATGGATGAGGATGGCCCGCATTTCTCATGGTAAGTAATCTGGCTGTTGGGCTTTTATTTGTACCAATAGTGGTAGCTAGTATTGTCATTTGTTTTGTCTGGATGTTCGGAAATCTAATCAAGGAGACAATAGTGTGGAAAAAATCAACAACACTTTTCCAAATTGTTCTTAATTGCTAGAGTACAAAGTGAGCTAAACGCTGTGATGTTTCCAATTAAAGAACCTGTGTCAAGCAAGCACTATTAAATCTATCTTTCCCAATCTGATAAATAAGCGATCAAAGAGTGGAGCAGATTAATTGAGAGCAATTAGTTCCAGATTCCTTAAAACAGGTAAAGTGACTAACCTTATTAATGATTTTGGCAATTTTTGGCATGATAGCTGTAGCACTTGTACCTTCTGGCCAATCAAAAAAGGAAACTGACTGAATGTTACTACATTGCTTATGATTTTTAGTACCGAAAACCATTTGCTTTCCAAATCTCAAGTTATAGGAGAACATTTGATGTGTTCTAAATTAAAGTCGACCTTTGAATTTGGAAAGGAGAAAGTGAAGGAATTGAAAGAATATGTATTGTCCCTCTGACAGGAAGGGATAGAGATATAAATGCAAGAGTGTCTACACCAGGTGAGGCAGCAAAATTCTACTGGAGAATACCAGCTCTCCAAGTATTTTAGGTTATGCGGCCGTGTGGGCTACTCAGCTCTGCTCTTTTAATGTGAAAGCTGCCATAGGTGATATGGAAACAAAGGAGAGGTATTCCAATAAAACTTTATTGGCCAAACCAGGAAGTAGGCCAGATTTGGCCCTCCGACTATAGCTGACCCCTAGACCTAGAGGTTGGTGGCAGATTGTGGTGGATGGCCAGCAGCAGAGGGCTGGAAGGGAAGCGTGTAGCCTGGCATCAGGTGGGATTGGGCTCAGAGTCCTGAGTCTCCACTCATTGCCGCCTCAGCTAGGGTAGTTGATTAACCTCTCTGAGTACTAGTCCTCTTTTCTGGGAAGGGGGGTAAGAAGGTATACCTCACAGAGTTGTGAATGAGGAGGGCATGAGCTAATAATATACACGAGGCATTTACCCAGTTCCTGAAATATAGTATAGGCACGCATCATCCTGTCTTCAGAAATGGGCCATATTTGGCATGTACGTTTTGTCCTCATTTTCCCCAAATTCTAAAATATTCCAAGGACTCCAAGGAGCCACAGGGATTAATACCAACATATTAATTATGTAGCCAGGAAAATTCACTTAGAAAATATCCTTTTAGGAATCATCTCACCAAATTAGCTAAGCCCATGGCTAATTTAGCATGCCTTTAGGAGCCATACCTAGTAGACATTTTCAAAGCAATGCAGAGTGTTGTCACTGGGAAGTTCTAATGGAATCTTTTATCCATTCATTCACTTATTCATTCGTTAATAAAACAAACATCTTTACGGACCCATTCTGGACTAGGTAATTCTACGTGACATTTCATTTAGATGTATTGTTTCACAGTTCTCTCTGCTTCGGCCTCTCTCAACAGCATCATCTGGTACTTGAAGTCAGTCTGCTTCAGTAGGGACCATATTGTACAGGAAGATATGTGGAAGCCTACTTGCAGTGGACACAATAGTAGCAACCAGTGGGCAAATCACTTTTAACCTTTTCAGAGCCTGCTGGCCAAGGGAGACGATTAAAGAGCCCCGGTGCAGGAATCTCACTAGCTCTGGCTACTCGAGGTCACCCTAAGGTGGATATTCCTTCTCCGCTTCATCTCTGATCATACCCACCTACCTAAAAATTATTTTATGGCACCTTGTCAGCTACCAAATCGTGATATTCCTGGGCCAGGTGTTCAGAACTCCAGCCTTATTGTATGTGCCAGTCACTAGCTTACTGCCCGTCTTTGTCGTGACCCTGTGTTTATTATACCCCTATCTGGTCTATCCCTTTCTCTCTTCTCTGTTTACCATCCTGCAGGCTCATTTTAGTACCCCCTCTTTTGTGGGACCTTTCTTGATTCTCCATGCCCAGGTATGATATTCTCAAACCCTAATGCACCTTAGTTGACCATTGTCCTGTCACATTTTACCTTCGGCGGTAGCTCTTACAGTACGGGTCCTCTCCACACCAGATTATGAGTCCTGCACTTCACCCTCTGCTCCCCTCAGCATCCTCTAACTTAGTTCAGCCCACCCTGACTACTGACTGTCAGACAATTTAGTCTTAATGGTATTCCATATTATCTTCACCCTTGTTTTTGTTGTATGTTTTATTCTCTTTGATAGTTTGGGACATAATCTTAGACTTAGATGTAAATAATGTCGGCTTTCATCATGCAGTATTTCATTGTGTTATATTTCTCTGAGTTGCTAATTTTTTTCTATATTTTTGACATGTACAACATTTAAAGTTTGCATAGCATGTTTAAAATTCTATAAAGCAAAATAGTCATCACAAATTCCTATCATACGACAGGTAGATTCAAAGAGTATGCTCAATACCTATGACAAAGGTCTAATTCCCACAATATGCAAAGAGCTTTCAAATTCTAAAAATTTAGGAAAATAGGCAGAATTCTTTCATTAAAAATAATTATAAATGGTCAGTTAACAAGAGAAAAGGTTATTTCATTATTAATTAGAGAATGGTCAATTAAAGTGAGATAATATATTTGCTTCTAGATCTGCAGAGATTAAAACAAAACATTTGTACTCGTCATTGGTAAGAAATAAACATTCCCCTATGCCTTTAGGAGCCTGCCAATTGTGGCAACCTTTTAGAAAAGCAATTTGGCAATTCCTGCTCTCTGAATTTATTCTACCATTATTTTTGCTTACTTAGGCAATGCTGGATGGAAGACATTTATTTCATTGCAATATAATTATAAAAATTGTCCAATGGGGAGAGGTACAGGTTTAAAGTATATTGGAATATTTATACAAAATACTCCATAGCAGTTCAAAAGAATGCTATACATATATATATATATATATATATATATATATATATATATAGATATAGATATAGATATATAGATAGATAGATAGGGGGAGATGCCCAAGACTCCAAATTGGTGGAGAAAGAAGGGCAGTTGTTCAGATACCTTTTTAAAAGTAATGCTTTATGTTTTGATCAGTGCATTCACAATTCAGAGCTCCGTGAAGACCAAAAATACAGGAAAACCTGGCAGTCAGTCAAAGTTAGAGGAAACGAACAAGTAGGAAATCTTTTTATAGTTGAAGTTTTTTTGAAGTCTTATTTGAGTATAAGAAATCTATGTCATTTATTCCCATAACCACAACTTTCTATTGTCCTCTTCATGGGAAGACAAGTCACACGGGTTTAGCCATCCTGCGGGATGCTCACCAGCCGAGGAAATGTGCTGTAGAGCCGCAGGGATGACCCTCCCTCCTCCGGATGGATGCTGTTTACGTCCCACTGGCACTCAGAAGGCTGCTAAGCATCCCCTGGTCAGCTTCTGCCAGCCCTTTACGCCGGTAATTGCATTGTTCCACGTCTTTATCAAGGCATCCCTGGCCGGCGAGTTTTTGGAAGGGACAAGTGTCAAGGATGAGAAGCCACCGTGAAGTGGCCGTGACTGAGCAAAGATTGCACTGCTCAGGTCATTCCACAAAACTTGTCAGTTTGCTTCCCAAATAAATGCCCAGAGTGCGTAAAACACGGAGCACAATGACCCCAGGAAGAAAAAATCAATTGCAGTTCATATTTCATACGCCTGTAATTGCTTGTGGAAGCATGGCAGTCGTTGGGGTGCAGGCAGCTTTTCCTCTCCTCTTGTTGCCTTTCTTTCCTCATTTCTGCTGGTCCTGTCTCTCACGGGCTCTGCCTTAGAGTGACGCGCAATCTTGGGCTCGTTTTCCTGTCCACATTACCATTCTCAGGACGGGCGCCCTGTGCTGGATTGGACCCGTGCATCGATCTGCAGACAAGCCTAGGCCACGCACTAGAAATGGCTGTTTTGCTTTGAGATTCTTGAAGCTTTGGGTGTTTTGTTATTTGTACATTTGTTTTGTTTTGAGGCGGTAGGATTCTGGGAAGAATCAGAATAGTTACTCTATTAGGGTTTTAAACGTCAAAATTCAGGGGATTGTTTCGGTGTGTGGTTATGCTCTTAAATGCTGTGCTTTTTTTTTTTTTTTTTAATCCCGACAGGGGATTCATAATACCTGCTCCTTTTGAAAATCACCCAATCTGTCTATCCCACTCACCCACCCCTCTTGCTCCAAGCCACCCCCTCCCCCGTCCCCACCCCACCTCTTTCTCACGTGAAGCTGCTTTTGGACCCGGAGCCCTTCTGTGGACTGAGATGTCATAGGGCTGGAGAAAATGCTGCTTACTTTATGGATTACTGTTAGGTCAACAAAACTTTGGCAGCATTGATTAACTTGACAGTGAGTACAGCAGTACATTTATCACTTATGGCTGTGCTGTAGAAAATCTAATAAGAGGCAAACAATTCCCTTTAGAGCAGTAACAGGTTCACTGTGGCTAACGGTGCATGCACTGGAAATCTCTGCCTTTAAATTACACCCTCGCCGCTGTTGGGTCATTGACTCGGAGCTACCTCACTTCCATAGCCATGGTGTTGCTATTAATTTCATCACCGTTGTTTGACTAAAATAAATATTTAAACTGCCACATTCATAGTGTGTGTTTTAAAAATCTGAGTAGTCAACCTGGATACATTTCTAGAGTGATGATTTTAAAATAAAAGCCAGAAATAAAGAGTTCTGTTGTAGGAAGCTAGAAAGATCACAAGGAAATCACTTCCCACAGTCAGCGCCGTATAATTTAGTTTGTTTCATCATGGAGAACTTTGGGAACTGTTAAGTAATCTGGACTAAATACTTAGCAAGGAAGAGTGCAGTCGTCTTTGATGTGAAATGAATAGAAACATGTGGTGATAGAAATTGGATGGGATTTTTTTAAATTTTATTTTTCTTCATACTAAAGATATTACGACTTTTAATGCTTATCTGTTTTCCTTCTACAGAGTAAGCAGCATCACGCATTTTCCCCCATGTATCATTTAGATCTTTAGGAGCGAAGACAAAATAGGTTTACTGGATGACACATTGTATGTAATGACCAGAGAGGCAAGTGTAAGTGTGATGAATCGAGTAGATCAGGGTAAGGAAGAAAAAGGTTAGTTATGTTTTTAACCTGTGTTCTAATCCTTTTCTGGAAAACTAAACAGCATTGGATGAATAAGCAACTCTTGTCGTTTTATAGCCCACAGAATGTCTGAAGCCATGGTGATAGAAAAGCCGCCTTCTCAGGAGCAAGTCTTACTTCACAGGCAATGACTGGCTTTCTACTAAACTTGCTTTTTAGATTCTCCAGACACATACCTAATTTATCTTAATTTTTTTTATTCCTGTACTGTGCTGAAATTCACAATTCAGCTAGATAGATCTGGTTAAAATGGGGACGAGGGGGGGGGGGGATGCAGGTTTTTTAGTTCTTTGTGTTCTGATAGGAAATAGTCTTGAATTGAGGGCTCTGATTCGGTAGCATCTGCAACTGATACAGTTTTCTTTGTTGGGGGGAAAGCGCTCTGCCTGCATCGGCTGTCAAGAGGTTTAATATAATAAGGCAGCTTGTGGTCTGACTGAAAGGAACTCTGTGCACGAGAAATCCCCGCAGCAGTGTGTTTTTTAGAAGAAAAACCGAGTTCACCTGAAGCATGCATGCATTGAAAACCAAGCCTGAATAAGAGAACTTAGAGCCAAAAGGGTTGCTGTCCAGAGGTTCACATCAGTGATCTCATCCAATATTTGTCTTCGGGAGTCTAAAAGGCACAGAAACCGAAATGACTTTTTCTTGAGCTTCTCGAAGGACTGGCTTGAATCAGTAACATTCAGGCCTGTTGATGTTCGTATTCTGATGCAATTCCATGAGAATGTGTTCTCTTATGTAATTTGTAGGGTAAACGTAACGTACTTCCTTCTAAAAGGGAGTCTTTTCTGGAAGAAAAAAAAAAAAGAGCCACGTCCACCGCTGTGGATTTCCCAGGTTACAGGCAGAGCACCCCCGCCGATTGCCCCTTGAACAGAGGCCGGGTATTGATTAACCATCACTCTGGCATCAGAACTACTCTTAGGATTCAATTTTTTTGTTGTTTTGCATATTTTATTGATCAAAGTGGTAAATGAGCATCAAGCGTGCAAGAAGACGATGAATTGTTTACTTGCATAAAATAACCTTTCAATAAGGGAAGATGCATGGCTTCCACTTCGGTCCTGTTCTGCGGCCCGAAGCAGATGGCATTCAGCTGCTATTGATTTGCCTCCGTAGTTAAGGAGCAGCCTGCAACCCTGCATGCCCACTGCATTGTGAGAAGGGGTGTGGGTTTGGGGACCAGGATGGGGGCCAAGAAGGACTGACGATCCTTCCCTAAAATCCTAAGGAAAAGAAATCTTATTTGGGAACCATGAATACCCGCATAAGTGGCAACCTACATTAATCATCAGCTTTGTGCTGGGGCCTTTGAAGTGGTCCTCATGTATGCAGATGTCTCCGGTGAATAACAAAGAGAGTAATAATCGCAGAATACTAATTTTAAGCATGTTCTATTAAAAAAAAAACACACACACCTAGATAAAATCTTTGCCTTTAGGAATGAGGTAATCTTCAGATATCAGGTAATGTCCACCGCCGAGCCTTCTGGCCTTAAACGTAAATGTACACGTAAGTCACGCGGACAGCTTCCTTTTTATTCGTAGTTGTGCCTTCTCCATTTATACAGCAGTCCGCCCACGCCCTCTGTCAGCGGTCACATTTGGTTTCAAAATGTCTTCCATAATAGGTAGTTACAGATGTTGAACTTACAAATATTTCCCTTGAATCTGTGTCCAGTAATGACTTTCCATCTCAAAAACTAAAGGATTGGCTGGCCTACCAATGGTGGCTTTCTTTCCCGTCCAGACTCATTAAATGCTGAAAACTACTTGTCAAAAGCAATGGGAACAAATAGCAAATATATCCACATAATACACATGTATTTGTCACTCAGTAACACGCATATTAGTGAAGCTTAGTTAAATAACTGAATATTTTTGTATTTGTAATTTCAAACATAAGGAAAATTCTCACCACGGATTTATAATGACGCTGCTTGCTCAGAATAACAGAACTTACAAGGTTCTGTCTCATAAACTGCTATTACAAATGACTGTTCTAAAAGCATTCCCATAACGTTATTCTTTGTAATAGGAACATTTCATTATAATGTGTTTCCCTTATTTGTGGGGAGAAGGGCAAGTTCACTGCCTGTGATCCCAGTGAAGTCCTGAGTGCATGTTAGTTCTGCCTCTTCCCTTTCTGACCCCTACTGCCCTGGCAATGAAGGTTTCGGGAGGGGAAGATGGATTTACTTTATTTGCTTCTGTAATAAAAGCCACTGCCCTTCACATTCTCTCCCTCCTTCCCCCCTCTTCTGCTACCCTGTTTCCCAGAAAATAAGACAGTGTCTTATATTAATTTTTGCTCCCTAAGATGCGTTAGGTCTTATTTTCAGGGTATGTATTATGTTTCCATGAAGTAGGTCTTATTTTTGGAGGATGTCTTATTTTTGGGGAGACACGGTATTATCAGAAAACCCAACGGCTTTCTCAAACCTTCCACACAAGAGACAAGCTCGGAAAACAGAGGGGTTTAAGGTGAAAGGGGCCGACCTGAAAAGCAGGGGTGTTGAGTGGGGGTGTCCTTATTGGCCACCGCCATATTTTACTCACCCAGGGTCCCTCCCACTAGTGTGATGAAGGAAATAACTACTCAGTGCTTTTCCTATGAAATACGAGTTCTCGTTTCCAAGGTAGAAAGAGAAGACTAGTTGGCATCACGTCTGTCAAACTCAAAAGAAACTTAGAAGGTAATGAAGCTCTTCTCTTCCTTACTCTCCGTGGGTGGGCCAGCAGAACAGGTCCGGAAAGGAGAGTGCTGGCCAGGGCAGGGACCCTGGTATCGGCAACGCAATGCTCATGGCTTGTTTCAAACAAGAGGCCATGAGGCCAAGAGGAAATCTGCAAACTGAAAGTGAGGATGGTGTTGTAGGAGAAACTTTAGAATGCTTCAGAATCAAAACCAAGCTACCAACTGCATGCCAATGTGCTGATGGTGAAAAAAATAAAAGATTATTAAGGTTAGGATTGATTGGTTCATTTAGATAGAAGTTGTTATTGAAATCTACTTAAAATTTCTCATTTTGGACTTGTCCTAATTCAGGTAAAACATTTAATTTGGGCCCATTTAGTATCATTTAGTAGATAAGTACTATTTCTACCTGACATGCAATTATGTATATAAAAAGGGACATGTTTAATTCATCTTTTATTAGGAAAAAAATATTTCTCTCCATTCTCTTGGCAACATCTGACACCAAGTATCAGGCATACTTAAACAATCTTTTCATTGATCCTAAGAAAAACTTGGTCAGCACCTTACAGTATATATTTAGCCAAATCACTTGACAATTAGGCTCTTGAATGTGAGGAAAGACAGAAAAGATACACATTTTTATTAGCTTTACTGAGGTAAAATCTACAAAGCAGGCAGCACAAATTGTAAGTGTACAGTACAATCATTTTTAGTAAATTGATAGAGTTGCGTGACCATGGGCACAATCCAATTTTAGAACATTTTTAGCACTCTCCCAAATTTCCCTCATGCTTCTAAAATCTTCTTTTTTGTCAGTTTGAGTAACTTTTTCCCCTCCTTAGGGTACTACGTTACTTTTACTTTTATTTTTTTTAAAGAATATACCGTATTTGCCGGCGTATAAGACGACTTTTTGGCCCTGAAAAATATGCCTCCAAGTGGGGGGTAGTCTTATACGGCGAGTATATAACAAACTCTGTATTTTTAGTGGAAATTTTAGGGGGTCGTCTTATACGCCGGCAAATACTTATTTTTCAGGGCCAAAAAATCGTCTTATACGCCGGCAAATACGGTATGTGCATTTATTTATTTTTTAACATTTTGGTTTTATTGATTATGGTATCACATAATGTCCTCATCCCCCCATTCCCATCCCAATCCCCTCCCCACATGTGCCCCCACCCCCCTGTTGTCCATGGCCACTGGCGAGGCCCATATGCATGCACACAAGTCCTTTGGTTGATCTCTTCCCCTTACCCCCACCCTCCCCAACTTTTATTTTAAATTTGAAAATCAAATACATTTTAACAATTGGTGCTGCCTCTTTTCTTATTCATTAGTCTTTGAATCTCTACTCACCAGTCTGCTTTAAATTTGGGAGTTTATTTGCCCTTGAAATGTACACCACACTGGAAAGTTATGACTGTACCTTAACCTGTGGCTGTTGGAACCTGCACTTCCAGACAGTCAGGAGAATGATGTAGACGGAAGGAAGTGAGGGGAGAGGAAGGCAGGAAGAAAGTAGTTTAACTCATTCGATTCATGCCTTGGTCATTTCCTTTGGAGCGCACGTTTTCCAGGGATGAGTAGATTACAGAAGTTTCATCCTTGGCTCCTCAGTGGTGGTGACTTCTAAGGGGAAAGGAAAGGAAACATACATTTGTTGAGCACCGGCTGTGTGTCCAAGGACTTCCAGGGCTTCTGTCTGCGCTGGGAATGAACTGAAGGAGCTGTTGGGTCATATCCCACTGCCGTTACTCACCCGGTGAAGACTGCAGTCCCCTTTGTTTCAGCACATGTTTGATCATATCCCCTTGAGCATGTAAAATGTAGTATTTTGCAGCAAGTATAACTACTTTATGTATTACAAACATTTAGAATTACAGGCAACTTAATTATTTGTTCTACTGGGGGGGGAAATAAAAGACCGATGGGTCATCTAAAAATAGTAAGTGATAAGCATTTCTCATGGAATGCAATTTTATAGTTATCAGAATATGTAACATCCTGTCAACAAATGGGGAAAGGATGCCAATGTCTGGTAAATACTTATTGGTAAATACTATGGGAGTTGCCTGGCACAGAGCAAATTCTGACACATAATCTGTGCCTTTGAGCAATTTGGCTTGGCCACCCAGATATCCAAACAACTACAGTGTTAGCGTGTGTGAGAAATAAATGTGTACAGTAATGCACAAATACTAAAGGGAGATCAATTTGGTTTGTTACTTGGATGGTTTAGAGATATTACTTAGCTTTCAACAAAGCATTTTAATAAAAGAAACCTTGGCATTAAACTTAAAAGTAAAAATAGTTAAGTCCATCCACAGGAGATCTTATATTATCTACCATGGATAATACATGAAGTATTTGCCTAAGCATTAGATATTTCAACTTGGAAAAAATAGTAACTTTTAAAAAGCTATGTCAATAATAATAGTAGTAATAGTAGTTATAATAATAATAATAATAATAATACAAAGTATCACTAGTAATAGTTCTGCTACTCCAAGTAAAATTGTAAATATTTACTTCCAAATCTCATCTAGCAATTTTACTTAGATATTGAGGAAATCAGACTAAAGGAAGATTCTATATATATAATATATAAAAGAATAATTATTAAATTAGTCCCAAAAATCAAAATAAATGAAATTAATATCTATTCCTAATAAGGAGCTCAAATGGTGCAATAATTTAGGTTTTATTTTGTTTATTCTTTCTTTTCTGTTCCCTTGTTTTTTTCTCTTAAATACAGTATTATTTAAGTTTTGCATACCCATCTGACTTCTGCATATCTAAAGGACATCTTAAGGCAATTAGAAAATGTGAATTTTGCTGAAACTGGTTTGGCTCAGTGGATAGAGCGTCAGCCTGAATACTAAAGGGTCCCAGGTTCGATTCCAGTCAAAGGCATGTACCTTGGTTGTGGGCACATCCCCAGTAGGGGTATGCAAGAGGCAGCTGATCGATGATTCTCTCTCATTGATGTTTCTAACTCTCTGTCCCTCTCTCTTCCTCTCTGTAAAAAAATAAATAAAATATATTTTTAAAAATAAATTAAAAATGTGAATTTTAAGCATTTTTGAATGTTTGGTATATCTATTGTATATAATATGTATAAAAATAACTATTTATTAACAATTCTGCTCACGTCAAAGTCATATTTATTTGAGTTACTGATCAAGGCAGACTTTCAGGCCAAGACCAGGAGTTTAGCTTAGAGTGTTAGCATAACTGCCTATTCAAGATCCTTCAAATACACGCAGCAAAGTGACAGCTTGTCTTGTGCTCAAGACAAGCTGTTATTTTAAAACTATGGTTGTATTGCTTTGATTTTTATTTAGAGTTAAGTTGATATAATTGAAAAGGTGTATTTGGGGATTGGCTAAATATTCATATTGTGTAGCCATTCGTCATATTAATAACAGAAGACCACTGAACAATCCTGAGATCCTTTGGTATGGTACAGTATTAGCATCAGCGTTTTCCCCAGAATAATCTCTATTTGCATTCATTAGTAAAGAAATGTCTATCCTATCAAAGCTGGGTTTAGTGGTAGAGAGTTCAAACATCACTCCTCTCTGCAGCCCGTTCCCCTTGACGGTCTGTTAAAATGAAAGTCTTAACTTGGAAGGTAGATTTTCCCCTTTAGATTACTGCTCAGACTTGAAGTGGGCGCCTGCTGTTTAATATAATTAGTTTCAAAGGGAATGTCAGATCCGTCCTCTGGAGCTTACTTTGACCCAAAAACCCTCATAAGGAAGTATCAGTGAGACAAAACAAGAAAAGTTCTCACAGTCGGGAAGCTTCTTTTCACTGCATTATTTGTTATCCAGGGCATGTTTTAAGAGTTCTAGTTGATGTCTGGTTCAGTTGTTTTCCAGTTGCAAAATTGTGCTCAAGACAAGATTGTTCTGGCAAATGCCTGTTTTCCTCTTCCCAAAATGAAGATATGGTAGGTTGTGTAAAAAAAAAAAAAAAAAAAAAAAAAAAAAAAAAAAAAAGGAAAGAAAACATTTGAAATGTTAACAAATGTTTTTAGCACTTACTAAGATAAAAAAAATTTAAATTAAAGACAAATTAAGATTGTTGGTTTTCAACCTGCATATTTAAAATAAATAAGTGTACTGAACAAAGCTGTTTCCAATTTCTCATCAATGAGCTGTAAGAGAAGGGGTGAAAAGGCTCTCATTTGAGTAGCAGGGTGCTTCTGACAAGAGATGGCAGCGTCACTGCTCTGTTGGTTTATTTTTCCCAAGACTCAGGTGTGCAGTCACTTATTTTGTTGGTAATTCACCGTAAGCCACACCATCTAGTCTCAAGACCTGCTTTATCTGTTTCCCTCTGTCAGCCTCCTTGGTTGAGTGGTGCTTAAATATTCAGTCATAGCCAAAACCGGTTTGGCTCAGTGGATAGAGTGTCGGCCTGTGGACTGAAGGGTCCCGGGTTTGATTCCAGTCAAGGGCATGTACATTGGTTGCAGGCACATCCCTGGTAGGGGGTGTGCAAGAGGCAGCTGGTCCATGTTTCTCTCTCATCGATGTTTCTAGCTCTCTATCCTTCTCCCTTCCTCTCTGTAAAAAATCAATAAAATATATTTTAAAAGTAAATAAATAAATAACTAATAAAATGTATTAAATATTCAGCCACACCTTGGCTGTAGAGCTTACAGGAGGGACTGTGGGCTCACCTCTAGCCGGAGGGTGAAGGGAGAGCAGCTAACCCTCAAAGGACCATAGAGCTGTGAGAGAAGGAATCACGAGAACCCTATGGGGAGAGAGTTATACCAGAACTAGGGTGTCCTGAGTACAGCAGAAGGAGGGGCGCTGGTGAGTCAGAGGTATTTCAGGGAACTGATTATGATGGTAGATCATGGACTCTTAAGCTGGACAAGTTGTGCAGAAATGTCAGAAAGGGCTGATGGAAGTGGGAAAGTTCCAGATCACTGGATTAGAGGTCTCACTGATAGGAGAGGGGCAACGCCATTGCAAAGAAGGGCTCAATAGACCAGAACTAGGTCAGGTCTGAGCTGACTGGCCCACAGTTACAGTGCTTGGAAGATCTGACTGGATGAGTTCCATACAAAAGTCCAGTAGAACAAATACTTTGGCCTGTGTGTAGTGGTAGAACATGCAGTAAGAGGCCAAGAAGTTACAACATAGTTGGATCATATGCAAAGCACAAGCTTTTTATCTGAAGTTAATAATGACAGAAGTAAAACCATATAAGAAAATGTCTCCTGCCGAAACCGGTTTGGCTCAGTGGATAGAGCGTCGGCCTGTGGACTGAAAGGTCCCAGGTTCGATTCTGGTCAAGGGCATGTACCTTGGTTGTGGGCACATCCCCAGTAGGGGATGTGCAGGAGGCAGCTGATCAATGTTTCTCTCTCATTGATGCTTCTAACTCTCTATCCCTCACCCTTCCTCTCTGTAAAAAATAAAAAATAAAAATTTATTTTAAAAAAAAGAAAAGAAAAAGAAAATGTCTCCTTTCATTAAGTGAATTATTTAAATTATTCAGCTTCTATAATATGTTATTTTAAAAAAATATATTTTTATTAATTTCAGATAGGAAGGGAGAAGGAGAGAGAATCATTGATCAGCTGCCTCCTGCATGCCCCCACAATGGGGATCAAGCCCACAACCCGGGCATGTGCCCTTGACCAGAAATGAACCTGGGACCCTTCATTCCACAGGCCAATGCTCTATCCACTGAGCCAAACTGGCTGGGGCTATAATATGTTATTTTTGTTCATCTTACATTGCCACTACTACTAAGAATAATAATAAATAATAGTATTTATTAGGTGCTTATAGTATACCAGGCACTTGTATCAGTTTCTTTTTTAAAAAAAAAAATTATTGATTTTACACAGAGAGGAATTGAGAGGGTTAGAGAATTAGAAACATCGATGAGAGAGAAACATCGACCAGCTGCCTCTTGCACATCCCCCACTGGGGATGTGCCCGCAACTAAGGTACATGCCCTAGACCGGAATCAAACCTGGGACCTTTCAGTCCGCAGGCTGACACTCTATCCATTGAGCCAAACTGGTTTCGGCTGTATCAGTTTCTTTATAGGCATGTGTCTTCTTCCATCATGACTGCCATCTCTGAGGTAGATACCATTATTGACCCTATTGGAACCTAACGGACCTCAGAAACTTGCCTACGATTGCCTGCCTCACACAGCAGGCAGATGATTTTAAGCGATTTAAGTACATAACTGTTCTACGGTGCATACAGTTCTTATCAGCTGAAACCACCTCCCTCCCTGGCTCCTTTCCGAGGCAGCACAGTCAGACAGGCTGGGGTGGGGGTGGCTGAATAGACCACTGCCTGGGACGGTTGGGCTGGTGCGTAGGGTGGTTATCGTACTGGCCTGACAAGGTTATGGTTGTTGGGCACTGGGCCCTCTGTTGTATTTGGCCTGTGTGTTCCCGGCGCCCCCACCCAGCATTAGTGAGGTCTGGCTCCTCCGCAGCCTGCGCACCCAGGACAGTCATGATTGGGGAGTAGCAACGGACCCAAGTGCGTTATCTTCAGACACCAGAGGTGCGGCTTACAGCTTTTTATCACTTACTTAATGTTTCAGTGAACAGTTGTGTGTCCCTCACACTGTTGTAAGGTCTTCAGGCTATAAAACTTCTGCTTGGAGATGTAGGTGGTCATTTTAACTTGCTAGAGTAAGAGCGTAAACCTTTGCCACTCTCCCTTAATTGCTCTTAATAGAAAACTGTTAAAAGATCATAAAGTTTGTGATTAACAGGACCTGATAAAGTAGAATTGTATTTTCTTCCAGCAGCGAATGCTAAATTATTCCCTCCGGCCCATTCTACAGTGGGTTGGACAGCCTTTGTAAAATACGTCTAATGAAACCCTTTTCATTTCCCCAGGGGACGCTGGCTATGATTTGTTTAACAGGCCCAATTTGGTGGGATATTTTTCTGGATAATCAGCTTACATTTTTCTTTGTTTAGTCTCATCTCATTACCCATATGCTTCATTTCTTTTTACTGTTTTGTAGTATGTGTGACACGCTTTTCACATATTGGCCCTTTTCTTGCTTTTTTATAAACAGTGTAATGTGTGTGGGTGAACCTAATTGCTTTATCATTTTTCATAGGCTATTCTGTATGTTGTCCATTTTTTTTAAAAAAAGCAGTAACTTAAAAATAGACCATCAGGGTTGATGGTTGTTCCTCCCCTTCCTCCTCCCCCCCCCCCTCCGTCCCCTCCCTTTCTCTCTTTCTCTTCCTCCCCTCCCTCCCTTCTTTCCATCCTTCCTTATAACAGTATTCTACCCAGCACTAAAGTAGTAAATTAAAAGTAGAATAACAGAGTTGGTTTTTTTTCCTTCTCTCCTTTTAAAATAGTCTTCCCCATAGTCTGCTCTCTGTGCTAAAAACAGGACGTCACGATCTGCAGAGGCAAGAGGTAAAGGCCAAATAGTGGCACTGAACTAAAGCTTGGATTTATCTTTCTCTGGCATATTCTTTTCTCAAGCATTACCAGGGGGAGGTAATTGTGGGTTTCCGTTTATTGACTTCAGATTGTCAATGATTGGATGTCATGATTCTTTTGGCCTTTCTCTCATGATCACATGATGGCGGCTGAGCTCAGAGATCATGCTCATATTCCCGGCAAGAAGAGGGAAAAGGGATTGAGATAGGCAAAAAGAGGAGGGCTCCAGAGTCTGACCATTATTCACTTTTAGGGAGCTTTTTTATCTTTCTACCCAACGACTTCCACTGACATTTTAGTGACCAGACCTGTATCACATGACAAGGGAGTCTGGGAAAGGTTGGGAGGGGAGCTCCTTATTATCATAGTTTTTTGTTATTATCATTTGCTTTTTTTTTTTTTTAGCTTGGCAATTTGCCACACCTCTCCCCCAGCAAAATCGGTGTTCCATTAATAAGAAAAAAGGGAGAATGGCACTTGGGTAGGCAACTGGCAGCCTGTTCCAAACATAGCCTCTAGTGGCAGAAGGCAGGGAGAGTTCAAGTGTGTCTGCCTAAGTGTGGAGTAGCTTTCCATGCAGTCATGTCTGCCTCCTAGGCACCATGGGAGTCTACATGCAGTCATGTCTGCCTCCTGGGCACACATGGGAGTCTACCAGAAAAGGCTGATATAATCTGGAAACCCCCCAGGAAAGGGTCATGACATTCATTGTTGGATGTAATTCTCTAAATCAGTGTTTCCCAAAGTGTGGTACGCGTACCCTCAGGGGTATGGGAAGAGTTTGGTTGGGGGTACATGTTACACCGGAGTTTGGTGGGGATATGCACTGCACCGTGCTTAGCTGCGCCTAATTCTACGTTCTCATGAGTCAAGTCAAGACAGTCTTGTGAGGCGTGAAATGGTCCAGTGTGCAAATAAATGTTATTTATAATATAACTTTTATTTATATTTTATTATGATTAATTTTATTTTTCGTTTATTATTATTTTGTGTATGTACCAAAAAAAGAAAAAAGAAATATATTTTGATTGTTATTAAAATACATCCTTTTTTTTTTTTTGATGAGGGGTACTCAGCCTTACGAAAATTATAGAAGGGGTACACATATGTCAAAAGTTTGGGAAACACTGCTCTAAATGAACATCCATAATTGAACGCCAAGATATGGGAGGATTTATTTCGATGTTAGATTTGGGAGAAGGGCTACAAGATGTGTGTGTTTTGTCCGTGGACCCAAAGAGCAGTGTCCTGCTAGGACTCACTGCCCATTGATGAGCAGCAGTGTACATTAGGCCTGCTTTCTCACTTTTCAAGCTGTGTTCCCTCTTCCGTGGTCTAGTTCCTCAGAGCTGTATCCAGCCACCTGTGTTTATGTGAACAGTGTCATTGACTGCATTTTTTGTTGCAGCCAGGAGGTCAAGGGTTCTTTCTTTAGTATTTCCTACATCAACTTTTTTTTTTAGTTTTTTTAATTTTATTGATTTTTTCACAGAGAGGAAGGAAGAGGGATAGAGAGTTAGAAACATCGATCAGCTGCCTCCTGCACACCCCCTACTGGGGATGTGCCCACAACCAATGTACATGCCTTTGACCGGAATCCAACCCGGGATCTTTCATTCCACAGGCCGACGCTCTATCCATTGAGCAAAACCGGTTTTGGCTTGATTTGTTTTTAACTTTAGATCTATGAACTGTCTGTACTAATGGCCACATTTCATTCTTTACATCATTTCACTGAGGAATCTCTTCTGCATCTTGAAATAAATCTGTCTCACTCTCGGGTCATTCCTCACTCAATGTCCCCACTGAGTGCTGTGCACTAAGAGCTTTGCTCATCTAGAGTTCTTTAATTCCTGTAAAACATTAACTGCATAACTATAGAATTTAAAGAGAAGACTTCATGATGTGGTTCTTATAACTGGACAAATGTGAAATGGTGTTGGATGTCTTTAATATATATATATATATATATATATATATATATATATATATATATATATATATATCCCAGTACACTGTGTCTTAACTACAGTGAGTAAGAATAGGTGTGCCTAACCCTGACCAGTGTCTTCAGTGGTTAGAGCACAGCTCCATGCACTAGAGGGTCTCCGGTTCAATTCCCTGTCAAGGGCACATATCTGGGTTGGAGGTTCAATTCCTGGCTCTGATCAGGCTCGTAGGGGAAGCAACCAAACAATATGTCTCTCTCACATTAGATATTTCTCTCTCACTCTCTTTCTCTCTTCCCTCTCCACCCCCTCTTTCCACTCTGTCTAAAAGAAAAAAAAAATCAATGGAAAAAATATCCTCAAGTGAGGATTAACAAAATTTTTTTTAAAAGAAAAAAGAATGTGTACCTAGGAAGGACTAATCAATCTAAACTATACCACATGAAACTCAGCTTGCTGGAGCCAGGTCCAAGTGTACAGTATGTAAAGAAAGAGTTGCCCCAGCTGGTTTGGCTCAGTGGATAGAGCATCACTCTGTGGACTGAAGGATCCCAGGTTCGATTCCAGTCAAGTGCACATGCCTTGGTTTCAGGCTTGATCCCCAGTAGGGGATCTGCAGGAGGCAGCCAATCAATGATTCTCTCTCATCATTGATTGTTTCTATCCCTCTTTCCCTCTCCCTTCCTCTTTGAAATCAATAGAGATATTTTTAAAAAATAAATAAAATAAAGATAATGCTAATTAAATCAGAGAAATAAGCTAGGAAGTTGGGGGAATGTTTAAGGGACTTGAGAGAGCAAATTGTTTCCAAGCCCTTTAAACGCTTTCAAACATCAATTCATCAGCATGCATAGGCCGTGCTAATTATAAACCTTTCATTAAAAACCAGCCTCCGGAGGCTCTCTCCGGGCAACTTCTGAGCAGCCTGGTTCTGATAACTGTTTCTTCTTTAAAGTAATAAGGAAGCACTTCCATAAACATATTTTATAATTTATATTTAACATAGGGTTCGCCCCATTATTTGAATTACGGTATCATTTTTGGTTTGCTTTGTAATACTGCTTCATTCAAATGTGCTGGTCTCTGGACTTCATTTTGACTTAAGTAGGTAAGTAGCAATATATAATTGCTTTTAGAATTTGTTTTATTCCGATGGATCATCAACAAAGTAGATTCTGGTGCCACCTGTCAGTTGAGCCACATTGTTACTCAACATACCATTAGATCAGAATTGAAAGTGTATAAATTGTGGCTTTAAAGTATTTTCCCCAGTCAGAAAAGTGTTAAGTTGGTCAGAGATGGTCAGGTAGGTTAGAGATTGTCAGGTAGGTTTTGAAATGTTATGAGGCCAGACTGCTTTGGATTTGACTCTTGTTTTCATTTTTTCAAATACGGGGCATAGATTAATGGAACTTGTTGCCTTTCTTCTTCTGGGAGTTTTTATATACTTACTAGTAGCCCTGCGCATGAATCTGTGCACCAGTCACTCTCTGCTGGGCCTGTCACTCTGCACCCACTGCCCAGGGGTTCTCTGCCCCCCAGAGGCCCATCTGTGGCCACGTGTCAAATGCTTGCCTCGTCGCCATGGTGACAAAGCAAGCATTCAGACAGGCCACTCATGCTGCCCGCTCTCAGTGGCTGCCTCCCCCAGGACGGGGGGACTCTGGCGGGGCCGGCGGGGCTGAGAGGACTGGGTGCCACCATCTTGTGGCTATGGGCGCCACCATCTTTGTGATGGTTAATTTGCATATTACCCTTTTATTCGATGGGATAAGAATTAGTTGAGATATTAAGATAAATTTAAAATCCAAGAAAAATCAGGAATGTACTTTAAGAGAGTCAATTTCAACAGTTCCCTTAAACTTATCTATGAGATAAATTAAATGTGTTAGTACTGTAGAAGCATCTATACAGGGAAAGAAAAAGGATTCCATGGGTGAGTGACTCTGTGACTCGCTGCATCAGTTGATCAGTAGTTTTAGAACCAGTGAGACCTGGGCCCTAACCTTGACTGTCGCCTTACCCATGAGAAACCTTACATAGGTGATAGCCATTATGAGCCCCAAACTCTTCCTCTACAGAATTTGAATAGTGTCTCACAGTATTGTGAAAATTAATGGCACAGAGTATGCATTAAGTATTATTGCTGTAAACCATATGAAATTTGCCATCTTTGGTAGGTTAAATTGGTATAAGTTCATATGACTCAAACTAGTATTCATCATATCACATAAAATTATTGTGTAATTTTGCCAAAAAAAGCTAACTTAGCCCAACCTGAGGGTTTAGGGAAAGTTTCCTAAGAGAAGTAACTCTTAAGCTGAGACTTGAAAGATAGACAGGAGTTGGCCACTGTAAAAGAGGTAAGAAGGGCATGCTATCTAATAAAGACAGAACATGCTAATTGACCCTCAGACCATCCTAAAGATGGCGGCGCCCACAGCCAATTAGGAGGGAACATGCTAATTGACTGCCCCACCCTCAAATATGGTGGCACCCATAGCCAATAAGGAGGGAATATGCTAATTGACTGCCACACCCTCAAAGATGGCAGCACCCACAGTCACAAGATGGCAGTGCCCAGTTCCCTCAGCCACACCGGGGTGGCAGGCGCCTGCCCCCAGAGTCCCCCAGTCTCCCCAGGCCCCTAGCCACTCAGGGCTGGATCAAGGTGCAGGCGAGCCTCGGATGGTGGCTGCCCAGCTGCCCAGGGCTATCCGAGGCTTAGGTAACCAGGGCTGGCCGAGGCTTGCACTGCCAGCAGTGGCAGCAGCAGAGGTGTGATGAGGTTGTCACCTTCCCCAGATCAATGGGTCACCTTCCACCCCTGAGGGCTCCTGGACTGTGAGAGGGAACAGGCTGGGCTGAGGGGCCCCCTTCCAGTACATGAATTTTCATGCCTCTAGTTTCCAAAAAAAATATTTACATCCTCAGAAAAAGTTCAAACTAGACTAAGGTGGGCTATTTCAATAGTGCTATTTGGATGGATTGGGCCTTCCTGGATGTTACAAACTCTTTATTGCACTGTAGTCAGAGGCATAGCCTGCTGTCCTAGGACTGTATATCCTTAATCAGAAAAAAAAAAAATATCCAGTCAAGGAGCTGATTCTTAGGAGAAGTACAACCACTCCTGGGGGGACATACCTTGGGCCTGGCCTGGCCGATCCCACAGATCCAGACCTGCTAGTACTGAGCTCATGGATCAAAACTACAAAACAGAAGAAAATAAACAGCTATGAGTGATTGTCAACAGACAGAAAATTGCAAGATTAAATCCCAAGAACAAGTAAAAAGACAGCTTAAGAGACACCCAACATAAAAATGTCTCAAGTAATTAAAGGAAGAAGAAAAGATCAGTAATCTAAGGGGGGGGGGGGGGGAAGACCAGATTTGAAAAGGAAGCAAAAATGAAAATGGAGTCATCAGCGTTAACTCAGTGGCTTGATGAAGAGGCAGGTCAGAGCCAGCCCAGGGGGTGAACGCATGGTCGCTGGCTCTGAGGAGCCCTCCTGCTGTTCCAGTTGTGGCCAAACTATAGGTCAGGCTGTGTTGTGTGCACCTACATGCCCCACTTACCACCCACCCAGGTGACACCCTCGATGGCCCCCAAATCCAGAAGGGAAAGAGCACAATCCTTCTCCTGACCCGGAAGCCCCGCCCAGCCCGTCCAGCTCAGGTTCTCCCGCCTTAGTGCTCAGCCTCATTGTTTTCTCAGGCTCAGCCACCACGCCGCCCTTCTGTTCTTCCACGTTCACCCTCCACAGGCCTTTGACCTGGCTGTGCTTTGTGTCAGAAATGTCCCACTCCTCCTACCCTGTTCGCTCCTTCCTCTCCTGGCTGCAGGCCTGCCTTCCCGGGGAAGCTTTCCTTCACCCCACAGGTTAATGAGGTGCTTTGTTACTACCTTTTAGTCTGCAGCCTACTCCCCTGTAAGGTACTGGTGTCAGGTTGTAAGCTCACATTCGTCGCCATGATTATTTGGACACTATCCGTCTTCCCCACGCGACTGGGAGGCTTGAGAGGGCAGGATCACCTTTGTTTTGCCAGTCATTGAGCCCGTGGTTGTACCTAGTAGGTGTGAAATAAGCATTTTACAGGAATAAATATTCCAGAACATAATTTAAAATATATATATTTCTATTGATTTTTTTTTTACAGAGAGCAAGAGAAAGGGATAGAGAGTTAGAAACATTGATGAGAGAGAATCATTAATGAGCTGCCTCTTGCACACCCCTACCAGGGATGTGCCTACAACCAATGTACATGCCCTTGACCGGAATTGAACTTGGGACCTTTCAGTCCGCAGGCCAATGCTCTATCCACTGAGCCAAACTGGTTTCGGCTAGAACACAATTTTTGATATTAAAATAGCTAAAAAAAATGGTTGGTTTTGATGCTTTCTATTGTGCATGGTTAGTTCTGCCTTTTTTTTTTTTTTTCAATCTGATCACAAATGCTGTTTCTTCTTTCCAATTGTTCTGAAGGGAAATTACATTATTTCTTTTCATAGAGACTTGACCATTTCAAATAGGCCCTCGTCAGCATCCAGCATTGGGTTCAGGTCCCCGATTTCTTGCACGCCCGTCTATAAAGGCCTGTGTGTGAGACCACAACAGATGCCTTGTTGGGATTCTACGAACAGAACAGGTCTTCCAGGCACGGAGCAGACGTGTCCAGGAAACAGTCTCTCTTACTAAACGTGCGCAGTGCAGTGGGGTCTTCAGAAGCACATCTGATTTTTAGGTTTGAGGAGGTCACGAGCCTTCGTAGGTCTATTTGCTGGCTGGCTTTTTAAAAAGCGGTCCTTTGATCACCTTCCCGCAGCTCGTTTTGTGAACTTGTGAGCAAGTGCCGGGCGGGCGCAGGTAAGCGAAGCCCGAGGATGGCAGAGCCTGTGCGCTGGCGAGTCTCCGTCCCCGGGGGACGCGGGCCCCGCAGCCCACTCGCTGCAGTGAGCGGTATTGATTTTCCTCCCTCCTTGCTCTCCGCTGCACCTCCCAAGCAGGTGCGCTGTGAAGCATCTTTCCTGGCGAGGCGAGGAAAAGCCGTCCTGAACTTTGTCACCCCAGCAGTCGGCCGTTTCAAATGAAACTAGATGGAATAGGAAAAGGGCCCTCAAGACTCAGGGAAAACCTCCCGCCTTGGTTTAGTTCCCTGGCTTTTGTGACAGAGAGCTTCCCTGCTGTTTATATAACAAACCTTGATAGACAAGGGGAAGAAATGTGGGTTTGTTTGTGTGTGTGTGTGGTTTTTTTAAAAAATCTTTTGAAAGGAGAATAAGAGGATCAAATCCGTGAAGACAGCACATCTCTGCGCAGCCATCTCGGAAGGTTAGCCAAGTGGTCGTGTCCAAGTTTTCAATAAGATGTTCCGTTCCCGTTATAATTGGCTGCCGGGTAGGTTCGGACCTAACGAGAATGCCAGCGTTCGATTTCCCCGTGTCCTCGGCGGAGATGTGTCACCGTGTATGCTCGCCGCAGTGACAATTTTCTAAAATGGAAACTCGTGGGAAATCATTACCGTGTTTATACGTCTCCCTTGTCGGGCGGCTTTGTCCTGTGATATTTTCCCGGTGTTTTCCGCTGCATGATGGCACCTCACGAAGGTTAAGGCGGAACAAGTCCCTCTGTAATTTTGTGAGCGCATTTTACTTACCGAAGAAGAAAAGATAACTGACAATTAAGTATTTGGGATGTCACAGAAAGAGCATGTGCAACTAATCAATGGGATCCTTTGGGAACGTGATTTTATAAAGCTGATAAGGTGGAAAAATTGGGATTTTGTGATTTGTGTTACATGATGATAATTGCACCTCGTCAATAAAAGACATTTCTCCTGGCGTAAACATTGAGCTTGCAAGGGATACTGGTAGCAATGCAATTGTTTTTCTGCCCAATTCTGGCAATTTTTTTTTTTGGTAATAATTTTTGTAGAGCATGGGATTCCCCGCCCCCCACCATATTTCTAGAGTGATATTACTAAAGGAATATCTGTTTATTTTAAGGAGTCATGTATTCTTCTGAAAATGAGTAACATTGTGTGAAGAATCTATATACAAAATTCTTCACACAATGTTACTCATATATATGTGTGTGTGTGTGTGTGTGTGTGTGTGTACATATATATACATATATGTATATGTGTGTGTGTGTGTATACACATAGGAATTTCTTTAGTGAGTTTTTCTGTTCATTCTCTAGCACTTCCAGGCTGCATGTGTCTGACAGAGCAGCTAACAACATTCTGTGCCCAGGGTGCTTAGCAGCTCTTAGAATGCCTGTTCTTCCCATACATGTACCATTTTGCTTTGTTTTACTGCACATGTTCCAGTTAGAGATGACTTCTCCGCTGGTTTGGACAGTACTTTCTTATTCCCTCAGCTTTGAAAACCATCACCCTCCTGAACAGAACAGTTACTTAACATAAAGACCACATGCCTCCTGGGCCCTCCCCTGCCTCATTCCCTGCTTGGCGCCCCTCTGGGTGACCTCTTCCTCTGGGAGAAGATCATGCTGCCTTCAGCGGGGGGTGGGATTGCTCAGCTCCTTTTTCACTTGTACCGAAACAGCTCCTCAGTACTTAACACCTGTAAATTTTAATTTGATGCGATATAGTTTCAACTTTTTCTTCAACTTGTCACGCTCATTTTGAATGCTGATGTTTCCTTGCATACATTAGATGCCTGGCCATGTGTCCCAGCTTGCCTGCAATGTCAGAACTCCACCATCAGTTATTAGCTAAACAATTATGCTCTGGCCTGTTTGCTCAGTGGTTAGAGTGTCAGCCCTCAGACTGAAGGGTTGTGGGTTGGGTTCCAGGCAAGGGCCCTTACCTCAGTCGCAGGCTCGATCTTCGCCTTGATCAGGGAGTGTGCAGGAGGTAACCAATCGATGTGTTTTTCTCTCATGGATGTTACTCTCTCTAAAAACAATGAAAAAAATATCCTCTGGTGAGGATTAACAAAAATTTATCCTATATAATAAAAGCCTAATATGCTAAATGCCCAGTTATCCATTCAACCAATCAAAGTATAATATGCTAATGATATGCTAAAGATTCTCAACTGCTCGCTATGACGTGCACTGACCACCAGGGGGCAGATGCTCCAACTGGTAGGTTAGCTTGCTGCTGATTGGGACTGAGGGAGATGGGCAGAAATGCCTTGAAGCCCTCCTGCAACCCTTCTCCTGCAACCCTTCCCCAGCTGGCTAATCTCCAGCGGCCCTGATTGTGCACTGGTGGGATCCCTCAGCCTGGCCTGTGCCCTCTAGCAATCTGGGACCCCTTGGGGGATGTCAGAGAGCCGGTTTTGGCCCAATCCTACAGGCCTGGCCAAGGGACCCCACTGGTGCACGAATTCGTGCACTGGGCCTCTAGTTAAATTATAAAACAATTAGGTAGCCCCAGCCTGGGACCCATCGCTGCCCAGCAGTTCAAAATGCCCCTTTCCTAGCAGGGGTAGTACTAGAGCCCCTCAGCCATACTCTGACTCAGCAGTAATCGAATTGAAAGCATATTCTCCTGCATGTTTGGCTAACTTTGGGGACTGTCCACACCACAGATGGTTGAAGTGTAGAGTTACATATAGAAGACTCAGAACCTATGGATGTGAACTACTTTAGAAATTCGGTGCAACAGTCGATTTCGGACTTTCGGAAAGAATTCTTCACCAGGGTAGCCTCACTGGTAGACAAGCATTTTCCACCACAGCTCAGAGCTGAAAACGCTCATGAAGTCTAACAGCAGGACACACACTCCAGTGGGGTTCTAATGGACAAAGGAGGAAGGAAGTAAGCAAGAAGGCACCATCCTTGGGGCACTGGCAGGCTCGCCCACCTAGCAATGCTACAGGCCCCAGACCATGTGGAAGCTAACAGCAGGTGTCCTGGGCTGGGCTGTCGGGCCTGGGAACCTCAGGCACTGTCAGCACAATTACAGATGTATGTGTCCTTTTCAACAAGCATGATTCCTCAGCTCTCATCCAATTTTCAAAGGGATTCGTGATTCATTGAGGGCCAAGGAGCCCTGTTTGCTAAATGGACAATAATCCAAACTTCCAAACCCAATAAAATAGGTTGGTGGCAAATGAGACAACAAAAAGAGTCAAAGGAAACAAATTAGCATTTATTGAATGTTAATTATGTGCCAGAGACTCTTGGAGACATCATCCAATCCTCCCAATAACCCTCTAAGTAGAGGAAGTATTTGAGCCCAGGTCTTGCTTTTAAGCTTCCTACTACACAACACTGCCTCTCTAAAGAATGAACATGACTGGCCATTGATAAACAATGGGGAGCCCTGACTGGTTTGGCTCAGTGGATAGAACGTCGGCCTGCAGACTGAAAGGTTTCAGGTTCGATTCCTGTCAAGGGCATGTACCTTGGTTGCAGGTACAACCCCTATAGGATGTGTGCAGGAGGCGGCTGATCGATGTTTCTCTCTCATCGATGTTTCTAACTCTCTATCCCTCTCCTTTCCTCTCTGTAAAAAAATCAATAAAATATATTTTAAAAAATAAAACAATGGGGAAATAAGATTAGATATTGAACAATTTTATATATATATATATATATATATATATATATATATATATATATTATAATTAAGAGCTTATCTACTGAATAAAGTTGGGTGATTTAGCCCAGACTGTGGTCCCAAGCATGTGGGATGGCCCTGGGGTGCAGCTTCCCCATGTTCTCCTCAAGCAAAGCTTTTGGGAATGGTTCTCCTTGAGCAAAAGCTTTTGAAGAAACTGAATATGTAAATGGACAGTGTGAACCCCACTTCACTGTTGGGTCTCTCGCCGGATGAGATCTTGTGTTTATAAACCAAAAAGTTTTGTTGAACCTATTTTGCATCTCTCCACCAATTCATGATTTACATATATCGTATTACATTAGGTCCATTCTCCTGTATTATACTCTATCTCTGCTTGGGCTTAAGGATTGATTATTTTCTTACAAACCCTCTTAGCAGAATTTAAGAAATACTCTTACCATGTAACTGAATGCTTAACTAACCCCTCAGTGCCACTTAGTTGATAACTGTAAATCCTGAAGTCCATATTGGCCATTGCTTTGTGGAAAATATTATATGAGCATATCAAGTGAACATTCAACAGAAATGCTCACAAATTGCTGGAGGTTTCTATATTGCTGCTTTTTTTTTTTTAATCAGTATATATTACCTAAAACAATGCCATCATCTGTTTGGAATACTCTGTTTGGGGAGGCTGAGCAGGATTCCTTCCCGTCCCGGTGTTGCAGTGTAAACAGCTTTTTGCCTGTCTTTTGTCATTAATGATCATGCTGGAGATGTAGCCAGTGCATTGTAAGCCAATCTGTCAAGGCAAATAAACAATTCACCTTGTTAAAATTCCCTAAATCTTGCATTAATAAAACCAAAGTAACCCCCTGAACACTCAAGAGATGTCTTCCTCCATCCTGCGGTGATGGATGACATGTCTAAAGATCCTGGAAATTAAGTAGTTCAGGTCATTAAAAGTGTCCCACACTTGTTATTGATTTAATTTATTTTAAAAGGTGGGGGTGGAGATAAGAATGTTACAGGTCCCCCTCCCCATTTTTTTTTTAATCTGAAAGCTACCCCTTGCGCACATAATTAAAATTATTGCTTGGGTTTTATTTGTTACAACATCAAGCTTTTTTTATTCAAATACATATTATGTTATTCCCTGATATCTAGAAACAAGTGGGCAATCATTTGCAACTCACGTTATGGCAAAAATGCCTTGGAGCTTCGTTTGTATGATGGCGCCTGAAACCTAGAGTTCTAGGCGCTGAAATGATGACGTTTTGGATACCCCAAAATTTCCTCAGGTAGATAAAAGTTCAGATGAAGGTCAAATGATTTGAAGGAAATTAACGGAAACAGTAATGAAAGTATGCCTCTGGATAGAGGAATATTTTTTCTCTATTTTATGAATGTTTTCTTTTTCTACTTTTATAACAAAGAAAAGAGTAAGCATTTAGATAGATGGGAGGATGAGTGGGTAAATGGATGGACGGTGGGTGGGCAGGTGAATGGGTGGGTGGGACAATATTTGGAGAGTGGTAGAGTTTTTCACTTACATATCACTATAGTCTAAGGAAGTTTATGTTATGTGAGATGTCTACTTGTTTCTCACCAATTTTCTCTACTCGCCCATACTCTACTGGACCGTTGTACTCACTACCAAATCCCAGTGCCTAATAGAATAGATGCTGTTTGTTTATTTAATAGATAAAATATGACCCCCAAGTGTTTTTCTTTTTGTTTCTTGTTTATTCCTTAATCTTCAGCGGGCACAATGGGCTGTGTAAGGACTAGTAACAGCCTCAGACAGGGCTGAGTTCACCCCTTTCCAGGGATTGAACAGCGGGAGGGTTGGTTCAGAGGTCAGGCTGCTAGGATGGGCAACCTGCGTAGTCACTCACTCCATTCATATATTCTGAACTGGGTAACAGTATTCCAAAACTATACGGAATGGGATAGCTCAGTATGTAAATTATAGCAAAAAACAAAACATGAAATTATGCATATACAAGACACACATCATTTGACCTTCCTTTTGTCATTTGTGATGTACCACATGCATCACCCTGCAGAGCTGTTCCTGTTCAGCTGTGTGAATGATATTTTACCATTATTCTCATTGTTCTTTAAACCATTTGTTGGGGGTTAAAACAGCCATGGTACACTGTGAAAATGACCCTTTGCAAGTTATGAAAATGACCCTTGAAAATAGTTATATTAATTTCAGAGATTAATTTCATTCATTGATGCTTTTTCCATGATCTTTGCAAAAAAAGGAGGGAATGGCAAATGTGCAGTCAGTTGGCACGCTCTGCCGACTCAAAAATAGATATGTATGAGAATGTACTTAACCGTTGTCCACTAAATTTCTCCTTGAAATTGCATATTTTGGGTACCTGAGAACAGACATGGTTATGCTCTTAAGCAGGGCTCTATAAAAGGAACAACACTGTGGATTTTTTCAGCATATAGGCTGATTTACACTTAGTGGTAAAGTTGTTACGCTTTAAGTGGCGCTGTCCAAATAGCAATAAATGTCCGTTGATCCTATTGCTGAAACCTGTGATAGCTATTAAAAAAAAAAAAAGCCATGTCTAGTATTTCCTAAACAGTAGTGGTCTCTTGCAGCACATGTATAGGTAAGCGTGTGCCCACACGCACACACCCCAGGCCACCTTATCACTCAGGAAGGAAAGTCTGATGTACGTAGTATGGCAGTATTGTTATGCTCCTAGGTTTTTGAAATGTTCACTCTGGACTAGAATCCCCTCAAAGGCAGGAACTATGTCCACCTGGTATCCCACTGTGTGGCTCTCTTAGCATATGAATAGTTGATGCTCTGTAAATACTGTTTGGGTGAAAGAATAGGTAAAAAGGAGCATGTGCTGACACTGAATAGCACATGTGTGGGTCTGAATTCGTGTGAAATTCTTGGCGGGACCACACCTCCTATTGATGGTGAGGAACGATGCTGGTAGGAACATTGATGGATGGTTATGACTTTTTGAAATAGTTTATTTGATTGATTGCCTAGCAAACTTTCTAAATCTGCGTTCTGCTTTCACAGGCTGTCATTTTAGAAAATGAAGAACTTCCCAAACTGTTTCTTGATTTCCTAAACATACGGCACTTGCCATCTCTACCAAAGGCGGAGAGTTGTGGGTAAGCATTGCTGTTTACTTATTGGACATGCATTTTATGTTACTCGTCAATCACTTACTGGCCTGACAAATATCCCACAGAGGTGCCAGAAGGGGCAGCCTGGCCACACCCAGCACTCTCGCTCGCCCCCTGCTTGTAGTCAAAGGAATTTCTCCTGAGCAATCTTCCCCAGATTGTGGCCAATGACCAGTGCTCAGTAACTCAGGATTAGATATAAGGAACTGACTTTCTAGATTATACTACTACATGGAGCAACAGTACCTGATGGAAATGGTGAATCTAGATAATTCTATGTAGGGACTAATATGTTTATTTGTGCACACTTGAGCAAAGTCTATATCCTCTTGGCACATATATTATTTCAAAGTTATAAATGACCTTAAAGGTCAATTTACACCACTGCTTTTATTTTAGAGCTGAGCAAATTGAAACTCAGGGACTAAGTAGCTTTCCGAGATCTCTCTCCTGGAAGCTGACGGAGCCTGGGCCTTCCAGCTCTCTTTCCCCACTCTCCCGCCCCTCCCTCGGGAACTCCTAAGTGGGACTGTAGACCCTGACCCCATCTACTAAGGAACCAAGCGTTTGATCTCATCAGCCACTGGGAAGAGTTCTTCTGAAGAATTAATTCAAAATTAAGCTGCTTGCCCAGCTCTGGGCGCCTAACTTGATGGGCACCTGTGTTGAGCTGGTCACCGAAGGTCCTCAGCAACATCCCTGACACATCACCTCGGACTCTGAACCTCCAAGAGGGAAGATGGCTTTATCCATTTTGTCACCACCTCCAGACATGCCTGAAGGACCCCACGCTACCTACAAGACATTCCCGCTAACCACACCCCGAGTACTGTTAAGCCAGAAACCCGTCCCAGCCCCCTCGCCGGCTGTGTTTACTCAGGGCCACTTCCCACCCAGTTATTCCCCCAGCTCACCAAGCAGGACGCCTGGTCAGGGTATCCTCCTCCAACTTGCATGCGTTTACTCGGGTTTGAGATTCATATGCAGTTGTGTATTTTTAAGAGGAGATCTTGGGAATCTTGGGTGAGACCTTTTCTCCATTATATAAATCCAAAAGTAAAACCATAGGATTTCTAAGTGATCTTCAGGAAAATTGAATATTGCAGTCTTAAAATTCCTTAGCACGACATATCAGCCATGAGGTGACTTCATGGAAACACCTGAGTCTCTTCTCAAAATGCCTCCCGACTTAGAGCTTTAGGAATACTGACTGTTTTTTTCCTTTGTTGGCATCAACCCTGACCTGACTTATATGGTCTTTTTCTTTTATTTAAAAAAAAAATGTTTAGGTCTTTTGAGGAGACAGAATCTGAAGAGTCAAGGTAAGAACTAATAGTGGTCAGTCAGGAATTCTATAGTATAAATCCAGGAAAGGACTGTGGTTTTGTTAAATGTCTAGTTACCATGGTATAAGTGTGTCAGGTCCTAATTTTCTTGAAAACCTTTGTTCGGAAGTTGACTTTGAGATGATAAATATTTGATAGGAAGGTTCCAGAAGTGGCCAGTTCCATCCAGGAGTGACGGAATCAGAGCCCTCCATTGTTTTATGCAAATAATAAAAATGCTCTTCTTACCAATAATCATACTACTAGATTAAAACACACACACACACACACACACACACACACACTTCTCAGCAATGATTTATTGTCTGGGTTGTCCATCTGCTTCAAAGTCCACCGAGAAATGTTGGGAAGAAGCATCCCGCACGGGTCTGTTCCCTCCACCCCCGTGGCTGTTCCTCGCCCGCAATGTTAGATACATAAACCTTGAGACGTCCCGGCGCAGCAGTTTGATCCCCTCAAAGCTAGTTTGTAGTGTTTTCTGTTTACCGTCGTCCTCTGATGCTGACATGCCTGTTCTTGACCTTTCCAGCAGACTGTCCCACCAGCCGGTGCTGCTGTTCCTCCGGGATCCATACGTCTTGCCTGCAGCCAGCGGTAATCAAACCTGTCATCTGCTAACAGCTCTTTACTGATCTGACCCTGCACCACATAAACCATGTTTTTAATACAGGTCTAAGGGAGTGACATTGGTCCGAGGCTTAATAATCTGCCAATAAACCAGTGCTCTTGGTGTAAGAGACATTCAGAATTTTAATTGGGGCAAGGCTTTCAGGAGGAAATATAATTTGTCTCTCTCTCTCTCTTACCAGGCCATTTTGAATGAGAGGAAAAAGGGAGAAAGGTATTGGCTGCCTTTAATGGCTGAATATAATATATGTTTAAAGTTGCATAGCTAAATATAATGAATAATTTAAGTATAATTGTAACCAATATTTTAAGACATGAGCCCTTTCTTTGTGCCGAGAAATTGACATTTCCCGGTCCCTCTCCGTGTTTCGTTGCGCACCTCTTGATGAGTACATCCGCAGACGTTATTTCGTTTCCTGAACCACCTTATGGGAAAGGCAGGGCCGGTGTCATCGCTGGCTAATGAGAAAATCAGGGCTCAGTGAGGCACCACCGAGCCTAGCCTCACATGGCTGATGGGTAAACCCCCTGTGGCCTAATTTCTCCCTCTGTGTTCTTTGCATAAAGTGAGTTTTCAACCTTTGTTTTTGAGAGTAACTAAATAGCAATAGATAAATTATCTATTGAAACCGTTCCTACATTGTGACAATAAAATCGTATCCCAAGCAAGAGCGAGGGTCCTGTTCTACATAGCAGGGGAGCGTGACTCAGACTGCCCACTTAGCTGTCGTTTAAAGAAGGCTGGCCAGCCGAAACCGGTTTGGCTCAGTGGATAGAGCGTCAGCCTGCAGCTGAAAGGTCCCAGGTTCAATTCCGGTCAAGGGCATGTACCTTGGTTGCGGGCACATCGCCAGTAGGGGGTGTGCAGGAGGCAGCTGATGGATGATTCTCTCTCATCAATATTTCTAACTCTCTATCCCTCTCTCTTCCTCACTGTAAGAAATCAATAAAATATATTTTTTAAAAATAAAAATAAAAAAAATAAAGAGGGCTGGCCAGGGTGCAGCCCTGCTGTGTCAAGGGACCGTTCCTAGCACCCTGACAGGAAAGAGCTGCCTATGCTGTGTAAGAAGATGGTCTCGTAGCAGTAATTGCCTTTCTTCAGCACTTGATTTCCATGTTTAACAAATACACATAGTATAGCAGTTGATAGTATATTAACAAAATGTTATATTTTAAAAAAATTCAGATTTGTTAGATTCAAATGGGCAATGTTTTATTCAGTACTAGAGGCCCCGTGCATGGATTCGTGCACTGATGGGGTCTCTTGGCCTGGCCTGCAGCTCTCTGATATCTCCCGAGGGGTTCCGGATTGCAGGCAAGCCGAGGGACCTCCTCGGTGCATGATTGGGGCCCAGAAAGGGACTGTGAGAGGGCTCCAAGGTGTGTCCAGCCCATCTCGCCCGGTCCAGATAGGCCAGACCCCAGCAGCAAGCTAACCTACTGGTCAGAGTGCCTGCCCCCTGGTGGTCAGTGTGCATCATAGCTACCATTCAAATGGTCAAATGGTCGCTTAAGCTTTTATATCTATAGATTCTTATTATCTTTTGAAAATGATTCCACAAGTACTTTTTGCAGGTATTGTTTATGCTCAGGTATTTTATGCACTTGACTGGAATTCCTGTGGAAGTATAGATAGTGGATTAGAAGAGCCAGAATGTTTTATGGAAGAGGATAGATAGCTTATATCCCCTAAATCCAGTTCACTAGCTTATTAAACCCTATGCACTATGCATATGGCTTAACAATGAAAAATGGGAGGAACTTTCTGGGAAAGGACATCAGGGGCAAATGTCAGCAGTTAGAAAGAGTAGGAAGTATGTGTCATTGCTAGAATGTTGGTGGGGCTGAATGACTTGCACAGAAAGGGATTCTTGTTAGAGAGTAAGTCCACAGGTTTGGTGGGCAGGATGGGACCGGGTCTGGAGTAAACAATGAGCCGGTAAGGGATGCTGGCTGCAGTGCTCTTGTTTTCCTGCCCCAGTCTGGCGATTTTTTGGTAAATGCGTTCATCAAGCAAGACCTATTTTTGTGGGACGTTGGCCAATCCAATTTCAAAATCAGATTTCTGTTCTCCTAAAAATATTATACTAATGATAGTCTTGCCAATCTTTAGCATTTTATTTAAAGATAAATTGTGCTTGCATCACATTAATGTTAAGGTTACTCTTCCAGAGGATGTAGTTACGAATGTGGACACTCCTTCACAGATATACTGACCCTCACAAAATTAGAGGCGGGTCTGTCTTTAAAGTTCTAACTATTTAACATTATCCTCCTATAAAATGCTAATAATCAAATGTGATTCTTGTAGCATATGTTTTTAGCCTTTGTTCCTACTTTTCTGGGGAATTTAAAATAACTCTTGCCAAGGCTCCCAGTGACTGCAGTGTGGCTAAGCCAGGGGTGGGCAAACTTTTTGACTCGAGGGCCACAATGGGTTCTTAAATTGGACCAGAGGGCCGGAACAAAAGCAGGGAAGGAGTGTTTGTGTGAACTAATATAAATTCAAAGTAAACATCATTACATAAAAGGGTGCGATCTTTTTTTTTTTTTTTTAATTAAATAGTTTTATTCACCGGATCCGGCCCACGGGCCGTAGTTTGCCCAGCCCTGGGCTAAGCTCTATGGACATTTTTTCTTATTTTTAAAAATATATTCTTATTGATTTCAGAGAGGAAGAGAGATAGAAACATCAATGATGAGAGAGAATCATTGATCTGTTGCCTCCTGCACGTCCCACACTGGGGATTGAGCCCACAACCTTGGCATATGCCCTGACCAGGAATCAAACCATGACCTCCTGGTTCAGAGGTTGACACTCAACCACTGAGCCACCCCAATCGGGCTCTGGGGACATTATTCAGTCTCCTGTCACTGGCCTCTTGTCAGCTTTAGCCCTTTCTCCTCCTTCAAACCTCCCCTTCCCTGGTCTTTCCCACTTTTCACCTGAAGGTCGTCATAGGCCCTTCCCTCATGTCATGACACATTCTTTTAAATAATCGCCTTGCTTGTAGCCTTGATTACCGTGTGAGATAGCTGAGTCACCCTACTTACATCCACCCCAACCCTCTCTTTGTGAGCTCCACACTCTCACCGTGGCTACAGGGCCCTCTGTGGGCTGGCCCTGGCTCACGTTCCCCTCACACCTTCTACCTCAGCCACACTGCACATCTTGAGGAGTTAGCCTCAACTGTGCTCCTCCTTCCCCCTCAGGGGTTCCATTGCCATGGGCGGGGACGGCTGTTCACTTATATTCCAAGTAATTAGCCAGCGCTTGGTACACTGTAGTGAAACTGGTACTGACTGAGTGCCAAGCTCAGGTGCCAGCGCTTCGTTTCACTCATCAGTTTTGACAACAGCCTACCAGGTAGGCACTATAGTGAGATCCCTCTCTAGCCATATCGAATCCATCACCACTTGGAACTTGCTCCAAGCCAGACTCTGAGTGGCAGCAAGAGTCATCCTTTCAAAACATGATTCAGTGGTGTCTCACTCTGCTTAGAATCCTGGGATAGCTTCAGATAAAGCCTGAATTCCAGCCTATTCAGGAATTGCCTCCCCCAGCCCCGCCCTCAGGTCCTCAGGCCTCCTCACTGCTCCTCCCGCTGCCCTGGGCTTCCCTGGGCCTTTGTCCCTTCGGCACAGACTTTCCCCTGCTTCCCTCCCTCTTCCTAGCCCCCTCCTCCAGGAGCCTGGCCGCCCTCCCCGAGAAGGTCTGACCCTCCTAAGTGGCTTCACGTTGGATTCATACATGAAAGCGTTATTTTTTTTTTTGTCTTGAAGTATTGGACCACTTAATTTTCTTATACCTGTACTTATTTCAAGAGGTTTGCTTTAGCATAAATCCCGGATACAATGCTGTGCAGACTGAAGTTCAGAAAACAGACTCTGAGCCGGGTGATAGTTTGGTTCCCCTGTCCAAGTGATGCGCTCGTAGGGTACCCACCCCGATAACCAGAACAAACATGGTACAGCACACCGTACGGCTCTGGGTGTCCTGTGTGTCTCCTGTAAAAATGCAGCCGATTTTTCACGCTTGACAGGATGGCATTGGTCAGAAATGTGCCCTTACATGTGGACAACACCCCCCCTCCCCGCTTCCTGCTCTCTAAAAGCTAGCGTGTAGAACAGGCACACGGAAGACTGCTTGAACTAGCCGCTGTAAACCACGGTGGAAAAACTGCAGCGAAGTATTCCCAGTAGAAATCTTGGAATTCCTTCAAGTATATTGAGATTTTGTTAGAAATTGGATTGCCAGTGTAATCCATCTTCCTTGGGAGAAAACATTCAGATAAAGAGCCGGGGCCCGGCAGCATTAGCCGTTAGAACATCCCTTAAATCAATAAGCTACAAATCTGGCAGCGCATCCCTGCAGCGCCGGGCGCCGGGCCGAAGCCGCATGACGGATGGCACGTTGGAAGCCAAACTGCACGGGGCTGCAGATTCCCAAGCCACGGCGGGCCTTCCCTTGTGGACTTCCGCAAAAACGCGGTGGTGTTTCACAGATGGCACACGAGAAACGCCGTTTTCCTTTTGTCTTGCAGATTTCCCTAACGTGGTGATTGAAGGAGTTCTCCACGGGATCTTCTACCCTCACCTGCAGCCCAGGTAGAAAGCCTGCCGGGGCCGGAAGAAGCGGAAGCCCGTCTCAGCGTTGTAGTCAAGGGAATCGATCACCTACCAAATTAACCTAAACTCTATGACACAGCAGCCCTAGCTAGTGGTGAAATTCACAGGCCCAGCTTCACTCAGGGCAGGGACATTTCCATTAGAATGGTGCTTTTTAAAAATAGAAACTGAACCGGGGCCGTGCTGAGGTCAAGGCCACGTGTTCAAGGCATAGACTGTAGCTGCCAATTTAGAAACCCGAGAGCAGGAGGAGGCTGGGGAAGATCGCCGGGAGCACCCAGAGCGACAAAGCCTCGAGACTCGCGGCCTCACTCGGACCGTCTGCTAATTGAAAAGCTTATCCTGAGTCGTCCTGAGGCTGATCAACTCCGGGTACTTTCTGGTTCAGATTTTGTGACACACTCGTGTTTTCATCCTGAGGTTTTCTCGGCCAGTCATAGATACATTTCTGGAGTGCGGGCACCAGAAGGGTATCACAGAAACGCGCACTGCTGACTGTGAGGAAGGCGCTAAACTGGAAATTAAGTTCTGCTGACAGTGTTAGGGCACGTTTTAAATCGTGGCGTTTTTAATTGACATGACAGTGGAGTTGAGTCATACCCAGGGGTTAGCATCGAATGTCAGTACATGAGGTAAAATGGAAGCCCTTGGGAAGGCATCATGTTGGAAATCTGTTCACACCTACAATGACCGTTTTTTTCCTCCAGTGTTGGGAGAAAGGACTGCTGCTTCCATTGAAGACCAATTGGAATTGTTGGTGTGTGTTTGGGGGTCACACCTACCTTTAAACACTAGCGTCACACTTACCCCTGCAAGATGCTTGTCCCCTGAGACAGCATGGGCACTGACCGTGACTGAGGGGACACTCCGCATTGACAGCATTCACTTGGTTTACACAGGGCGTCCACTCATTGCATAGGTGGCATTGCCATGGGATTTACTGTTATTTTTCTTACTGTTTCCTTTTTCACTGACCTCATGTCTTGAATTAATGTAAGTTAAATGTGTCTATGATAGGACTCCACTGTTTACCCCTTACGGACATTCATAATTTGAGTAGTAAAGGATAGAAGCATATGTGCAACCTGTATGTATGTGCTGTCATTTGGGCATTTCGTTGAAAACCAATTAATAGCTCGATTATTTATGATTATTAATTTTAATAAGCTTCTGTGTGGGAGAGAAGAATATTTAGGTTCAAAACTAATTACTGAATCATGTTACTTGATTAAGATATAAGTATACAAGTTTAAAGGCTGATGCAAACTTTTTAGAGATATGTTTATGATAGATATGGTACCACTTATTAGAAACAAGCAAGAACTACTCAATGTCACCAACCAAAAATAACTGAATGGTCACGTGTTGGAGATATTTTTTTAATGTTTTTGTTATTAGCTATTTTGAGTTAAATAAAAACAAAGAACAAGAAATGTTTGAAGTTGTCTTCTGCTCCTAACATGTTGTTGGAAATACAAATTGTGTCTTGTCTCTTTATATACACACACACCTTCTCATGGATTCAAATAGATATTTATGTCTAATACTAGAGACCTGGTGCACAAATTCGTGCACCAATGGGGTCCCTTGGCCTGACCTGTGGGATCGGGGCTGAAATTGGCTTTTCAACATCCTCTGAGGGGTCCCAGATTGCAAGAGGGCATAGGATAGGCCGAGGGACCCCACTAGTGCATTATCGGGGCCGGGGAGGGACCATGGATGGCTCCAGGGTGTGTCCAGCTCATCTAGCTCAGTCCCAATCTGCCAGACCCCAATAGCAAGCTAACCTACCAGATAGACCATCTGCCCCCTGGTGGTCAGTGCATGTCATATCAAGCAGTTGAGCAGCCTTAGCATATCATTAGCATATTATGGTTTGATTGGTTGAATGGACGACCGGACACTTAGCATATTAGGCTTTTATTATATAGGATGACAAGGTAAAGTTAATTACCTCATCTATTAAGCCAAAAAGTACTCATTAAGTAGTTATGATTTACCTAGATAGTGACAATTTAAGAAAATAAATACCAAGCATCTTTAGTGGCACACTACTCAAATATTTTTTGAGAATTTTTAATTTTTAATTTATCTTTATTGTTGAAAGTATTGCAGATATCCCTCCCCCCTCATTGACTCCTCTTCTTTCTGATCCTGCCCCCTCCCCAGGCCTTCACTGCACTACTGTCCATGTCCTTTTTCTTAGTAATGACTTTCACTTTTTATGTAAATGTTTGATAGATAATTTCCTATTCCATTGCAGGAAATAGAAGTAAAATAGGTATTTTAAGCAGAATGAAATAATAAGGAACTGAATACTTATAGAATCTTTGAAAGAATGAGGAGGGTCTCCAGCAACAAATTCCAGAACATTCCAGTAAGCGCCAGTACCCACATGCCAGGGGAGCTACAACTTTTGCCTTAAGCAGGAGTTCAGGGAGACACGAGGCTGCTACTGGAGCCACTGAGGTAAAAACCTCCCCTGTATCTGCGATCCAAGGATCAGCATGTCGGGTCAGGAAGTCACTGTTAGCACCATAACTGCCTCCTAGCGGTGCCCTGGGAGCTAGTGACCGGGCACTGGAACAAGGGGTCCAGCTGCCACCATCTACTCCACAACGGCCTCAACAGCCATGGCCTTGCTTCCAGCTGCAGGAAGATGGTGTTCACCTACTTCTGTCTTGCACTCCACATCCCACAAAAGTCCATCCAGTTATCAAAACCTTATTCTTTTTTTTTAAATTTATTTTTAATAAATCTTTACTGCTCAGATTATTACATTGTTTCTCCTTTTTCCCCCCATAGCTCCCTTCTACCTGGTTCCCACCCTACCCTCTGCCCTTACCTCCCCACCCCCCCAGCCCCCTGCCATTGTCTTCATCCATAGGTGTATGATTTTAATCCAGTCTCTTTCTGCACCCCCCACACACCTTTCCCCCTGATAATTATCAATCCACTCCCTTTCTTTGCCCCTGATTCTATTATATTCACCAGTTTATTCCGTTCCTCAGATTTTTAATTCACTTGACCTTCTTCCTCTTCTTAAATAATACCTTTCAACATCTTTAAATATATATATATTATTGATTTTTTTACAGAGAGGAAGGGAGAGAGAGAGCTAGAAACATCGATGAGAGAGAAACATCTACCAGCTGTCTCCTGCACACCCCCCACCGGGGATGTGCCTGCAACCAATGTACATGCCCTTGACCAGAATCGAACTCGAGACCTTTCAGTCCACAGACCGATGCTCTACCACTGAGCCAAACCGGTTTGGGCACCTTTCAGCATTTCATATAATACTGGTTTGATGGTGATAAACTCATTTAACTTTTTCTTATCTGTGAAGCTCTTTATCTGCCCTTCAATTCTGAATGATAACTTTCCTGGATACAGAAATCTAGGTTGTAGGTTTTCGCTATTCATCACTTTGAATATTTCTTGTCACTCCCTTCTGGCCTGCATAGTTTCTGTTGAGAAATCAGCTGATAGTCGTATGGGTGCTCCCTTATAGGTAACCAACTGCTTTTCTCTTGCTGCTTGTAAGATCCTCTTTTTGTCTTTTGCCCTTGGCATTTTAATTATGATGTGTCTTGGTGTGGTCCTCTTTGGATTCCTCTTGTTTGGGGTTCTGTACGCTTCCTGTACTTGTAAGTCTATTTCTTTCACCAGATGGAGGAAGTTTTCTGATATTTCTTCAAATATGTTTTCAGTATTTTGCACTCTCTTTTCTTCTGGCACCCCCATAATTCTGATGTTGGTACTCTTAAAATTGTCCCAGAGGCTCCTTACAACTATCTTCAACTTTCTGGATTCTCTTTTCTTCTTGCTTCTCCAGAGTGTCTTTTGGTTCTTTGACCTGATTCTTGTGTTCCTCCATTCTGCTGTTGGATCTCTGCATAATATTTTCCATTTCAGTCAGTTTATGTATAATTTTTAGTTGGGTCTCATGAAATTTATTGGCCTTTTCTAGGAAATTCTTGAAAAACCTTATAACTGTGGTTTTGAACTCTATATCCTCCACCTTTCATTTTATTTTTATTTTTTAAATATGTTTTATTGATATTTTACAGAGAGGAAGGGAGAGAGATAGCTAGAAACATCGATGAGAGAGAAACATCAACCAGCTGCCTCTTGCACACTCCCTACTGGGGATGTGCCCGCAACCAATGTACATGCCCTTGACCGGAATCGAACCTGGGACCTTTCAGTCCACACACCAACGCTCTACCGCTGAGCCAAACCGGTTTCGGCCATCTCTTTCATTTTAGATCTATTTCCTTCTCTCGGCATTTTTGCTGCTTCCCAGAGTTGGTAGGATGGCTTTGTATGTTTGGTGTCCTATATGGCCCAGTGGGTCAGCCTCCTCAGTTACCTGAGGTAGACACTTGATGCTCCCCTTTGTGGACTGCATGTACAGCCTTGTTGTAGCTAAGTCTTTATTGTTATTGGTATCCCTGGGAGGAATTGACCTTCAGGCCAATTGGATGTGGGTATCAGCTATGACTACTCTGGGATACCTTCTGTATTGGAGACAGTCTTATAGGTTAAGACTTGCAAAATTGCAGAAGCCTCTGTGCTCAGCTTAGATGGGGTGGAGTCTCAGGGCTGAGCTGACAGTCTTGGCTTCCCATTTGCCCTGCCCTTGTGTGGTCACCTGAGTTTCCGCCTGACCTCTGCCTTCCACGGCTCCCCTGAGTTTCCACCTGATTGTCCCAGCTTCCCCAGCAAGAGCGTGGGTGCTCCAGGGGCTCGCCCAGAATTGGGTTGGGTCTCTGTAGTCTGGAGCTTCTGACTCCTTCCACTGGAGAGGCACCGGCAACCTCCATGGTCAGACCTCTCTGCGTGCACTCACTGGCATGCGACTTTAGACCCTGCCCGTTGTGGCTCCTGGCTCCCCTGACTCTTCCAGTCTCTGAGTCTCCAGGTGCCTTTCTCTATAGTTCAGACTCCACCCGTATGAGCCTGGGTCTACAGGTTTCTGCCAGGGTTGGGGTTCAGTACAGTCGGAAAGGGTTCAGTGTAATCGGGAATTCCATTTCCCTCCCGCCGCATTTCCTCTCTGAGCACGAGCGTTTCCCTACCTCAGCGCTTTGCAGCTCCCAATCCAATCCGTGAGCCTCTCTCCTTCTTTCTAGCTGTAGATTTCCCACTCCACCAGCTTTCCTGTGTTTTTGGATAAATTCCATTCTGATTTTAGTTGTTTTTTAAATTGTTGTGTGAGGCGGCAGCTTAGGTGCTTACCTTGGTCGCCATCTTGGTTCTCCAGCCAGAACCTTATTCTTGATCCCCAGCGTCAAGGCAGTCTGAGAAGGACTTGGAACTCTCTGGTCTGGTCTCTACCGCAACTCAAAAGGCCCAGGAAGCAAACTTATCTTTAAAGTCCCGGTTGGAGTTAAAAGGTTCAAGATTTCAAATTGTCCATCCAAAGGAGAGGACAGAATATTTACCCTCTAGGCTAGATGGTGACGCTGACCTTGTTTTTAAAGGTGTACTTCAGGGAGAAAGCCCTCTGAACCCTCTAAAAAACGAATGGGTGAGAAAATGTTTACGACTCCTAATAAAACTTCAGAAGTAGGTAGCATGTTGAGCCCTCTCCAAACTCTCCAAATTTGTGACTCTGGGCATTCTGACGGAACTAGGGATGAAAATAAAACTCCATTTGTGGGTTTTGTGATGCATTGTGTTGTGATTCTTAATATTTGTCAGGATATTTGTCCCCCACCCCCAGACAGAATTCCTGTGACTAATCACTAATTCTGCATTAATGCCATTGTTTTTCCCATTGCTCTAGATCAGTGGTTCCCAACCATTTTTGGGCCATGCCCCACCTAAGCATCTCTAAAAATCCTGATGCCCCCCCCCACCCGCCTCCTGTGACATATAATTCTTATTATTGAAAAAAAATGATCTCCTGTTCATGTGGAGAAAACCTAAAAGGCCATTGTCTTAGTCTAACCAAGCTTCCAAAGAACATGGCATTCATGAAAGAGAAAAATAAAAGAACGAAAGGACAGTTGAAGTACTGAGGAAGAAATCACTAAGAAATTGTTAAATAATAATAATATAATATGAAAAAATAGCAAATAAAGTCTCAAAACATGAGAATGGAAATGCATAAATATGTCACAATATATATTTATATACTGTATATGAGGCCCCTAGAACCATAAGAAATACAAAAAATTCACTGTCGATAGCTCATCCTCCAATTGCCCCTCTTAAAAATCAAACTGCCCTCCTGGGGGGCGTGTGCCCCACTGCGCTAAGGTGATCAGAACACAAGCCGATCTCCACGTAGGTTATGTTATATCGCACCTAAGACTTAACACTTGGCTGAAATCTGAAATTCACAAGATGAATTATAACTAAGTAGAAGTTGTTATGTCCTTAAGAGCGACAAAATTTTCCATTACAGATACTGTTTTTACTCTCCAAAAAAAAAAAGTGCCTTCAGGGGGCTCTGACTTTCTGAGCCTTACAGATCAAAGATTTCCTCTGCTGTCTGAATTATAGGAATGTTGAAAAACAAAAACAAATTCTTTTCCTGCTCTAAAACCCTTGCCATGTTTTTGTCTCTTTGTAACTCAAAACCGCTGAACTAACACATGAGGTTGGTGAGGTCTGTTCCAAACCTATGAATTCATCAGAAATGGAGTGGACAATAATTTTGAAAGCGGCCTTCTAACGAATCCAACCCAAGAATAAATTTCACCTAAGTCCTTACTCAACGATCCTGAAAATTGCTAAGGAGCATGTAGAATAAAACGGCTCGTGGCTAAGGGTACCAAGATGTTTTAAATTGTTTATGAAAGTGATTCAAGACTAAACTGCAGTCATCCGGTGTGGCGGTGGCCAGTGCACTCGCCCTCTGAGGCCATAGAGACCCCGTGGCTCCAACATGTGTCCTTCTAACGGCCCGGCTGTCGCAGAGTGCCCTGCTTGTTTCAAAAGCGTTTGCGGAAAGCATAGATTCTTTTTGTAAAGCAGTAGTTCATAGTCTTCAGTTTGCAGCTGTGTTTGGTGTAAGGCCTGCCCTTCAGGGAACAAGAAATAAACTGCTTCTAGCCTGGGTGGGGGCAGGGGGGGGATGTCCTGAGCTTATTGGGCTTCTGGTATAACAGACAGCCAGACCATTTGCTACCTGTGCCCTAGTGGTCTCTGAATTTCAGCACTGTGAAAATGAGCTACTCTCTGCTTTGTGGCTAGAGAGAGGTCATTAGGTTCACATGAATGAAAACACCAGATGGCAAGAAGGGTATCAAGCACATGCCCCATGCCTGGTGGGCAGCAGGGGCTTGCTTACGTGATCTCTGACCTTTGAGATTCAAGACATTTTATATACCCAAGAGGTCATTTATTTCCAGTTGGTTACCTTGAAAAAGCTTAATGTTTCCTTTTCATGATTATTAAAAAGAAATGCACTCTAGAGAAAAATTGGAAGACTGAAAAAAATATATAAATGTAAGAGTTTTTTTAAATCCCATCATTTGCATTCTGTCAGTTTACATGTTGTTGCATTTGCACTATGAGTATATATTTACAGAAGTGAGATCATGCTGCATACAAAATTTCTACTTTTTTTCTAGAAAACATCCATTTTCTCATGTGACTCCTAAGTTCTGTAGCGTCGGTCTTAATGAATGCATAGTATTCTATTATGGGATGTATGTTTTATAACCATTTGGGGACATTCAAGTTGCTTCCAGTATTTTGCTACCATAAATAATTCTGCAATTCACATTTTTATACATAAAACTTTTCAATATTGCTGTATTGGACAAAGACTTGAGGTTGCAAATCACAAAAAATAATGCACCCTGGCTTAAGCCGAAAAGGAAATGTATTGGCCTGCACGGCTAATAAATTAGGGTGGAGATTGGCTTCAGGCTGCTGGACTCAGTTGTGTCTTCAGGCATCCATCTTTCTGTCCAGCTTCCCTCGCTGCTGATTTTATTCTCAGACCTGCTCCTTTACATCTTCACAGAGGAGAAAGCAGCCCTTTCCTGGAATTTCCAGCAGAAGTCCCACGATTGAGGCTCGCTAGCACCCCTGGGGTCAAACACCTATCCTTGAGCCAGTCACCAGGTCAGGGTGAGGGAATGTTCTGCTTGGCCAGCAGGACAACCCTGCTCCCTCTCCCTCCTCACTCCCCACACCCTGGCCCTGCACACATGGACTTTTTGCTGTTCCTTGAATTCACCAGCCTGCCCTTCACCCAGAGCCACTGCTCTTGGTCCCCTCTGCCCCCCATGTCCTCACAGCTTACTACCCACTCACACTCAGGGACTTTGGCGATCACCTCTCCACTTTCTATCTTCCTGCCTGCTTCATTTCTCTTCATAGATTTATTACCACCTGATGCTCTGCTATATATTCATGTGACATACATGTGAATTACTTGTCTCCTCCCCTGGGAACCACGAGGGCCGACACTGCAGCTCATTCAGCTCTCAGTAAATACGTACCAAGAGTTAATGAATGAGCCCTGACTGGTTTAGCTCAGTGGATAGAGCATCGGCCTGCAGACTGAAGGGTCCCAGGTTCAATTCCAGTCAAGAGCATGTACCTTGGTTGCAGGCACATCCCCTGGTGTGTGTGTGTGTGTGTGTGTGTGTGTGTGTGTGTGTGTGTGTGAAAAAGGCAGCTAATTGATGTTCTTCTCTCATTGATGTTTCTCTCTATCCCTCTTCCTTCCTCTCTGTAAAAATATCAATAAAATATGTATTTTTTTAAAAATAGTTAATGAATGAGTTGGTCAGGCTAGGCACATACTTATCCATAGGGTCAACCTACCACAAGGACAAGAAATGCTTGAGAGAATGGTGTGACCCCAGAACACAGGGGACTGGATGGTGCCCAACACAACTTCAGATCACTTTCTAAATCAAATTCCCAGGACTTGGACTTCAAAGGTTAGGAGTGTTTTGAGTTTCTCGATATGCACTTCAGCTCCCTTTAACAATAATCTTTGTCCAATGCAGACCACATCATGCCCCTCCCCAGCTTACACTGGTAACTCCCCATTCCACTGTGACTACTCTGGCCCCAAGGCCCCACATGACCCGGTCTCAGCCCCACTCCTCTGACCTCTCCGGATGCATCATGCTGGCTTTGGCTTCTGCCCCGGAGGGAGCCCACTCGCTCTCACCTCAGGACCCTCACCCTTTCCCCTTCCCTCTGCCTAGTGGGCCGGACTGCAGGTCCTGCCTGCCCACCGCCTGCTCTTCCTTCTTCAGCCCTCAGCTCGAATGTGCCCGCAGGAGGCCTTCCTTGGCCACTGGAACATCACTGCCCTCCTGGCTTCTCCGGAGAGCTGTGGGGATTAATCCCCCATCTCATTGAAGCCATTTTCTTACAATGCAGCTCAAGGGATGGCATTTTTTTGGACCTTCACTGCATGGGACTCAGAGAAGAAGCAAAAGGCTATTTTCTAACAGGATACCATTCCCATGTGAACAAGATCAGGCACAGGCCATTACAGCCAGGAGTGTCACAATGAGGCCCCAATAAGATTTTACTTTCTCAGCTCATTTAAGTAAAGAAGATTCCTTTTTGTTGCCACTGGACTCAAGGGACCTTACTGAAAATGTAAAAATTAGGGACTAATCGGTTCAAGTATTTGGAATGTGGATGGGCATCATTTCTGTGCATTCTCACCCCAAATTATTACATTATTTTAGTACTCTGATTTATAGAACCCTCTTCAATCTGTTAATTGTCAACATTAGAGTGTGTATGTTTTTGTACAATAAATTTTAAAATAATTTTTAATTTAATAAAAAGTCTTATAAAAAGAGTTGATCTATATAAAAAGTATTTAATACAGAGAGCATCAAAGCACCTTGCATTAGGTAAAGGTTCCTATGACATATAACAGATTATACTAATCAAATCTCCCTTTACCTAACACGAATTGTGTTTAAATACAAAATAACACACTTCATGTCCCCATCTTTTCCTGTCAAATCTTCAGTATCACCGAACGTGGGGATCACAGTTAATTCAGCAAAATAACGATTGTGTTCTTCCAAAGAAAATAGCAGATACAAAGTTTTCTAGTTTAAAAATAGCACCATTGAAGGAAGGGGATATGTCTTTTAAGTACAAAGTCCCTAAACAAGTGATTTAGCAAAATTCATGCAAAATAAGCTTTGGTTGGTTTTTATACCTCTCCTGTGATCTGGAGTGGAAAACAGAAGAGAGTAGAAAGACAAAGCAAAACAGTAACTTTGAAGAATCAGAAGACCCGTACGCATGCACGCACGCACGCATGCATGCACACCCTGACGGAGTATGTTCCTTGTTTCCTGCCAGCTGCATCACCAGTCGGGGACCTCAACCACGAAGGGTGTTTTCACATCTATCTTGCCACTGTTGACGATGGAGCAGTCGGTGAGTGGGCGGTCATGCCCATCAGTTGCCTGAAGTTCTATGGAGTGGACCACTGTCTGGTGAGAGAAAGGCAGACACGAGGTTCACGCTGACCAGCAAGTATGGCAATCAAAAGTGAAGTCAATGAAAAGTCTAAAAGCCCAAGTGGGAAGTAAGTCCCCCCCCCCCACTATGATAACAAAACCATACAAGGAAAACTTAGAATATTCAGGAAATTTATATATTAAAGAATAAAACTGACCCACTACCTTACTGATTAGAGAACATATTTATCTATTTCCTCGTTTCTTTTTATTTGCATTTTATTTTCTGGAAAAAAAAGTTAAGATATTTTTGTAAACACCTACCTCTAATTAAAGATATTTCTACTCGTTATAACGCTAAGTAATAGTAAACATGGAATTTGAGTCCATTTCAACTCCATCTGTCATAGGTCCAAGCATCATCAAACGGGCCAGATTTAGAAGGAGAGCTTGTTTTGGGTTTGCCCATTTAAAAAACGACCCAAGTCTCCTGGCTGGTGTAGCTCAGTGGTTGAGCATCAACCCATTAATCAGGAGGGCAGGTTCCATTTCTGGCCAGGGCAACATGTCCAGGTTGCAGGTTGTGGGTTGTGGGCTCTATCCCCAGTAGGGGGTGTGCAGGAGGCAGCCAATCAGTGTTTCTCTTATCACCGATGTTTCTCCCTCTCTGAAATCAACAAAAATATGTTTTATTAAAATAACACCTGACCCAAGCCATTAATCCATAGTTGAGTCTAACATCACCCAATCCCACAGTGATGTACAGAGATTTCACAGGCCCACATACCACCTCGTGTTACACTAGAGGAGGGAGGCCTGGCCAAGGACTGGGAAAGCCAGCTTCTGGTGTTTCCCAAACACGGTGGAGACACACGTAGCAACAGAAAGTCTGAGTGCCTTGGCCATTCCAACCTCCGGCTGACTTAGAGCGATTTAAGATACAAGGCCGGCATTCTTCTAATATATATATATATTTCTAAATAGACTGTGTGTGCGCACACCTGTGTACCTAACACAGCGACTACATATCTGAATAACCGGTGGCACTTTTTTTATTTAAAAAAAAATGCTTATTTAATGGTTAAAATGGAAATTCCTGTGTTATGTATTTTTTGCCACAATTTAAAAATACTTATTTGTGGGCCCACCTCTGGATGTTCTGCTATAGCTCTGAGGTGAGGTCTAGAGATCATTCGGGTCACTTTGTTAACACAACCCAGATGATCTTTGGAGAACCAAAGGATGAAATTCAGGAGATTCCTTCCATTTCCTGAAACTGTATAAAACATACACACACTTTTTCTCTCCTGGAGAGAAAGTCTATGGTCTTCATTAGTTTTTTAAGGGTTTAATCTCCAACATTTGCAAGGAACTCATACAACCTACCAAAAGGAAGATGAACAATCCAATCAAAAAATGAGCAAAGGACCTAAATAGATGCTTTTTGAAAGAGGACATTTAGAAAGCCAAGAGACATGTGAAAATATGCTCAAAGTCACTAATTATCCGAGAGATGCAAATCAAAAAGACAATAAGGTACCATCTCACACCTGTCAGAATGGCTATCATCAACAAATCAACAAGCAACAAGTGCTGGAGAGGATTCGGAGAAAAAGGAACCCTCGTGCACTGCTGGTGGGAATGCAGACTGGTGCAGCCACTGTGGAAAACAGTATGGCATTTCCTCAAAAAATTAAAAATGGAACTTCCATTTGACCCAGTAATCCCACTTCTAAGAATATATACCAAGAAACACCAATCAGAAAGGAAATATGCATCCCTATGTTCATGGCAGCACAATTTACCATAGCTAAGATTTAGAAACAGCCTAAATGCCCATCAGCAAAGAATGGATTAAAAAACTGTGGTACATCTACAAAATGGAATACTATGCTCCTGTAAAAAAAAGGGAATTCTTACCATTTGCAACAGCATGGATGGAACTGGAAAACATTTTGCTAAATGAAATAAACCAGTCAATGAAAGAAAAATACCACATGACCTCACTCATTTATGGATAATAACATTATAAACTGATGAACAAAAATAGATACAGAGGCAGAGCAGCATTGAACAGACTATCAAACTACAGCGGGAAGGCAAGGAAGGGTTGCGAAGGGGCAGGGAGGTAAGAGATAAACTGAAGGACTTGTATGCATGCATATAAGCATAACGAATGGATGCAAGATATTGGGGGATTAGGAGGGGCTGGGGGAAGGTCAATGGGGAAAAAAAGGAGACATGTACTACTCTTTGTAATAGTTTGAGCAATAAAATAAAATTTTTTTAAAAAAGTTTATAATCCATAAAATATTAAGGACTTTTCCTCTAAGACCAGGCAGCAGGTCTTCTGGGAGGCATACCAACGGATAGAAGGAAATTGTTGCTTCCATTAGAGCAATAAGACATAAGACCTAGAAGACTGGAAGAAAAACCATGACTAGAAGAAGAGCACCCAAAACCTGTACTCTTCAGTTTTCTTACAGTTTAGCATAATGTTGCATTAACAAATATTCATTGAATGGATGAATAAATCCGTTTATATTTAAATTATTTAGAACCTGGTTAGGCTCAGTAGTCAAACACCAAACTCGTTTAACACATGCATATCCATGTTTAGCTCTCAAAAGCAAAATTCAATAGGAGATTTGAAGATTGATGACATTATCATTTAAGACTAGATTCTGGCCTGTGTGGCTCAGTTGGTTGAGTATTGTCCCATGCACCAAAAGGTCACTAGTTCGATTCACATAAGGCACATGCCTGGGTTTCAGGCTCAGTTCCTAGTAGGGGGTGTGCAGGAGGCAGCCGATGGAGGTCTCTCTCTCACATCCATGTTTCTCTCTGTGTGTCTTTCCCTCTTCCTTCCTCTTTCTCTAAAAAGTCAATAAAAACATATTTTAAAAAGAAAAGACTATATTCTTTTCAGGGCAATTATGGCTCATGAGAACATAGGCATGTCCTTCATTGTGATGGGATGTGAAGTGCCTTTTAAGGGATATGTATTTGCCCTATTCCCCGCTCATCCCACTTGCTAATGAGAATTCTATCTTTGACAGCTCAGGTCGGGCACTTTCTTTCCTTGTAAAGGCACTTCTGAGTTGGCCAGCTCACTTCTGGCTTTCTGTTGGGCAGAATCAGAAAAGCAGGTGGAAGTTGTGGAAGAATTGCAGTGAGTGAGATTGGTTTATTTAGGTTTGGATGAGGAAGACAGAACAACTCACAGGAAAACAAAACAAAATGTAATATGGAAGAAGACAAGGAAGGTCCAGGGTTGGGTTGGCAGACCTTACAATAGTCAGGAGTTGAGAGAGCTACTTTGGGCAGTTGTTAAGGAGAAGAAATATTGAAAGTGGAAAAGAATGAGGATTTTAAGAAGTATTCCTATGGCTTATGAATTGGACGCCTTTGATATTTTTTTGAGTCAGCAGCATAAATTTGAATTCTCTTTAGTAATATTGACTGCTATACTGTGTGTCTCTAAAGGTGACTTGTGTCTGAACTGAACCACATGGGACACTAGGGTTGTTTTTTTAAATTGTGGTAAGAAACACATAATGTAATATTTACCATCCTATCCTTTCCTAAGAGTCAAGTTTGTGTTAAATATATTCACATTGTAGTACAACTAATCTCCAGAACTTTTTCGTCTTGCAAAACTGAAACTGTATACCCATTGCACATTAACTCCCCATTTCCTCCTCCCCATGACCCCTGGCAACCACCATTCTACTTTATGTTCCTATGTGTTTGACTTCTTTAGATACCACCTCATATAAGTAGATTCATACAGTCTCTTTATGACTGACTTACTTCACTTAACATTCTCAAGTTTCATCCATGTTGTAGCATGAGACAGGATTTCCTTCCTTTTTATGGCTGAACAATATTCCGTTGTATGCACACACAAGGCCCTAGTTTTATTTGGCTACCTTAAAAGGAGTTTCCATTTATAACAAGTAGCGAGATATATTAACTTAAGTACTCAACTTCTCCATGTCAGGGCCTCAGCTTCTGCCCCAATGCTCCTAACAGTGAAAATGCCATACCATTTATAATTTATTCTCCTCTGAAAAGGCCAGTCAGCCTCTTATAATAATGGATCTCTAACAAACACCATCAAAACGCTCATTGAAAATACTCATTATAAATATAAAGCTCTGAATGAGAAAAAATAATCTATCAAGTTACCATGCCATCGATGACTTTTCCAAATACCACATGTTTGCCGTCCAACCAGGTGGGCTTGGTCAAGGTGATGAAGAACTGGGAGCCGTTGGTGTCGGGCCCGGCATTGGCCATGCTGACCCACCCGATGCCATAATGCTTCAGTTTGAAGTTCTCATCTGGAAATGTCTCACCGTAAATGCTTATACCTGGTGAGACAGAACAAGAAAGGGGAGGTTCAACAGATGTTATATGGAAGCCAGTTCTTCAAAGGGAAACATGAGGTTTTAGTAGAGTTGGTAAAGAGGACCCGATAAGAGTGGGAAATGGGGGAGAGATGGTAAAACATAAGGAGAAAGGAAAGGGATCATGAAATAACTCCTTAAGGAAGCAGGGCACTGGGGACGGAAACCAACATACACACACTAAAGCCTGAAATTTGACACAGGATGGCAGCATACCCTCTGGCCTCAAAGCAAGGGCCAAACCCTGACCGGCTAGTTCAGTGATCTCACTGTAAGATGAGGAGTAATCGAAGGGCAATAGTAACGCCAGATTGAAAGGTGGATGAGCTATTTCATGGCTCAATCTCTGTCCTGAGGTCCAGGGTACCCTCTCCTGGGTCACTCCCACCTCAGCATCCAACCAGGGTACACTAAGCACTCAATATTCTTAGCTAATTCTCACAACAACCCACAGAATAGGTATTCTCATTCCTGGTTTGCCATGAGAAACCCAGGTCACAAAACAGCAGAACAGAATGTGACCACCTGGCTTTCTGATTCGAAAGCAGGTGCTCTTTTCGGCCACAGCACTGAGAGCAGAGCAGCCAGCCTGGAAGTCATTAGGCACAATGACGTCAGGCTCATCAAGATACAGAGGGTGATGGCGACTGGGAACACCCAGTGATCCAACCTGAACGGAATGACCAAAGGCAGGCACACGGGCTGGAGTTCTAGCAAAGCAGCAGGTAGAAAACACATTTCCCTCATAAAACGAAGGCACAGACCATGAGAAGGATGTGCTCCATCCTCCAACACCGTGAGTGCCTGTCATGCTCACCCCCCCTTCTGCAGGGCTCCCTATCCATCCACTGCCAGCCCTAAAATCCCGGCTTAGTTAGGACCAGAAGCGGATATCAAAGGCAAGCTGGTTGATCAGTGACATATGAGGTGACCTGGCAGGAAAGCTCTGCCCTCAGAGGAGTTTAGGCTAAATTAAGTGATCCACCAGGTCCTGTCTCCAAAACTCAGAGAATTTTAATTCAACTCAGGTATGTACACACTTGCATCTGCACGTTGAGCACGCACGTGCAAACATGCAAACACACACACACACACACACACACACACACACACACACACACACTGGGCAGGGAAGACAGTAAGAAAGAAAAATATAGAAAAGGAGACACAGTAAAGCTCAGTCACCATTCCTGCTGGGCCCTTGGGGAGAATATGGGATGTTAGTCCAGGAGGAGATAGTGCGGGAGGGGTAGGGGCTGCTGATCCTTGAACTGCAGGCTATTCCAGTGGGACCCAGCTCCACAGCAGCTGGGATCCCTTCCCTGCACGTCCTCACCAACCCATTTACCCAAGTTCCCTGCTCCATGCTCCATCCCCGCAGCTTGCAGCATTTTTGCAAGGGCTAAAGGTCATCTTCCTGAAGTGCCTGGCAAATCCAAGCATGTAATGGTAGGCATTTTGTTATAAATAAACCATTGCAAGCCCTAGCTGGTTAGACTCAAAGGATAGAGCATCAGCCTGCGGACTGAAGGGTCCCAGGTTCAAAGCCTGCGAAGGGCACATGCCTGGGTTTCGGGCTCAATCCCCAGTAGGGGGCATGCAGGAAGCAGCCAATCAATGATTCTCTCTCATCATTGATGTTTCTAACTCTCTCTTCCTCTTCCTTCCTCTCTAAAATCAATAAAATATATTTTAAAAATAAATAAACCATTGCAATAATCATACAATTAGCAATAATGATGAAAAATGGCCTAGGTTTCTTGAAAAAGCTAGCAGTTTAATATCTACCAAAACTGGCATTTGATAATTTAAATTCTGTGTCGTTGTATGTACCACGTGTATTCAGGAAAGGAACTCACTATTTTTCTGAAGGAAAATAGTCCAGGGAGATGGGTAACTGGAATCCTCCATAAGAAACAATGGTCAGGGAGATTTGAAAGTCTATAAATTTAATTAGTAGTACTTTATAGAACTCTAACTTTATTTACAAAAATTAATTTATATTATAATTTTGACAACTCACCTATTAAGTTTTTATTATTAAAAAAGCTGACAATGAAATGAAAGAATTTTGAGAGGAGGGGATAAATTCACCTGTAATCCTGCCATCTAAATGCCAATCTCGTCCTCCTAAAATGAGGCCCCCAGTCCACCTCCACCACCATCCAATTTGTAGCCAGCTGCTACCCCCATAAACACAGTGTTATATTCCGCCTTCCCTTCTCATGGCAGACAGCTTTCTGTACTGCTACACACCAGCAGTCTAGCATTTTAAGAACTGCTAACTAGTCTACTAAATGGACCTATTTCCACCAGGGGAAGATAATGAACACCAACATGATACCAGTTAAAATTAGAAGGCCTTGCTTATTCCTATCTACCAACATTTGGCCCCCAAAACTTTATCCTTCCTAAAGAATTCACTTGGTGGTCTTTATGGCTCTGTTCCTTAAATCTTAGAACTCAATATCCTGGGTGAATAGACTGGCTTACTGTTAGGTTTCAGTGTGTTAAGTGGGAAAGGAAAAATACAAAAGACAATTTACCGCCAGTGCCATCCCCATTGGTGAAGTCTCCTCCTTGAATCATGAAATCTTTGATGACACGATGAAATTTGCTTCCTTTATATCCGTATCCTTTCTAAAGAGATTATGTCAGTTGAATACATAAGTAGATAAACCCATACTGAAAGATAAACCCCAGTGTTTATCTGAAAATAACAAAATGAGAAAATGATACAAAATACCTGCAGAACTTGACTAGGCCTCTGCAATAATTCACTGTTAGAAATTAACATTAACTGATCAAATAAATAAATGTAAGTAAAGAAACAAGCCATGGAAGTCAAGTATTAATGGGAAGAACTAAAAAGAGAGCAATCTGCATTTCCCCTCTATTTTTAGAAGCCCAGGGACTCTGAGGGCCTGAAGAATACATATTTCATACAAAAAATGAGGTAAAATACTGCAAGATGTCTCAGGTCCACCTGATCTACTAATTAAATCTTTTCCCCCAGAAGACATCTTTATCTTGACTTAAGAGAAGGCAGATCCAATTTGTGCACAAAGGAAATAAGACGAGACATACCTCCCCGGTGGCCAAAGCGATAAAATTGTCCACTGTCTTGGGCACAACTTTTCCAAAGAGGCCAATCACTATCCTGCCAACGTCCTTGTCTCCGATCCTCACATCAAAGAAAACCTGCGTGTGGTTGAAAGGCAGAGCAGAAGGTTATGTGGAAACGCCGTGTATACAAGGTAAGTGAAGATGAAAATCTGTGAACGGACCCACATCTGAAAGCCCCGCCCACCAGTGTTTTGCGGAGGGGGTCACGAAGGAGCATGATATCCGTTATAGGAACTCTATTTCCATGTTTTGGGTGTATTTTGCTAGCACATATTCACTCAACAAACACTTATTGAGCACCACCTAAGGGCCAGGCGCTGTGGTAGTTACTGGGTTTCACGTTGGACTCAAGACTGTCAGAGTCGACCAGTAAAGTCTTCAAGAATTCTACTTCTACCGAAACTGGCTCAGTGGATAGAGCATTGGCTTGCGGACTGAAGGGTCCCAGGTTCAATTCCAGTCAAGGGCATGTACCTTGATTGCGGGCACATCCCCAGTAGGGGGTGTTCAAGAGGCAACTGATTGATGATTCTCTCTCATTGATGTTTCTAACTATCTGTAAAAAATCAATAAAATATATATTAAAAAAAAAAAAAGAATTCCACTTCCCCACACACCCAGACAAGCACTGCTGCTACTTCTTGTTTCCCAGTGTGTGGGTGAAGGTGAGAGTGGGAACTTCCTCTTCGGAAAGGTAATACTCTCTCCGCTTGGCAGAAGAAGAAAACTGGGTGAGGAGATGAACAGGCTAGCCATCCAGATTTAATTTTTGGAACTCAAACAGTGCCACACTCCCAGTGCGTTCTCGACAGACATGTGCATCCGAGGGGACTGCAGAGGATGACCGAATCGCACGGCAGTCCTCCCCGAGGCCTGCTGCTCACTCCCAAGCACAGGAAGGCACCAGGTCCCCAGCCGCGCCCAAGGTACAGCACAAGTCATGCTCAGGTCCCGACCAAACCTTTCCCAGGCATGTCACACTCGTAGCCGGCGGGCCGCATGCCTCATTCAGTGGCCCACCGGCCACAAGTGTGACATGCTTCGACACGTTACACAGGTAACATGTGCTCTTTTACCGTCCCAACATTTTAGGACAGAAAAGAACACATACCCAGAGGTGAGTATGAGTCGCTCTTTTTTGCAAATAAACTTCAAAGGTTCTCTAGGAGTTTTAAAAAAAACGAAACGCCTTTCATCCGAAACGAAATGATATACATTTTGCTTCACAAATCACTGTGTGAAGATGATTCTGAGGCAGGACACTTGAAAAGGCCATGGAGTCGAAGGGCAGTCTATTAGCGAGTTTAGATTATACGAACCAATTTAATGTTTGAATGGATGGGGGAAAAAAGACATTCAAGAGATGGCTTTAAAAAATATGAGGAAGGGTTGTCAGAGAAAAAGGATGTCTTATAGTTGAGAAAAATCACGAAGTAAAGACTGTCCACCTTCAGTTCAAGATAAGAGCTTCTGCCAATGCATCAGCTCGTCTGCCGTGAGTGATGTGATAGTTAGTGTTCCATGCGGTGTTTTACAATTTTCACATGGCAGAGCAGCAAACACTGTGTTCGTACTTATCCGGTGTAACTGTGGGCATGCACGGGAGACCCTGAGCTGAGGAGAGCAATGCAGTGAGGCTGAGTTAACCCCACGTGAGCCCGGTCCCGCAGGGCTAGTCTCTCCAAAGGGATTTCCAAGCCAAGGAGTAAATTCTTTCAGGGCTATAACGAAGTAGCACCGGGAAAAGAATCAGGCACATAATTTTAAAGAAATACTGAATACAGTACTAGAAAAGCCTGCCAGACTTTTAAAACAAAGCGGAGCAAATAAAGCCCGTGAATGTTGAGAAATCAAAGAAAATAAAATCTGGGTTGCCTGAGATGAGAAGTGCTTTTCATCTAGCATAACTCAGTAAAAATCTTATTGTCTTAGCACACATACAGGGGGTCCCCAAAAAATGTATGTACACTGTAACAGCTGACAGCTCAATTTTGAAAATCAAATGTATTTTAACAAACACTGCCTTTATAGTTATTGCAAGTGTGTGTACACATTTTTGGGGGACGCCCTAAACTAATACCATTTTTCTCCCAAACTGCGGTACCCTTTAATTTCATGAGTGATGGACAGCAAGAAAGTAAAGCAGAGTTCTCCCAACTCTAATGGAAATGGAGTTTCCAGTCCCATAGAACAGAAAGCGCCTATACCGGTAGCTTTGGTATAACGGGGGAAATTGAGTTTTATCAGAACACGAGTGCAGCTAAAATAGGGTTAGAGGTGCTGATTATCCGCAGGGATCAGGGCAGGCTTCCCGCAGTTGGTACTTAGATCCCGTGTTGCACTTTGGGAGCGGGCATCTCAGTCACTTCTTGTTTCCCCTTGAAGCTGCCCTTGAAAGTGACTTGGAAATTATGGGGCCCTGGAGGCGGGGAGAGTGAATAGGCACTCAGGCAGCCTGACCCAAACCCCTGTGGGGTTAACCCTCTCCCATCTCCCCAGTAAAGGGAGCTGTGAGGTCAAGGAAACCCAGCTCCACCACTACCTGGCTGTGAGTGAGCTCTTGGTCCTCATCTGTAAAACAAATGGTTCCCTTCAGGACTGCGTTGCTGCAGGGGGGTTAACAACGCCACTAACTAACAGCGCAGCTCTTCCATCAGGAACGCGCGTCAGAGCTAATCACTTCACCTGCCCTCTCACATCCGGGATGCAAAACTTTTGTGAGCAGAGGTCACTTCCATCTCCATTCTACAAAGGAGGAGCCTGAGCCTGAGCCATCAGGTAACCTGCCCACGATCAAGATCAGCCATCCTTAGTCCCATGGCCGCGCCACAAGGCGGAAAGCGCCAGCTCGCTGTGAAGAGTGCGGCTGGAAAGGGGGCGGCATGGCTTTCTACACTCGGGGTGCCTGGGCCGCACAGAGCCCAGGGCTCCGCTGGAAAGTGCGGGCAGGGCTGCAAGGGCCACGTGAGTGGATGTTGAGGCCAATGAGCCAGAGCCCCCACCTGAGCCTCTCGGGCTGGGCAGCAAGCTGAGGCAGGGGCCTGCCAGCAGCATTCAGAGGCCAGGTGAGTGCCACCAAAGGGCCCTGCCGGTGGACAGCACCACACCCCTCACGTACAGATTCCTGCTTGTAGAAATCAGAGGAAAAGAAAAAGACTGCTAGGGGAAAAGAAAACAGGGGAGCAGTGGCCAATTAATCTACTTTTCCACACTCGGAGAAATCATCTTTTAATGTCTCCATTTCCCTGTAGATCTTGCTGCTTTCAAAAGTTCACTGAAAATGTAATGAAGTCAATGGGGTGGAACCTGAAGAAGACTTGCCTGCATAATCCTAGAATAGAACCCCTGGAAACTTCCTCAGTGTCAGCACCTTACACCGGGGGCTGAGATGCCCTGAGCCCCCCTCCTGCAGCCACAGTTTCCTCCTCTCCGGTATCCCTCCCTCCCCTAGAGTTTCCCACCCCGGGCACCGTGCCCCAGAGGTGGTGGCTGACTTGCTCTGGGGTAGGCTCTGCACTGGCACCCTGTTTCCCCGAAAATAAGACAGTGTCTTATATTAATGTTTGCTCCCAAAGATGCGCTAGGTTTTATTTCCAGGGGATGTCTTATTTTTCCATGAAGAAGAATACGGTGCACATTTATTGTTAAATGAGAATAAAGGACATTTATTACCTGTATATGGTACGGTAGTACGGTAGTTGTCAACATAAACCAGACCAACTGTGAATCCTACAGTATCAAGAATTTACTCATTTATTCAGTGACAATCATGTCATCATCTTCTGGAACATCATCATAACAATCCAATTCCTGAATTTCCTGGTGAGTTTCTTGTGACTCCATTTCTTTCAGAATCAGTGGACCAAATCTCTCATGTTTAGCAATAGCACTGTCTTTAAATGAGTACTTCTTGTCAAGGTAGCCTGCTCGCAGTGCATTTGCAATGCAACTGTCAGTGATTTTCTCCCATGAATTCTTCACCCAAGTCACAACTTGTTGCAGTTTAGGTTTCACAAAGTTTCCATGCTGCTTTCTCTCCATTCACACAGCAGTAACGTCAGGACTCCCGTCACTGGTTGCTAGACGCCAGTCGGGGCGGCCCTAGCGACCAGTTTAGGGTAAATTAATTTTCATTCTGAGACAGAGCCTGGGGGCCTTATTTTCGGGGGGGGGGATGCCTTATATTTCACTCAGAAGGAAACCTGTAAGTAGGTCTTATTTTTGGAGAATGTCTTATTTTCGGGGAAACACGGTAGGTTTAAAGCTTCCCAGGTGAAGCTTGCTCCCAAATATTGCAGGTGACACCCTCACACCAAGAGATTCTACATTGTTTATCGGAAATTCACATCTAACTGGGCCTCCTGTGTTTTATCTGACACTCCTAATCCTTTTCCCCTTTCCTCCTACCTAAACTGTCAGCAAGCCTTGTGATACCTCCAGAACCTGTATCAAGTCCCTCCTTGCTCCCCCTTCCCCCCATTACCGCCCTAACCCACGCCACCACCATCTGGACTCTGGCGTGGAGCCCAGCGTGGCCTCCCAGGTGGTTCACTCTCCGGAGACTGAGCGGCCACAGCAATTGTTTAAAAGCACACAGGAGATCCTGTCGGACCTGTGCTTAAAACCCTCCGGCAGCTCTCACTGCACTTAGAATAAGACCGCAAATTATGAGACTAATTGCCTAAAAACCCACACGCCTAACTGTGACCTCTGAGGCCCCGCAGGATCTTCCTGAGGCTCAGCCCCAACCACATCTGGAGTCACGCCCCTCTCATCCGGGCCCTGAAGCCACCTTCCCAGGCAACCCATCCTCTTAATGGGAGGGTGGCTTTCCTGTCTGGAGGCCTTTGCCCAGGCACTAAGTTTGCCTCACTACGTTTTTTTGCCAGACTGGATTTCTTTTTTATCTTTTTAAAAAATATATATTTTATTGATTTTTTTTACAGAGAGGAAGAGAGAGGGATAGAGAGTTAGAAACATCGATGAGAGAGAATCATCGACCAGCTGCCTCTGGCACACTCCCCACCCCTCTGGGGATGTGCCCGCAACCAAGGTACATGCCCTTGACCAGAATCGAACCCGGGACCCTTCAATCCGCAGGCTGACGCTCTATCCATTGAGCCAAACCAGTTTTGGCCAGGCTGGATTTCTTATCCTTCAGGTATTTTTAAGTGTCACCCAATCTATATTGGCATGTATTTCCTTCATTTATTTCATAATTTCATCAGTTTTATGTCTATGGCCGTATCCTAAGAGACACAAATATATTTGCAGATTGAAAGAACCCCCATTCCCTTCTTCAGCTCCGTGGCCTGCACACGCCACTTCCCCAAACTAGGTAAGCCCCAAAGATAAAGATCAAGGGGCTGGGAGTGGAATTTGCGCTGAGAACAATCAGGCTAAGCTTATCTCAGGGACCCCACCCCACCCCCTCCAGCCCCCCAAGGCCTTGAGGTTCACTCAGGGAACATCAGAAGTTGGGCTGCACTTTTCCCCCTTCCAGCCCCTTTGACCCCCCTCCCCCCCTCTCAGGTGGGGTCTGCGGTAGATTTAAGGGTTCTGCTAGTTCCACAGTGCCATGTCCACGGGGGCACACGGGCTGGTGGTTAAGGCTGCTTGAGCGGCCCCTTCTCCAGATTCCAGGAGACTGCCGCCCCGAAGTTTTCCTAGCAGCAGTAATTACCCAGCAGCCAAGGCATCCCCTCCCTGCCCTCCGCCCTTCTCTCTCTGCACCCTGCCATTATCTGCTAACCTCGGGTAACTACGCTGGGGGAAAAACCCACAAAAAACCTCATGCCACGAGGGCAGTCCTTGACACCCTAACCCACCCCCAATAGAGACAGAAAGGCCGGCCTCACTCATTCAAGTGATGCCTGCGCCAGCCAGCACCATCCCCAGCCCAGGGGCTGCCCTCCAGCCGCTGGAAGTCCGCCAGCGCCCCTCACCCCCGGGGGGGGGGGTAGGGGGGGGAGGACCAAGTTCCCAGGTGAAGGGGGGCAGGCCCTCCCCGCACGGCCTGGGACGCCGCCGCGGACACCACCCGCCGCGCAGGGCCGAGCTGGGCTCTCCCCGCGGGGTGACATCGCCGGCGGCCGCCCCCCCCCCCCCCCCGAGCTCGGAGCCCGTCTCCCCCCACGGCCCGGCCCTCCCGTTCTCTTCCCGCCCAGCCCCGGCCCCGCCACGCCACGCCGAAGGAAGTGCAGGCGGTCTCCTCCGGCGGAGCGGGCCCCCGGTCCCGGAAGTTTCCGCTGACCCCGAGCGCCGCCTCGGGCGCCGGCCTGGGGGTTAAGTTCACATACACGGCGGCGGGCGGTCTGGGGCTCGGGCCGTCGCCCCAAGTCATCCGGGAGAGTGCCCCCCACTCCTATCCCCCACCCCCATCCCCCACCCCCACCCCAGCACTTTCCCCGCCGGCGACCCCCTAGCGCAGCCTCCCATTCTGCACCCCACTCCCCACTTCTCCAACCCCACCCCCCGACTACCCGACACGGACCCCAGGCCCCAAAGCGCCCACCCCGCTGCCCGCCAGGAGGGGAGTGCGTCCTCCACCCGGTCACCTTGGCCGTCACCGTGGGGCCTCGCTTGCGGACCCCCGAGGACCCCGAGGCCCCCGCGGACAGCACGAGCGCGCAGAGCCACAGGCAGAGCCCCAGGGGCGGCGGCGGCGGGGGACCCGAACCCATGGCGGCGGCGGCGGCGGCGGCGGCGGCGGCGGCTCGGGCGCTCCTGCAGGCTCCGGGCCGGCGGCGGCACTCCGGGCCCGCTGCGCTTGCGCGATCCCGGATTTTTTTTTTTTTTTTGGGGGGGGGGGTGACGGGACGGGTAGGGATGGGGCGGTCCGGGCAGCACCGGAACCCGGGGCGCGCTCCTCCCAAGTTTGGCTGGTGTCCGAACCAGGGACTCTGCGGCCGGAGCGGCCCGGGTTGCGGTGCTGGGGCGCGGCGCCCCGGAGGGCCCGGCTTGGCTGGGGTTCGGGAGCGGAGGGGTGCGCTCAGCATCTCCAAAACTTACCGCGTGGGCGCCGTTCAACCGAACGCAAAGGCGAGGGCGACCCGCGTGGCAATTTGCGCGCCGCTGGGAGGGGGTTGGCCGGGGGGCAGGGGTGGGGGGCTCTGCAATCCAGTGCGGGTCTGCGGCCTCAGCTGCCTTGGGGGTGCTCTCCGCCACCTCCGCCAGCTCCCAACGTGGTGGCCGAGCCCTTAGCCAGGTTTTGGACGCTCCCCAAACTTTGGGACCCCTAGGTGGATTAACTCGATTACACAGGCTGGACGACCTCTCCTGGAGATGATTCCTTTGGGGGATGTAACTTTCACAAATGTAAGAATAATGTTTGGGAAGATTATGTAATGACATGGGGGAATGCAAAAGTCTCACGGAAATTCTGATCTCAACTCTGAAAATAAAGGAATTTTTTTTTAAATGGAAAGAAATGCACCAAAAACATTTACAGTAGCTATGGTGATAGAATGAATGATTTTTGTTTTCCTTATAAATTTTCTGGCTTCACAGATGTATTTTATAATCAAGTAAGTATTTTTAAATTTTATTGATTCGTTGATTTGAGAGAGAGAGACATTGATTAGTTGCACTTACTTATGCATTCATAGATTGCTTCTTGAACAGTATGTGCCCTGACCCGGGGTCGAACATATATCTTGGTGTATGAGGAGAGTGCTATAATCAACTGAGCTAACCAGCCAAGTAAGTATTTTATAATCAAGAAAATGTTATTTTAAAGCAATGCTTTTTTGCCCTGGCCAGGTGGCTCAGTTGGTTAGAGCATTCTCCCTCCCATATACCAAAAGGTTGCTGGTTAAATTTCTTGTCTGCTGTATAGCGGAGGCAACCAATGGATGTTTCTCTCTCCTCTCTATCTATATCTCTAAAAATCAACGAAAACATGTTTTTTGGGTGAGGATTTTTAAAAAATATTTTTTTATTGATTTTTTACAGAGAGAAAGAGAGAGGGATAGTTAGAAATATCTATCAGCTGCCTCTTGCACACCCCCTACTGGGGATGTGCCCTCAACCAAGGTACATGCCCTTGGCTGGAATCAAACCTGGGACCTTTAAGTCCACAGGCTGATGCTCTATCCCTCTGAGCCAAACCGGTTTTGGCTGGGTGAAGACTTTTAAAACCCAATGAGTTTTGAATTAGGACTTCAAAAGAACTTTAAAAAAAATAGCTCCAAAATTAACTACAAATTAGTAATAGTATTCTCTTGGCTTTCTTAGGAGCTGGTGTCATGACTTTCAAGCCAAGATTTTCCTCAGGTAAGCAGATAGGATTCCTATGTGTAACTAAGAGTCCATCTAAAATTACATTGGACCTATTCTATACAAAAGGGGTAAGTAACCTCAACGTGTGAGGGGTGGATAGCACACTTCAGAATTATTTTGATAATTCAATCCAGTGAAGGATCTAATGTCTATTATCTTCATCACCTCAAAACCCAACAAAGAAAGGGTCCCTCTTTTGTAGCAAGCCAAGAGTGTCCGAGAATTATCCCTTTGAGTGATTGTATTTATTGTAATTGTTTTTGTCTGTCTTCTATCAGAGTTCAATAATAACTCCAAAAGCAGAGAGCACACCTGTATTCATTCCTTTGAATGGCCCAGATTTAGTAAAATGCCTGATATATTGTGATTTCTAGATAAGTATTTGTTAAGTGAATGTACATGTCTAACTAATTTAATGTGTTTTAATCAGGAAGGTTAATAAAAATATATATGAAAGTGCACAAAATGTAAATTGTACATACCAGTGTATTATCACAAATACAAGTGGAACCCTGTTTAAGAAATAAAATATTTATCAGCTCTTTGGAAACTTCTCTTGTACCCCTCCCAATTACTAGCACTTTCTTTTGCCCAAATTAAATACAATAATAACTAAACTATCATTCAGTTTCAATTTTATATGAATGGAACCATTTGCTCAAATTTATGTTTGTGAAATTTGTAGTTTGGGTTTTTTTTGTGTGTGTGTGTGTGGATAACTTTTGATCCATCAATTTTCCGCCCACATTGCTATCCAGTTGTCCCAGCACAAGCTTCTCTCCTCACTGCTCTGTAATGCTATACTTCTTTTGTGGAACAAGTGTCCATGCATGTGTGGGTCTGCTGGCCCTCTATTCTGTATCACTGACTCAGTTATATATCTTTGTGCCAATACCACATTGTCTTAATGAAATAGCTTTATAATAACTCTATACTTATTTATTTATTTAAGTATGTTTTTGTTGATTTCAGAGAGGAAGGGAGAGGGAGAGAGAGATAAAAACATCAATAATGAGAGTAAACCACTGCTCTTGAACACCCCCTACTGGGGATTGAGGCCACAACCCTGGCAGGCACTCTTGACCAGAATCAAACACAGGACCTTTCAGTCCGCAGGCTGACGCTCTATCCACTGAGCCAAACCAGCAAGGGCATATATTAACTCTTTATATTTAATGGTACATGTTCTCTCACTTTGTTCAACAGGTCCTTGACTTTTCTCTACAAACTTGAGAATCAGCTTGTTGCTTTCCATAAACTGGGATTTTGATTGCATTATATCTATAGATTATTTTTTAAAGATAGCGTATCTGTGATATTGATTTTGAGTCTTCCAATTTATGAATATGAAATATTCCTCCATTTACTTGGGTCTTCTTTAATTTCTCAAAAATTTTGTAGTTGTCTGCCTAGAGTAGAGGTCTTGCACATATTTCATTAGATTGATTTCAAGGTGTTTGATTTTTATGCTTTTGTAAATTATTTTTTAAAACATTTCTTCTACTGTCTGTTGCTATTATAGTAAAATTAATTTTCTATTTAATCTTGAATAGATAAATTTTGTCAAAATCTTATTTTAACAGAATTTATCTGTTCATTATTCAGATGTTCTGCATAGCCAACTATATCTTCCATGAATAACAATTTCTATTTCTTCCTTCCTAATCTTTATATCTCTTATTTCTTTTGCTTGTCTTATTGCATTGGTTAGGACCTTTAGTACAAAAGGAAGAGACAATAGTGGGAGTCGTTGTTTTGTGGATTAAGTTTTGTCCCCCAAAAGATATATTGAAGTCCTAAACTTCAGGATCTGTGAGTGTGGCCCTATTTGGTAGGAAGCATACAAGGAAAATGTTTAAGCTATGTACAATAACATTTGTTGCATCTAAATCAATGGCCTGAGAGTAAGGCATGGGAGACTCAGCTCTCTGAGAAAGATTCCAGAAGGGAAATCTAACCTTGAGTTCCTTCGAGGAACATAGCACCTCGCATACAATATTCCCTTTGCACCTGTGAGGTAGGTATTGTTAGAAACAGATAGAACTGAGGAGTGAAAATTCATCTGAAATCTTTTAACAGACATGCTTCTGTGAAATTCAAGTATGATGGAAATTTTACAAATAGTTAACAAAATGAGTGGTCAAAATGGTTAATTTAGGGGACGTGGAAGCATAGGTAGATTTGAGTTTGATAATTGGGAAGTGATGAGAAAGGGCAAGTAAGTGTCTGATTCTTATATGGTGAAACAGGAGATTGCTTAAACATTGATTATATTCCAAAAATTAGGGAAAATCTATTTATGCAAGGGAGTCTGGCTCTACAAAACCCTGAGGATTCCTACTTCACACTGCATTGATCCGAGTGTGGATGTGTCTACCTTAACGGGTCAGGCAACTTTTTAAAAAAAAATTCTTTGGAGACAATATGTTATTAAATTGATCTGTATTTTCATGTTCTCTCCTTGTCACTGTTATTTACTACTCAGCAACACTGCCAAGTTTTAAACCGTCTTGGTGTAAATGTTTGTTTCTAAGGCTTTGCTGATAGATGTGTTTTATCTAACTATGGAGCTATGGACTCCATCGACATGCAGCACTAAAACACAAAAAGAAACTAAAGAGATTTATCAGCATATGAAATGCCCTCACCAGAGACAGTTGAAATAATAAATCTAAAGTCGAACATTTGTGAAGTTACTAGGAGCATATTTATCTACTTCAAATCATGTTTTGTGGGACTGAGTCATGCTATATATTATACTTAATTTAAAAGGTGAAATGCAGCCCTCACTGGTTTGGCTCAGTGGATAGAGCATTGGCCTACAGACAGAAGGGTCCCAGGTTCGTTCTAGTTAAGGGCGCATGCCTGGGTTTCAGACTTGATCTCCAATAGGGGGCAATCATGAGGCAGCCGATCAAAGATTCTCTCTCATCATTGATGTTTCTATCTGTTTCTCTTCCTTCCTCTCTGAAATCAATAAAAATATATTTTTTTAAAATTGATTCTCATTTATTGGCAAGGACTTCTCATTGTGTTTAAGGAAACCCTACTCCTGTAGAAAAGAGAAATTCCACTTTAAATGCTTCTCTGACATTTGCATTCTTGGTTACAGAAATTGCCTGGATGATTTTTCTTTAAAGATTGGAAACTTGGGAAATCTCAAATTGTTAGTATTTTTAAGTGACAGTAAAAGACTTCCAGCATTACTGTTTTTACAAAAACATCTAATTCTGAGTCCAGCTGCTGGTAGTCTAGAGAACAATTTTTTCTTGATTACAACTTGAGATATAATTAGCATCCTCACAAATAAACATCCCTATCTCTCCCCCCCCCCCCCCAAAAAAAAAAGTTGGACAAGTCGATTGGTGGCATCTATCTCCTCATTAAAACATCAGCTTGACAAAACCCATGTGTGACTCTGTTTCAGAAAGTTCCAGGTCTTCTAAACATTGGCATTCTTATCATTTTGTGCGCTGGGTGCTGGCCATGGGCTGACAGTGTCTGTGTGGATTTCTCCTGGAATATCTTTTCTCCATCAACTGATAAGCCAGTCGCTCCTAGGAATTCTGGTCACAGCACTGCTTAGGAAAGAAAGCCGATAGCACATATTTGAAATTGTTACAGGAAACATTCCTCCTTTTCTTGTGTTTTTTTTTGTTTGTTTGCTTGTTTGTTTGCTTGTTTTCCCTTTTTGAAGGGAAGTCTAAAGGCACTGAACTTTCAGGGTGAGATGGTTGGGGCACTAGGGTGGCAGGCAGGTTAGCGTGGAGAGAAAAGACACTGCTACTATAAATAGAACCTGTATCCACTGTCCTGGGACTAATTCGTGGCCATAAAATTAAAGTCAAATATAAGATAGACTGTAAGCCACTGCTATTCATGTCAGTCTACACAAACAAGCTCTTGCATGATTTTAGGAGGGAAAACCAAATTCTTAATTGTTTCTTGAACATGTTTTTCTAAGTATGGGCCTATTATGTCAAGTGGCAAATTAATTTTTCCTGTACATATTTATTTTAATAAAAATGTTAAAATTCGGGAAAATAATTTCAAAGCCCTCATTCCCCACAGTCAATGCCGCTACCATTTTGGTGTTTTTCCTTTCAGCCGTTTGGTTATTCTGCCCATCTAACTTCGTATTTTATTTATTCATTCAATTCAATTAACATAATGCTCTAGGATGTCTTCCATGAAAATATGTAAGTTATGAGTTTAAGACATATTTTTGGAAGATGTCAGATGATTTACAGAAATGAAAAGGCACGAAAGCTTGTCTCTCCTGTAGCAACAACAAAATGGTTCAAAAGAAAAGGTTTTCAGAACTTGTAAATTGCAAACAGTAGTTTTTCAAAGGTAACAACCAAACGCTGAATTTGTAAGGGCAGCAGGGAGAAGGAGAAATAATCCCAGCTGGGGCGGGAAGGGGCCTGGAGACTCACTGGGGTCTCAGGCTGCACTCTGAGTGCCTGGGCTGTTTTCAGGGCCATGCCAGCTCCTTGCTCACCTGGGCACACCTCCTCCGCCACCACCGCCAGGCCCCGGGAATGTGGCAGGGGAATGGGCAGAAACGCCTGGCCCATCGACCCTGCTTCTAGAATCTGTGGATATCAGCACAGCGAGGGCTTTAATCCAGCGTCTAACAGATAAGAGTGCTGAGGTCCAGGGAAGTGAAATGACTCCTTGGATTTGGGGGAGGGGCCAGCAAAGGACTGCCCAGCAGTGCTGGCCACACTTGGCCCGTTTTCAAGCATAAGCCCAGATGAAAGTTTTTAAATAGGAAAAAGGGGGATTTCCCCCCCCCCCCCCTCTTTCTACCGAGGGCACATCATACGCTGATTTGAATGATTCTGAAAAGCCTCTAAGGTTTCCACTCAATGAGGAGCCTGCCAGGGAAACCTGAAAACTATGTTTTCAATAACAGGACCCAATAAAAGTCCTTCAAGGCTTGATGTGAATCTTGGAATTCTAACTCTTGTGGTTTGAAGGGGCTTTCTAAAGGTGCTATTTTGTTATAAGTGGATAACTTTTGAGCTACCGTTGGAAAAATACCAAGGAGGTTTTTAATTCCATCAGAGGTTACTAAAATCACCGCCTTAAGCTACAGTTACTGCAAAAATACTTTTTCTGAACTAAACCCCCCCCCCCACACACAAAACAAACAAACAAACAAAAAACAAAATCAACAGTGAGAAATTATTAGTGATAATGATGGTTGTGTTTGCCTTGTTGAGAAGATGGGTATTGAGTGTGGATTTTCTGTATAATCACTGAATGCTTTTTGAATTTTCCTGTGTAAGGTAAATTGTTTCATGACCACACCATCCCCCTGCCCCCACCCCAGTGTGCAGTCTCTTATAAAGTGACTTTGCCCTTCGTTTTATCCAGAGGTGGTGCTTCATCTCTTCACCTTTTGAATTTGGGCTGGTCTTGTTTGCTTTGACAACAGAATGTGGTGGGACTGAGATGGTTTGAGTTCCTAAACCTTGGGTTCAACTGGCTCCTAGCACCACCTTTGTCTGTCAGAGCTCTGAGAGAGACGCTGCATGGGAGTCTAGCCTACAGGAGACTGAGAGGCCCTGTGGACCAGAACAGGCACCACAGCCTCATGTGAGTGAGGGCAGCTTAGACTTCCGGCCCAGCCAGCTTCTTACAGCTCAGGCAGGGGGTGAAGGCAAGACCAACAGTTGCTGTTAGGAGAGCCCAAGTTTTTGGGGTGATTCTTTATGCAGCAATATGTGCCTGATACATCCTGTCACAGTGTTTTAGTCTGTAATAATGAAATAGGAGCTTCGTACCTTAAGGGAATCCTTTGCAATTCCTCTGCAACGTTCCATGGTTCCTCATGCAGGGATAGACTGGACTCCCTGTAGTGAAAGCTGCTCACTTTCTTTTTAAAAAAACATATTTTATTGATTTTTTATAGAGAGGAAAAGAGAGGGATAGAGAGTTAGAAACATTGATGAGAGAGAATCTTCCATCAGCTGCCTCTTGTACATCCCCTACTGGGGATGTGCCTGCAACCAAGGTACATGCCCTTGACCGGAATTGAACCTGGGACCTTTCATTTCGCAGGCCAATGCTCTATCTATCCACTGAGCCAAACCGGTTTCCGCAACTGTTCACTTTCTTACTGAAAGAATAGTCCAGTCTCCCAGGGTGGGTAGTAGAGAGAACATCTCAGATAGGGAGGGCTGATTCTCCCTCTCTCATCTTTTTTGCCACTCTGGCATACCCCCCCCCACACACACACACACAATCACACAGCTAAGAAGGTGGAACTAAGATTCAAGCCCCGTATATTGGCTCCAGTGTCTGCACTGTCCATAAGTACCCTCCTCAGAGTCATGGCTGGTGGCTCCTGTATGTGGCTGTGAGAAGCCCTCAGGGGCAACCCACTCCAGTGGCTTTCCCGCTGAATTAGCTCCTTATCTAACCCCCACCCTGCCTCCCTGGCCGGACACTGTTTTCCCTCACCATCTAGAAACAGCCTCCTGTCTAGACTCCTGGAGCCCGAGCCCAACGGCGGGAATTTCTTTGTCCCAGATGAGTAACGTGGGGAATTCCCAGTCCCTTTAGGGTATGGAAAGTGTTGCCAAATGCCTCACTGCACATCCTTTCTAACGTGCCTCTACTTTTCTTTCTTGTAGTTCTAGAAACTGGTATTTTAGAACGACATCCGCCAAGACGCTTTTGTGCTAGTCTCCACGTGTGACCTCACCTCCACGGAGAGGACACGCTGCTTGGGATTAGGGGGCAGAGAAGACGCATGGGAGCAGTGTCTCTGCAGAGACAGACCGCACCTGCCACGTGCAATGAGTGAGGCCCCTGGACTTCCTGTGTCAGCCCAGCTGGGAACTTGGGCGTCTGTCCCTGGCGTCCAGAGTGTGGCCGATGGCAGGTGGCGGGGACGTTTCACTGCAACAGCCCAGTGGAGGCGTTGCCATCTCTCCTGGCTGCTTTAAAATAGGCTGAGTGACAACCAAGACCAGTCCCTAAGCTTTCCAGAAGTTCTATAAGGCACCTACTACCTCTTAATAAGCTCCTCTCCTGCTTAAACTAGCTGATGTGGATTCCCCAGTCTGCAATCAAAAAACCTGACCAATACAAGGTGATGCCGCGCCCCCCCCCCCCCCCCCCCCAGCCACGGGAGTGGCCCCTACCAGCGAAGCACATTGGGACGTAGTAGCCCAACTTCCATATGAGTAGCTGTAAGGGCATTTTGCTTTGATTCCAATTTCTACCTGTCAGCATCATTCATTGTAAGAGTGGAAATTCAGTGGTCATACTGGGGAGAATTAGGAATGAGGCCATAAAGCACCTGCTTCGTGAGGCATAGGCTGAGCCAGCAACATCGTTAACCCACAGAGACCTCGGGTCTTAGCAAAATGAACATGGGAACCCACATCTGCAAGATCAAGTTTGTTGGAGAAGGAAAGCCAGGATCTCAGGTCCAAATCGAGTTTCATGACAGCATTTGACTGCGTGAGGGACACTTTGGGAAGAGCCCCAGCCCCTAGCACAGGCTTGCATGCACCAACCTTGGTGGCACATTATAGGGCACATGTCTTAAAATGTAATCGGTAACCGTTCCCCCGGGGCATGAGGAAATGGCGTCTCCTACCCAGGTACCAGAGAGATTTTTTTAAAGAGATTCTTCTTTGGGTCTCACCTTAAGAATGAAATAACTTTCATGCTGAATAAGCTACTGCCAGAGCATGAGCATATTTTGGTTAGCGATGTCAAATGAATCAGAAGTAACTTGTCACAGTCAGTCAATATATCTCAAAAAAAGGTTTTTATTCCAACTGTGAGGTTAGTTTACCTTTATTAACAAGATAAAATGGAGCCAAAAGGAAGAAACAAAAGCAAACCTAAGTTATTATTGCTTCTGATGAGGCAAACCCTGTCCGGAACTGTCAAGGACCAGGCCTATCTCTGAGTGATGGGTGGGTGGGAGTTCTTGGAGGGTAGTGAGCCATAGGGGGCTAGAGAGGGCACTGTGCAGAACAGCCTGCTTGTCTAGGTGGTGCACTGAGCCACAACTCAGTCACCATGGCATCCACCTTGGGACAAGCCCAGGCAGTTGGCCATGAGGGAGGACTCACTTTGCATCATGCCTGGCACCAGCTATACCACCCTGAAGGGAGAATGCCCAGACTTTGAGAATGTCATTCCTTGGGGCTTCCCCTTTATCCTCTTGGCCTATACAGTGCAATGGATATGCTTTTTTAAAAAAGGGGATTAAGAACAATTATTTGGCAGAAGAATTTTCACAAACTCTTTCCTCGTACCCAAATTCTTCTAGCTACTAATTCTGAGATGCCATTTGCCATGCCCTGTGGCCTCAGTTCTGATACTCTTTAGCAGGTTTTGTTTTGTTTTTTAAACTTGAGGAGAGAGAGATCCAAGAGGAAATGCAGGCTGTTCCAGGAGATGCCAGTCGTTCGGCACTATTTAAACATTTTAGTTCCTACTTCTTCAGGAAGCAGGCACTGCGACAGCCATTGCTTTGAGCAACCATCTTCTTTCATTTGTCCACATGAGAAGACATGCATGCTCTCTGCATGACTATTGCAGTAGAGTCCAGCTGTCTACAGAAATCTACAGATTAGCATGCATCTAAAATGTCACAGATTTTGATTGTTTTACATAAACTATGTAATGATCAGGATTTGTTCATATTAAATGCTCAATAAAGTATTAATAGTTGATTGTTTTCAACCTTTATTGCTACACATATTAATGTTAGTTTCTTTCTGGATCTCCCCCTTATTGCTTAATTACCACATAAGAGGGATTTAGTCAACATTTGCCTTTTTTTGTGTGTGGTTATTTCTATTTTCTCTGTTTGAAGTTAAAACTTACCACATCATGCACATGAATGAATTTTTCCCCCTCTTCCCTCCCTTTTTTCAGCCACTTTTTCCTTTTACAATTCAGAAGCTCTGATCATTTCTTCATGGTTTTACCTGATAGGTTACTTTAGCTGATTAAGGTGGATATTTATAGAAGTATCATAGTTATATTTCGCTATATACTCCCCGCTATTAGCACAAATATTTATAATGGAGTAAAACACACACATACACACACACACACACACACACACACACACACACAATGCAATAGAGCTTCTTATTTGATATGATGGCTTGAACACATTTGTTTCATTTTGCTCCCTCCTGAAAACCTGTGAAAACTATACAAAAGAGATTTAAAAGATAAATTCACCAACAGGTGGGTACAGCAGAAGATGCAAACAACATCTTGTAAACTGGAAAGCAGGTAAAGGAAGCCACACTGCTAAGCCCGGAGCGGGAAAAGCTGAGAACATGCTGAGTTCACGCACGCACGGGCCTCAGAAGGCTAGGAACTGGCAGCAGCAGGGACCCATGAAACTGGAGGCAGAGGTTAGGGTGACAAGCAAAATGAGGAGGCATAATGAAGGCTATTATGGAGTCCAGTGGACAGACCTCATGCTGGCTGCCCCTCCACCCTGGAACCTGCTGCCCTCCCAGCCCAGCAGGAGACTGGAAGGTATTCCCAGCAGAGGTGAACTGGGAGACCCCAGGCAGGGCTAAAGGGGGGGGGTGTCAAATATATGTGCACCCTCTGTTCATTGCAGCATTATTTACATTGGCCAAGATTTAGAGGAAGCCCAAGTGTCCCTCAATAGATGAGTGGATAGAAAAGCTGTGGTACATTCACACCATGGAATACTACTCAGCTGTAAAAATAAATAAAAAAGGAAATCTTACCTTTTGTGGCAGCATGGATGGTCTCGGAGAGCATTATGCTAAGAGAAATAAGTCAGAGAGCAAGACAAGTGCCATATGATTCCACTAATATGTGAAATCTAATGAACAAAGTAAACTAACGAAGTGGAGACAGACTCATGGATACAGAGAACAGACTGACAGCTGTCAGAGGGGAGGGATTTGGGGGCTGGGTGAGAAAGGTAAAGGGACTAAGCAAAGAAACAAAAGAGACACATGAACACAGCAGTGTGGTGGTTGCCAGAGGGGACGGGTGGGGGAGGCAGAAGAAGGTAAAGGGGGAGATAAATGCAGGCAGAAGGAGACTTGCCTTGGGGTAGTGAATACACAACACAATATACAAATGATGTGTTGTAGAACTGTATGCCTGAAACCGATGTCACCCCAATAAATTCTTTTTTTTTTAAAGAAATATAAGCCAATATTAGTGCAATAAATGATGAGTCCTCTCAGGTTTTCTTCTATTTAACTGTCAGAATACAGGAAGCCAGCCTTTTTCTTTCTGTGCAGGAGAGAGAGAGAAAGTATCACATATGGAAACTGAATGCCCTGGAGGAAAGACCTAAAGCTCCTATCAACAGTTCCACAGCAAACAACCCAGCCAGATCCCTCTACAGAGGAGCTCAACCTGAATAAACCCACCAACCACCTCAGAACTTCCCATCAGCTTCCTGGTTCCCCATCATCAGCATAAGTAGAGAGCCAACAGTTACCTGAGGGATGTGGCTAACCCTGGAGACAGGAGCTAAAATGAATCCACAGGGGGAAAAAGGCAATGTGGGGAAACCAAAGGAGAAAACAAAATAACGAAATCAAACACCGAAAAGATCATTAACATCTTAGGAGAATTAAGAGAAGAGACTGCAGTTAAGGGGAAAATGCTCTTGGTCAAAAAAGGACAAATAAACCAAAGAGCAATAAAGCCCAAGAACTTTCAAAGGAATAAAAACAATTTTTAAAAGCTGAAAGCATAACAGCAGACATGGTATTTGGATTGAAATTAGAAATGCAGAAAAAGAAAGTTGAATAAGTTTTCCAGAAAATAGAGAAAAAGGACAAAGAAAGGGAAACTAGGACATTAAAGATTGTAAAATTAGATGACTAGTACAGAAGTTCTAATAATAAGGTGTTCTTCTTCTTCTTCTTTTTTTTTTTTTAAAAAAAGAGAGAACATAGGAAAAGGAAGGGAACAAAGCATCAAAATTTTTCCCCCCAAAAAAGTTTTCCACATCTGAAGAACACGAATCTCAACTGAATGGGCCACTTGGTATCCAGTGTCATGAGTCAAAAGTGATCCACACCAAAGCACATCACCTTAAGATTTCAAAATAGGAGGAAAGTCCTACAAGTTTCGAAAACAGAGAAATAAATCACATACAAACATCAGGAATCAGAATTATTTCAGACTTCTCAAAGGCATCTCTAGGAGTTAAAAGACAATGGAGCAAAGCTATTTCCCATATCGAGAACATTGTTAGCACAAATGTTAATCAAATGTAAGCCAGACATTTTCAGACATGAGAGGTCTAAAAAAGTTTACCTTCTGTGCCCCTGTCTCAGGAAGCTCCTGGAAACTGTGCCCACCAAAGCAAGGGAGTAAATAAACCAAGAAAGAGGAAGACCCAGTGTATAGAGTACCCAGAGCTGGACCCAGCTGCATGGTGGCAGGAGCCCCCAGGATAAGTGGGAACACATAAGGATGGCAGGGTGACAGCTGTATCCCAGGTGAGGAGGGAAACTAGTCTTCACTGAAGCAGTGTGACCCACGAGCTAGATGTGGTCTCTTGTGCTGCCATTTTGTCCTCAGGAATCTATAAAGGCTTTGTCCCTCCAGAGTAAGGCAGTACACCAAGCACGAGACCCAGGAAACGGGGAAGCTAAACTTAGCCATGGTTCAAGAATGACAGCCAACAGTTCACTAGGAGGATGTCTTTAAAAACAGCTGTGTGTGTGTGTGTGTGTGTGTGTGTGTGAGCGCGTGCGCGCGCGCGCACTGGGAGATTATCTGATAAAATTGTTCTATAAATGAAATGTTATGAAAGGTTTTTGGAAGCTGTAGGAAGAATTAATATGAAACTAAGCAAATGAAAAACCAAGCAAATGAAAAACCAAGGCAATTACTAATTTCAAGAAAAACAAAGAGTATACAACATTGAATATATTTAACCTGAAATTGTATTATAACAATACTGTGAGGATGGGAGAGGTAAAACAAATGTGTGGTGGGTAAGAAAACAAAATCCTCAACTCCTGGAACAGGAAGTCACATGATAATGTCTAAAAGAGGAAGCAAACACAGCATCATTTTATATTTAGTACTACGAATTCGTGCACCTTGAAAGGAACTGTGGGCCCTGAGGCTGTGGGCATGGGGAGGGTGTCTCAGCCCATCCTCTGTGTCCCTGCCCATATAGAAATGAAATGCCATGATGTTTGCAACTTACTTTTTTTTATTTAAAAATTTTTTTATTGTTTAATTATAACATAAGTGTCCTTTTTCCCCATTGACCTCCCTCCAGCTGCTCCCACCTCCCAACACTTTTTAAAGAAAAGGTGTGTGTATAATTATAATATGTACATGCTGCATGAAATTTTTATGATAAAAATTGTGGGCTAAAACTTATGATCTAGAAAAATGAAGATGTATAAACACTGGAAGCAACTGCTCAAGATGGAACTCTTTGAAGGCGGAGACCAGAGGACTGGGGCAGGGACTGGTGTGTTTTGTGAGAAACCTTTTAGTTGTTCCTTTTTGATTTCTACACTGCGAGCATGCCTCTCTGAGATAAAAACAGAAATTTATTTAGATTTCAAAGAAATAAAAAAAAGGACTCATGGTCCAATTACTTTCTACCACTGCTAGTTACATGACCGGGGGCAAGTTCCTAACCGCAGAATACCACAGGGTTCTGAACTAGGAAGACGGTTGGTTCAACAAAACCCTCTATTTCAAGTCAAAATCTCTGGTCCTCTCATGAGACTCGGGCTTATTTGTTTATTTTAACGTCCTCTATCTTCGTTAAAGGTTCAAAACTGTTTCCAGCTTATCAAATTGTGTTGAAGAGGAAAGCAATTCTTCAGGAGGATGCGTTTAACTGTTTTGTCATTAAAAATTTGCACTTGTATTCAGGCTTATCCTCTTCACAGGCAACTTTAGCAAAACTGGCCTTCCCAGATTTCTAGTCTCCACCATGGAAAAAAATATGGAGCATGTGGAACAAAATAGCTCAAATGCAGGATCACTTGGGGAATAATTTGGACTTACATAGTTAAATGAAAAATCTCCAAAGTCATATTCGCCAGAATTACATCCAAGAACAACGTTTTATTTAGCAACTAACTGAGATGAATAGCAGCTTCAGTAGCTCTAAGCAAAGGCTCTATTCATCAAATTTAAGGACACAGGCAAAGGAAATTGATTCATTTCTGGACCTGATTGAGTTTCCACGGTTAGATGCATCGGAGGGAGA